>OW028676.1:22865000-24065000 GCA_932294315.1 Epinotia nisella
TATTAAAAAGGTCGTATCGTCACAGAAATTTTACGGCACTTACGTCCTTTTCTTTGAGGAAGGCAGTTTTTCAGCAATATCTCGAAAACCTCTGAACCGATCTTGTTCAAAACAATTTTCGGTGAATGAAATTAATAAGCCCTATGTCCATGAATTTTTTCATATTTTTAAAATACACCGTTCAAAAATTAGAGGGGGGGGGGGCAGAATTTTAGTGACTTTCGGGGCGATTATCTCCGACCCTATTCACTTAATCAAAAAAAATGCTAAGAAACCTTATATTTATTTTTAAAGGCCTATCGATTGATGTCCCACACAAGGGGGTCACATTGAAAAAAAAAATTGACTTTTAGTTTTATGTATGGAGTGCACCCCTAAAAAAAATTTTTTTTGTCATTTTAATTACAAAACTATGTAGCGGCTAACAAAATACACCTATCCTCAAAATTTTATTCAAATACACCTTATAGTTTTCGAGTAAAATGCCTGTGACATACGGACAGACGGACAGACGGACAGACGGATAGACGGACAGACGGACAGACGGACATGACGAAACTATAAGGGTTCCGTTTTTGCCATTTTGGCTACGGAACCCTAAAAAGAAGATAAAGAAGAAAGAAAAAATCGGACAATCTTACACAAACCAACCTAGTCCCAAACTAAGCAAAGCTTGTAGGTAGGTACTATGGGTACTAGACGACGATATATAAACTTTAATAGATAAATAAATACTTAAACCAATACATAGAAAACACCCATGACTCAGGAACCTCAAATCACACAAACATCACACAAATAAACCAAACCAACTCAACAAAATTCAACTCGTGATCATCACACAAATAAATGCCCTTACCGGGATTCGAACCCGGGACCTCTAAGCTCGTAGTTAGTGACCCTAACAACTAGTCCAAAGAGGTTGTCATTTTATTTTTGAGTGGATCAATTCGATTCGATCGATACACACTGCACTTGAATGTATCATCGGCCTTAGCCAGTCAATACATCAGCCCTGCTAGCATAACTTGACTCTCTACTCTACTCGCGCGCGGGATAGACTATCTGTCACTTTTTGACAGCATTAATCAAGAAGTGACGGACAGTATATCTCGCGCGCGAGTAGAGTCGATAGTCAAGTTATGCTAGAAGGGCAGTAGCTTTAGTGTGAGTTTACAGTAAGTCGGAATACGCTAGCGACTATCGACAACAGTTAAAGATTTGTATGAAAACTCTATACACCGCCCCTGGCGGTCACTCACAGAACTAAAAATCTAATCGGTACCCCGAGTCCCATATAAGTATACTTTTCTCGCAACAGTTAACTCGATTGTTCGTATAGTTTAATAGATTTTTCAATATTCAGCCTTAAATTACAAGCATTTATCGTTTCAATTTAAATGCTAGCGTTTGTCGGTTATGACATTACAGAATACGCGCATGGCCAACGTCGAAAAATTCCCCAACGCCAAAGTTTAAAGACTTTAAAGGAATCTATACCTTAAGCTTAACGACATTAAGTATAATTTTAACAGTGTGCGATGATCCTCATCTAAGTCTGTCGACCCAATATGGCGGAACGTGTGCCAATTATTTGCATTTTTAAATACAAAATACGCGACAATCCGAATTTTGCGGATATAAGTTGTCGATTCAAAACCCTTATTTTTATAAGTTCTTTAATTTGAGATAGGTATCGATCGGATCTACGGTAAATCTTGACGAAATAATACGTTATCACGCACCATTTTGGAAGTGAAATAGTAAACTACAGATACTACGGTATTTTTCGATTCGAAATGTCAAATTTGTGACTCACGCTACCGTTTGGTAATACGATTCGAAAGTTTAGATTACGCATCGAAAACTAGACGCTAGCGAGTAACGTTTTGTAGTTGTTTTCGTAGTATATCGGCACCATGAGTACGGCGCATTTGACAGCTCGAACTTGCGAGAATCGAAATCTAGTCGAAGCGCGTTAGCTCGATATCGAGAGAAGTTTACTATTGTAAGTATTCTATAGGCTCTCATGGTAAGCGTACAGGAACAAAATCGACTCTCGCTTTGGTCGATAGTACAAGTAACTCATAGTGAAGGCTCTGTATAAACCTTCAACTCTCATTATCCTCGGACAAAGTGGCCGTGCGATTGAATGGGCCCCGCTATTCAATAATTCGTTTTAACCTCACCTCGACGCTCACCCACAAATATATCTTGACGCCGCGATTGGTAGCAACTAAGCGTAGGTAAGAGGTCTAGTTTCGTTAGGCGTGACGCATGGGCGCTTAAAGAATAACAGCCCGGGAGTCGGAGATAAGACCATTCAGGAAAGTCAATGGAGTGTGACCGGCGGAGGTTGCGGCCGCTTGCATTCTTGCGTCGCCTTCTATTTTTGATAGTTAGTTCGTTTCTATACCCTATTTCATATAAGATTAGAAAGATCGTGCGTTAATCGTTATGCGATTTCAAGGAGAACCAATTTGAAACGCAAAAAATATGTTTGAAAAGCACAAGGAAATATTGTACAGATATTTTTTTCATAATTTAACTGATGGGCTAATTACATTTTTTTAGGAAAGTAGCCAATTCGAACTAGGCCAATAGTAAGCTCAATAAGGCTTGTGTTATAGGTACTAGACGACGATATATATAATAGATATAAATACTTAAATACATAGAAAACATCCAAGACTCAGAAACAAATATTCATGCTCAGCACACAAATATTTGCCCTTACCGGGATTCGAACCCAGGACCTTCAGCTTCGTAGGCAGCGTCACTACCCTCTAGGCTAACCGGTCGTCAAAAGTCGTCAAAAGATGTAGTGCATAATTGTTTTCCATCGTATTTTTAACCTCCGACGCAAAGAGAATAAGTGTAATGTGTTTGTGTATCTGTCTGTGGTATCGTAGCTCCCAAACGGATGGACCCATTTGAATGCGGTTTTTTTTGTGTCATAGATAATTTTAACCCGAGTGATTTTAGCTACGTTTCAACAAAATCGGTTCAGCCGTTTTTGGAATACGTATTGAACTTTGAAATGAAAATGTCGGGGGTTTTTCAACTTTTCTAAGTTGTAGTTACTTCAGTCAACCTCAGTACTTTTTGTATCGAGACTGACTGAAATAGCAGGACACGTTCGTACGTTTCCGTGAAAATACGATGAAAAATAATTATGCACTTCATCTGTACTAGTTTTACTTATTACGATCACGCAATAAATAAAACAGTACAATATCTCCCTTTGATATCCTAGATAAACGAAGGAACGTAGACGAATTTGTTGACGTGTTTTGTGCGAGAAGCTTGTAAGGACTAGGGCATGCAATCCGGGATTTATTACTACTAATACCGGGTTCAATACCGGGATCCCGGTATTGTAGTAGTAATAATACCGGGATTGCATGCCCTAGTAAGGACTTGTGCTGATCACTAATCAAAGTGTAGGTAAACATGCCCTAATGGGGCGCATTAGGTACTTTAGGAGGCTTAGGGTGGGTTGCACTGCACCAAACCAATAATCTATGATGTATTATAAAAACCGGCCAAGCGCGAGTCGGACTCGCGCACGAAGGGTTCCGTACCAGTATCCATAAGAACGAGCTAAAAAATCACGTGTGTTGTATGGGAGCCCTCTTAATTTTTTTAATTTTATTCTGTTTTTTAGTATTTTTATAGCGGCAACTGAAATACATCATCTGTGAAAATTTCTACTGTCTAACTATCACGGTTCATGAGATACAGCCTGGTGACAAACGGACGTACAGCGAAGTCTTAGTAATAGGGTCCCGTTTTTACCCTTTGGGTACAGAACCCTAAAAAGAGGTAGATAGGTTATTAATCGCTCCAAAAGTGGCACACTAAAATTGAATTAATTGGCTGGCAGGGCATCAACTTGTGCCTCAGTTTCGAGTCGTCAATTCGTGTTTTAACTGTCAGATTTGGTGGCCATTTTTAGGGTTCCGGACCAAAAAGGTAAAAACGGAACCCTTATGGTGCGACTCCGTCCGTCTGTCTGTCTGTCACAAAGTCAAATATCTCAGGAACTACTAATGCTATCGATTTGAAATTTGGAATAGTTGTAAACAAAGCTAATCCTCGTGTATGGAAAATGAAAAAATTTAATATATACTTTTAATTTGTATAAAAAAGGGCGGATACGAGGGGGGGCAAAAATTCAAAATCTAGTTAGTAGGCCAAGTGGGGTATCATATGAAAGGGCTTGAATTGTACATTCTAAAACAGTTTTTCTTTTTTTTTCTACAATGGTAAATTTTTGATTTATAAAGAAAAATGTTGAAAAAAATACCATCCCCCCCCTTATCTCCGAAGTTAACCAGGCGAAAAATTTGAAAATAATATATATGATTAATATTAACGTGAATATTACCGGAAAAGTATAACGAGACCTCTATCTAGCGTAATTTTTTTTAATTCTTCAAAAATCATATGTTAATTTTGTTTGTAATTTAATACTTCTGTGTTTAATTTTTTTCCTTCAAATTCGTATGAAAGTGTTATGAAAGTACCTTCTAGCAAATAATAAAAGAATTATCGAAATTAATTCACTTGATAAAGAATTATAGCTGAAAAATCAACATACAGGGAAATGTATTAAATTAACGTACCACCGTAGAACCCTATCGCAATAAGGTGACATACTACTCGAGTTTGAGTGACGGTGGCCTGTCAATTGCGACAAGGTTCTACGGTGGTACGTAAATACATTTCCCTTACTGTACATACCGAGTTCCTTGGTCGCGCAAGTTAGTAACAAAATGCACCGATAAATGGCGGTGTAGGTACTCATGACTTAACTACACTATGCGTTGTTAAGATCTTTCCAAAATGAATGGGTGTATGATATTTCGTACGGAACCCTCGGTGCGCGAGTCAGACTCGCACTTGACCGGTTTTTTAAACACGGAATTTCGTATAGACAACATGTCTACCTATTTTTATATTACATAATTGTATAAACCTAGGAAATTATTCATTAAAACCTCTCCAAGTGGTTTTACTATACAGTACCGGTCAAAAGTTCAAGTTCACCCTTTGTTTTTGGTACAAATTTGTACTTTTGTGCGATAATGTTTTGCAGTTCAGATGTCGAAAATTGTTTCCAACTGATTCGTTATTGTTTACGGAGATACGTTTGATTAGTCAGACACAATTTACGTAGATTTCTAAACAACTGATTCCCTAAAAACCAACATTGTATCTGATCATTGTACGTTTTGAGTGGCAAGCCCATATATGGCCCAGCCTTTGCCGTCATTCCTATAAGATTTTAGGGAATGCGTTGTTTAGAAATGTACGTGAATGACTAATTAAACAAATCTCTGGAAACAATAACGGATCAGTTGGCAATGATGTAATATAAAAAAGAGGTAGATATGTTGTCTATACGAAATTCCGTGTTTAAAAATGGCCACCAAATCTGACAGCTAACGTTTCCATTGACGTCTCGAAACTGAGGCAAACTGTGCCAATTGACTCAATTTTAATGTGCCATTTTTCGAGCGCGTATAACCTATCTACCTCTTTTTTATATTACATCATTGTCAGTTGGAAACAAATTTCGGCTTCCGAACTGCAAAAAAATATTGTCAAAAAGTACTCATTTGTACCTAAAACAAAGAGTGAACTTAAACTTTTGACCGGTACTGTACCTTTAATTTTATTGACATTAAATGAAAACCTCTCCAACCCGTGAAGAATATGCAACCATTGACGCGCATCGATCGCAATCTCGTGGTCATCCCGCAGGCAAACGGGAGCATAAAATTATCTGGGCATTAGCGGGGCGAGACCATTTGTCATCAGCGGGGGGCGTACCGCAGACTCACACAAAAACAAGACCGGCCAGGGGCAGCTACCGAACTAGGGTTGCCAACTTTTTTGGGGGAGATGTAGTATTTTCAAGAAAAAACCGACAAAAATATAGTACACTGTAAAAAATATAGAACTTGGATGGGCAATGTTGCTATTCCATCATCATCATCATCATCATCATCATATCAGCCCAAAGACGTCCACTGCTGAACAGAATGCCACAATGACCGGTCCTGCGCCACCCGCATCCAGCGGACTCCAGCGACCTTTACCAGGTCATCAGTCCACCTTGTGGGGGGCCTACCCACGCTGCGCCTTCCGGTACGTGGTCGCCACTCGAGAACCTTTCCGCCCCAACGGCCTACGGTTCTACGTGCAATGTGCCCCGCCCACTGCCACTTAAGTTTAGCGATTCGGAGGGCTATATCGGTTACCTTGGTTCTGCTGCGGATAGCCTCATTTCTGATGCGATCACGCAGAGATACTCCCAGCATAGCCCTCTCCATTGCTATTTAGTAAAATTTAATTAAAACCTGGATGCAGGTGGCGCAGGACCGGTCACTTTGGCACTCTTTGGGGGAGGCCTATGTCCAGCAATGGACGTCTTTCGACCAGGGATCGGATACCGGTATTTTCTCCATACAAATTAAACCGGTATTATTTCGTTCTTTGTTCAGGCAGTCTAATAATACGAATATGTTACCTAAATACACGATAGAGTCCTACATTAAGAACCTAAAATAATTCAAAATATTAGACTACTTCGGG
The DNA here is from genome assembly GCA_932294315.1 of Epinotia nisella. Taxonomy (NCBI): domain Eukaryota; kingdom Metazoa; phylum Arthropoda; class Insecta; order Lepidoptera; family Tortricidae; genus Epinotia; species Epinotia nisella. The sequence continues at coordinate 22,871,604 of OW028676.1, forward strand.
GATTTTTGAAAAAAAAACAGGTTCCGATCCCTGTTATGATGATGATGATGAATTGAAACCTGGGCAATTTGAAGCACTTCGTAGGGACCCCCAAAATATAGTATTGTTGCGTACTATATATTTCTTCAACAGTATATAGTACAAAGAGTCAAATTATAGTACAATACTATATAATATAGTACGGTTGGCAACCCTATACCGAACCCATATTCTGACCACAAACCAGCGATAGTGCTACGTCCAACTATGCAGTTCTTAGTAAGCTCTAGGTCACGTTATATTAGATGTAGGGTTATATAGCTTTAAACGCATTAGCGCCGTCTAAAACTAGGAAAAACCGGGCAAGTGCGAGTCGGACTCGCGCACCGAGGGTTCCGTACAAACATATAAGTAAATTATTAAAAATATTTTTATATGACGTATTTAACTAAAAAAATACGGTTTTCGCAATTTTTCCTTTATCTGTGCTATAAGACGTTGCTTCGTACCAAATTTCAAGATTCTGAGTTACGTGCAAGTTTCGAAAATTTGCGGAAATTTGCGGCATAAACGGCTGTATCTTTTGATTGCGTTGGCTTAGAAGTATGATTTTTTCACAGCTCCAAGGGACAGTAGACCTCAGTATTTGATATAAATTTTAGCTTGATACCACGCGTTCTTGAGAAAAAGGGTCTTGAAACGGACGGACGGACAACAAAGTGATCCTATAAGGGTTCCGTTTTTTCCTTTCGAGGTACGGTACCCTAAAAATAAAGGGTCAAGTGACAAGTATGACGCAAAAAGGGGAAACTATATCGGATATGAGGCGCGTGCCCGCTTTTTGTTACGTACTGGGGTCGTTTTAATTCCCAAACTTATCCCTAATCGCGTTATAGGCGGGTTGTCGTGTGATAAACAATTGAAGGCGCCGTAGTTGGATGATTTTGCAGGATATACACAGAAATTTTACTTTACTTGTTAAGCCAACACAACCATGTCATGTCAGTGGACCCATTTTGGTAAATACAGGGTGGACCATAACTCTTTTTACATTTCAAACTAAAATAAAATGAAAACTAATTATATCAGATGAAAACCGTTTATTAATTATGAAAACACATGAATAGGGATTTTATTTTTTAAAAATTACGTCTTCCATATGTGATCCTTCATTATTTTGGCATTGCCGTAACCTGGAGCGAAAATTTTCAGTGACGGCCTGACAAGTGTTCCGAGAAATGTGTACCAAAAGTCCGTTAACTTTTGAATCGGTAGCTGCGTCGGGGAGCGGTGGCGGGGTAAGGCGGCGGGGTTACGAAATGCAAGAGCGGCCAATGGGAATTTAGTGCCATGGCGTCCTTCACCTTCCCGCCAATTTCCTATTTTCTGCACTTGTATCATACAAGTGCAGAAAATCGGAAATTGGCAACGAGTGGTGATAAATTAAAACACGACCGAAGGGAGTGTTTTAAATCGACACGAGTTGCGAATTACCTATTCGCACATGTATCGTACAACGTTTTACAGTACATATGGCTCTTTAAAGTTTCAATATATGCACGGAAAGTGCTAATTTTCGCACTAGTGCGGAAAAGTAACACCATGTGTACTGTAAAATATGTATAAATACTCCTGTAGGTCAATCACGCATTATACGCGCGTCAGGTAGATCTAAATGTCAATTTTTATATGGAAAAATGACAGTTGGACTGTCCTAACGCGCGTTCGAAAACTTCGAAACGTTACACGAGTACCCCCCTGAGCCCTATAATAATTTAATAAGCAGCGTGACGTCTTTTTGGCAATGTTTCGTGTCCGAGCGCTCGTAAAGGCCTGTGCAGTGTGTTAGAGCCGGCCATTTACCTAAACTGCCGCGCCGCGCCGCGCCTTTTGTCTCGGCGCCAAATGGATGGACGTAATATTTTGATTGCATTCACGGACGCGCCACGTAGCTGACACTTGTCACACAGTTTCGACATTCACTAGCGCGCTAGTCTCGGCGACAAATGGACGTCCAAATGTATGGACGTGGACGGTGATGTTCCAACGTCGAATTTTGACATTCACAATTGTTCCATTGGGATGGCGCATTGGCGCGCCGCGCTCTATTTGCTTAGAGCATACATAACTGGAGTAGCCTTATGCTTATGTCGTATTTGCGTACAAAAATGTCTGCCGAATTTTGCGGGGGCGAGCATCTTAATAGGATATTGAAACTCAATTGTGTAAGCTTGAAGTGGTTGAACGTCTATAATATCAGGTGCTTACAGCAACGGGCATTTTTATGAGTGTTCTCTTGCGAGACGATTTTGTGTATGACCATTAATCGATTGTGAAATTGTCTTTGTATAATTTTTTGCACATTGTGCAAGGTTTTCTACAGAGGGGTAAGGAACTGAAAGGCTACTCAAGTTATGTATGCTCTAAGTCTGTTTGTAATATCCAAAGAGTCGCGCCGCGCTAACTATTATAAGAGACTGAAAGCGACAGCTAATGACTAATGACTAATTAACATCTATGCAACTTAATACACACATCTCGTACAATTCACACGCTAAAAATACTACGGGTTAACCGTCTTAGATTAAGAACAAACGAATTGTAGCTCATCACGGAACGCAACTATACTAGAACGAGAAGGCCTATTCACACTAGTCTTATAGAGGTGTAATGTCTTTTTGGCTCTGGGACTATATACCTAAGTATAACGTGGACATAGAATCATTAGCGGCTGGTCGTTTGTTAGAGCCGAGCTCCAGAGACGAGTTTTTGTTCGTACGCCAAATTGCATCCGGACAATACGTGCCTCTAAATTGATTTCGTATTAATTGCTATATAATACAGGGTGTAGTGTAGTCATTGGTGATTTGCGGAGTTGAAGGTCGGTAAGCGTATGTGTTGTGTCGGATAATTGCTTTTATGTTTTGAATAAGATTCTGTCAAAATGGAATTTTTGGTAAAAGCTTTTGCCGATTGCAAACAACGCCTAGTACCTGCAATACGGCCACATCTCAAATGTATTTTTTTAGGGTTCCGTACCACAAAAGGAAAAAAAACGGAACCCTTATAGGATCACTCGTGCGTCTGTCTGTCCGTCTGTCACAGCCGATTTGCTCCGAAACTACTGGACCGATTGAGTTGAAATTTGGTGAACATATGTAAATTGGTGACCCAAAGATGGACGCGTAAAGTAAATTAATGAATTCTGAATAAGGGGGCCACTTTTGGGGGGTAAACTGGAAAGGGGTTGTTGTAAGCATCTCAGATTTTAAGCAAAAAATTTTTTAGCAAAAACAGATTTGAAGTAATTTAGGAAAAAGACGAAATTTGACCATCCCCCACCCTCTTAATAAAAAATATGGGAAGTAGTTCCTTGCCTAAAAGCAAAACCTATAATAAGTTTGAGTATTCAAAGTAACGGGAAAATTCTCAATATTTTACGGAACCCTCACCACGCGAGTTTTTTTTAGAAATATGCGACGTTTCCATAGAATGCACAGCGCACAGCTTCAACGGGAGACCGACGCCTAATGTACGAACCCACGTGCTCGGCCGATCAGGCACACATGTTGATTTTTTCTCCATCAACGAGTGACATCCAAGACCGCTTATTACACGCGAGGCAGCTGCGATGAAATATTATAGGGACTGACCAAATGTTACGTTTCTAATGTTGTCGGTGAGGTATAGAGCGGTGGTTTTTTTTTAACCGACTTCAAAAAGGGATGTTCTCAATTCGTCGGAATATTTTATTTTTTCATGGCTCAAAGTCACTCAAAGGGCAGAGAGGGCTATGTTGGGAGTTTCTCTGCGTGATCGCATTAGAAATGAGGCTATCCGCAGCAGAACCAAGGTAACCGATATAGCCCTCCGAATCGCTAAACTTAAGTGGCAGTGGGCGGGGCACATTGCGTTGGGGCGGAAAGGTTCTCGAGTGGCGACCACGTATGAAGGCGCGGCGTGAGTCCCCACAAGGTGGACTGATGACCTGGTAAAGGTCGCGGGAATCCGCTGGATGCGGTGGCGCAGAATCGGTCAATTTGGCACTCTTTGGGAGAGGCCTATGTCCAGCAGTGGACGTCTTTCGGCTGATATGATGATGATGATTTTATTTTTTAACCGTTCTATATTCCACTGTATTTTTTCAAAATTCAAATTCAAAATAGTTTATTTGCTAAGAATACCTTACAGTTTACACTGGATGTACATACAATACAATACAATACAATACAAATGCTCTTTATTGCACACCTCACACAAACAAAGCAGTTACATAGAGAAACAATACAATAACATGTAGGTAGAGGTAGACAACAGGCGGTCTTATCGCTGAAGAGCGATCTCTTCCAGACAACCTTTGGGTATCGGAGAAAGAGATAAAACTAGATTATGCAGTAGGTGGTGCAGAGATTATTATCAATCAAAAATCAAGAAATTATAAAAATAAACGTACATAAATACCTCTATATATAAACATACACACACAATCATACATATATACAAATAACACAAACACAAATATAATGATACATAAACAGTCAGCCAAAAATACAATCAGGGTTAGGGGAGAGACAAATAATGTTCTTTAAGAATGGATTTGAGGTTGCCGATAGATTTTGCTGATTGGTCTCATGTACTCAGCCTGTCTATAGGCGTGCAAATATTAACACATTACTATATTCCGTTTACGTAAAAAACCTTAAAATATTGTATTTAAATTGTGACTTGTAAAATGCTTATTTTACCAATAAATTCTGTATTCAAATTATTATTAATACATTACAAGCTATTCCATTACAATTTTACTTAGTTGTCGAGAAAATGTCTGACCTGATAAAAACACTTCTCCAATAGCTAATGTGTTGTTGACACTTGATATCCTCGGGTAAATGATTGAAAATTTCAATGTACATATTTGAAATATTGCGACTATGAATGGCTTTGCTGCTTGGTGGCATGTACAGAAGGTTTTTTCCTATGGGTCTCATCTGTCTTAGTATAGTCTCTTCGCGCATTTGAAAGTAGTGCAGATGTGTCTCTACGAAAACAGATACTTCCCTAATGTACAAACTTGGCCGAGGCAGAATTCCTAGTTTTCTAAAGGAACACAGCTGTCACCGGTCTGTGCCGTGCATTGCTTATGACTCTGACACACTTTTTCTGGATCCTAAAAACTCTGTTTACATCTACCGAATTACCCCACAGTATTAAACCATACAATGGTACAGACGACACGAAGCCGTGGTAGGCAGTGAGATTATCATGTATGTTCACCGATTATCTAACTCTAACCCCTAACATTTATTTAATTTAGAAGAGAGCTGCCTTATTTTTTTACCCTGTTGCAGTACTTAATTCAGTTATTCGCCTAACCTCATTACGAAATGACATTAGTTTAACACTTACAGAGTAGTGTCGTCCTTTACCCACCGCCCGTGACGGGAAGAGGTGCGAGTGGGACGCAATAAATCAAAATTAATTTATGCTGTGTGTGCGTCCCGATATTAGAGAGGGAGAGGTCGTAAAACGCTCCGTAATCAGAGTTATGGTTCCCGTTTGCAAATTTAGTGTTTTATAAAGTGTGAAATATGTTTTACCCGACTGCCGAAAAAGTGGAGGGTTATGTATTTCGAGCTTATGTATATATATATCCTGAGATGTGAGAAAATGCCCTTTCACCCGACTGCCGAAGGAAAGTAGGGTTGTTTTTCGAGCGTATGTATGTATGTAAGTATGTGTGTATGTCTTTTTCTTTGGCACGCCCTGCAGTCTAAACCTAAGATTTTTCAAAAAATCCAACCGCTTTTTTGCAAATATTATAGCCCATGTCGTCCCACGATTAAGAGGAATCCAACGACACCTCATATGTCGAGATCCGTCAAGCGGTTTAGGCTGCAGGGCGTGCCAAAGAATAAGACATACACACATACATTACATAGATACATACATACGCTCGAAAAACAACCCTACTTTCCTTCGGCAGTCGGGTGGAAAGGGCATTTACTCACATATCAGGATATATATATGGCAACCCGACGACGTTTAAAAACTTTAAAAGGCCACAAGACACCATACACACCCATAGAACGAGGCAATTAAATTTTCGAAAAGTTTCCTAAAATGACCTGACCGGGAATCGAATCTGTAACCTCTTTCACAACAGACAAAATCTACCGCTGCACCAATCAGCGCAATGTATATTCATGGATCAAAATATCCCTATTGATTAAAGAGTAGGAGTAATGTAGGAGGTTCGAAATATGTTTTATGGTAATAATCTGATTGGTGAAAATAAAAATTGAATCTGAATATGTTGAACAAGGTATTAACAAACAGAAGTGGGATGAAGTCTTGTTCAACTTTGCTAAGAGACATGGATTGTTGATTGATTGAAATGAAATAATAAATTAAAATTGTCTCATTTTCGTAGAGGGATGAGTATATTTATAGCATCATAAGAAGCTTAACTGTACTTAAAAAAAAATTTTAGTAATCAGGTTATTAATTATTATGTATTGCCAATATGATATTTAATACGTATAGGAGAGAATCTTTTCGTGCTTTGTAGGTATTTAAAATTTTTCTACTTAAATATACAGGGTGTAACAAAAATAGGATGTGAACCCATGAAAGCCAGGTTCGGTAAGTAGTATTTTTTTACATTGAAATTTTTGTTTGATATATTTAAAGTATTTGTTTTTGTTTACATTGCTTGTGTATCACAACATTCCCCCGCGAAGGTGAAGAGTGGGTGGGAGGGTTTATTTCATTTTCAATGTTATGAAAACAAATGTTTTGTGTATTTTTTTTGATACGCAGGTGACGGCTTTTACGTTTTTGTTGTCATATCCAAGCAATGTGAATTGTGAACAAAAAACAAAAACTTTAATTTAATTTAAAAAAATGTATAGCATTACACTACCGAACCTGGCCTTAATGGGTTCACATTCACACCCCATTTTTGTTACACCCTGTATAAATACTTAAGTAAAAAATTTGTAATAAACTTAAAAGATGATTCTTAAATTAAATTAAAAATAAAGCAATACTGTTACACATTGCACTTTAAAAAATGTGAGTAGAGTAGGTTGCTATTCTAAAAACAATAGTCCTTTATTTTAATTTGTAGCACCTATATATTTTAAGCCGAACAGTAGCCTCAAAAATGTTGTCTAGGCAACAATAGGACTAAATTCAATGGCTAATATTTTCGCCGCAATCTTAGGTAGAACCCAATTAGACATATGTATGACAGAACTAATACTGTTTCGTGTGCCCATTTATGGTTCCCAAAACCACGTCACGATCGTCAGCTGTTTACAAGTACCACCTATCGATAGATCATACGCCGATACCATGTAAGGACACGGCACATTCTGATGATGTCATGCCCGATAGAAAAACGGATCGGATCAAACAAAAGACTGTTAAACTATCACGAAAACTTGATGTTAGAGCGTAGGTCGCGAGTACAGCGTTCTCTAGTGCAGATTAACGGTTGTGAAATGCATAATGAGATGACGGATTTCCAAATTGTTAGAATAGGCATGAGTGTGCTTTGTGTAATTTAGAAGCCATTTAAGTAATGCTGTGTAGGTACGCTTGGGAATTAAATGGATCACTATTTCAAAGTGGAGTTTGTAAAGTTGCAAGTGGTCCGACATAATCTACACTAATGTTAGTAAATGCAAAAACATGTGACTACTTGTATTCGAGTAACGAGTAAGTTAACTTAAGTCTATTGACTTAAGTTAACCTTGCTCGCAAGCCAGGCTTGCTGAGCTATCAATTTGAACGAAACACAAAAGCTTAGATATAATTACAGGTTATACTTTTTTCCACACTTTTTAACCCTTATCAATCTGTAAAAGGATTTTAAAAAGATTGTAGGTACATAGTTATGGACTCAATCCGTTTATAATTGAATTGTATAACAAATATTATTCATACCAACTATGGGTAATTTTCGTTACGCAATACAATTAATTAAATTATGGATAAATTGAATCTTTAACCGCTTTAACCACATGTATATATTTTTAAATCCATCCATGTATGTAATAAATGAATGAGAATACGGAGTAGGGCGCGCCTTAGGGAATGTACTTAAATAAGTATCTGACACTATTGTAGGTAACTAGGAAAACTTTTAACTGTCAATGATAGTCGAAATCTCTTTTTGTCCGACTACCACAGAGCCGAAGGGAAGATATACAGGGTGATTTTGGGGTCATGATCGGGAATGACCAAAAGCGAATAAGATGGTTAAACCAAACCAATTTTTCCAGGGGACCGACCACGAAATCGCAAAAAAAATCAGCTGTTCCATGCATTAACTCTCAATTAACTCACAGCAGTTAACTCTTAATTGGCTCTTATTTTTTTTTGTGATTTTGTGGTTGGTGGGAAAAGTGGTTCAGTATAACCATCTTATTCGCTTTTGGTCATTCTTGCTCCACGATCCCGGAATCACCCTGTATATGTTTGTAACAGTCTATGTTTGTATTTACGTGTATTTGATAAATATCGTGTCAATCGATTTGAAATTATGCTCCGGGTGACATAACCGCCATTTATAAAAAAAAAAACTCTTTCAGTTACTTATCCATAGTCGGTGTACAGTTTTTTTAAACTGTTAATGCTTGTTGATAATACAACGTCACAGATAGCTGTTAAAAACCGGCCAAGTGCGTGTCGGACCACGCAAAACGAAGGGTTCCGTGCCTATTAAAAAGGTCGTATCGTCACAGAAATTTTACGGCACTTACGTCCTTTTCTTTGAGGAAGGCAGTTTTTCAGCAATATCTCGAAAACCTCTGAACCGATCTTATTCAAAACAATTTTCGGTGAATGAAATTAATAAGCCCTATGTCCATGAATTTTTCCATATTTTTAAAATACACCGTTCAAAAATTAGAGGGGGGGGGACAGAATTTTAGTGACTTTCGGGGCGATTATCTCCGACCCTATTCACTTAATCAAAAAAAACCGGCCAAGTGCGTGTCGGACCACGCAAAACTAAGGGTTCCGTGCCTATTAGAAAGGTCGTATCGTCACAGAAATTTTACGGCACTTGCGTCCTTTTCTTTGAGGAAGGCAGTTTTTCAGCAATATCTCGAAAACCTCTGATCTGATCTTGTTCAAAACAATTTTCGGTGAATGAAATTAATAAGCCCTATGTTCATAAATTTTTCCATATTTTTAAAATACACCGTTCAAAAATTAGAGGGGGGGGGACAGAATTTTAGTGACTTTCGGGGCGATTATCTCCGACCCTATTCACTTAATCAAAAAAAATGCTAAGAAACCTTACATTTATTTTGAAAGGCCTATCGATTGATGTGCCACACGGGGGGTCACAATGAAATATTTTTTTTTGACTTTTAGTTATATGTATGGAGTGCACCCCTAAAAAAATTTTTTTTTGTCATTTTAATTTCAAAACTATGTAGCGGCTAACAAAATACACCTATTCTCAAAATTTTATTCATATACACCTTATAGTTTTCGAGTAAAATGCCTGTGACATACGGACAGACGGACAGACGGACAGACGGACAGACGGACATGACGAAACTATAAGGGTTCCGTTTTTGCCATTTTGGCTACGGAACCCTAAAAATGCTAAGAAACCTTATATTTATTTTGAAAGGCCTATCGATTGATGTGCCACACGGGGGGTCACAATGAAAAAAAAAAAATTGACTTTTAGTTTTATGTATGGAGTGCACCCCTAAAAAAATTTTTTTTTGTCATTTTAATTACAAAACTATGTAGCGGCTAACAAAATACACCTACCCCCAAAATTTTATTCAAATACACCTTATAGTTTTCGAGTAAAATGCCTGTGACATACGGACAGACGGACAGACGGACAGACGGACAGACGGACATGACGAAACTATAAGGGTTCCGTTTTTGCCATTTTGGCTACGGAACCCTAAAAACGGGTAGTCCGTTTATGTCCGAAAAGCATATCTGTCCAACCAATCTTTCCCGATGTTGGCAATTGGCACCTTGGCAGATTTACCGGACCAATTTGTAATTTACTAATCCAAGCAAACACCCACTTGGAATATTCAATGTCTGATTGCTCTTGTGATTTACTGCGATTATCCTTAGGTTTGTCCTGTCTTATTTAAAAATGACATAAGTCACATGAACTTTTCAGTAATATACTCCGTTTTGTCAAAACAGGATAACTTGGACGTGATTTATCTAGCACTGAACTAAGCCAGCTGTAATTATAATCAACGATGATTTATTACAATGAAGTATATGATTTGAAGTCAGTCATCATATGACCTCACGTAGGTAAGGTGAAAATGAAAAGGCATACAAGCAGGTACAAAGTTCAAAAATGGCTGGCGTAATAGCCATTACGAAAATGTTATAGGTGCTGTGTTAACGTAGTAGGAATAGACGAATCGTTCTAAACACTGTTGTTTGATTTAAAGGACTTAGGTTTTTATTTTACAAGCTTTTATTTCGTTCCACCTGTCCCGATGTTTGTCATCAAATCTTGCAAATTAAATTTGATCCACTTCCCGGTAACCAATTGAGCTGAAATTTTGCATACATGTGTAAACAATATTATGATGACATGGTGCTGATCTGATGATGGAGCTGGAAGGTGGCCATAGGAACTTCGAAATGAAACAGCTCATTAAAATCGTCTCAATGAGTAGTTGATGACGGTATACAGAAAAGTAGGTACAGTCAGCATCATAAACATGTATACATTCTAGGACCTTATTACTCAGACATAAGGTCGAAAAGTGTATACATGTTTATGATGCTGACTGTACAGTCGGCAATAAAAGCTTGTACCAAAAAGTTTGACGTGTCTGTGTGTCTGTATGTCTGTGTGTCTGTGGCATCGTAGCTCCGAAACGAATCGACCAATTTGAATGCGTTTTTTTGTCCGAAAGCGGACGTAATCGAGATGGTTCTTAGCGACGTTTCAACAAAATCGGTTCAGCCGTTTTTGAGATATTGAACTTTGAAATGAAAATGTCGGGGGTTTTTCAACTTTTCGTAGTTGTAATTATTGTCTTATTAGTTCCGACGAATGCGTCGTTTACCTTTCATCCGTCCGATAGGTTAACGCGCATATTTTCTAGAAATTATAAATCTGATGTTTTAAATTAAAAAAAATAACATTATTTTGTAACAATTACAAGCAGTATGGATTTAGGAATAAATGCGCTTCATATAATTACCGAAAAGCAAAAACCCTTAAGTTTGCTGAAGGTAACCTTTTATCATTTCTAGATAACGTAAATAGAAAATCAAAAAATTCTGACTTCTTTTATCTTCTCCTTTTTATATAAACATGCACTGAAGAAAGAGACGCTCAACTATTATCGCTACTTACTAACTACAAAAACAATGCTTCACATGTGAACAAAAGCGTCCATTACACCCAAAACCAAACAACGGACAGTGACAAACACTGCAAGAACTACCCCTCACCACAAAACGCACTAACTAAAACACTCCTTCAGCCAACATAAGTCCTTTTGGTGTTAAGATCATGCTTTCTCGCCCTCACCTCAGGGGTCAGCCCGCAGATGTTTGGGACAGGGTATTAATAAGACTACCCCGCCCCGGCTGTGGCTTAACACCGCCAATTTACAAACGTCGCTAGATAAGCCGATTTGGAGACAAATGCAGCAGAGCGTGGCGAAGATACGCTAATTCGTTGGACGAGTTGCAGTTTAGGGTACGGTCAATATTTGCCACAACGAGCACGCATATTTAGTCCGATCGGAACTGTCAGATATTTATGTTTGTCAAGTTTGTTATGGCTGATATGAATTCTGGTGAACGTAGGTATAGTCGAGTCTACCTATTCGTGTCGAGATAATATGTTGAAAAGAATTAAATTAAATGTGTTGCCAGTGATGACATATGGCACTGAAACTTGGTCGCTTACTATGGGCCTCATAAGAAGGCTCAAAGTCACCCAAAGGACAATGGAGAGGGCTACGTTAGGAGTTTCTCTGCGTGATCGCATCAGAAATGAGGCTATCCGCAGCAGAACCAAGGTAACCGATATAGCCCTCCGAATTGCTAAACTTAAGTGGCAGTGGGCGGGGCACATTGCACGTAGAACCGATGGCCGCTGGGGCGGAAAGGTGTTCGAGTGGCGACCACGTACCGGAAGGCGCGGCGTGGGTAGGCCCCCCACAAGGTGGACTGATGACCTGGTAAATGTCGCGGGAGTCCGCTGGATGCGGGTGGCGCAGGACCGGTCAATTTGGAACTCTCTGGGGGAGGCCTATGTCCAGCAGTGGACGTCTTTCGGCTGATATGATGATGATGATTAAATTAAATATATTACACGTTAGGATATCACACGTATCGATCTAGTCTCACAGCAAAACTTATTTCTTATTTGGCTGCCACGTTGTTAGATATCCATACCAGATGACAATAAAGCTTGTGTTATGCCGTTATGGGTACTAAACGACGACGCATAACATATATAACTGGTACATTTGACGGAAAGTTGTACACTCCACTTTTTTGATTTAGGTAAAATCGGGTTTTTTCTACTTAGAATCGAGGTCACTTTCGAATGTTATAGGGGAAAAAGTGTCTCAAGATATTTTATTCCATTCCGTTACCGTTTCCATACTAAGCTTGTATGGTTGGTAACGGAACGAAAAACTGAAAATTGTATGTAATATTTTGGACATTAGGTTCGAAAGTGCTTTCGATTCTGAGTAAAATAACTACAACTCAGAAAAGTTGAAAAACCCCCGATTTTTTCATTTCAAAGTTCAATATCTCAAAAACGGCTGAGCCGATTTTGATGAATCATGGCTAAGAACAGTCGAGTTAAAATTATCTATGACACAAAAAAAACCGCATTCAAATCGGTCCATCCGTTTGGGAACTACGATACCACAGACAGATACACAGACACGTTAAACGTATAACACCCCTCTTTTTGCGTCGGGGGTTAAAAAACCCGATTTAACCAAAATTAAAAAAAAAAGTCGAGTGTACAATATTTCGTAAAATGGCCCAATTGAGTCAGGAGCATTACACTAATATTTGCCCTTACCGGAATTCGAATCCAGGACAGAATAGGACTGAGCTGCGCAGACATGCGCATTTGCTAGATAACCTAAAAGAACAACAGGATCAGAAAGTTGATTTATCCATTCATACAATATTTTATTGCCATTGACATTGGTCACGATACTCTAAAAAGACATATTTTTTTTACTAAATGTCTAGACGATCACATTTTCAAGAATCATGAAAAAATACTGATTTCAGGGGAAAGTTGCTTACGCCAAAGTATAACGCCACGGTATCCCCGGCACCCCGAAAATTTCACGAAATTAATCATTCTATGAAACTTTAGCCGACGAAATGGCGACCCCAAGAAAGTTACTTTGGAGACAAATGCACCCGACCGTGCCAAAGATATGCTAATCTAATTCGCTACGCAACTAGCAGTGGTTACTGGTTACGGTCACAGTTAAGGGGTTAATATAATTTATTTATTAAATTTATTTACTAGCTTCCGCCCGCGACTTCGTCCGCGTGCACCCGGTATAAAAACTATCCTATATTTTAATCCAGGCTATAAACTATCTTCGTGCAATATTTCATCCAAATCGGTTAAGCCGTTTAAGCGTGATTGAGTAACAAACATCTAAACATCCAAACTTTCGCATTTATAATATAAGTAGAAATTTATTGGAGAACAAACAGAAACCAGTGTAGGTATAAGAAAACTTATAGGTAAACTAAGATCACATGGACATTAAGCATGAACTTATTTCCTAATACTCCAGGCAAAATACGGTTTCGAAAAACATTAATTTATAATAGCGTTTTTTTGTTTATGATATTTTAAAACATTATTCTAAGATGCTTTATTCAAGAATCCAACAAACTTTCCATCCGGAAGTAGTTATATAGATTTAAATTAAGCATGCATTGTCTTTTTTGTTTCATTTATATTTAATATTTTAAAGCAAATGTAAATGAACCAAAATAAAGAATAAAATATTTATTAATATTTATTCCGACTTATCAGGAGCTAATTGAATTATTATTTTTTTGATGTCTCATTTTTTGTTGGATTTTGCCTCTAGGTAACTATTTAATTGATAATATATCCGTTACAATAAAAAAAACTGCTATTATAAATTATTTCCAAATTTGACATTTTTTCCATACAAGTTGTCAGTTCATTGCCTGGACTATAACTAGCCCTCACTAAGACACATTAGGATGGTACACATTTACATAAATAGTACCTATATAAATAATGTGCGAAAAGTTCATGTCAAAGTCATAGGGTGAATATACCATAATTTGACACGTAAGCTGTCAAGCGTGTGAGGTGTCAAATGTGAAACACATCTTCACACATCTCTGGTGGATTTTCATTTTCACCCTTAGAGGCCACATAACATTGCTAGTAGAAATACGCCTACTTTGCCCGCTTTTTTCGGAAAAACACGAATAAGTAACTCATAATTTTTCTGTGATAGGATGATATTGTTTTTTGCTTACCGAATCCTTCGTAGTAAAACGCATGTGTTAGTATCTAATCCACATGTTTATCGATTTTGATCGCGGGTAAAGTTATCTGGACTTTTAGCCAACATTGCCCAAGATTTTGCGTAAACAGACATGGCGTGCCATTTGAACATTTTGGTCTTTTTACGTAAAGTTTTGACACAGTATAGGTGGGCAATGTTATCTGGGCATTTTAACTTTCCATTACGTGTAACGGAGGCAAAACGGTCGTCTTTAACTGTGTTGTTGTAAGGGCACTACAGACCATGAAATTGGGTAGATACAGTTCGGGGCGTGACCAACCCCTCAAAAGACTTAAAAGTTAAAGTCAAATAATTTATTTATATACAGGGTGTCCCAAGAAGTAGTGATATACTGAAGCTGGGAGGTAGAGGACCTAGAGGGCTATCTGAATCACCCCCATGTATGTACACATGACATGCATTTTTTTTATTCCATTCAAAGATCTAACGATAGTAAATGTTACCATACAGAATTGGCCTATCTATCAGCTTAGCACACAAAAAAAATCAAGCATCTACCGCAATAATTCACGTCACCATAAATAAAAATCTCATCGTACTCTGCGATAGGTGAAAAATTTAAAAAAAGTCATAACTCCGAAAATACGAAAAATCGCGGAACATACATGGGGGTGATTCAGATAGCCCTCTAGGTCCTCTACCTCCCAGCTTCAGTATATCACTACTTCTTGGGACACCCTGTATGTATGCATATATTTCATTTTTCATCTGTCATTAGGTACACAACAAAACTCGATGGTTTGTATATGTAATACGCCTTAATAACAAATATTTAAGTATAATAACTTAATTTCACCCTTTTCATCCCTTTACCCCTAACTTACCCCCGGCTATGAAATACGTCTGAATGATTGTATTTTAATTAAGTATCCTCTAGTTCTGTCCGAGTAAAACTACAATTTGAACCACAAGTGTCGCCTCAGGCACAGGATGCAAGTTTAAAGGCAGACGTCTGCAAATTACCTATTAGTAGCATACCGTTACACAAACAACTCACTGAACCATTGTATACCTTAACTCAATCCAATAAGGTCCATAAATGGTTAAATAGTTGTGCTACAAAGCAAGATCCGTATCAAGCAAATTACACGTTACTTCATCAAAATGCAAAGAGCAATAATTAAATTTATTCATGTTCGAATGTATTATTAATATGAGTAAGGTATAAGGTTGTGTGCTTGAGGAAGTAACACTAATCATATATACACGGTCAGCTATCAATCAAAAAGCGGTCAAGAGCGAGTGGGACTCGTGTCAAGAGGTTTCCAAAAATATTAGACTATTAGCTACCCGCGCAACTTCGCCCGCGTATTGAAAAGCGGCAAACCCGCGAGATAAAATATAGCCTATATCCAGAAAGTCCATTCTACACGCAGGAGCCGTAGCATGGTTGGCCTTATCACGCGACAAGTGACAAGATAAGAGCGTCGTCTCGTTCTATCGAACGGTGTCAGCCAGTGACGCACGCTCTATCCTATCACCTATCGCGTGACAAGGCCAACCATGCTACGGCTCCAGGTGTTTTTTTTTTAAATAGGATAAGCTGTTCCGGTGATTACCCAAAACAATACAAAACTACAATCTCACAGACACATCCTCTTTATAATACTAGTAACTTGTAGAGGACAACAGCCGGACAGCTGGACAGACACCGGACTTACGATTTTCGGCCAAAGCTGAAGCATAGAACTTCGTTCGCTTCGCTCGCTCGTTCGATTAGTATAGATATAGTCTGAGGGGCTACCGCGAAACGAAATTCGTTTTCGTTCGTGTATCTCCATCTCTGTCGCACTTGCAAGTTCGAGCGACAGAGACGGAGATACTCGAACGAAAACGAATTTCGTTTCGCGGTAGGGCCTCTGGTCAGGGAAAGATGAGCCTAGAAAAGAGCGGCAAATAAATATAAAAAAACAGCGTGTTGCAAGTTGCAAGTTACAATGTTGCAACTTGTAACATTGTGTATAACGCGATAAAATAATAATGATACTTGAATGGCTTGAACGATTATTATTTCTCTTCGATTCGTACAATGCAACTGATCAAGCAGAAGGAAGTAAAGTTATATGAAATAAAACTCTTTAACTACATTCTACTTTATATTTAAGAAGAATAATCATAACCACTCTTCAAAATTTCAATTTTGACGAGACATAATAAACCGAACTTATTATAATATTCTTCAATGTGAATAATATTAGTACTAAAGTAAGCCACCCCTTAATTATCAAGGGTTCAAGAAATTTCAGGGGGGGTTCAAGAAAATAAAACAACAAAAATACGCATAAAATGACACTAATATTCAGGTTAATGTAATATTGCTGCTTATTAACCGGCTTCAACAAAGAGAAGGATCAGAAGACTAATACATCCTCGACATCTCACGTCTATATACTTTAGTCGTATTATATCGGTGACGTCAGTTTCAGTACAACACTTTGACAGGTGGTGACAAAAAAAAGCCTACATACGAGCTGAGAGCTGAGGGACAGGAAATTTGATATTGTATGATTTGATATCGTCTATGCTTACATCTTTGTCACACATGACTGACAACGACACGAGCTTTGTTTAACCTCACTTAAGTCGAAATAGAAAAAAATACAATTATAAAAAGAATCCGAACTGAATTAGTGATTCTGTTATTCAACAGTATTTAGTTATTTTAATGTACTAAAATACATTAAGATACATAGTTCGATTTTACCTTAGCATTGTTCGTCGTGTTTTGAACCCTTGTATTTTTATAGTTAACATTACATGTGTATCTGTGTCTATTTGTATGATCGTCTGTGGCACCGTAGCTCCCAAACAGATTCAAAGGTTCAAAGATTTATTTGGTCCAACATAGGTAGATATTAGGTATTACATTTTTGTTCAGTATCACTATGTGGCGCCTTGCGGCATACAAATATGGTTGTGACTTTTGTAACATGCTCCTGCATGCAGCATGCTTTACAAATAACTAACATTAT
Organism: Epinotia nisella; assembly: GCA_932294315.1. Lineage (NCBI taxonomy): Eukaryota > Metazoa > Arthropoda > Insecta > Lepidoptera > Tortricidae > Epinotia > Epinotia nisella. The sequence continues at coordinate 22,889,149 of OW028676.1, forward strand.
ATAGTCAAAATTATTAAAAATATAATCATTTAAGTTTGTAGGTCCGTTAAAAACTAATATTATGTAGTCAAAATTATTAATTTATGAATTAGTTATTAATTAATATGAACCGATTGTTTTCGAAAGTTTGTCAAGATGGTTGTTAGCTACGTTTTGTAGTGTCGGTGGGGTTTTAAATATATTTCAACTGAATATGTTTCTACCTACATAACTATGTAGGTAGTTACTTCAGTAGGCATAAAAAAAGGTTTAATATAATATACATAAGTATATTAAGTATGCAAAAACATGGTGTTAGTAAAGCCATCAATAATGTGGCAAACATGAATACGACATTGGAGCACAATATCTCAATGTTAATATCTACATACACGAATATGTTATTCCTTTGTGCTTATGTGATTGCATCCAAACCTCATAAAACAATGCAATGGGTGAATCACTCATCTATTACAAAATTCGTATCATAAGATCATAACATTACTTTAAAAACGTACGCAGTAGTTGCAAACGCAACTAACTTACAACGATTCGTCTCCGATGTAATGAAGACAGAACTTTAGCCATTCGAATTTAACCCTTGTGTTATTAGAATAAGGTGTTAGTGTTGTGTCAGGCTTCATAACCATTCGTCGCCCATAACTCAAAACAGATCTGTAGCCATACAAATATAGCCCTTATGTTATAAGAATAAGGTGTTACTATGTTGTATAGGCACGTGCGAGGCCCATGGTTGCCTCCTACGGTTTCCGGGCAGCAAAAACACTTTCATTCCGGCGTGGCGAAGGTTACGGCTGCTGTACTGTAGCCACATCTAACGATGGATTTGTGTACGAGATTACTCTACTTGTTTGAGCACGTGCCCATGTATTTTGTTACTCCACTTGATGTATTTTTCCCAAATTATTTTACGCGTGAAGAGGTAACAGACAGACAGATACACTTTCGCATTTATAATATTACTAGCTTCCGCCCGCGACTTCGTGTGCGTGAACCCGGGACAAAAACTATCCTATATTTTAATCCGGGCTATAAACTATCTTCGTGCAAAATTTCATCCAGATCGGATGAGCCGTTTAAGCGTGATAGAGTAACAAACATCCAAACTTTCGCATTCATAATATTAGTAGGATTAGTAGAATATAGTAGGACTATTTATTTTTTTCTTGACATTTGATTCGATGCATGACAGCTACGTGCCGTGTCAAACATAATATTACGAAAACAAAGCGTCGCACAGATCTAGGATGGATATTCAACTTTACGGTCTTTTATCTGGCCAATAAACTTCAAATAAATTTCACTACGAAAAACTTTTATTGTAAAGAAATCCAAACCTTATTTTTTCACTAGTTTCTTTTCACTCTGGGATAGTTCTTTATTCGCTAGTAAAAAAAACGAGAAGAACAGTGGACGCCAACTCTAGATAGTTAAACAAGATCTAGTTAGAATAATGTTGTCGGCCTACGCTTTACTTGGCAATTAGTTAGGTGTTAGGTGGTAGTTTATTAGATCTCCTACTGAGACAAATTGTACAGTTAAATGGATTTTAGAAACTATAATATACTCGTATAAGCTCATCATAGTAAAGTCAAGTGTAAAAATATGGGTTGTCAACCTACTCATAAATATGTCCCATCGCTCTTATGTTAACGCATTAAGGTTTCGGTACATATTTATTACGACTATTCCATAATAAATTGGACTGTTATTGCTTTTTATTAAGAGAATTAAAGGGTGGCTTACTACTAATATTATTCATATTGAAGAATATCATAAAAATTTAAATTATTATGTCTCGTCAAAATTGAAATTTTGGAGATTGGTTATGATTATTCTTATTGTATGAAGTTAAAGGGTTTTATTTCATATAACTTTACTTCCTTCTGCTTGATCAGTTGCATTGTGTGAATTGAAGAAAAATAAAAAAATATTCAAGTATCATTATTATTTTATCGCATATAATGTTGCAAATTTAAAAAACTGTGCAACACGCTGTTATTTTTTAATTTGCCGCTCTTTCCTAGACTCATCTGTCCCTGGCCAGGCTCTAAAACTTAACAAGTCTCTGCTTTGTCCCTTTCTCACCAACATAAATGTCAAAGAAAAAGACAAACGAATGTTAACGGCATTTTAGATAAAATAGGTTTAATGTACCTTTATGAATAAGGCCAAAGTTGCCGTATGAGAATGTATAATGTAATTTAATTGGGAAATAATACGATTTAAACGGATTATATCGCGTATAATATGTAATCCCGACGTTTCGAGCCCGACCTTTACAGCGCTCAAATTCAAACGGGTAGACGGGTAGGCCAGGACTGCCAAGAGCACCGGAGCTGATACCGCGAAAGCCCGAAAGCCTCGCATCGGGAATCAAGAGAAGGAGCCGTACGTAGCATGGTTGGCCTTGTCACGCGATAGGTGATAGGATAGAGCGTGCGTCACTGGCTGACACCGTTCGATAGAACGAGACGACGCTCTTATCTTGTCACTTGTCGCGTGATAAGGCCAACCATGCTACGGCTCCTGGTGTATGAATTCTATCAACTTAAATGACATCACATTAGTCAACGGCTTGTGTCTGTTGGGTCACCACTCGCCACTGACCCTTTCGGTCGCATACGAAACCAACCATTTACGTACGAACAATTGTTATTCGTTGTACGAAACCAGTTGCGATCGAAGAGTTTTTATTCTGTGTACGAAACCAATTGCGACATTTTTTTTCTTAATTCATCAGTTTCGACGGAGCCACACTCGGGGGCTGCTATTTCTGATATGTTTGCATTAAGAACATAACCTACCTAGTGTTTTGCGATCGTAATAGGTTTCCAACATGGAAAAAGAAAACTTTGTACGTAATTGTTACGTAGCAAGAAAAAATATTCTTCATACGTAACTGGTTACGTAGCGTTGGTTTCGTAGGCGGCCGAAGGACCACTGACTACGTATAATATTTCATTTCATTACCCGTTGTGCCACCGCCTTTAGCGGTAGAAGTTGGCGGCATTATATCTTTATTCCTTAAATTAACTCGATCCGTCACTCCATTTGGTTGCGTTCTACAATGTATCTGTAAAGGCAGCGACTTTGACAAAACGTTGTGAATAATTTTACAAAGTAATCGAATGAAGCCATTCATAAAAGGTTACGAGTCACATCTTTTAGCCAAGCAGAAGCTAACATAATGTATTATGCAAATTGTACTCGTTTCAGCGCCGCATCCCGACAAATAATTGTATTAATATTTAGTAGCAAGTTAATTGGGTTCCGGTTAATGTCAATCGATGTCCGATACACCATTACCGGTGCGTTTTAGTTTAATGACACTCCAGCCGGTCCTAAAATGATCTAATTGCACCCTATTGACTTGTCGCATCTTTTATGCGACCTTTATTTCTTGGTCCCCGTTCAGTTGATGCCTTTTTTTTCTACAAACTGGTTTTCATCTTCTTAATATGTCAAAGTAACACGGTTCGCCTCGAATCATTAACGCTGCGCCTCGGTTTTTGTTTCAATGTTGCTTTTTCACAACGGCTACTAGTTAAAATAATTAGAGGACTCATTAACCGTGAGGAAGGGTGTTTGTTGTAACATGCTTCAAGTTTTTCCATAGATTACTTCCTTTGCAAATCGGTGGTGAATCTTAATCACGTTTTTTGTAATTGCTCTTTTAATCCGAAGTGCATATTGTTTTTTCTGCCCCCCGTAAATGACCGGTATAATTTCCCGGCAACACCCTTGCTAGCGAGCGTTGAAGCAATATTAATGAAATTCCATATATGGTTACAACAGGTTACTCGTCTGTTTGCATCTTAATGTAATTATAACCCTTAGTGTAGCGCGGTAGCGCGCCGGCGCCGCGGCCGCGGGGTGCGTGCGCGCAGCACAGCACACATTAACAATGTTGAGAAACATGATGAGCCTCATATTTAATCAATATTTATGAAAGTAGAGAACAATGAGAACGGGTCTCGAGAAATTGTTGCGGGTCACGGGTTTTTTGCGCAATATTACGATCTCGAGGCATTACTCGGCGCCGCCGGATTAGCGGTTAACATTGCAGCGATTGTTCGCCGCGGCAAAACGTAATCGGCAAATAGCATTAGCAGAATATCGACGGATCTCACAAGAACAAAGGAATTCACATGTTGATAAATTAATCTGAACACCTTTTTGAGACAGATCTTGCAGTTTCGCGAAAGAGCGGGATCGCTCGTTCATTGTTTCGGAAAGCCCCTAAACTTCGATGGCGTTTTTAAATGGTCCATTTAGCATAATTTAGAAGTTTTTAATTGCAGAATACCTTCGATACAGTTTCCGAATCGGTTTAAATAATTAGGCAGAAGAAAGCGGGGTTATATTTACTGCTATTTGTCTGAGAGGGAATGGCAGAGAACAAGTTTTTGTATAAAAACTCGGCTGCCGAAGCGGGAATGTATCGGCCGGCGACCGCTCATGAAGGAATTTCATCCGGAATCTCCAATTAAAACTTTATCTAGTCCCTACACCGATTCGTGGAACTCCGATTGCACGATTTAGGATGCTGTACATATTTATGGTTATACAGAGGAAGGAAAACGCCGTGTAGTTAGGATAGCGCTTCGCTTGTATCCGATTAGGAATTTAAATACGCAGCTGACTAGATGATTTTTTTGTGTATGGAAAATTATCTGTCTGGCAAAAGACTCTCAAGGCAAAAGAGACGATTAAGGCTCATATGATCAAGATCATGTTTCCGATTATTACCTAACAAAACATAGTATTGACTACATGTTGACTAGATCAATTTTATACTTACTCTACAATTGTTTATAGTAGGTAAATGCAACAAAAAGTGTCATTATGTTGCCATCCCTGATGAGGACTAAGTTTAAATACGTGCGAGATTTCACCGCGTAATGCCTGTCTATAATTCAATTTTTAACATCGGTGCTACAATGAATGAGATTATATTATAATGCAATAAATGCAGTCTATATTAAGGAGTGCATTCCCGATCAACGGTCCAATCCAAGGTAGCATTTTATCGCGCCACTTCTTTTTACGGACATCGCAAAAGGGTGACTTCTATACATGGTATTAGGAATAATGTCACTTTATGTACTTTCCTGCCATTACAAGGCGTGGTTTTTTGAGACCAATTAAAGTACACTTGGGCATAATTATAAGTACTGTAATGTATTGTTGTAATAGCGGGAGTGTACAGGAATGTGGTTGTTTAATATGTCGTAAATTAATCAGCCCGTTATTGTCCTGGTTTTTAAGTTTTATCATATTACGTTTATTGTATTTTTTTATTGCAATAAATGCTATATTATTGCATTAATTTTGGTTGCATAAAACTGTTCAATGAGAATAACGAGATTTTCCTTTTTGGGTTAAAAATTGTACCTATAATAGAATCCACAATTAGTCGAACTATACTGACTGGTGAAAATGCACAAATATGGCCATAGTTTGGCCAATGCTGTTCATATTGATATTATTAAAGGCTTTCTCAAACTACGTAGAGGTACGTAGTGTGAGCTACCGTATATCACGTGTCGAAAATTAAAAATAAAAAAAACCTTAAAAAGTAAAGTGGCGGGAGTGAACTATTATTTTATATTATTTTGCAAATATTTGTTATTTTTGTCGCAATCGAAGTGAAAAGCAGTGAGGATACTGTATAACTCGAGCATATAAATGAGCCATTTTATCCCTCAACTTAACTATCCGTCTATATAAACGTCTCGGGTGAAATGGCTCGTTTTATGCACTTGTTGTACAATTCTTACACCTTTTCTACACAAATATGTACAAACTATAACGGTCTTTCCAAATTTCGAAATTTTGCAGCCACAGCAAGATTGCCACTTGTAGTTATTTTAGGTTCTGCCCAAGTATGTACTTGATTGGACAGGCCTCTCACGGGGTATAAATGCATTTAATATGTTATTGCTTATTGCCATGTAGTAATAAGTAATAACAATATAAATGCATTTATGACCATGATTCCCATATCATTTTATAGCCATACGTGATCAAAGCTTACATTTGGAATGACTCCTTATACCATAATTTATTACCTCGAGCTCACAGAAATACTCAACTAAAAAGGCTCCTCTTGCTACTATAGTTACGTACGGCTGTATTCGCTACGCGCTCATGCGCCTCACTCCACGCGTCACGCCTAACGAAACTAGACCTCTACCTACGCTTAGTTACTACGAATCGCGACGTCAAGATGTGGGTGAGTGTTGAGGTGAGCTTAAAACAAGTTACAGAATAGGGGGGCAGTTCACCGAGCGTCATATTTGCTCTTAAAACACTTATATCCGAAAAGACTTATATCTTGAAGTATCACACATCCATCACACATACAACCACTGTATAAACCCACACGTCAAAGGAGTGGTTGACAGCGCTGTCCTCTCGGCGCGGACTCCAAAATGTTTAAAATGGCATAAATAATTTATACCCAGCTTGCTCTGGGTGTTTTTGCTCCAGCCTGTCCACTGAACACTGATGCATTTATAATATAAGGGTGCTTTTTGCAGTACCCGAGCCGTGATGGAATGTAACCGCTAAAATTGATCTTGTTTCGAGAAATAATTCTTCTGACAGAGGGGTTGAATGCCTTATCGATATGAGATGACTTAGAACCTTTCTGGTGTGTTCTGTGGTTCTGGCGAATGCATTATGGTAATGTTTCGTGTTTTAGAGTCCGATGCTAGAACTGGTAATGGATCATATACGGAATTACGCATCCGTCGTGCGTTGCCTTGTTTTCGCGAATTATTTTATTTTAATGAGCACTGTAAATGAGCTTTGAGCGTTTTTGTTAAACCGAAACCAAAGTATTTTATGTTGGTATTACGTGAATATTACAACCTCTAAGAGTCATTGTGAAATTTTTAGTTTTTTCAGAATTATATTGTGAAATTTTGTCTAAATTACCAGGTAGGTAGGTATGATTACTGATTAGGTATGAGTAGAGATAACCCAAAATTTCCCAATGGGGAATGGATGAAAATATCAGAAGTGCCTGATATTTTTTTCGTGATAGGAATAACCTTCCTTAGCACCAGAAAAATTATTTAGATTTTACAGCTGCGCCAATTCTTTTTGAAAAATATAAACAGCTTCCACACCTACGTTTTGAGTCAAGGACGGTCAATAGACACTTTCCTTGATCCGTCTCATAGTACAAAAAAATGTCTTAAATATCTGTGGTAAACTGACACTGGTAATGACAAATATAGCCAGTGTCAGATATTTAAGTTTTTTTTTGTAATATGAGATGGATAGGAAAGTGCCGTCCTTGGCCCAAAACGTAATTGAGGAAACTGTTTATATTTTTCAAAAATAATTGACGCAGCTGAAAAATCTGAAACTTTTTTTGGTGCTAAGGAAGGTTATTTCCTATCACCAAAAAAATAATCAGCCATTTCTAAAATTTTCATCCATTCCCAATTCTGAACAAAACAGCTAGGTAGTTAACTATTACAATGATATTTGCACGAACGTTCACATATGTGTGGTTTTCGCCCCTGGGTTTTCCAATGATGTAACCGAAAATGAGAATGAAACCGAAGACGAGAAATTATATTCTGTAATGGAAACTCTAAAACAGAGTATCAAACTGGCGACTGTATTTGAGAATTTTATTTTATGGAAATATTATAAAGAGGTAACGTTTTGTGAGTGTGTAGATAGATGAGTAGCTTTGTAAGTTTATATGTAGGGGCCAATCTCCAAAAGGACTAATACGATAAAAAAAAAAAACTTAAAGTAAAGCTTATAATATGGTGTTCGGACTGTTCGGTATAGACATCCTACTAATATTATAAATGCGAAAGTTTGGATGTTTATATGTTTGTTACTCAATCACGCTTAAACGGCTGAACCGATTAGGATAAAATTTTGCACGAAGATAGTTTATAGCCTGGAACAAAATATAGAATATTTTTTATTTTTATCCCGGATACACACAGACGAAGTTGCGGGCGAAAGCTAGTATTATAAATGCGAAAGTTTGGATGTTTAGATGTTTGTTACTCAATCACGCTCAAACGGCTCAACCGATTTGGATGAAATTTAGCACGAAGATAGCTTATAGCCTGGATTAAAATATAGGATCGTTTTTACCCTGGGTAGACGAAGTCGCGGGCGGAAGCTAGTAGTTTATATTTTTATTCCGTAGCTCCGCCTGCGTTGTTTGAAATGCGCGGGCGCTGCCGCGCGGGCACCTTGTACATAAGTATTTATATACAATTCAGTTTAGAATAGCAGCCAACTGATTCTGTACAAGCAACAGATTGAATAAATAACCTTCGCTTTACTTTTAAAAGTACAAACTTTGCAATACATCTCAATTTCGGTCCATTATTGTTTTCACTTTACAATAAAATTCGTTTCTCCATAAAATATTCCAGTAAGGCTTCTCAAGAATTGTAAACTTGTTCTTTGTTCGAATTCTTCGTATTAATCCTTTTAATGTCTTCTTTTCTTTTTTTTTTTTTTCTTTTTCAATGTTTTGACAAATTGTTTGAAAAAAGTTTTGTTTTTTCAGTAAACAAGCAGTCTTCGACGGCAAACGGGCGATACGAGGAGGGATACCTTTCGTGTTTCGTAAGTACATTTTCATCACACTTGCTCACTTGCTTTAATATAAATAAATAAATATAGTGGGACAATTCACACCAATTGATTTAGTCCCAAACTAGGCAAAGCCTGTAGGTACTATGGGTGCTAAAACAACGGATAAACATTCTTATATATATAAATACATACTTAAATATATAATTAAACATCCAAGACTCGAGAACAAACATTCGTATTCATCATACAAATATTTGCCCCGACCGGGGATCGAACCCGGGACCTCAAGCTTCATAGTTAGGTTCTCTAACCACTAGGCTATTCTGTCGTCCGTAGAAAATAAAACCATTTCAATGGACTACATAATTTTCTAGTCATATTACAGAAAAGTTGCAATGTGATGGACTTTTTGCCGTTACTGTATCGTCCCCAAGGAATGATGAATTGAAGGAATGATAATGATAGTATTACTATGACTGTCAATATTTATTAATAGTACCCCCCAACAGGGTAAACTTGCTCTACAACTAGAACTTGGAGTACAGGTGCTATACGCATAAGGAATGCAATGGTGCAATTATAAATTATTTATTCTAAATTTGTATTAAGCTATTAAAACTACTAATGGCAGTCGCGATAAGTTGTTTCACACCAATAAATAAATGTAATAAACCATTAATAGAAAAAGTTTAATTATCGTAATGCAATGTCGTGCAAATAGGTTATTCTACATTTTTGAATATATTTTAGAATTTAAGTAAATTAATACTTTTATTTCCTGAATATAATAACGCTTTATGCAAAGAAAAAAATTGTTAAAATTTGAACGATATATAATGCCAAAAAGGCAGTCGCCATTATCGTGGCGTCATAAGAGCAGAATGTCCTTTAGACATAGAAACGTCAAATGTGCATGCCCTTTACAACGAAAACTTGTTGCTATACTGACGTCACTCACGAAAAAAAAATGGCGGTCACGTGATGCAGATCATAAAAATACGATTTTGATTTTCAAATTAAAAATAAATAAGTAGTGATATATTCATATTAGGTACTTACGGTAAAAACTATATAAAAAAACTTAGATAATTTAATGTTGATTGATGAAAATACCCTATACTCAAGTATGAGGGTCTCGCGGGCCGCAAGCGAGGGTCTTTATGCAGTGCGCAGAGGGCTGCCTGTTGCCGACCGCTGACCTAGAACTATGAAATTTGTCACGTAGTATCGTCTTATACTACAAGTACAGGAAAAAATCTGAATAGAAAATTGTAATTTTGTACGGAACTCGAGTGAGCGAGTCCGACTCGCACTTGTCCGGTAAAAAAAAAAGTCTTGTCTGTCGAAGTGATTGTGAGCTACATATGTTTGATTAGTCGGAGGTGTTGTAAGTTTATATCAGGGCGGAAAAGTAACGCTGTTCGCACCTAATTTACTGTAAGTACCTAATGCTTAGAGAGATTGCAACCAGGGTACGGCACCTATTTTCGTTAAAGTATATGTCATCATCATCATCATCATCATCATATCAGCCGAAAGACGTCCACTGCTGGACATAGGCCTCCCCCAAAGAGTACCAAAGTGACCGGTGCTGCGACACCCGCATCCAGCGGACTCCCGCGACCTTTACCAGGTCATCAGTCCACCTTGTGGGGGGCCTACCTACGCCGCGCCTTCCGGTACGTGGTCGCCACTCGACAACCTTTCCGCCCCAACGGCCATCGGTTCTACGTGCAATGTGCCCCGCCCACTGCCACTTAAGTTTAGCGATTCGGGACTTTACCGTATCGCTAAAGTATATGTATCACTTCACAATCAGTATGCAATCGGTTAGCAATTATTTGTATGAAGTATATGCTGGTTAAATTCGTTGGAACTCTTTATACGCCCGCTTGGGTGGTTTTGAATAAGTGACATTAAGTACTTACCGTTCTAACTTTATTGCTTATTTTAATAACTATTAAGCCTAATGGCGCATGGATTGGTCATCAAATAGTTTTAAATGTTTTCGATTCATACTCGTAATGTGCCTTTAAACATTATCTTCAATTGGTTCGTTTTAGTTAATAGTTAGACAAATTTATATGTGGATAAAAATAACTATTACAACAATTAATGAGTACTGATATAATTTCTCTGCAGAATTAATGCGTTTTTATATTTTTTAATTGGTCTGGTGTCAGATTTTTATTAAGTTTACCGTGGGACTAGATCGATTTGTGTTAGATTGTCCCTTAATATTTGCACAGCGTGTCAGTAACGGCGGTGCAATGAAAACTCAAAACATGTTATTAGTCCATTATTGTTCATTCGGACTATAGACGGAAATAGTTTGTCAGTTCACAGTTTTTTGGTTTTTGCCGAGTAATATTTTCAATGTATTTCAGTTCAGAATAAGGGTCTGAAACCAGGGTATCCAATTTCGTTACGCTGTTTATTGCACTCTGTATTTTAATATTGCATTACTCACCTAGGACGGTAAAATAATATTTTTTTCTCATGCCTCTGATCGCAGGTATTTGATATTGAAATAAAATAATACTTATATAATTGATCTTTATTCAGGTACTCCATGTAACTATCAAATAACAAATTCATTTAAAAAGTAGCTATTTTATTTTAAAAAGAAGTCATTAGCATACAGGTAGCATTATTACCGCCCATGGTGAGTGCAAAAATGTACGTTTCTCCCTGCCACTTTATAGCCATATATGTATATATATATTTATTTTATGTGACGTAAAATTACATTTTCACGCCACTGCTCGGAAATGTGGCAAAAAATGGTCAGAATTCAGTTTTCAAAGCTGGGGTTAGTTGGACGTCGCACGAACAGGCCATCTATGAATTCAAACTGTCCAACAATGTTATTGTTGGACAGTTCGAACAGCGATCGATCAATCACAGGGCCCTGTGCGGTCGCGCCGGCGTGCGCCCGCTCCTCCTCCGCCGCGCCGGGCGCGAGGCAAGCGAGCCTGTTTAGTATTATGATCTTCAATTAGATACTTAATTTTGATTTAAAATTAAAATTATTTGCAATTCCCTCGCAGTATGCGTGAAAAGCACCGTGTTAAGCCTCGGCCGAAACTGCAATAGCTGAACTCGTACTTTGGAGGGTCTCCGCTACGCGTCGGCCCTCGAACTTACTCGACCATCTATTGCTAACTTTCTAGCCTCTACAACAATGTACTATTTCAGCTCAATTCGGACAATGGGCGTTCGGGCCGCAGCACGGGTTCGCGCGGGTGGCGCGCTGGCACCTCGAGAAGGCGCCGGAGCGGCTGCCCAGCGGCGACGTCGAGGCCGTGTTCTGTCTCGTGGACGACGACTATACCCGCTCCATGTGGCACTTCCAGTGAGTACCCGGCCGTCACTACACAAGGCGGTACACGGACAATGGGCGTTCGGGCCGCAGCACGGGTTCGCGCGGGTGGCGCGCTGGCACCTCGAGAAGGCGCCGGAGCGGCTGCCCAGCGGCGACGTCGAGGCCGTGTTCTGTCTCGTGGACGACGACTATACCCGCTCCATGTGGCACTTCCAGTGAGTACCCGGCCGTCACTACACAAGGCGGTACACGGACAATGGGCGTTCGGGCCGCAGCACGGGTTCGCGCGGGTGGCGCGCTGGCACCTCGAGAAGGCGCCGGAGCGGCTGCCCAGCGGCGACGTCGAGGCCGTGTTCTGTCTCGTGGACGACGACTATACCCGCTCCATGTGGCACTTCCAGTGAGTACCCGACCGTCACTGCACAAGACGGTACACGGACAATGGGCGTTCGGGCCGCAGCACGGGTTCGCGCGGGTGGCGCGCTGGCACCTCGAGAAGGCGCCGGAGCGGCTGCCCAGCGGCGACGTCGAGGCCGTGTTCTGTCTCGTGGACGACGACTATACCCGCTCCATGTGGCACTTCCAGTGAGTACCCGGCCGTCACTACACAAGACGGTACACGGACAATGGGCGTTCGGGCCGCAGCACGGGTTCGCGCGGGTGGCGCGCTGGCACCTCGAGAAGGCGCCGGAGCGGCTGCCCAGCGGCGACGTCGAGGCCGTGTTCTGTCTCGTGGACGACGACTATACCCGCTCCATGTGGCACTTCCAGTGAGTACCCGGCCGTCACTACACAAGACGGTACACGGACAATGGGCGTTCGGGCCGCAGCACGGGTTCGCGCGGGTGGCGCGCTGGCACCTCGAGAAGGCGCCGGAGCGGCTGCCCAGCGGCGACGTCGAGGCCGTGTTCTGTCTCGTGGACGACGACTATACCCGCTCCATGTGGCACTTCCAGTGAGTACCCGGCCGTCACTACACAAGACGGTACACGGACAATGGGCGTTCGGGCCGCAGCACGGGTTCGCGCGGGTGGCGCGCTGGCACCTCGAGAAGGCGCCGGAGCGGCTGCCCAGCGGCGACGTCGAGGCCGTGTTCTGTCTCGTGGACGACGACTATACCCGCTCCATGTGGCACTTCCAGTGAGTACCCGGCCGTCACTACACAAGACGGTACACGGACAATGGGCGTTCGGGCCGCAGCACGGGTTCGCGCGGGTGGCGCGCTGGCACCTCGAGAAGGCGCCGGAGCGGCTGCCCAGCGGCGACGTCGAGGCCGTGTTCTGTCTCGTGGACGACGACTATACCCGCTCCATGTGGCACTTCCAGTGAGTACCCGGCCGTCACTACACAAGACGGTACACGGACAATGGGCGTTCGGGCCGCAGCACGGGTTCGCGCGGGTGGCGCGCTGGCACCTCGAGAAGGCGCCGGAGCGGCTGCCCAGCGGCGACGTCGAGGCCGTGTTCTGTCTCGTGGACGACGACTATACCCGCTCCATGTGGCACTTCCAGTGAGTACCCGGCCGTCACTACACAAGACGGTACACGGACAATGGGCGTTCGGGCCGCAGCACGGGTTCGCGCGGGTGGCGCGCTGGCACCTCGAGAAGGCGCCGGAGCGGCTGCCCAGCGGCGACGTCGAGGCCGTGTTCTGTCTCGTGGACGACGACTATTCCCGCTCCATGTGGCACTTCCAGTGAGTACCCGGCCGTCACTACACAAGACGGTACACGGACAATGGGCGTTCGGGCCGCAGCACGGGTTCGCGCGGGTGGCGCGCTGGCACCTCGAGAAGGCGCCGGAGCGGCTGCCCAGCGGCGACGTCGAGGCCGTGTTCTGTCTCGTGGACGACGACTATACCCGCTCCATGTGGCACTTCCAGTGAGTACCCGGCCGTCACTACACAAGACGGTACACGGACAATGGGCGTTCGGGCCGCAGCACGGGTTCGCGCGGGTGGCGCGCTGGCACCTCGAGAAGGCGCCGGAGCGGCTGCCCAGCGGCGACGTCGAGGCCGTGTTCTGTCTCGTGGACGACGACTATACCCGCTCCATGTGGCACTTTCAGTGAGTACCCGGCCGTCACTACACAAGACGGTACACGGACAATGGGCGTTCGGGCCGCAGCACGGGTTCGCGCGGGTGGCGCGCTGGCACCTCGAGAAGGCGCCGGAGCGGCTGCCCAGCGGCGACGTCGAGGCCGTGTTCTGTCTCGTGGACGACGACTATACCCGCTCCATGTGGCACTTCCAGTGAGTACCCGGCCGTCACTACACAAGACGGTACACGGACAATGGGCGTTCGGGCCGCAGCACGGGTTCGCGCGGGTGGCGCGCTGGCACCTCGAGAAGGCGCCGGAGCGGCTGCCCAGCGGCGACGTCGAGGCCGTGTTCTGTCTCGTGGACGACGACTATACCCGCTCCATGTGGCACTTCCAGTGAGTACCCGGCCGTCACTACACAAGACGGTACACGGACAATGGGCGTTCGGGCCGCAGCACGGGTTCGCGCGGGTGGCGCGCTGGCACCTCGAGAAGGCGCCGGAGCGGCTGCCCAGCGGCGACGTCGAGGCCGTGTTCTGTCTCGTGGACGACGACTATACCCGCTCCATGTGGCACTTCCAGTGAGTACCCGGCCGTCACTACACAAGACGGTACACGGACAATGGGCGTTCGGGCCGCAGCACGGGTTCGCGCGGGTGGCGCGCTGGCACCTCGAGAAGGCGCCGGAGCGGCTGCCCAGCGGCGACGTCGAGGCCGTGTTCTGTCTCGTGGACGACGACTATACCCGCTCCATGTGGCACTTCCAGTGAGTACCCGGCCGTCACTACACAAGACGGTACACGGACAATGGGCGTTCGGGCCGCAGCACGGGTTCGCGCGGGTGGCGCGCTGGCACCTCGAGAAGGCGCCGGAGCGGCTGCCCAGCGGCGACGTCGAGGCCGTGTTCTGTCTCGTGGACGACGACTATACCCGCTCCATGTGGCACTTCCAGTGAGTACCCGGCCGTCACTACACAAGACGGTACACGGACAATGGGCGTTCGGGCCGCAGCACGGGTTCGCGCGGGTGGCGCGCTGGCACCTCGAGAAGGCGCCGGAGCGGCTGCCCAGCGGCGACGTCGAGGCCGTGTTCTGTCTCGTGGACGACGACTATACCCGCTCCATGTGGCACTTCCAGTGAGTACCCGGCCGTCACTACACAAGACGGTACACGGACAATGGGCGTTCGGGCCGCAGCACGGGTTCGCGCGGGTGGCGCGCTGGCACCTCGAGAAGGCGCCGGAGCGGCTGCCCAGCGGCGACGTCGAGGCCGTGTTCTGTCTCGTGGACGACGACTATACCCGCTCCATGTGGCACTTCCAGTGAGTACCCGGCCGTCACTACACAAGGCGGTACACGGACAACGGGCGCTTGCTATGGACTTCTAACATGCTTTGAAAATGGCTCATAAAAAAGGGGTTGAAAAACACAAGAAAATTAAAATTGATGTTTTAATAAGTGACTTACGAATCCTACGATACGAGTGGTGTAACTATGGCAGCTAGTGAAAAATAAGTTTCTGTACAAAACACAAGCTTTTATTGCCGATTGTACTTTTCTGTATACCGTCATCAACTACTCTTTGAGACGATTCTAACGAGCCCAAACTCGGTGAGGTTGTGTCGTTTCATCGCGAAGTTCCCATGGCCACCTTCCAGCTTCATTGTATGCGAAATTTCAGCTCATCCGTTACCGGAAAGTTAATCAAATTTAATTTGCAAGATTTGATGACACACATCGGGGCAGGTGAAACTAAATAAAAGCTTGTAAAAAACATGATTCACAACAATCCGTTTTTCTTCAGATTCAGACTGACGTACCGACTGATCCTGCGCGAGAAGGAGCTCCACTTCAACATCGGCGTGTATAACCCGAGCAAGGAGCTCACGTTCAGCTGCCAGCTGCTGCTGCACACCTACTTCAAGGTGCCCGACGTGCGCCGCTGCCAGATCACCGGCATGCACGGCTGCATGTTCATAGACAAGGTCAGTGCTGCTCTCTGCCCGGCTCCGGAACACCACAGCACCGTCCGTCGTTGACAGGACGTTATATCCACACCCCAGGATCTTCATCACCTTAGTTAGAACCTGAACGGTTCCGTTCCAGAGGAATTTCTATCCGCGAATGCTCCGGCTACCGGCACCGGCATGGATCATAGACAACGTCAGTCCTAGTGCGTCTCTGTCCAGCTCCAGAACACCACAGCACCGGCCGCCGGCGACAGGGCATTATATCCACACCTCGGGACCTTCATCACCTTAGTTAGAACCTGGAGCTGTAGCATGGTTGGCCTTATCCTATCACCTATCCCGTGACAAGGCCAACCATGCTACGGCTCCTGAACGGTTCCGTTCCAGAGGAATTTCTACCCGCGAATGCTCCGGCTACCGGCACCGGCATGGATCATAGACAACGTCAGTCCTAGTGCGTCTCTGTCCAGCTCCAGAATACCACAGCACCGCTCACCGTCGACAGAGCCTTCATCACCACACTTTGGAACCTAAACTGAATAAATCCTCCTTCACTGAATATCCAGGCGTGGGGAACGAATGCATCCATACTATCAACAACCATTTATTAGCACCAAGCGATTTGCCTCGTCTTTCCTAATGCGAACTGCTAGGAAATGGAGTTCGCTCCCGTCGTCTGTATTTCCTGACAATTATGATCTAGGTGCCCAGGTGCCTTTAAAACGAATAGCCTATTAATGAACAAGTGAGCTTCATCTTAGGCTCCGTCGTCGCTTACTGTCGGATGAGACTAGAGTCAATCAGTGGTCATCCTTCTATAAAAATAAATTAGAAGAATTCCCTCCCGCGAATGCTGGCTATGGAATGACCTCCTTGTCGAGGTTTTTCCGATAGACTACAGCTGTCGGCTACGGGCATGCGAGTCCCCAGAATTTCCAAGCGTCCATATACCATCTGGCGAACCATAATCTAGTCTGACACCGACTTTTTTTCCCAAAGAACGCCTTATTTTCCCATTCGAGCTCCATGTCTCTTGTGTACCGTTTTACTGTTCAGAGTTGTGGTACATAAATAGTCTTCCTAACCCAAGTCACGCTTGGTTACAGACGCGGGAAGGCACGGTGTACCAGGAGACGCGGGAGGTGGTCACCATCAACGAGTGGACGGACCGCATCTACCAGAACACCATGCAGGAGCACATCATCACCAACGTGGTCAGCGGCCGCAAGATGCGGATACAGAAGTACAACTTCCCTGATACCGGTTAGTGCCACTGTCATCCCATCTCCTCCATCATGTTTGCTCCTGGTGGTATGTAAACACTTAGCGCAATCCCAGTTGCCTCCAGAAGGTTCCGACTTCCAAGAATTGGCGTAAGTACTTTTAACGAAAGCGACTGTGATCTGACCTTCCGATCCTGAAGCAAAACTAGACCTTATTGTGGTTAGTATGTTAAGTGAGTGGGCAGCTTGTCTTAGAAGTCCTCAAGCTGCCTCTAACTCGTCGTAGACAGCAACCAGTATCTACTGTTTAACGTGGACCGGTTGGTAAGCAAGATTTCGTTGTTAAATCTTGCTTACCAACCTCTACGATATGTATTCCCCATTTTAGCGAGAGACGTTACAAACGTGGCATCGTTAGAGCGTTGCGCACCGCACTGAACGGTTCTAGATCGTTCCCACAAATAACGCCAATCGGCGAGGTAACCGCCGTAGGTGGGGGGCGGTTCGTGTCCGTTCTGTACGTAATACTAATAATACTGTTCTGTGCCCTATTCTGCGACAGTAAATAAGTTCTATTTTTGTTACTGCAGTGATCTGGAACCCCTGGGCGGAGTACGCGAAGGAGATCCCCGACTTCGGTGACGACGAGTTCCCGAACATGGTGTGCGTGGAGGCCGCGCGCGTCGCCGCGCCCATCGTGCTGCTGCCCGGCACGGCCTTCGAGGCCTCGCAGATACTGCAGGTATGTAAGAGTTCCCGAACATGGTGTGCGTGGAGGCCGCGCGCGTCGCCGCGCCCATCGTGCTGCTGCCCGGCACGGCCTTCGAGGCCTCGCAGATACTGCAGGTATGTAAGAGTTCCCGAACATGGTGTGCGTGGAGGCCGCGCGCGTCGCCGCGCCCATCGTGCTGCTGCCCGGCACGGCCTTCGAGGACTCGCAGATACTGCAGGTATGTAAGAGTTCCCGAACATGGTGTGCGTGGAGGCCGCGCGCGTCGCCGCGCCCATCGTGCTGCTGCCCGGCACGGCCTTCGAGGCCTCGCAGATACTGCAGGTATGTAAGAGTTCCCGAACATGGTGTGCGTGGAGGCCGCGCGCGTCGCCGCGCCCATCGTGCTGCTGCCCGGCACGGCCTTCGAGGCCTCGCAGATACTGCAGGTATGTAAGAGTTCCCGAACATGGTGTGCGTGGAGGCCGCGCGCGTCGCCGCGCCCATCGTGCTGCTGCCCGGCACGGCCTTCGAGGCCTCGCAGATACTGCAGGTATGTAAGAGTTCCCGAACATGGTGTGCGTGGAGGCCGCGCGCGTCGCCGCGCCCATCGTGCTGCTGCCCGGCACGGCCTTCGAGGCCTCGCAGATACTGCAGGTATGTAAGAGTTCCCGAACATGGTGTGCGTGGAGGCCGCGCGCGTCGCCGCGCCCATCGTGCTGCTGCCCGGCACGGCCTTCGAGGCCTCGCAGATACTGCAGGTATGTAAGAGTTCCCGAACATGGTGTGCGTGGAGGCCGCGCGCGTCGCCGCGCCCATCGTGCTGCTGCCCGGCACGGCCTTCGAGGCCTCGCAGATACTGCAGGTATGTAAGAGTTCCCGAACATGGTGTGCGTGGAGGCCGCGCGCGTCGCCGCGCCCATCGTGCTGCTGCCCGGCACGGCCTTCGAGGCCTCGCAGATACTGCAGGTATGTAAGAGTTCCCGAACATGGTGTGCGTGGAGGCCGCGCGCGTCGCCGCGCCCATCGTGCTGCTGCCCGGCACGGCCTTCGAGGCCTCGCAGATACTGCAGGTATGTAAGAGTTCCCGAACATGGTGTGCGTGGAGGCCGCGCGCGTCGCCGCGCCCATCGTGCTGCTGCCCGGCACGGCCTTCGAGGCCTCGCAGATACTGCAGGTATGTAAGAGTTCCCGAACATGGTGTGCGTGGAGGCCGCGCGCGTCGCCGCGCCCATCGTGCTGCTGCCCGGCACGGCCTTCGAGGCCTCGCAGATACTGCAGGTATGTAAGAGTTCCCGAACATGGTGTGCGTGGAGGCCGCGCGCGTCGCCGCGCCCATCGTGCTGCTGCCCGGCACGGCCTTCGAGGCCTCGCAGATACTGCAGGTATGTAAGAGTTCCCGAACATGGTGTGCGTGGAGGCCGCGCGCGTCGCCGCGCCCATCGTGCTGCTGCCCGGCACGGCCTTCGAGGCCTCGCAGATACTGCAGGTATGTAAGAGTTCCCGAACATGGTGTGCGTGGAGGCCGCGCGCGTCGCCGCGCCCATCGTGCTGCTGCCCGGCACGGCCTTCGAGGCCTCGCAGATACTGCAGGTATGTAAGAGTTCCCGAACATGGTGTGCGTGGAGGCCGCGCGCGTCGCCGCGCCCATCGTGCTGCTGCCCGGCACGGCCTTCGAGGCCTCGCAGATACTGCAGGTATGTAAGAGTTCCCGAACATGGTGTGCGTGGAGGCCGCGCGCGTCGCCGCGCCCATCGTGCTGCTGCCCGGCACGGCCTTCGAGGCCTCGCAGATACTGCAGGTATGTAAGAGTTCCCGAACATGGTGTGCGTGGAGGCCGCGCGCGTCGCCGCGCCCATCGTGCTGCTGCCCGGCACGGCCTTCGAGGCCTCGCAGATACTGCAGGTATGTAAGAGTTCCCGAACATGGTGTGCGTGGAGGCCGCGCGCGTCGCCGCGCCCATCGTGCTGCTGCCCGGCACGGCCTTCGAGGCCTCGCAGATACTGCAGGTATGTAAGAGTTCCCGAACATGGTGTGCGTGGAGGCCGCGCGCGTCGCCGCGCCCATCGTGCTGCTGCCCGGCACGGCCTTCGAGGCCTCGCAGATACTGCAGGTATGTAAGAGTTCCCGAACATGGTGTGCGTGGAGGCCGCGCGCGTCGCCGCGCCCATCGTGCTGCTGCCCGGCACGGCCTTCGAGGCCTCGCAGATACTGCAGGTATGTAAGAGTTCCCGAACATGGTGTGAGTGGAGGCCGCGCGCGTCGCCGCGCCCATCGTGCTGCTGCCCGGCACGGCCTTCGAGGCCTCGCAGATACTGCAGGTATGTAAGAGTTCCCGAACATGGTGTGTCCAGTCCATCTCTCCGTCCAGTGGAGGCCGAAAAACAAAAAGTGAGTGTCGTGTGATCCTATTATGAAACTCGCTAACGCTAACGTTATGCATCAGTTGCATAAACTACTATTGTAGCAAGGCATCTTACGATATATTTGATTAAATATATCGTATTGCTTTAAAAATATATTTTTCTATATTAATACAAGCTTTTATCCAAGTCTGTGACGGGCTTAGGGCGCTCAAAAATATCAGAAACCGTTGCAGCGTGTCAAACATTTTTGAGCAGGTCATACATTTTCGAAATTCAGGAACGATCTGAACACGAATTTAAAGTTGTTTTAGATGATGACGATATGTAAGAAAAACTATTATTCCCAGGTGATGTAAGCCGATGGCGCCGCTAGCGCCTCTCAGCCGTCCAGCGCCGCGTCAGTTACGGACTCCGACATGACAATACCAGGGTCTTACACCCGCCGCAGGTAACTGCCCAGCCCTTTCATCACTCGGCCGAGAACGCTAGGGAACTTGTGTGTGTGTGTGTGTTGGAGCAATATACAGCCTTGGTCAAAAGTGTTGAGCAGAAAAGTCAAACTTTAAAAGGTGCATTTATATATTTTATAATAGAAAGTTGTGTATCTATTATAAAAATTCGTCCTATTTATCGAGGTTAAGGATAATTTCGTGAAAAAAATATACAATTAAACCTTTATTGTAAAACGCGACTATTTCTAGCTTCAGTTTTCACACGCAAATAGCAATTTCAATATGATATGTATTAATGATTTGCACATGTTTAAACACTTATTATATTTTACGTCTTCGTGTATTTATACATACAAAGGAAAACGTAGGGTGCTCAATACTTTTGGCCAAGACTGTATCTAAGACTAGCTCCCGCCCGCGACTTGGTCTGCTTGGACCCGGGATAAAAACTATCCTACATTTTAATTCAGGCTATAAACTATCTTCGTGCAAAATTTCATCCAAATCGGTTAACCCGTTTAAGCGTGATTAAGTAACAAACATCCAAACATCTAAACATCCTAACTTTCACATTAATAATATTACTAGGATTTTCGACACGTGATATTTAGACTTAGGCACTTCACACTGCCAAGTAATTTAATGGTTCAATACGTTTTTAAATAATAACATGAGCATACACCCAACATAAAGGCGAACTTTGCGAGCATGAGAAGGGAAAAAATATTTTTACGTCACCCTAGGCCGTAAGTGGGATTTTCTGCCCGCTACGCTAGGAGAAAGTCTCACTTCCTGGCCAAGGCAAGACGTAAAACTTTAGACAAACCACGGGCGGTAATTCGCAAAGCCCCAGATCGCAGGTGTTTGTGGCCCGAACCGAAGGATTCACGAATTCACCGCCCTAGGTATGTAATGTACTATTTTAATAGGTGCATAGATTAATTATACATTGAATAATATTGTATTGTTAATACAATCCATTCATTTCTTTTCTCGGCTGAATTAATGAAAGGGTTAAAGTTGGATTCTATGATAACAGTATTTTTGATTTTCTGTTATTTTATTTGACTCAAAACTCAAAAGTAATTTATAACGGCATTCCTTCTATACAATAACTAATATACTGTGTGGTTTATGTATGAATTTACCACTAGTAAGCGGTGATAATTATAAAAAAAAAACAATAAACAAACAATGAATCTATTTGCTCATATTCTTGTAACAATGATGTGTCTTTACATCGACAATTGTTTACTAGTTCACATTGATGCTACAATTTTGTTTACCTCAAAAGTATATGTTTGCAGCTTATTAGTAAGAAAACAACCACTAATTTTAAAATGTAATTGAATTAGGTCAATTTTCAACGAGAAAAACGGATATCTTAAGTTTTCAAAATTAGACACAAATGTCTATGGAATGTCAACTTTACGGAATATTCCATCCTGTTACCACCAGCAGTGCTAACAACTGGGATTTATTCCAGTAATTGCTGAAATTGTTATTATCAGTAGCTAAAACGGTATTTGGTTGGTAATTACTGAAAAAAAAAACCCAGTTGGTACCAGTGGTAGGTAACTTGTTCGTAACAGGCTGGAAATCTAATCTAAGGCTAATATCTATATCCTAAGTCTGTTTTAATGCGTAGTTACTCCACTCTTGCCAAACGATATATATGTGTTCTCGTTTCTTTATAGAATTGTTTCTTTTCTTTCTGACGTCTTCCGTACTCCTTGTGATACTTGTTATTTGTTTAGCTATAATCTCGCTACACTTCAATGTTACACTAGTTTCTATTTTCAAACGGGATTAACTTAGTTTTATCAGAAAGTATTTAGTTCTAATTCTGTGTTAGTGTCAAAGAAAAAGATGTGACGAAGATCGATGTTTATATATCTCTGTCTCTAACACTCGAATGTAACAAGAGCGACAGAGATGGAGACGAGAGAACGCAGAGTGAGAAACGGTATAAAATATAGAAAACTAGCTTCCGCCCGCGACTCCGTCCGCGTGGAATTCATTTATATCGTAGCTCAATAAAAACCTTAGGGGATAATTTCCGGGACAAAAACTGTCTCTATACCAAATTTCATCTAAATCGGTTCGGTGGTTTAACCGCGAAGAGGTAACAGACAGACATACACACTTTCCCATTTATATTAGTATGGATGTCGATCCCGAATGTCCATTATGGTTGGAGTGCAGCAGAAACATTGTCCACTGAAACTGCTATTTCTATATTTTTTGACATTAGCATTCTATTGAATTTGCCTGCTTAAGTTTGGATTAGATGTGTCGCAAAAATGACTAAACGGGCAAAGTGCTCTTTCAAAGTCAAAGTTTATTCTTCAAATTATGCATATTACATGCACCTATGAATGTCGATAAACTACCACCGGTTCGGAAAGTAAACCTCTGCCTCGAGAAGAACCGGCGTAAAAAACTCGGCGAGGTGTCATTTTTTCAAAACAGTATACAATATATCATTTCAGTATCAGAGTATTATAACATTTTAAAATTACATTGCTACAGTAGAAAGCCTGTTTATTTTGCGATAGATTTCTAGTGCAGGATTTTATCGCTGCCAAATATCCCTATCCATGATGTAGTCGTTTATCTTATAATATGCTTTTGAAATAAGTGTCTGTTTTACGACAGATTTGAATTTAGAGTCAGTAAGTTCGGTAATGTGTTTTGTAATTTTATTGTAGAATTTCCGCTTTTAAGTTTAAGTCAATAATACATTGGAGAAAATGCTTCCCGTTCATGAAAACTACGAACATTAGCATATTTCATATAAAATATTAGCCTTATAATATGAGAAGTTTCAACGAAATGTACCTACTAATATTATCATATTGGTTATGAAACGGGACTATGTTATGGTTTATATTGTCAATGTTGTTTTTAATTGTGTCAAAATTATAGATACTTACCCATTTAATGATTTCATATTGTTCTCTGTTCTTAACTATCCGGGACATTCATAGATGCATTGACTTTGAGAAAGGGAAGACGAAAATTACGACCGGGCAGAAATCTGTGTTTGTTCCATTTATACGATTCTGTCACAAAGTTATTTAGATGTTGCTAGCTCAGAATACTCAGACATTGTTGTGTTATTAAATTGTTGTTGCATCGGTTTGCATTGTGTTTAACTATGGTTGTAATATTGCATTAAGTTTTTTTGGATGGGGCAAAGGTATTAATTTGTACGTTCCATTACAAATGATTGTCTCCTAAATATTTTATTTCACTGTAATAGGTAATTTCAGTATAAAAGTTTTATATTAACATTATTAAGCTCTTTGCCCTAATAAGCTATAATTGTTTTGCAAATGTATTAGCTTCTATACACTAATATCACTGAAGATATCGCCTCATACACTAAACATATAATTGTAATACCCAAGTAATGTACAAATTCATACATTCCGTGATTTTACGTGCATATTATTAATGTACATAAGCGAACGATTTGTACAAATTGAAGTGTTTTTATTTACATTTTTTATTATGTACTTTTTTAATTTGAAGAATTTTGGAGGCTTTTAAAGTATACGACAGTAAATATAAGATTATGTACTTATAGGTATAACGAGTTCCTTGTAATAAGGACATACAATATGGACAATTTGATATATATATAAAGTAAGAATTTCACGGGACTTTTCTTCATGATTTAAGTTCAGAAAGTTATGCACGTATATATTAATATTACTTAGTTTTGTTGAACTGGCCCGCTGCCCGCTGGCGTTGAGGCCGCGGCCTGAGACCTCATCTAATAATGATTTACCTTTATAGATTGTAGAGAAAAAAACTTTGATATTGTCCGCACTCTCAATTCCGTACATCTCTTTCATATGCCAATTATAGTACAATGTACAGTCGCCATCAGATATAATCGGAGCGGCCAAAGAGCTCCCAAATATCTGAACACGTCTCTATTGTCAAGGCATTAAAGATGTGTTCAGATATTTGTGAGCACTTTGGCCGCTCCAATATATATGATGGCGACTGTACTGTGCGCATAAAACAAATTGAAATGGGATTAGAATCGGCAGCTGCCGAGGATGCGCTAAGTGTGTGGGACCTAGCTGGCAACACAACGAATCCTCAAATCAATAAAAGGTAGGCAGCGCGCTTGTGTTTCTCCTGGTGTCGCAAGCGTCCATAGGCTGTCCCCTGCTTAAAATCTAAAAACACACGTGCGTGTCTGCTTATAATCGGGCGCCGCTTGTTTGCCACTGTTGTACTGTGAAAAAAAAGCAACGAACAAAAATTGTGTTTCAGGTGAAATCGAAATTAAATCGTCATATATGTCAACGTTTTTTTCCACTCTACATTTAATAGCTTGTCAGCAAGTATCGCGATCCCCCTTCCAAATACCCTCTTCCCCACTTTAAACTTTCTCTGTCTTACTATATAAGTTAGAGAGAGGATATAACCCCGCGATAAATGCTGACTTGCTAACTACTTATGGCTATGAAAGCTGTCGAATGGGCATGTAACATATACGTATCTTATGTAGATAGCGGTGATTTCTTAGAATGTTAACTGTTTGAGTGCCAGACGTGTTGATAAAAAGCGTGTCTCATACTCAACGCTGTTAACTGAGGAACAGACTACAGAATGGTCGATCCAAATATGTCTATAATGCTATGTATATGTAAAAAATGCCTATTATGAACTAAGAATGAACGAACCTCTAGTGTAAGCGGGAGGCAAGTCGATTCTCGTCCCATTATAACGACGGATTGTAAGCATTTTTTTTAAGAACATTCAAAATAGACTATAAAAAGTGTTTTTAGAAATATAATTTTCTACCTGAAGCGTTATTTGAATCAAAATAATACAAACAGCTTTAACAACATTAGATAGATAGATAAAAAATTTCGACCGGATAGCCTAGTGGTTAGAGAACCTGACTATGAAGCTAGAGGTCCCGGGTTCGATCCCCGGTCGGGGCAGATATTTGTATGATGAATACGAATGTTTGTTCTCGAGTTTTGGATGTTTAATATCTATTTAATTATGTATTTATCTATATAAGTATGTTTATCCGTTGTCTAGTACCCATAGTACAGGCTTTGCCTAGTTTGGGACTAGATCAATTGGTGTGAATTGTCCCACGATATTTATTTAAAACGTTTGTTTGCTACAATCACACAGAAACAACGTCGTACAAAAATAAAATAACAACAAATATTCGAGATACAACTAACAAAAAACTTGGCAACACAGGGCGCGTGGCACTTAAAGGGTTAACAACATAAGGATTATTCCTTTAGCACATATGCACATGCATAACTATAAGTTTTATAATTGAACAAATTTTACAAGAACAACTCGTTTTGTACTGCAGTACCTACTTGCGGTGGCATCGTCCAATGCGATACTATATCGTTGTAATATAACTAGTGATGAGAACATCGAAGACAGCAACGAAGTGTACTTCAATAGGTGCAATAAAGAAGTAATTAAATTATATATTGTTTTATTTTAGTAACTACCGACCCCGCTCAGTGTTTCGCACGAAACATGAAATCCTACCCTAATACATACAGGTGTAACAAAAATGCTATATCGAAGACCGATTAAGGCCAGATTCGGTAATTGCAATTTCAAATCCCTCCCTCCCTTCAACTTCAACCTCGCGGGGGAATGTTGTCATACACAAGCAATGTCAAAAACAAAGATTAATGTTTTTTTTTTTAATGCATATTTGGAATTGCAATACGCTACCGAATCTGGCCTTAATGGGTTCACACTCCAATTTTGTTACACCCGTATACTATTATAAATTTGAAACGGAACGGAACAGAAACGGCCTAACGGATTTATCTTTTCATACCATATTGATGGCAAATAAGCGGTCGGCGGCCTGATGGCAAGCGGTCACCGTAGCATATAGACGCTTGATACTCCAGTCTTTATAATCTGACTCCTCTGGAACCGTACTGTGCAACCATTTAGGTTATAGGGTGTAAGGTGCGGTGGTAGACACCAGCCGTGGGCATCATGTCCAATAATTATTCAGAACAACTCGTTGCATAAGCGATAGAACACATAAGGAGGCGAAGTCTCTCCATAGACTTAAAAAGTTCAATATCGCTTTCTAAGGCATTCTTTGTTTAATCTTTTCGACGCCAACGACGCATATATCCGCACCGCAGGTTCAACGCCAACGATTGATATATGCGTCAAGGAGCCCAGCGCGATAGCAACCTTCTTGCATTGACATAAGGTTTAACTCCGCACTAACTTTTCTGTTTGACAAAGCGTTGAAAAGGTTAACCACCGATGTATGTAATGTAATTTTTTAGTTTTCTAATTCGAAAGCAACATTACGTGCGGGTTGCACCTGGGGCTTCCAATCCCGGGATTTATTACTACTACAGGTATTGTAGTAGTAATAAATCCCGGGATTGGAATTGGGAGCCCTAGTTGCAAACTTCCATAGAGACTAGTTAGTGAAACTTTCCATACAATCAGATTATAATGAACACCTCTCTTACACACGGTTTGGTGCTACCTTTAAACTACAAGATTGAATAAAACAATAAATAACTTCTAATACTCTAACCATTTTATTTAAATACCATATTGCCTTATTTAAGCCGAAGCTTCCTTATTCGTTGATTTTCCAAGATCCCAAGCACCAACATCGGTGAGTACATCTTTCTTCGACTCAAAGTACTCTTTGTACCACATTATATGGTCTTTCTTCTCCTGGGCAGTGTAGAATGGGTTCTTGGAGAGGCCGACACAGACTAGCTCCATGAAGTGTCGAATCGGGCCCTTCTGCGGGCACCAGCCCTCTAGGTGGGTGTCGAGGAATACGTGCTCCGAAAAGTGGACGTTTGCTTCTTCTTCTAAGCCTGTAAATAAAGAATATGAGTGATGACACTTTTAGTGGTCAGTCAAACTATGGTCTTTATCTACAGGGTAGTCTCGGTAATAACCAGGATCACCAAGATATCAATCAAGCTTTCACTCACCCTGTTCATTGTTGATAGGGAACTTCCACACTTTCCCCTGCTCCGTCCATACAGCCATCTTCTGGAAGTAGTTCGCCGGCTGCTGGGAGGTGGCTAACGAGACCTCCCTCTCCTTAAGACCCTCCCACACTTGCAGTTTGGTGCCATAGTTGTTCTCATTGCCTTTGAAAATGTTCAGAGGTTCACCGCTGAATATGTTGACGGTGGCTGCTTGAGGAATGCTGCAACGAAAACAATATCCCTACAAATCTAGTGGGTGGCTATGATAAGTTGTTAACCCAGACCCAACGATTAATGAGTCTGGTGATAGTGGTGATTGACTAAATAAAACAACAATTGTAAGCAAGTTTCATAAGTTTATCTCAGGGGCGGCCTTAGCCATTGCAAGGCTCGGGGGGCAGGTCGAAAAATCTTTGACTTCGTCCGGGTAGACCCGGGATAAAAACTATCCTATATTTGAATCCAGGCTATAAAGTATTTTTGTGCAAAATTTGATCCAAATTGGTTCATCCGTTTAAGCGTGATTGAGTAACAAACATCTTAACATCCAAATATCCAAACTTTCGCATTTATAATATTAGTAGGATAATATAATGGAAACCCACCATTTTTTTTTTACAAAACCAACAGCTTTAACATATAGTGATAGTCTTACAATTTAGATACAACTATTTAGATAATAACAGGTCTCCCTAAATTATACAGTAACATTAACGGAAATGCTTAACTTATTAACGGAAATGGTTAACTTATACTTATAAGTTAATATTATTATTATGCGTGTATGGTGTGTGTGTGTAATCACCAAATCACTTACACGCTAAAATAAACAAAAAAACCCGGCAAAGTGCGTGTCGGACCACGCACAACGAAGGGTACCTATTAAAAAGGTCGTATCGTCACAAAAATCTTACGGCACTCACGTCCTTTTCTATAGGGAAGACAGTTTTTCAGCAATATCTCGAAAACCTTTGAACCGATCTTGTTCAAAATAATTTTCGGTGGAAGAATGTAATTTTAAGCCCTATCTCTATGATTTTCTTCATATTTTTTAAATACACTGTTCAAAAATTAGAGTTTTAATAATAAAAATGTTTTCTTGCACGCGTGAGGCCCGGGGCGGTTGCCCTGCTCGCCACCCTCAAAGGTTGCCCCTGTTTATTCAAAATCATTTATGTGACTAATGTGAATGTACTAATATGGTATGTTTTACGCTTAGATCAAGTTTTTTTTCTCTGTCTGAGGTTTTACGCTACCCTAAGGTTGATCACTGTTGAGAATGAGATCACTTTTTACAGAAATGCAAAATCTAGGTTATATTGAATGCCTTGTCAAATCAGTAAATTCTTTTTTCATATAAAATTTTCCGAATTTTTTCCTGTGACAAAAAAAAATCATACTGATAATTATGTAGAGAATTGAAACTAGTAGTACCTTTTTCTTTCCCTAGTTGGAGTTCTCTCTGGTCTCACGTCCTGCCGGGGTCTTGTCGGCTGTGTTTTCTGCCTCTGTTCCTCTTTAGCTCTGGCTATCCGCTTCACTTGCTCACCTCTCGTCTCTCTCTGGTCCGAGGCCCTCTCTTCACCACCCTTTGAGTGGTCTACCTTCATGCCAATCAACAGGTCACTGTAATATTAATATGTCATTTAAAAATTAACTCTTTTGTTTGTGAGAGGCTTGTTTCAAAACATCTAATTATTTGTGGCGTGGGGAGTGGTTACTTATTTGAGGAGTTTGGGGTCGAAACACTGGGACCATGGGGTCCAAGCGCGCGCCGACTTTATAAGGATTTGTCGGCGCGCCTAATAGACGCCAGCGGTGACCAGAGGGCTGGCCTATATTTTGCTCAAAGAGTTAGCATTGCCATCCAGCGTGGCAATGCTGCCAGCCTTCTGGGCACACTACCCGCTGACAGCGATCTGGGCCAAATTTTTTATCTTTAAGTTTTAATTTATAGTCTTTTTTTGTCTTTGTAGGTTAAGTTGTTGTTTTATTGTTTGTTTTTATTAAATAAAAGATATAAATTGATTATTTGTATGGTACCTATATAGTGGTGTGCTATTAATTAACAGAAATATTTGGGGTATTGTGATAATTTTAGAAACATCACTAACTGACATATTATGCACTTTTTACACTTTAGTACAGTATCATAGAAGCTTGGAAATAAGGGAGAGGTTTTTGGAAATTTACAATTTATGGATATTGGTTTTGTTAACCCTTTGACTGCTCAACTTCAAAAACGATTGGGTATTTTCCTGGGTAAAAAAATATAATTCTACTTAGTCTGTCAGTTAGATTATCAATAAATATTGGACTCGTATTTTTTTGTTTGTCAATTAAAATATAGCCCGTTAAAGTTCCGCGAGACGTCACATTATGATAAAAAGTGTACCATAATGTGACGTCACGCGGAACTTTAACGGGCTATATCTTCATCAGTTTTTGTTTAATTGACAAACAAAAAAATATGTGTCCAATATGTTTTGATAATCTAACTGACTGACTAAATATTTTTTTTAGGAAAGTAGCCTAAATATTGTTGCTGCCTAGAGACCATGGCAGAAACCAAAAGTAAGGTTTTCTATAGTTGCAATAGACAATGTGGTGGTAGTGGCACAACTTTCTGATGTCATTATGTGCTGACTGTGGCAATCATAGAGTTAAAACATATGTGATGATGACTTCCTGCTATCCCTTATTAGGGGCATATGGTGCCCAGCCTCGCAAGTATGAAAGTGTGAGCGGGACAAAAGCTTTATGTCCAACATAAACATGATCATGCTAGCATTTTTTTAAAGGAATATATTACCTGAGATTAGTAGATGTCTGATTAATTTTCCCCAGAACCTTAGACAGTAACTCCGCTTCAGTTTGTTTTATGTCTCCACCAATGGCTTGAGCAACGTCACCTGCGGCCTTAGTAATGCTCTCCTCTGCAAATACATACATACTGCCATGAGCAACATTGATAGGTTTTGTCCACTAATACACTACTCTATCCATAAAGGTATTTTACAATCAATTTTGTACACTGACCTATTTTCTCTACTTTGACTTCAATTTCATCATTTTTCCGCTGCCGTCTTACATCTGGGGCCGAAGCAAAGTTGGCTCTATACTCCGCTTCCTTTGATAGCGGTTCACTCATCATACTTTTCAAAAGCGCCTGGATTTTGTCTGTACTCGAGTCCGATCGCTTGTCTACCTCTCTGGAAGCAGTCTTTGGTTGTTTCTCTGGTTTTTTTTCATCGCCGTCTGAGGGCTTGTCGGATAAACATCTTATAATAACTCTAAAATCCCTTTTGAACCGTAACCTGAAATATATAAGATATTTTTTGTTAATACCGCTGTACGATATACTATGAAACTCCTCAAAAAAATGTTAATACCTTGTTAGCATTTTAAAACGTCTATTATTATGTTTTAACTGTATTAAATAACAATATTATAATTTTAATAACTGTAAGACACTTTGTTTACTTGAAGGTTAGAATTTAATTTACGTTCCGTTTCACGTTGACGTGAGTGTTGCCAACTCCTAATGTCATTTAGTGCCAAAACTATGCTGGAAAAAGTGCTAAAATTGGAAAAATTGCGCTTAAAAATGTGCTAAATGAAAGAAGCGTTGTCTATCCGTATTTAATGTATTTATTATTATTACAGTTGTACAATAAGCCGATTTGCGGCCCTCACTAATTTCTTGTATTGAAAAATGCATATTCCCCTTTTTGGATATTGGGCTTGTTGATTATTTGTAAACACGATCTAGACCTGTGGCTCTTTTCACGAAACTACAAATTACAATTTTAATATACTATAAAGCTGCTATACGACTCATTTCTCATTCATATGGTTGTTCTCCATGAAGGAGTATATTTGGACCTTTGTCATGTATGGGGCAAGTGTAGAACCTGCCGATGTGACCCCCAGAAAAATCTGACATTTGGAGATTTGCCTCTGGTTAAAAAGTTGCTTTACGGCCCGGCTAAACGGTGAGACCTAGGTCAGGGGTGCTCGACCAAATGTCATAGGGAACCGCGTGCAGATTTTGATGACGTAAAAAAAATTGAAAAAAAAAAAAGTTTTCGCGGACACTTTACTATTCCCGTGTGTCTTACAAGCGAACCTGAGGGCCGAAGGCCCGAAGGTGAGCGGCGAGGCCCGCGAGGCCACAGGCCGAGCTCCGCGTAGGGCCGAAGGCCCGAAGCGTCCCATCAGAGCGCGCTCTCTACGCGAGCCCGAGGGCCGAAGGCCCGAAGGGCGAGCCCACGCGGACACTTTACTATTCCCGAGTGTCTTACATGCGAGGCCGAAGGCCGAGCTCCGCGTAGGGCCGAAGGCCCGAAGCGTCCCTTCAGAGCTCGCTCTCTACGCGAGCCCGAGGGCGAGCCCACGCGGACACTTTACTATTCCCGAGTGTCTTACAAGCGAACCTGAGGGCCGAAGGCCCGAAGGTGAGCGGCGAGGCCCGCGAGGCCGCAGGCCGAGCTCCGCGTAGGGCCGAAGGCCCGAAGCGTCCCATCAGAGCGCGGTCTCTATCAGAGCGCGCTCTCTACGCGAGCCCGAGGGCCGAAGGCCCGAAGGGCGAGCCCACGCGGACACTTTACTATTCCCGAGTGTCTTACAAGCGAACCTGAGGGCCGAAGGCCCGAAGGTGAGCGGCGAGGCCCGCGAGGCCGCAGGCCGAGCTCCGCGTAGGGCCGAAGGCCCGAAGCGTCCCATCAGAGCGCGCTCTCTACGCGAGCCCGAGGGCCGAAGGCCCGAAGGGCGAGCCCACGCAGACACTTTACTATCCCCGAGTGTCTTACAAGCGAACCTGAGGGCCGAAGGCCCGAAGGTGAGCGGCGAGGCATGCGAGGCCGTAGGCCGAGCTTCGCGTAGGGCCGAAGGCCCGAAGCGTCCCATTAGAGCGTGCTCTCTACGCGAGCCCGAGGGCCGAAGGCCCGAAGGGCGAGCCCACGCGGACACTTTACAATTCCCGTGTGTCTTACAAGCGAACCTGAGGGCCGCAGGCCCGAAGGTGAGCGGCGAGGCCCGCGAGGCCGCAGGCCGAGTTCCGCGTAGGGCCGAAGGCCCGAAGCGTCCCATCAGAGCGCGCTCTCTACGCGAGCCCGAGGGCCAAAGGCCCGAAGGGCGAGCCCACGCGGACACACACCCCCCGCACTGTTTCACAAGCAAGACGACAGAGTGCTAGATCTGAGTTACAAATCTCTCTCCCGCTTTTCGCTTCCCATAGCAGTTTTTCACCTCCCTTTTCCTTGGAAATACTAAACCAATTACAGTCAAGAGTTGGAATGCCAAAAGCCCAACTCGACACCGGTACCGCGGCGCGCTCGCGCGCCGCGCCTTAGGCAAAATACTAGTTACACGTCTAAACCGGCAAGAACTGGTGAAATAGCCAGTCGTTATTGGTCAAGCTCCTCACCACCTATTGCAATGCACAGACTACCTATTGATAAAATGACCAAAATAAATGAAACATTTTGTTGAAAATATAAATGTTTATTACATAGAACAACTTGTTCACTAACAATACAGATCACACTGCTAAATAAATACGACAGTGTACATTCACTTCACACATTAATTGACAACATTTCATAATTCTAAGTTCATGATTTGACTAGCTCCTTCAGCTCCTTGTATTATACTCGAAAAGAGGAACACGCTGATAGTTTTATATTTCC
Source organism: Epinotia nisella (assembly GCA_932294315.1). Taxonomy (NCBI): domain Eukaryota; kingdom Metazoa; phylum Arthropoda; class Insecta; order Lepidoptera; family Tortricidae; genus Epinotia; species Epinotia nisella. The sequence continues at coordinate 22,922,512 of OW028676.1, forward strand.
AGTATTATTTATTTTCAATTTTTAACGAATTTTTTAAAATGCACTCATAGTAAATCCAATTCTACTGCAGAATGGGCACCTTGCTTTAATCTTGTTTACATATACCAAATTAAAAATAAACACAAACATTGTTAAGATGGCGTCAATGTAACCCGCCCGAAAATGACGTTTAAACTTTTTAAACGTTTTCGTCAAAACGGGACTGAAGCAAGGTGCCTATTCTGCAGTAGAATTGGATTTGCTACAAATGCATTTTTTAAAATCGTTAAAAATTGAATATAAATCATACGGAAAATATAAGATCATCAGCGTGTTCCTCTTTTTGAGTAGAATACAATGAGCTAATCGAACTAAGGGCTAAAAGTGATGAAATGTTGTCAATTGGTTTTGAGCATTCTCCATCAACAGAGTACAATACAAAAAATACGTAATAATTACATAAAAACTAATTTTCAACTGACTACGTGCTCGCGTGGGGATTTTTATCAAAATTGAGAGATCAATTTACTTAATAAAACAACATTTATAAAGAAATCATACAAAAGTACCATTGGAAGCACAATTCTAAGTACAAATAACATAGATTACACAAACATAAGTACACATAACATTGTGACATTTGAATGCATTAAAAATGTGTCATAACAATTAGTGACATATTTTTTGACCTCCCAAATAAAGAATAATTTTACTGGACTCCAAGAAATATGTCAAAATTTTATATCCCATAATATTATGGCACCTATAACAAATCACGCAATATCTACCTATGCTAAGCTTTTATCCATATTTATAAAAATATGCTCTTAGCTAAACTACTGACTATGTTTAAGGCACATTGTATCTTATTACTTAAAACTATACATGGTTTAATGAGCTCAAATGTACAACGACATTCACATTACTACTTATACAAGTTAATAAGTTGTCCCTATGCAGAATGTATAGTTTGGTAGACGCGAAAATATTATCCCCCCCCCCCCCCTGTTTAAAATATTACATTAACCCTTTTCCAGGCCGGCAGTTGAAAAATGACGATCGGATGTCAGTCTTATTAATTGACATTAGGATATTATGTTTGACAAGCAGTATGTGGTCGATATAACGCCTCTGCCTGGAAAAGGTGAATATTAGTGTAATTTTATGCGTATTTGTGTTATTTTATCTTCTTGAACCGCCCGAAATTAAAACCTGGCTACGCTCGTGTTAACAATAGAGATGGTCGCTGGGTACTTTCGTTGCTTGTCGACCCAGAAATGTACGACGCATCGTGACAATTGTTACCTCAAAGATAATTCACTACACATTTCTTTCTTTCCCTTCGTATAGTCACTTTCAGTGCCACGGAACCAGCTGCTCGTAGGCGCTTTCCTCTGCATACGAGTTTTTGCGTGTTATCGGTAACGCTACGGAATCGTGGGCACTGAATGTTCAACTCACGTTAAACTTAAGATTAGATGCTTCTTATATAACTAAATCAAGTCCCGTCTTTATCACTTTACTATACTAGTTAGCACCATTCCTTAACACGTCTTGATATACGTTACATTCGGCCCCGCGTGACGTCATTAAGTTACAAAAGTAACATTTACCATGTCATTGCGATTTGAGGGGTATCTATATAATAATCTTTACTAATCAAATCATGACATGACCATAGTTAAAAAAAGAGAAGTCTTTGTCGATAGAAATCAGTTAGTTAAGTCTAATAATTCATCGTGCCGACAAAATATTGTTACACCTAGACGGATGATACACCAAGTCAATCTATATTTTTGATATAAACGACATTAGACAAACTTCTATTTTTCATCACGATTTTGAATATCTAACAAATAACTATCATCTGCCTTTACAACTGCACAGACCACCAACAACCGAGAAGTAATGGGCTATAGTGCTTTATATACACGTACTTTTAAAGGCGTTCGCTAAACTTCCGTGTTCAACATGGACCTAAGATACTCGGGACAGGCTATACGTGATGCCACAATGAGGGACGGAAAGGCTTCTATGCAGCTAAATTAAGAACTGGTCTTAAAATGGCTGATCGCTTACCACAAACAACCTACTTAATTTGGGTGGGTAATGATTTATTGGCCATAACTTCATACTAAATCAGTTGTGGCAAACAGAAAAGGACAACGAGTGATATTTCCTTTTCTGTCACACTTATCGAGATTTGTATGCTACCATCTCGCTCGGACCATTGTTACCATAGCTTGTCCCGAGTATCTTAGGTCCATGGTGTTCAATAACCGGCATCGAGACTCCGAGTGGCCCGCGCCGGGCCACTTTAATATGGAGTCGGCAGTCTGCACCCAAGCGATGCTTCACCGGACGCTCTGATTTCTTCCATAATCTTCAGAATCTTCTCTCTTCCAACAAGGTTAGAGTCACAAATCTTAAACGCACGCGGGGCCTCACCCGTTCTACAAACATTATCACATCATTCACAGCCATTAGGAACTAAGTTTAACGAATCCGAAGTAGGAGTTGCCCGGTCGGAGCCAGAGCACCTGGTTGGGTTCTCTCTGGGCCAGATTCACCGTGTCCCCAGCGTTGAACCTGGCGACTGTCTGTACGGAGCAGGACATCTGGAGCTGGTTGAGGTTCTTGTTGGAGGTGTTGTCGCCAGTCGCGCAGGTGGAGAGAAGATTGGGCTTCGAGGATTGCCGCGCCCAGAGGTAATAGCAGTTTGGCGCTCGGGATAGGTAGACTATCTGTGGAAGGAAGATATCGTGAAATAATTGTTTTAGTATGTGGGAACGTTGTTTTGTTACTGACGTTTTGTACTGATTGTGTACAAAAGGTAAGGAGGAGAAGAAAGAAGAGGTGAAGGTGGACTGGTGACCTGGTCGCGGGAGTCCGCTGGATGCGGGTGGCGCAGGACCGGTCAATTTTGAACTCTCTGAGGGAGGCCTATGTCCAGCAGTCGTCTTTCGGCTGATATGATGATATATTTATTTTACGAGGCAAATGACGATGGAATGCAAAGCGCGAACGCGTGCGTCCCGTAACAGAGCGCGGCAACCACTGAGGCACTGATAGACCGCCTAAAGGAGGCCGGCCGGCATGTTTTTGTGCGGCGTGACGAAATCAAAGAGTGAACTGCCACTTTCCCATGCCCAGGGACAGTCGTAAAATGTTGTACTCACCACGGGCGGCAATAAAGAAATGTACCATTGAATCTTCATTTTTGCGAGATCTTATCAGCTAGACCATCAAACTACTTGCATTTTAACCTTTTCCACGCCAACGACGCATATATCCGCACCGCAGGTTCAACGCCAACGACTGACATATGCGTCAAGGAGCCCAGCGCGATAACAACCTTCTTGCATTGTCATAAGGTCTAACTCACCACTAAATATCTTGTTGATTTGGCGTGTGGTTGACAAGTTTTCTGTTTGACAGAGCGTTGATAAGGTTAGTAAAGTACCACTGTTTCTTTTTGCGCGCTGGGCGGTTAGAGGATAAGGAGAAATAACATAATAAGTGTAATGTACGTATTTATTAAGCGGACGATTTGAACGTCACTGCGGTTTATTTCCTCCGATTCATTTACGAGTGACAAACTCGTATTGTGCTGTCAACACATTTTCCTGTGGTTAAGCACAGAATAGATAATGGTACAAGTGGGTTAGGTTAGGGGCACATGAGCTGAGTGACATCTGTTAATTGTGTCGCCCAACAATGTAACTGGGCGTTTTTCAAAAAAAGTGTACAGTCGCCATCAGATACATCGGAGCGGCCTAAGGGCTCACAAATATCTGAACACGCCTCTAATGAAAATGAAAAAATGAAAATGAAAAATTCCTCCAATTCCTTTTTTTTTGGGTTTTTCTTACTCAGAATCGTTGATACTATCGATCCTCATACAAGAAAAAAAGTGTCTCAATTATTCCCATTCAGATCGTCATATTTTTGAATTCAGTCTTTTAATTTTTTATATGGTCGTGACGCACTGGAAGAAAAAACTTGCATAGTAAAATCTGGGACATTTTTTTTCATAAACAGGTCCACCCGCCATTCTGACGTCAGGATGGCGGATGGACCCGTTTTTGAAGATAGCTCATTTTTATTAAGGGAGATAATTTTACTAAAGGAACACAGAGATACACAAAATGTACCAAATATCTGTAACCATTTCATTGAATTTCCAGAGGTCCACCCGCCATCCTGACGTACACGGCTTTATTTATTCCGCCCGTGGTGAGTTCAACATTTGACGTCTGTCCCTGGGCATGGGAAAGTGGCAGTTCACTCTTTGATTTCGTCGCGCCGCACAAAAACATGCCAGCCGGCCGCCTTTAGGCGGTCTATCAGTGGTTGCCGCGCACTGTTACGGGACGCACGCGTTCGCGCAACGCATTCCATCGTCATTTGCCTCGTAAAATAAATATTCCGCGTCGTCTACTTATATTGGTTAAAAAGATTTTTCTTTACTTTATGTTTATGTATGTAGGTAACCCAGAGTTGTGTGTCTTCGTCTTACATTTTGCAGAAACAGGCAGTTTTTATGTCATAACCTAATGGCAAATTACACCGCTTTTGTGTAGTTTGGGTAATCCTAAGTAAATAAAGATTAATCGTAATATCGTTAGTAAAAAGACCATTATACTAGTACCTATAATTTAATAGGTCGAGCTGGCGGTAACCCTAGCTCTAAGGCTCCGCCTCCGAAAGAGCGCGTTGCATGCGATAGAAAGAAATGGCCACATTTAGGCACGTTTGGCGTACCTAAACAGGGAATTTGTTAACAGAGAACCTTCTGTACGTAGTACGATTACTTATTCTGTGCCAGGGAGTGGGATTTTCTGCACGCAGTAAGTGCTTAAGGCCAGGTATTATTTAAAATGTACTTCATCATATCAGCCCACAGACGTCCACTGCTGAACATAGGCCTCCCCCAAAGAGTGCCACAATGACCGGTCCTGCGCCACCCGCATCCAGCGGACTCCAGCGACCTTTACCAGGTCATCAGTCCACCTTGTGGGGGGCCTACCCACGCTGCGCCTTCCGGTACGTGGTCGCCACTCAAGAACCTTTAGAACCAAGAAGATATGTACTTACTTGAGCATAAACTAAGTAGAGCCCGGTCTCCTTGATCGTGACGAGTTCCCTGCCGGGGTCCAGCTCGACCTTGGTCTCACTGCCTTTGGACGACACGTTGACGTCGCGCTCCCACGGCCCGATTACAGCTGGAACAATACAAATATTTTATTTTTATTTTGTTAGCATAAGCATTACCGTGGGAGAAACAGGCAGCCAACCGCCAGAAATGGAGATATTCAATGAGAATCAAGACATCCACTGTTGAATCCCGTCGATGTATGGCTCTTGATCGCAAACGGGACGAGTTGAAGGCCCGACTACGTGCGGCGGTCAGCTATAATTTTGTAAATGGTGTGCCCATTGTGTATTCGGGTCTTCGTAAATAAGATCAGCTACGTGAGCCACACCAGAGCACATGTACCACATCAGCAAGAGAGTTGAAGCAGTAGCCGTGGCGGAAACCGGTCAGGAGAGTATACATATAATGTCCCACTGCTTTTTAGGATTCCGTACAATGATGTAATATAAAAAGAGGTAGATCCTAATACTTACATATTAATGCGAAATTTGGATGTTTAGATGTTTGTTACTCAATCACGCAAAAACGGCTGAACTGATTAAGATGAATTTTGGTATACATATATTGTATAGGCTGGATCAACATATAGAATACTAAGTCGCGGGCAGAAGCTAGTAGGTTATAAGCGAAACTGTGTCATTTCACACCACTTGCCTCAGTTTCAAGTTGTCAATAGAAACGCTAGCTGTCAGATTTGGTGGCCATTTTTAAACACGGAATTTCATATAGACAACATACTTACCTCTTTTTTATATTACATCATTGGTTCCGTACCTCAAAAGGAAAAAACGGAACCCTTATAAGATCACTTTTGTTGTCCGTCTGTCTGTCTGTCTGTCAATACCCTTTATCTCGGGAACGCGTGGAGGTATCGAATTGAAATTAAAACCACATACTCAAGTTTACAGTCCCTAGAAGCTGTGCAAAAATCAAACTTTTATTTTATCGTAAAAAGAAAAGATACGGCCGTTTATGCCGCCAAAAACGTACATTTAGACATTCTCAAGGGAATCAAAATTTATAGGGTACTTTTCCGTTGACCTAGAACTATGAAGTTTGGCAAGTATATTAGGCCCCCCACAAGGTGGACTGATGACCTGGTAAAGGTCGCGGGAGTCCGCTGGATGCGGGTGGCGCAGGACCGGTCAATTTGGAACTCTCTGGGGGAGGCCCATGTCCAGCAGTGGACGTCTTTCGGCTGATATGATGATACATTGATGTATAATTTATATTTGGTAATAAAACAGTTTTTGTAAATTCAATCATTATTTTTACTATAGGAATGTAAATTGTTTTTCCACAAAAATAACATAACTGCCAACAATTTTACAAAAACAGCATACGCGAAGCAGTTATTTTTCATATTTTTGAAGAGATAACCGATTATTAATGGAAACCGGGCGTTTTTCTTACTCAGAATCGTTGATACCATCGATCCTTATATAAGAAAAAAATTGTACCAAATTTTATTACGTAAGTTTTTTCTTCCACAATAAATAAAAAAGACTGCATACAAAAATGTGACGATCTGGAATGGAATATTGTCGATGGCCCTCCGGCCGCGATGGCAACTGAGTTTGGTAACCAGTTGCCGAAAAGTAATGAACATTCTTCTTACGCAACCAGTTGCCAAACACGAATGACTATTCTCGTTACAGAACTATTTACTTTTACCTTCGTAGTTTCGCAACCAGTTGCCAAAAAATAAAAAAAGTCTTATTATGCAACCAAAATTACTAAAGGATTAAACATACATTCCAACCTTTTTCAAGCTAGATGTATTCTCGTTACGTTTTCTGTCTGACATAGTTGACATCTATCAATTGATTTGCCCTATTAATAAAGGTTATCGATTATTTGCTGTGTTATATCTATTACAAAACAGTTTACATCTAGAATTTATAGAAGTAAATCAGTCATCTAGAAAGCTAACAACATGTCTACTTCAAATATATACCCAACATCAAAAATTGAGTTCATTAGTTCAAGAAGAGGAGGGGTTTCAATTTTATACGATGGTAGGCGTTACACCCGTAAAAAAATATATGTAAACAAAAATTCGTTTTGGAAATGTGGTGCCACAAACGGATGCAGCGGTAATATTACTCTAAATACTCGCAATGAAATAATCATGCAGAAGGCACATAGACACGATTGTAAATGTGATTTTGCAAAAATGTTGCTATTAAAGAAACTGGATGATCTGAAAATGCAGAGTAGTTGCAATTTCGAGTCAATTCCTAAACAATACGATGGTATGATACGCGATTTGAAAAACAGTGGACATCATTTCATCAGTGATATACCAAAGTTCAGCAGTGTGAAAACTTGCCTCTATAATGAGCGTAACAAAGTAGTTGGGGCCAAAATAATATTTCCTCTTTTTAATTCTAACTAAACAAACCTAACAAAATAGCCGTGACCAAATGAAACTCATTTCGCGTGACGAGTGATCACCTAATCCATACAATGTGGGAGGAAAACATGGTAAAGGGTTAAGTGAAAACTACTCGTGTATTGTCTAAACTATAAGGGTTCAGTTTAATTCTTTTGAAAGAAATGTGACTTTGGATTTATTACTGAGTTGTGAACTGAGAATGTTAAGTCCTGTTAAGTAACCAGATTTGAAAAATTCTTAGGTGGCAACTATAGTTCTGTAACAAGAATAGTCATTCGTGTTTGGCAACTGGTTGCGTAAGAAGAATGTTCATTACTTTTCGGCAACTGGTTACCAAACTCAGTTGCCATCGCGGCCGGAGGGGTCGATGGAATTGGGTCTAGATTCACCCTATTTCATATATGGAGACTCACACTGTAAGCGCATTATCCAAACCTCAAACATAGTTTTATTTCTTTCTCCAGCCAAAAACCTGACACCACTGCCGTTGACTTTCTATCAGATATACACACATTACACTTATATTATACACGGTGGAATATAATCGGTGATGAGGAATCCAAAAATCTTAATTATCAATCTACACAGAAACCAATACGTGAGATCTCGTGCAATATAGCTCACAATCTAATTAATCACACTTAATTAACATCGGTAAAATGTAAACTGACTGAATAAATAGACACCCTACTTTTATTGAAGGGAAGTTACTCGTAAGTGTACATACGTCAAGTGCTTGCTGGCTTTAGCGGGAAACTAGACAGATCAGACGTCAATAAATGATTGCCGCCATTTGTTATCTACGTTACGATTTGTGGTATTAAACTTTTCAGACTAAACCATTAGTAGGGTGACAATAAATTTTAATTAAAATTTTATTTCAACTTAAAAATTAGTTATGATAAAAAAAACTAGGTTCCACTTTAGTACTACATAAACATGACCTCCATCGATTACTGAATTAGAAAAATGGGTTCCTGTTCACCGATTATATTCCACCGTGTATAATCGACACACATGGCAGCTGTAGTCATTATTATATCTTTAGTTTTATTATTTACACTGTACTTTACGAAATGAGTTAGGTTTCATACCTACTCGTATTCGTCAATAGGATTAAGTATGTATGCGTATCACAGTCATTATGATAAATTGACATGTTAATAATTACTGTGATACTGTATAACTATATTATAGTTATACAAATAAGGTATCACAATAAACACGTATCATGTAGTATTTAACATTACAGTGTTTAAATCATAAGGAATAGTTTTTAAAACATAAAAATAAAATAAAGAGACTACGGTCACCAAGAATCGAACCCGGGACTGTTGCTCTCAATGCGAAAGAAGTTACTTCTCGGCCATTGTATCAATTGTAAGTAGTGAAAATACCGTCTTAATTGCAACATTTATGCCGTATGTCATGAGGGTTTCAATTCCAGTGTTTTATGATAGATGTCGCTACGTCTAGTTTAATTTTTGCGCCCTCTAGTTTTAATTTTGCGTAATATTTCACCATATCCTACATAATACTGATGCTAGAAATTTTCTGTTTGCAACTTTCTCTGAAATGTTATCGGAAATTTAATGAGAATTTATGAAACTTATTAGCAACTTATGACTTGTCAAGAAAATAATGAATTGTAAGATATTAAAATATGTACAGAATCTTACTTTCCTACTAATTTATACATGCGAAAGTTTGGATGTTTAGATGTTTGTTACTCAATCACGCTTAAACGGCTCAACCGATTTGGATGAATTTTTGCAGGAAGATAGTTTACGAGTATAAGCCTAAATATATATATATAAAAATATAGGATAGCTTTTATCCCGGGTCCACGCAGACAAAGTCGCAAGCGGAAGCTAGTACTAAATATTTTTAAATCATGTTAATTTAATGTTTATTGTAATAACATAACCATTTTTAAAGATAAGTTTCATGTTGCAAGAATGTTCTGAGAACATTCTTGAGAATGTTTCCGTGTTTTGGGAATGTTCTTCAACTTGTACTTTGCTATGGTGTTTCTTAGACAGTAATTAATCTAGTTTCCCTTACAAAAACTTTGTGGGAAAATGTTGGAGTGAATAATTTGAAACATTATTAAATTTAAAATGATTTAGGTAGTAAGTAAGCCAAACAGTGGTTTATATTGTATTTCACAGTATGGTTGGGATTTACGTTCGGACGCATGTAATTGTGGTTTTATTTGCTTACCTAAATTAGTCAATCCAAATCATTATGTACATATAAATATCGAAAGCATAAGTGATTCGTGCCTTATTATTTTCCTGTTCGGCGGTTATACACAAATAGGTATTTCGATACACCACTTGAGATTGTTTGAGTTCAGAATTGGGAATGGTTGAAAATTTTAGAAGTTCCTGATTAATTTTTTGGTGATAGGAATAACCTTCCTAAGCACCAGATCATATTATTTAAGATATTTAAGATATTTTTTGTAATATGAGACCGATCAAGGAAAGTGTCTATTGACCGTTCTTGACCCAAAATGTAAGCGAGGAAACTGTTTATATTTTTCAAAAATAATTGACGCAGCTGAAAAATCTGAAACTTTTTCTGGTGCTTAGGAAGGTTATTCCTATCACCAAAAAAATAATCAGGCACTTCTGATATTTTCATCCATTCCCCATTGCATCAAAGTACTCCATTCAAAAAGTAACTCTACCGTCCAAGGATTCTAATTTCAATGAGTTTTATAAAAAGCCGGCCTAATTAAATAGTCTCAAACATACCTACATATATTAAAAAATCTTTTAATTTTGGTTCTCTACTTCAATAAATGGACGAAGTCTATAGAATAGGTACTATGCTCGGGTTACGTTATTTTTAACTAAATAGTTAGTCGTTTTTTTAATAAGTTTGCGCCTACAGTTTTTGCCATAGCAAGAAAGTGTGTCTTCTAAGTTTAATTTCGCGCCTTTGATTCCAATATTGTTGAGATGACGGTTGCCATTTTTTTTAAACCTCGACGAAAATAATATAACAACTGCTGTTGCAGATAACAATCATGATTAACGTTTAACATGCTTAAGTTAAGACCCAATTGTATTAGATTAAAGGGAACATAAACATCAATTTCCATACAGTAATCAAAAGGATTTGAAACTTGCTGAGCTGGGTCCATTTCGTGACATAACCTGTGTTTTATTTTAATTTACTTATTTCTTCTTTTATTTTCTTTAAGTATTGTCACGAATGAATGTTTGAATTTTGAAATTGAAAATATAAAATGTCAGACTGTCTGGTAGAAAAAGCTTATTGCATTAAATCCGTCTTGTATACGATAAATTCTTCTTTTGTGCAATAAAGATTGAATAAATACACAATTCGTTATATGCTGATTGATGATACTAATTGAGCTGTTCATTTCTATCTCTTGATTTTATGTCTTATTTTCCCAATTATTATTATTTACAATTGCACATTGCACGTAGAACCGATGGCCGTTGGGGCGGAAAGGTTCTCGAGTGGCGACCACGTACCGGAAGGCGCGGCGTGGGTAGGCCCCCCACAAGGTGGACTGACGACCTGGTAAAGGTCGCGGGAGTCCGCTGGATGCATGCGGGTGGCGCAGGACCGGTCAATTTGGAACTATCTGGGGGAGGCCTATGTCCAGCAGTGGACGTCTTTCGGCTGATATGATGATGACAATTGTATTGTACCTACTGATTAAAGAAGAGCGGTGTCTCTTAACACAGTATAATTTAATTAAAAAGAGGCATCAACAGTTATTTTTAAATTTGTAACAATTGTGGACGACTAAAGATTTTTTTATTATTATTTATGCATCAGAGACATCAGAGGCAACCATTCAATTTACAGACACAGTAGTGAGAAGCATTTACAATTCTTATCATCACCTACAACAACTTCTTTGTAACAGTAACAGGGGAATAACCGCGGAACTAAATGCTGACACCTATACAATGTTGCCATGTATTAAAAAAATCATTTGAAAGTTCCACTAAATTGGAAACAACAACGCTTCGACTTGGCTTCCTGGGTAACAAATGATGCCATTCAATCTGCGACAAAATTTGATAAATAATCATGCTTTTAAACGAAAAGAAAGCCGATGAGGGCTGTAATAGTACATTGTGTTACAATTACGGTAAGATATGAACTACGAACGAGAGTCTATTAGAAGCCCGACGCCGAAGGCGGAGGGCTTTGATGACTCGAGTTTGTAACAATCTTACCGTACGTGTCGCATACAATGTTTTTCATCACATTTGCGAGGAAACTTTTCATTTTAACTAAATTGTTACTAATAGTAATAAAAACTACAAAATATCAGTCGTCCATTTTGTTTTTGACGTGAGGCGCTTAGAGCAAAGACCCTTCTGCATACAGCCACGATTTAAAATCGTAGTTAAAAATATTTTACACGGACACTAAATTGCTACTTTTAGGTTTTTAAATCTTTAATCATATTTTATTAGTGTTTTTACGTTTAAATTTATTTATAAACACGTTTTCAAACATCGTGTTTGAGTCAAAACCTCCTTGCTTTATAAGTGACGTAAGAGTGAAAGATACAATTTAAGAAAAACCCATTTACGCTCATGGGCGTAATAAAGGCAATTGCAGCTCTGTATGCCTGCGCATTATGAAGCCCTTTACGAGCAAGTGTGATGAAAAAGAATTTAATAGTGCTGGTGAGAAAATGAGTATAAATAAACAAGAAAAGATACTAAGAAATACTCAACAATACAAAGTATTATTTCATACAAGTAGTCATCACAAATAAACCCTTTATTGGACACATGTTAAGTCTGGCAAAGTAGGCCGCGGCGGAAAGATAAATTGTTTATCATATCATAACTACTTCAATTGTTGCAAATTTTATATTTTAATTTTTAATGACTACGCAGCGTACTTGAGCTACTAATCTACTATGTTATCAATGGTGGGTAGGTATTTAAATAACATATAATTGGGATTGTCATATACGCGCCTAAATAGTACATACTTAAAAATTGGGTAGTTTCCTCTGGTTAAAATTGAAAACGTAATAAATTACGAAACATAATTAAAAACATAATTGACCTTGAAAGTTTAGAAAATATATTATCGGATCGTCGGACCGCGCAAAACGAAGGGTTCCGTGCCTATTAAAAAGGTCGTATCGTCACAGAAATCTTACGGCACTTACGGCCTTTTCTTTAAGGAAGGCAGTTTTTCACTAATATCTCGTAAATCTTTGAACCGATCTTGTTCAAAACAATTTTCGGTGAATGAACTTAACTTGATTTTTTTCATATTTTTAAAATACACCGTTCAAAATTAGAGGAGGGGGGGGGGGGGGGGGGGAAACAGAATTTTAGTGACTTTCGGGGCGATTATCTCCGACTTTATTCACTTAATCAAAAAAAATTGCTGAGAAACCTTATATATTTATTTTGAAAGACCTATCGATTGATGACACGTGGGCTTACAATGATTTTTTTTTGACTTTTAGTTTTATGTATGGAGTGCATCCCTAAAAAAATGTTTTTTTGTCATTTTAATTACAAAGCTATGTAGCGGCTAACAAAATACACCTATCCTCAAATTTTTATTCAAATACACCATATCATCATCATCATATCAGCCCAAAGACGTCCACTGCTGGACATAGGCCTCCCCCAAAGAGTGCCACAATGACCGGTCCTGCGCCACCCGCATCCAGTAGTACACCATATAGTTTTCGAGTATCCTGTGACATACGGACAGACGGACATGACGAAACTATAAGGGTTCCGTTTTGCCCTTTTGACTACGGAACCCTAAAAATGACAGTTGGATCTACGTAACACGCGTTCAAAACGTTACGTGATTGATTACCCCTCCGGTCGTACTGAATATCGCGTACGGTGCGCTCTTAGAGGAATTTCTTCCTTGAAACGCTACGTCTGTGAGCTGAATGAGCACTCTGCCGCGCTTTTCGCTACGGACTTAAGTAACTACGGAGTTCTTCAAGAACGGAGTGTATACATTTTGAAAGGGTCGGCAACGCGCATGTAATTTAACTCTAGTGTTGCAACCATTGGTGCTGCGGCGATCGCTTACCATCAGGCGGCCATCGCTTGTTGGCCACCACATCATCAGCCACAGCATCACCACATATTCAGCATTGAATATTTATTTGACGACCGGTTAGCCTAGTGGGTAGTGACGCTGCCATCGAAGCTGAAGGTCCTGGGTTCGAATCCCGGTAAGGGCAAATATTTGTTCGATTCCCGGTTCAACCATGTAGTTATTTAAAAATCTATGAATGCAAGTTTAAATTGATTTTTTAATTAAAATAATGTGTTCTTTCAGTATAATGTTCCATCTACAATACTCGTATTCAATATACTTTCCCTCCATGTACTTTCCGTTGGACTAGCTATAGAACTATGAAATTTGGCAAGTAATATCGTCTTATACTACAAGTACAGAGAAAAATCTGAAAACTATTTGTAATTTTGTACGGAACCCTCGGTGGGCGACTCCGACTCGCACTTGTCCGGTTTTTTGTAACAATCACAATGTCGTAATGATGTCATTGTGTCCATAATAGAAAGTACTCAGGATGGATATCGTTTAGGTACTCACTTATCTAATCAAGACAATTATTGTTTCTTTAGTAATTAAACTCGATTTAATTGGCATTGGTTGTTTGCACTGACTTGTTTTGAGTGGTGTAGACGATAAACTATGCGATTCACACCAGGAGACCATGCATTTGTTTCGTCATCCGGCAGTGTCGACGGAGCCCCGCGCGCGCGGGGCTCCTATTTCAGGTCTGTTTGCTCTTTGGGTATCTGAAGATACCTAACGAACCTAACCTACCTAATATCTTTTACAACAGAAGTGGAGATCGTATTAAGCGGCAGCTGACTAACGGTCATTCGGGGAAATGGCCGAACTGGGACCGGATTCGTGAAAGTACCTTCTTTTTAATTAAATTCCTAAAAAAAATAATTTCACGCCACTGCTCGGAAATGTGGCAAAAGATGGTCAGAATTCAGGCTTCAAAGCTGGGGTTAGTTGGACGTCGCACGAACAGGCCCATCTATGACTTCCAACAATGTTATTGTTGGACAGTTTGAACAGCGATCGACCAATCACAGGGCCCCGCGCGCGGTCGCGCCGGCGTGCGCTGCCTGTGCTCCTCCTGCGCGCCGGGCGCGAGGCAAGCGAGCCTGTTTAGTATTATGATCTTCAATTAGATACTTAATTTTGATTTAAAATTATAATTATTTGCAATTTCCTCACAGTAGGCGTGAAAAGCACTGTGTTAAGCCTCGGCCGAAAGCGTAATAGCTGAACTGAAAACCTGAATTATAGAACAGTGGCTACTTTTTTCGTAAGTAACCAGCCTTACTATTAATTATCCTGTGCTTATGGATTTATTGCGGCGATTCGGCAAGCGTTGCGAATAGCCTAATCACGTAGCTCGCGCGTGATAGGAGATATCAGTGTGACTGATGGATGTGTTTATTTACTGAATTTTATTAATAACAATGCAATTTTATTTAGAAGTATTCGAATGTATTTTTCCCACGGTATTATAGTAGCGTTGTTAGCTGTGGTTTTATAATAGGCTTGTGACCTAAGATTTTTTGATGCCATTCGAACCAGTTTTAGGAGGGGAACAAACTAAAATTGTGTTAAAAACGGATCTCGCTGGCGGCAGCCGAAATGCTTCATACTGATTGACTCAAAAGCATGACGTCGCACTTGCTATTTGAACTAATCATTGTAGGGAAAATCAAGTAAATTGCTGTTTCGGTCGCGAAATACTGCGTTTAGGTCCATAGTTGTTATTCAATTTTGTTTCTATAAAAGCGAAAGGATTCTATTGGTAGCTTTAAATTTGCTCTTGGACAATAAAAAAAATGCATTTTTATTCTAAACTTTCAAGGTCCATGGGTCGTTCTTCTTTTCGACCGACAATAGCCTGTCCTTCGTCTTATTACGGCATCTCATTTGAGTAATGATGTTTACGGTTTTATAATGTTCGAATGAACGTCCATATTATTTTATTAATTAGTGATATTTAATATTTCACTTTCTCTAACTAGCATTTTTTTAAATGTTTGTTTTTTTCGTAGAATGCCGTGACAGAGTGGTAAACCAAAATGTTGTCCCCACTGAAATAGTCCACTTTGTCACATGTTTTTTTTTAGAAACCAACCGTAAATAAATATTTATATTGGCCAGAAAGGAAACTTTAATTAGTTCTAATGAAGAAACCTATGCATTTTTTTTAAATCGCACTTCAAAACCACAATTTTCGATAGTTCAAAAACCAAAAAAACAGAAAAACCTCGATTCATTGTCGGTAAAAAAGAAGAACGACCCCCATATCTTTTTATGATTTTCATTTTGTAATTTATACTTTATTATAATAATTTGATGGTTTACTATCCATTTACCAACACTAAGTTATCAATTTTAACACGAGGTCACAAGCCAATTGTCGTAATGCATAGCTAATACGAGTACTCAATAATTAAATTACCTAATTATTGTAAATAAGTTTAACATGTGTAACTTTTGTATATTTTCTCGCTGACTACATTTAAAAAAAATCTGTGAATGTCGATTGTCATCACTTAAAAAGTTAGTAAAGGTCTCCTAAGTGCATTTTTACGTAGCAGCAAGGGATCTAGTAGCTGCCCTTACTGCCCCATCTTAACTTTCCACCCTGTATAATAGATAGTTCATCAACTTCATCATTGATAAAACTAAATGCATTTGGTACAAACAAAGGTCTTCGAATCGAAACTGCGCCTCTTTGTAATATCAAAAAACCGGCCAAGTGCGTGTCGGACCACGTAAAACGAAGGGTTCCGTGCCTATTAAAAAGGTCGTATCGTCACAGAAATTTTACGGCACTTACGTCCTTTTCTTTGAGGAAGGCAGTTTTTCAGCAATATCTCGAAAACCTCTGAACCGATCTTGTTCAAAACAATTTTCGGTGAATGAAATTAATAAGCCCTATGTCCATGAATTTTTCCATATTTTTAAAATACACCGTTCAAAAATTAGAGGGGGGGGGGACAGAATTTTAGTGACTTTCGGGGCGATTATCTCCGAGCCAATTCACTTAATCAAAAAAAATGCTGAGAAACCTTATATTTATTTTGAAAGGCCTATCGATTGATGTGCCACACGGGGGATCACAATGAAAAAAAAAAAATTGACTTTTAGTTTTATGTATGGAGTGCACCCCTAAAAATTTGCCATTTTAATTATAAAACTATGTAGCGGCTAACAAAATACACCTATCCTCAAAATGTTATTCAAATACACCTTATAGTTTTCGAGTAAAATGCCTGTGACATACGGACATGACGAAACTATAAGGGTTCCGTTTTTGCCATTTTGGCTACGGAACCCTAAAAAGTATGGCGCACTTTGGGTGACATTCAATTGTTTGTTTACCCTACCTTTGTTTATTATTACTGCGAAATTAACACGTTGAAAACATGATAGTACGTAATTTACGTATCAGACGATACACGAAAAAGATAAGATTCAAAATATAGGTCTTCAAATTCTTCAATGCTTGAGGAAATGACTAGTTTTCAATAAATAAAAAACCGGCCAAGTGCGAGTCGGACTCGCGCACCGAGGGTTCCGTACAAACCTGTAGGTATATAAGTAAATTATTAAAAATATTTTTATTATATGATGTGACTAAAAATTTACGGTTTTCGCAATTATTCCTTTATCTGTGCTGTAAGACGTTGCTTCGTACCAAATTTCAAGATTCTGAGTTCATGGGAAGTACCCTGCAGGTTTTGATTCCCTTGCAAGTTTCGAAAATTTGCGGAAATTTGCTGCATAAACGGCTGTATCTTTTGATTGCGTTCGCTTAGAAGCTTGATTTTTTCACAGCTCCAAGGGACAGTAGACCTGAGTATTTGATGTAAATTTTAGCTTGATACCTCCACGCGTTCCTTAGAAAAAGGGTCTTGACAGACGGACGGACGGACAGCAAAGTGATCCTATAAGGGTTCCGTTTTTTCCTTTTGAGGTACGGAACCCTAAAAACATCAAAGTGTATATAGAGACAGAGGAGACAGCAATGCACATTCTCTGCTCCTGCGGACCACTCATGCAAAAAAGAAGTACCTACCTAGGGCGGCACATCATGCACCCAGAAGACCGCATTAAAGGCCCACAAATCAACAATAATAATAATAATTGTCTGACATATCAAATGAAAGGGGTTGTTGTAAGCATCTCAGATATATATTTTTTATAATTTTAGCAAAAACAGATTTGAAGTAATTTAGGAAAAAAGACGAAAATTGATTCCATTCCTCGCCCTTATCTCCGAAACTACTAGGCTTAAAATATTGAAAAAAATATGGAAAATAGTTCCTTGCCTAAAGATTACAGGAAAACCTGTAAGAAGTTTGAGTATTCAAAGTAACGGGAAAATTCTCAATATTTTACGGAACCCTCACCCCGCGAGTTGAACTCGCACTTGTCCGGTTTTTTGAACTCCATATGCCAGTTAGCTGACCTGTACAGAGGGCCTACCGCGAAACAAAATTCGTTTTCGTTCGTGTATCTCCGTCTCTGTCGCTCGAACTAGCAAGTGCGACAGAGACGGAGATACGCGAACGAAAACGAATTTCGTTTCGCGGTAGGCCCTCTGGTCGATGCAGTCGTTCGGAGCAGGGATCGGATACCGGTATTTTCACCATACAAAAATACCGGTTTTATTTCGTTCAATTTCGTTCTTTGGTTTATAATATCATTTTTGATCAGGTTGTCTAATAATACGAAAATGTTACCTAAATACATGATTGAGTCCTACATTAAGAGCCTAAAATAATTCAAAATATTACACTACTTCGGGGACTTTTGAAAAAACCGGTTCCGATCCCTGGTTCGGAGTTCATTACAAGTACTCGCAAGATCGGTTACACACATGAATAGGCAGTTATAATGGCTTCCTAACAAAAACGGAGGGTCACATTACATCGTCTGGGAGCTTAATTGTCATGTCGTGGAACTAATTGGCTACTGGGCTGATCGCATTCCACTCTAGAGCCTTTAGGGTGAATGTCCACCAGCCCGATTCAGCGCCAGAAATTAAGCTTGTCGGAGGGCTGAGATCTTATAGGAGCTTAGAGCATACATAACTGGAGTAGCCTTGTCGTATTTGCGTACAAAAAAGTCTGCCGAATTTTGCAGGGGGGGGGGAGCATCTTAATAGGATATTGAAACTCAATTGTATATTGAAAGCTTGAAGTGGTTGAACGTTTATAATATCAAGTGATTACAGCAACATGCGGGCATTTTTATGATCAGTGTTCTCTTGCGAGGTGATTTTGTGAATGGCCATTACTCGATTGTGAAATTGTCTTTGTATGATTTTTTGCACATTGTGCAAGGTTTTCTACAGTTATCTATGCTCTAAGTACAGGAGCAAATAAAAGAAAAATACCGGACAAGTGACAATTGATGCAGAGTTTTTGCGGATGCGGATGTAGTGCAATTAGGATTGTTCATTTTTTTTCTTAAGTGCTATTTCGAAAACCATTTCGAGATATGAGGTATTCAAACAGTTTCCGACATTTACTTCATCAAAATAATGGATGATTAAAGATATTTCAGCATATATACATGTGACCTTTGTTTGACCTTCTGTGGACCTCCCTCGTGGCTGAATCAGAAAAGACTTTGGTCATTAAAAAATAAACACTTATCGAACCTGTGGTATTTTCCGTCACTGTCAAGCTTCTGTCAAGCCACTCTATAAATAAACGGACTTTAAATATCGTTATTTGTCATTAATTTAATGGAAGACATGGAAAATTACATGAAATGTTATTAACCAACGTGTAAAAACGACTCCAAAAATAGCTCGAAAACGATAGTTCGCATCCGGGAAGACTTGCGTGAAAGGTGGTGTCGTGAAGCCAACGTGGAGTATTATCAGTGTTATACACAATACTGCTGCGAGGATCACTTCGAAGTAAGTATAAAAAAACCACATGCATTCAATATTCAATTCATTCAGTTTTAAAAATATACATTTTATAAATACAGAAAGGATATCTACTAGACTCATTAGACCAAAAGCTAGCTTTACGGGCAGGTTCAGTAACAGAGTATTACACGCCTGTTATGTATGTGCGCGGTTTTCTCGTGGTCCCATTGATTTGTCCCATCAATGGGACCACGAGGGAGACTTGTTTCTTGTAGTCCCATTAAGTTCTATTGAAATGCACTTAAACATCCTGTATATGTATGTGCGCTCCCACTTTTCTTCCAACACTAGGTAGGATATGTTCGTTAGGTGTATGATATCCTGGTATTTCGACAGTTTTTTTGCTCTGTTTGCCCTTCGGGCATCTAAGGATGCCTAACGAACCTAACCTACCTATCTTTACAACATATATGTGCAATTTATATTATATACAGGAAGTGAAATGTTATTAATGGGACCACGAGAAACAAGCCTCCCTCATGGTCCCATTGATTTGTCCCGTCAATGGGGCCCCATTGATGGAACGAGAAAACGGTGTGTATGTGCCCTCAAAAGGGGTAAGAAGAGCATGTGACAGTATTTACACACATATTTAAGATTTCCCTAATATATTTTTTTCTTAGCTTATTTACATAACTTTTCATATTTAATTGTTCATATTGCAGCCTGAACAAGATGTGACAAACAGCAACTTTAAATCTGTGAAAAAAACAACCGACATTTAAACCTACAGCGAAGCTAAGAAATGTTGGAGCTACTTTACAGGAAGAGAATATCTAATGTTGAAAATAAAACATGTTATTTAAGTCAGAGCACTTTTTATTAATTTTGTAAATATATAAGATAAGATGAGCTTTTATTTCCTTATTACAGAGTTTTTGACCATATTTTATGTACTATTTTAAAAATAAAGTTTTATATTGTTTGTTTTTATTATTTTTCACTAATATTTCACTTTCCTATTCACTATTCTTAAAATATTCTTCTTCTTCCGCATAAGGACCGCCTAAAGCGGTGAAAGCCTCCTCCAAAGCTTTCCAGGTTTCCCTGCCTTTAGCTTTTCTTCCCCAATAGCATCCCACTGTCTTTTTGATATCATCACCCCATCTTGAGAGTGGTCTTCCTTTTCTTCATGTGCTGTCCATGGGGTACCATTCTGTTGCTTTCGTCTTTAACTCTTAGTGTATGCCCTGCCCATTTCCATTTGAGTCGCAGCGCTTGTTTGACTACATCTGTGGCATTGGTTATTTTTCTGATTGACTTGTTTTTTACTCTATCTCTAAGTTTCAATCCCAGATAGCTTCTCTCCATTCCTCTCTGACATACCTTCAGTTAGTACAGCGTTTTTTTTGGTTAGGGGCCAGGTTTGGCATGCATAAGTGAGACATGGGAGTAGGCGGGTGTTCATGGGTTTAGTTTTCAATTTAGTAGGCATTTTGCTTTTGAAAATTTCCTTCAGGGACCAATACTTACTCTATGTGAGTTTTATTCATCTATCAACTTCTTTTTCTCTGTATAGGCTGTTTGTCATTACTTTTGTTTTGTCTTCGTTTACATGTAATCCCACTTTTTTGCTTTGAGTTGCTAGTGACTATATATATAGGTTTCCCAAAACTGTTCCGCATGCTTAATGATGTTATTTATGTAACATGCATCAAAAGTTTCCCATACTAAGATAACATTCCTTGTTACTTCGAAACATGGGTCAGCAACACAAAACAGAGGCTTTTTCTTAGCACATGCAAGCATGTGGCATTGTATTAGGGTTTTAAATTTATTGCAGAAATTTCAGAATGAGAAATAAACACGTTTAGAATGACAATGATGACATTGACAGATGTCTACAAACCATCGATTGACAATTAAAACTTTTTTTTTATATTTGGCGTGTGCTATACGTAGATTCAGCCACTACATGTAATTTACGAGAAGTCGTATCTCATATTTTCAAAAAATTATAAAAAATAAACGAAGCGACGAATTGCTAAAATGTTGAAATTAGTTTCTTGAATTACTCTATATTTTCGAAAAATAAAATAAAAATGGGGGGTTAAAAAAAATGAACAATCCTAATTCACGACAAGAAAGGAGCAAACGCGGCGCTTACCGCGCGTTTTAGATATTTACGCCAATAGTTAAAAAAAACCGGACAAGTGCGGTTAGGACTCGCCTACCGAGGGTTCCGTACAAAATATAAAATGTATAGTTTTCAGATTTTGCCCTGTACTTGTAGTATAAGACTATATTCCTTGCCAAATTTCACAGATCTAGGTCCATGGAAAGTACCCTATAAATTTTGATTCCCTTGAGTGTCGAAGTATACGTTTTTTGCGGAATAAACGGCCGTTTCTTTTTTTTACGCAGTTTTTTGGCAGTGGGCTACATTGCACGTAGAACCGATGGCCGTTGGGGCGGAAAGGTTCTCGAGTGGCGACCACGTACCGGGAGGCGAGGCGTGGGTAGGCACAAGGTGGACCGATGACCTGGTAAAGGTCGCGGGAGTCCGCTGGATGCGGGTGGCGCAGGACCAGTCACTTTGGCACCCTTTTGGGGAGGCCTATCTCTAGCAGTGGACGTCTTCCGGCTGATATGATGATGATGTCGGAATTCAGCCTGTATGACGGCCCTAGGCCTTTTCATACAGAAACACATTCACAGCAATTAATGCCGCATGGGGAAGGAATTCTCATTGATTCTTGTGGTCAGCTTTGAAGCAAATGAGCTTCCACGCAAAGTATTTAGCATTGTTTCCCTGGCAGTAGCCATCTCAGTTGAGAATACACATGTGATTTTCAACTCTATCCACTACAGAAAAAGGTACATTTTATGTCTCTAAATGAGATTAATTCATAATAATAATGCAAATAATCAGGCTTTGTGGTGTACACACATCCTGGCACATAAATTATCATATCAACTACATATTTGTATTAAATGTTAGTCATAATGACATGTTTAGACGAATATAGACTTCAAGGCATTGCAATAAGTGCTTGGAGATTACACCTTTTAGTCATGTAATAGAATAGTCTATGAATGAATGCATTTATGGCAAAGGTAGGAAAATAGCAGCAAAGAGGTAATTAACAATCAGTTGTACATAGTTAAGTCTAATTAATATTCGATTAGTACTTTATGCCAATGGAATAAAGTTGAAATTTGTATACATAGGTTTGTTGTAAATAGTAATGAATATTTACTTACATTTTGAACCCAAGTGAAGTTCTTTCATAGCACCATTGAATTGAGCGACTAGAAGTTCTGTAAAATAGATAAAATAATACTTTAATATTGTATGTAATTTATAATTTCATAGACAACAACAATTAAAAAGTATATATCTATGAACTAAACTAGACAAACTTAATACCTTTTATTATTTAAAAAGTGTGATGTTTAGTTTTAAATGAAACTTCCCAGCTGAACACAGGCCTCCTCTCATGGATGAAAGTTAATTAGTAATTTCAATAAAAAAAATGGTAGATTTAGCCCACAAAATTAATTTAACTGTTTTCAAATGAGGTAAGTAGGCGAATTTAATAAATACCTTTTGGGAATATTGGTAAGTTTATCACTTCTCTTTTTTCTTCTTCTGGCATATCAGTCTTTTCTGTCTTCTTGCTTGAGTCTACAAACCACATATCTCGGCCCAAGTCTTCTACATAGTACCTCCTAGGTTTAGAAGGATCAACACTAGGCTCCAACCGGGGCTGCCTCTCCGGCCTGTATGGAGACCTCACTGATGTCAATGCACTCTGCTGTGTGTTGTCATGACGTCCATCTTTTACATTCTGATACAAAAACTGGTCCCTTATAGTATCCAGTTGTCTTCTCATCGAAATCATCTCATTCCAGTAGTAAAATGCAATGGAACTGCTTATCACCATACATAGTACACTCAACAAAAAGTTCAATATGAACAGTAGCTTTATTTTCTTGGAAGACGCTATTGATAGTGTCGTGTTAATGTGCACGCCGACCTCCGCCGGTTTTTCTAAAATAAAAAATAAGTTTTAGACTATGCCGCGAAAAAATGCAGAACTTGTCCTAGGTATTTGACAATCACCTGTGTTTAGATGAATGACAGTCCCATCGTTATTCGCTTTAGTATTTTTACCAGAATTCAGAAATATGTTAGCCGCACCTGCCGATGCAGAATTCAAGGGTACACCCTCGCATACATTAACTTTTCTCTCGTCGAACATTATAATATCGTAGTACGGCGGTACTACAGCTTACTACACGGCGTGGGCGCAGCGTCCTAAACAAAGGAAACGGGAGTTAAAAAAGTTTCGCACAGCGATAACCGGGAGGTCGCAGAATCAAAACAAAAAACATACATACCGTAGCCCCAAGCCAAAATCTATTCCATAGGTTTGCACTGTTTATTCACTTAAACTACACTTAAAGTCTTTTCCTGCTTAATAAAAACCAGTTCGGTAGTTCCACTGAATTAAATAAAAGTAAAACAACAATAAAACTAAAGGCTGTGTGCATCGCACAGGCGGCGGTCCGCGAGGCGAGTAGCTGGCGACTATGGCTGTCAATGGCGCGGGGCGACCGTTTCTGTGGCCGCGCCAAATTCAAACTGCGAGCGTGCTGCGAGCGGATGAACGTCCGAGGAATGTGGCCGCGATAGCGTACGCTTTCGACTACGCTGGGTGCTTGATAACCAAACAATACAAATAAACTAACGCGTATCCCCTTTTAACTGTTCTCATGCTTGCTCATACTAATTTTGCATCAGCAAAATTTATAAGGCCATGTAAGGCTGTATTTTCCTATTGAACCCTTTAAACTACGTATTGTAGAATAATTGATTAATCACGCTTTGATTGCAATTTGCATAAAATTGCATGGTTTTTACTTGAATTGCCATCTATTATCTGCTCCATATACAATGAACATAAAATAAGTACTGTACACTAAAATACTTCTGCCTTACATTTGCTTAGTTCTTGATACATTAAGATAACTAGGGCATGTTTGTAACCGCAATTAAGATTGTTGTCCCAAGTGTTCCAACGCGCCGTATTACGTATGTTGTAACAAAGTAAAGACTAACAAGTTAGTTCAAATTCCACGCTTCGAAATGTGGGCATTAAGTTTTTACGCTGATTACCTGGTTCTTTGTGTACACGCCCCTAATCTCACCCAAGGCAGGTATACTGGGTACACTCTATTAAATTGTATTGGTCCGGGCACTAGGGGCACGGTCGGTACTACTTCGTACAACGGATTTTTACGAAGTCTTACTCTTTATTTTTAAGTTTTCGAAGTTGTAAACCTGTATTTGTGGATATAAAACGAACTACTTTTTGTAATCTAATATTGAAACACAAATTTGACCCACTTCCGGTCGGATGAGATGAAATGTAAGATATATTAATCTACGGTAGTTAAATGCTTACCGTTAGCAAAAAGAGCAAAAAGGGTTTATACTAGCTACTAGCCTTTACCCGCGATTTCATCCGCATAGACTTGAAGAGATACATATATGCTTGCTTTTAGATTTTCCACAGGAGTAGTATTTATTAATTATCACACTCCCATACTTATAGAAACTTCCACTTCCATTTTACACCCCTTCGGAGTAAAAACTATCTTATGGCCATTCCCGGATTTCAAAATATCCGCACACCGATTTTCATCACAATCGGTTCAGCGGTTCTAGCGTGAAAAGGTAATAAGTATTATGCTTTTATAATACTAGCCTTTAGGAAGTTTGGATTTATATCGATGTAATAATATTCTTGAATCTGGAATACCATCTGTAAGTACGGATTGGGAAGTGTCGGCTGGTATGTGGGTACGGTACGGGTATGCAAGTGCACAGCTGCGAGCCATTTGCGGGTACGCAGACTAGAGACCAATTTAGAAATAACTATTCCAACGGGCACGAGCCAAACTGGGATGCGAAAGGCATCCTGATATCGCTACTTATTACGAGTGTGAAACACCGAACTTGGGTACCTACTTGGGGGTAAACGCATATTTGTGCAAAATCATGTTACGTCGGCCCAAGCCAGAGTTAACCAGTTTCAAATAGTATCGCATTATAATGCTATGTACGCCGCAACCCAAAATGCGCCTTTAAGGTGGTCGACTAATACTACATATATATAAACATGTCAAATTAAAAGTCCTACCAGTACCAGTTGATTTACCAAACTGAGAGTGAGAATATTTAAAATTAGGTTGCTGATTTGACTAGTAAACATTTGAGTTTAAGTTCCGGATCCGGATTTGAGTCATAGAGCTTTCTATTGTTTTTCATTCCGTTGTAATAGGCAAAGGCAATTAAGCATACAGCCAAAACACGAAGACGTATGTTGATCAATTGTAGTCAGTGAAATGTAAGGATGTAAGTGAAATTTTAATTGGCTCGCATCACTTCAATGGAAATCATTGTACTCGTTTCGATCAACAGTTACTTACCTACTGACCCTACTGTTGATATTGAAGACCATGATTAAACTACAATGTGGATAGAGGAGTCCATCCTTTCTCTGATGAAACATTTTTGAAACAATTTACCCGCTTTTCTAAGTATCTAGGATACACGGTGTATCCTAGATACTTAGGAAGACACCCGATGGAAGGGTGTGATACACTTTACCCTTCCATCGGGTACTCAACAGGCTTAATACCTTTATATACTCTGTGTTCGGTTGAAACAAAATCCAAAACCAGATTATCAGGAGATTAAAACTCGGGAAATTTCGCTAATACATATACCTTCGTTTGTAAATTGAACAAATTTTTCATATAGCTAAATGACTAGGTAAATTATTATTGGAACAATTTAATTACATAAGAAATGAGTCATTGATTAAACTGAATAAAGAACTGAATCTGAATCACGCATGGCATTTAAAAAAGCTGCATGTGCACTCGATAAAAATATTATTTCGGTGAGCTGTCAATGTTTCTTGTTTATGGTAACCGGAGAAATGAGACTTAACAGCTGTTTTGTGTACTATTGCGTGAATTGTTTTTGCTTATGTTATGAGCATGATACTTTATCAATACTTATGAATCAGCTGCTGTCTTTTTACAAAGCTCGCGATTTGGCTGGCGCTATTATAGGGACATTCACTTCTCTGTGTATTCTGACCATTCTAGACCCTGAAACGAGCAAGCATCAAATGTCAATATGAGTCAGAATAACAGATATGGAACAGACCTTATATTTTTTATTATATTATATTAGATTTTATACATGCTTAGGTACTTTAATTACTGCTTGTCCAAAATTCCGAATTGTCTCCAAGCGGCGACCTATAAGCGAGTCTCTAGCGATATTAACAATCCCAAATAAATTGGCAGTACCTAAGGGCATCGCGCTCTTCAACTTTTCCAATTCGGTTCCTATACTTCCTGCGGAATAGAAAATGTCTAACGTATTTTTAAAGGTTTCATTGCTTGAATTATTATAATATAAAACAGTACCTTAAAGTCCTAGCTTAGCTGGGCGTTTTTTGTGTTCTCCAGAGAAAATCAATTTTCTCGGAAATAAGACAAGATCTAGCTGGCTCGATTTTTCGCCTCCGTATTAAACCCCTTGCACTGCATATTTTATCGAAATACTTATAGCCGTTTTCGAGAGCCCAATTTCAATCAAATGAATAAATTATAAAAAACGTTGCTCGTTTAATCATCATCATATAACCCGAAATACGTCCCAGTGGACATAGGCCTCCCCCAAAGAGTGCCACAAATGACCGGTCCTGCGCCACCCGCATCCAGTGGACTCCCGCGACCTTTACCGGGTCATCACTCCACCCACGCTGCGCCTTCCGGTACGTGGTCGCCACTCGAGAACCTTTCTGCCCCAACGGCCATCGTTTCTACGTGTAATTTTGTGTCGTTTAATACCTAGATAAAATAAGTTTCTGTTAAAAAAAACATTTACCTACAGTACACATGGTGTTACTTTCCCGCACTAGTGCGAAAATGAGCACTTTCCGTGCATATGTTGAAACTTTAAAGAGCCATATGTACTGTAAAACGTTGTACGATACACGTGCGAATAGGTAATTCGCGACTTGTGTCGATTTAAAACACTCCCTTCGGTCGTGTTTTAATTTATCGCCACTCGTTGCGAATATCCTATTTTAAGCACTTTGTATCGTAATTAACTATTTTGGTACAAGCTTTTAATTATTGCCGACTGTTGTTTTCAGTAGACACAAGCATTGAGACGATTCTAACGAGCCCAAACTCAACGGGGTTACGTCGGTCATGGCCGCCTTCTGTCTCCATCATCAGATCAGCTCGATGGTACCATAATATTGCATTGTCATCCAAACTATAAGTACCTTTACCCAAAATTTCAGCTCAATAGGTTGGAGATAGCTGCTTGTGAACCCTGCACGGCTATCACAAGACGGCGCGCGAGCTCTCTCGATTTTTCTCGCACTATCCGTCTCTCTCTTATTAGAAGACTTAGAAAGAGAGGTATAGTGCGAGAAAAATCGAGAGAACTCGCGCGCCGACTTGTGATAGCCGTGCTGGAAGCACGGAAGTGAGAAACGGAATCTACTCATCCTTCAAAAATATGATGCATCAGTACAAGGTCTGAGGGCCTACCGCGAAACGATATTCGTTTTCGTTCGTGTATCTCCGTCTCTGTCGCACTTGCTAGTTCGAGTGACAAAGAGGGAGATACACGAATGAAAACGAATATCGTTTCGCGTTAGGCCCTCTGTTCTTGACCAATATTCGGCCATGATGCCTTATCACTCTGACTGAGCACATCATGAATCAACTCGCAGAATATGTGCCCATACTTAATTAGAAGTAATTAGATGATACCGTTGAAGACATTAGATACCCGTAGTATCTATAGAATCAAAAGGGCTTACGTTACAAGCAACTTTAGTACACTTTTGTCATACTTTGACGTAGACTAGGTTATGTGTCACGGTGTCATCCTTACATGGAAACTACCGTGTTAGTTAGAAAAGTCGTGTCAACTTTGGATGTACGTTGCGCGTAGAACATTTTTGATTTGATCGTATCAACTTCGCTGGTATTCACCACGGTTACCGTCAAGTGGCCTGCACAGGCCAACCAATGTTAGTTTGACCTCAGCTAGGGTTGCCAACTATTTTTGGGGGAGATATAGTATTTTGTAGAAAAAACGACAAAAATATAGTACGTGGCTGGGCAATGTTGCTATTTCGGTAGATTGCAAAAAAAATTACATAGTTAAGAGACTTAGCTAATCTACCAGCGCTTTAACTTTTTTCCAATGTGTAACGGCAATTACCCGTACATTTTATATGGGTAACTTTTGTTGCACAATGGAAAAAAGTTAAAGCATATATTAGATTAAGGCCCTTAACTATGTTCCATTTTTTTTTGCAATTTACCCATTTAGTAAAAACCTCAGCAATTTGAAGCACTTCTTAAGGTCCCCCAAAATATAGTATTTTCGCGTCCTATATATTTCTTCAACAGTACTTATATAGTACAAAGAGTCAAAATATAGTACAATAATACTATATAATATAGTACGGTTGGCAACCCTAACCTCAGCCCCTTTATTCTGTATACTTGAAACCATAATTAGATTCCAAAAAAACTACCCTTTGTGTTGCTATTAAAATGAGGAGGGTTGACACAGGTGAATTTTCATTTTTCTAAATGATAGACGTAGCTAGTTTTCATCATTTAGAAAAATGCAAATTCACCGGTGTCAACCCTCCTCATTTTAATGGCAACACAAAGGGTAGTTTTTTTGGAATCTAATTATGGTTTCAAGTATAACTTGTTTTAGGTTCATCTCAACGCTCACCCACAAATATAATATCTTGACGCCGCGATTCGTAGTAACTAAGCGTAGGTAGGTACTAGGTAGAGGTCTAGTTTCGTTAGGCGTGACGGATGGACTCACTCCATTATATAAAAGAATAACGTACAGCTCTCATAAAGCTTAGTTTTTAGGGTTCCGTACCTCAAAAGGAAAAAAAACGGAACCCTTATAGGATCACTCGTGCATCTGTCTGTCTGTCTGTCACAGCCGATTTGCTCCGAAACTACTGGACCGATTGCGTTGAAATTTGGTACACATATGTAAATTTTATTGGTGACCCGAAGATGGACGCGTAAAGTAAATTAATGAATTCTGAACACTTTTGGGCAGTAAACTCGAAAATTAAGAAAAAAAGTTTTGCAAACTGTATTGTGTGACATATCAAATGAAAGGGGTTGTTTCTAAGCATCTCAGATATATTTTTTTATAATTTTAGCAAAAACAGATTTAAAGTAATTTAGGAAAAAAGACGAAAATTGACCACCCCCCCCACCCCCCCTTATCTCCGAAACTACTAGGCTTAAAATTCTGAAAAAAATATGAAAAATAGTTCCTTGCTCAAAAATAACAGGAAAACCTTTAAGAAGTTTGAGTATTCAAAGTAACGGGAAATATTCAATATTTTACGGAAGTTGAACTCGCACTTTTCCGGTTTTTTAATCCTCTCACAGACTGGCGTGGCCTGGCCGCGGCGGTCAATAGTAAACTTGTCATTAGCTGTCAAATTTACTATTGACCGCCACCGCAGACCGCGCCAGTGTGATTCAGGCCTTAAGAATCTCAGGGTGAAGATATACCGAGTGGTAAGTCGAGACGGATGGATTGTGAATCACATAGCATAGATGCTTAGTGGGAACTCTACGTTGTGCGTGGTCCGACACGCACTTGGCCGGTTTTTTTTATATACAAAACTGCGCGTGGAAGTAGTTTATCTCTATATTATACCTAATTAAGTCAATATTGATAAAAATTATAAATAGGAGAATTACCTACAAATATTGCTAGTTGCCAGTTAAGAAATTAAATTGTAAGTGCTTATTATCTTCTGCGAATTATTATAAAAATGCTACCCTTTGAAAGTTTACG
The DNA here is from genome assembly GCA_932294315.1 of Epinotia nisella. NCBI lineage: Eukaryota > Metazoa > Arthropoda > Insecta > Lepidoptera > Tortricidae > Epinotia > Epinotia nisella. The sequence continues at coordinate 22,952,966 of OW028676.1, forward strand.
TAAATCTGTTGTGACATTATTTCTCAGTAACATGAAGCATATGTGACAAAGTAGGCATATGTGATATAAATGGTATATATGTGACTCATGTTGCGTATACAAGTAGATTTATTATAAGAGAATCAGCAAATCCAATTTATTTATAAATCTTACATTACAAATTGTTAAGTAACTTGATCGTCATTTAGGCATGCAGCCGTCACACTCGAACGATTAAAAAAAAACAGGACAAGTGCGAGTTCAACTCGCGTAGTGAGGGTTCCGTATATAATCTAAATTACATAAAAATATTGAGAATTTTCCCGTTACTTTGAATACTCAAACTTCTTACAGGTTTTCCTGTAATCTTTAGGCAAGGAACTATTTTCCATATTTTTTTCAGAATTTTAAGCCTAGTAGTTTCGGAGATAAGGGGCGGGGGGGATGGTCAAAATTTGTATTTTTTCCTAAATTACTTCAAATCTGTTTTTGCTAAAATTACAAAAAAATACATCTGAGATGCTTACAATAACCCCTTTCATTTAATATGTCACACAATACAGTTTGCAAAACTTTTTTTTTTATTTTCAAGTTTACTTCCCAAAAGTGGCCCCCTTGTTCAGAATTCATTAATTTACTTTACGGTTCCGTTTTTTCCTTTTGAGGTACGGAACCCTAAAAATGCTAAATTGTCATTGTACACACTCGTGAAATCCTTTTCTAATAATAGACGTTGAAAAGAGGCTTCCGTTTGTATCACAGGTTAGAAGCCTTTGTAAAGTGGGCTCCTGTGAGTATCTTTTAAGTAAAGTAATACGGTACCCACATGGTCTATTAGGTAGCTATTCTGTCTTAATACCAAATATTGATAATCCCACTATAAAAAAATTACATGTAAAGTGATTGCCAAGACTTCCTAGCTCATTTATTTATTTAATTCAATTCACATATAAGATCAGTCTAACAGTAACTACACCAAAGCACTTATATGATAGTTAACAAACACATAAAATACAATATTAGTACATTGTTTAACGAGGGGCGTAAGTGGAATATTGCTAACGAGAGTCTATCAGAAGCCCAACGCCGAAGTTTTGATGACTCGAGTGTGCTATATTCTTTCGCCCGTGTTATATTATACACAATGTTTTTCATCACATACAAAAGACAGAAAAATCTAAGTTTCATACAGCCGCACCAATCAAAAATTGACAACTTCACTTCCAGAACAGTGCTAGTGGAGCGCGCAGCTTCAATATTTCAACCAATCACAGAGCAGTATTCTAGCGGGGCGGGGCGGCTTGGCCAACTAGATTTTTTTTCAACCAATCACAGAGCAACCAGATTTGCTTAAGCCAATCAGAGGGTTCTATATTTTAAAACTAAACTTAACAGGGCGTGGGAGGTAAAACGGCTATAACTGCTCTGTACGCTCGCGAGTAATAACGCCATTGACGAGCAAGTGTGATGAAAAAGTATATATGTACCTAGTCATATAGCTTTCAGCGTTAATAAGATATCAGATCGCAATTAGCGCCAAGCTTCCTACTCCACCCGGCTTAACTCTACCAGCCACGCTCTACAAATTCTACATCTTGGCTAAAAAGTATACACCCGTCGCTTATTCGCATAATCATAAAATCATTCCTTATGCACGCGCGAGTCTGCGGCGACCGGGATGTGCCCAACAAAGCTATACTTTTTAGCTAAGATGTAGAATTTGTAGAGCGTGGCTGGTAGAGTTAAGCCGTTACAAGCCGTGTAGAGTAGGAAGCTTGGCGCTAGTTGCGATCTAATATCTTTTTAGGGTTCCGTACCTCAAAAGGAGAAACCGGAACCCTTATAGGATCATCACTTTGCTGTCCGTCTGTCTGTTTGTCTGTCAAGACCCTTTATCTCAGGGACGCGTAAAGGTATCGAGTTGAAATTAAAACCATATTCTCAACTCGGGTCTACGGTTCTTGAACCTGTGAAAAAATTAAACTTCTATGTTAACATAAAAAAAATAAACGGCCGTTTATGCCGCAAAAAACGCATTTCGACACTCTCAAGGGAATCAAAATTTATAGGGTACGTCCCGTTGACGTATAATCGTCTTATACTACAAATACAGGGAAAAATCTGAAAACTACACATTTGTAGTTCTATACGGAACCCTCGGTGGGCGAGTCCGACTCGCATTTGTCCGGAAGACATCCATTGCTGGAGCTGGACATGGCCTCCCCCAAAAAGTGGCAAACCGATCGACCGACCTACATACAAACTTATAATATCACAGACTTTTGCTCTTGATAATATTAGTACCTGTATATTTAGTTAATTAGGTAAATACATTATTTATCATATTAATGTGCGTGCATTTTGCAGACCGAGTCACATTAATATAATTGTTATAAATTACGAAACCATGTCTAAGAAGTGTAGGCACTAGGCAGCATTATTGAAGTCGAAGTTTATTAATAATGAGTCAGAAGAGGGAAAGTTGAATAAACTTAGAAAGAAGACCAACAGAGAATACCTGACCTGAGATTGTATTGCTCATGTGTGTCAATGACCTTATTTTTGGTACAAGCGGCCTCGGGTGACGCATCCTAAAACTCTTGTGGTATGATACAGTTATGGTGGTGTGCCTTTCAGCCAGTTATTACATCTGGAAATTTGGTCGGCTGTCCTTGAGTAAAGTCTGTTAAACTTGATGGTTTATCAAACATGCAAATTTCAATGCAATGCACTCTTAATTGGCAACATTCATTAGCACAGTCGCAATAAAGAAAGGATGCACTTCAAAGAATACGATCACATTTTTGAATTTGGAATTTTTTGCGGTCTAACTAATCCTAATCCTACTGAATATGCTTTGAGCTATGAGGAGTATGTATACGCACTTTTGCCACGGCTGCGCGGAAGATCTTGTGCTCAGCACAATTATCCTTATCACAAGAGGGCGCGCGAGCTGTGTCGCGGCGAGATAGACTACTTCATCATCATATGAGCCGAAAGACGTCCACTGCTGGACATAGGCGTCCCCCAAAGAGTGCCAAATTGACCGGCCCTGCGCCACCCGCATGCAGCGGACTCCCGCGACCTTTACCAGGTCATCGGTCCACCTTGTGGGTGACCCACGCCGCGCCTTCCGGTACGTGGTCGCCAATCTTTCCGCCCCAACGGCCATTGGTTCTACGTGCAATATGCCCCGCCCACTGCCACATAAGTTTAGCGATTCGGAGGGCTATATAGCATTGCCGCAGGAGCGGATCTGGATATTTATCACGATTGCATTCGATCTTATAAAAATAAGCTGTGTCGCTATCTCAACCAATCCAGTCCAGTTGATGGCCCAAATTTGAAATTACATCAAAAAACTAATATTACTAACTAACCAATTAACAAATAAATTTGAAACTAGCTTTAAACTAATTCGAAAATAATTAACTAACTAATCTTACATTTTATTGATAATCTAATAATTTTATTGTTATACTTTACCATAATTCACCTAAAACAAATTCCGTGTTAAAATGTGAATGATGTGTTCACCTATAATTTTTCATCTTACTACCTAAATACCACAATAACTATTCAAATGTAACTCACTATTCTTATGTACTCTGTTGGTGTCCCGTATAAAATAAATAAATAAATAGTGTGTAGTGTAATCGAATACCTACTCACTTAATCAGCCTTAATTAGCTTTTATGTGTGACATATAGCAAGCGTTCCTCTTGCACCTATATACTTGCTAGAACGTACGAACGAATAATGCCCGACATAAATACGATCCTGCTAGCGAGGCAGAGGCCACACTTATAATGGTGGTCAGTACAGTACAGAATTACAGATTATTATATTATTGTCCATGTTGAATATGTTTTGTATCTATTATTTTGTAATGTTTAATTTCTCGGTGTATTGGCTTGTCTGTAATGCCGTGTAAATATATTGTTTATCAATAAATAAATAAATAATAAATAAATAATAGTCGGCAAGTTCTGTGAAGGTCATTCACTTGCTCCTAAACAATTTCGTCTCCTTGTAGCGGTACTTGAATCCTGAACTGGGTTGACCGTTATCGAGTTCCGAATGTGGAACGGCGAAAGCGGTTTCCGAGAAAAAGTGCGCACAACGGAATTAATCTTCTATTTAGACTGTGTTATGCAATTTATAGCAATTTGTACCGGAACTTCAAATTAAAAATGAGAGACTGAACGCATTTGAAATGTGGGCATGGAGAAGGATGGAAAGTATCAGTTGGACAGAAAGAAGAACAAACGAAGAGGTTCTAAATTTGATAGGAGAAATTAGATATTTTTTTTTTATTTAGATATTTAATTTCGTTTTTAATAATAATTAGTTTAGTTAATATTTTTTATTCAATAAGTTACCCATTGTTTAAGTATTTTTAATTTCATCTTAGAATAACGATTTAATATTGATAGGAGAAAAAAGATGTCTATACTAAAAACTATTGAAAACAGAAGGGGAAATAGTTCCATGGCAAAAGATTACCTACAGGAAAACCTTTATGAAGTTTGAGTATTCAAAGTAACGGGAAAATTCTAATTTTTTTTGTATTTTGTATTTAGCGGCTGATGGCTAGAGCATAGCAATTTTACGGAACCCTCACCACGCGAGTTGAACTCGCACTTGTCCGGTTTTTTTCTATTTTAATTTCTAGCAACAGAAATTAGTGTCCGACCTAGCAATGGTCTAGCACGTTTGTACGGAGATTCGAGAGTCCTGGCGACCCTTAAGTAAACTTATCATCATCATCATATCAGCCGCAACGCGAGACGTCCACTGCTGGGCATAGGCCTCCCCCAAAGTGGAAGAGGTCAATCGTCGAATGCGACTCGGCTGGGCAGCGTTCGGGAAGCTCCGGCACATCTTTTCGTCCAATATTCCGCAGTGTCTCACTCAAGACGAGAGTGTTTGACCAGTGTGTGTTCCCAGTAATGACATATGGCACTGAAACTTGGTCGCTTACTATTGGCCTCATAAGAAGACTCAAAGTCACCCGATGGCTATGTTGGGACTGTTGGGAGTTTATCTCCGTGATCGCGTCAGAAATGAGGCTATCCGCAGCAGAACCAAGGTATGAAGGTAACCGATACAGTCCTCCGAATCGCTAAACTTACGTGGCAGTGGGCGGGGGGCACATTGCACGAAGTGAACTTACATGCTGTAGCATAGGAAATATGATACTCGAATGACGCTATGTGTTGTGTATTGAGTAAGGTCGCTTGATACGACATAGTTGACGGCAAGAGATCTGCATTTTATTCTTCAAAAAGTCAACATACAAAATAATATACGTAGGCACAGTCACGGACTTTAATTGTTGAGCCATTTAGAGCTCACTTTATACTGGACACCCTCGTAGCTTCATAGAAACCCAAAATTAGTTGACACCTAAATGGCTCAACAATTAAAGTCCTTGACCGTACCAACCTGTTGTTTTGCTGTACCTCTTACATAGGGCCACTGTGCCGGTTAGCGTCCACCTCGTTTATTATTATTATAATGTAGATTTTGATTAAATAAAGACTAATAAAATTGCATACGGGTCAATAGTTTTTAGAGTCTGCTGAAATGCTAATATTTTATATGTAAAACATTTTGTCATTTGTACACATTTCTTAACAACCTAACATAGAACTTCGTTCGCTTAGCTAGCTCGTTCGATAAATAGCTTAAATTTGAACAGATACTGATGCCTGTATTCCCGAAAAGTATAGGCGGAGCAGATGATATAATTTTTTAGTGCTACTTCTTATAGAGGTCTACTAATCATAGGTTCAAAGATGGAGAATATGTGATATTGCAGTGACAGGATGCTAGCCTATCGTCCACAATAAAGCTCATCCTTATTCCCACGGTCGCCTCTTACGACACCCTACAGGATGAAATGGGATAGGTAATGCTAAATTAGAAACTCTTTTATCAAGTGGAATTAAAAGATTTTTCAAAAATCCAACTGCTTTTTTGCAAATATTATAGCCTATGTCACTCCCACGATTAAGAGGAATCCAACGACACCTCATAAGTCGAAATCCGTCAAACGGTTTAGACTGCAGGGCGTGCCAAAGAATAAGACATACACACATAGTTACATACATAGATACATACATAACCCTACTTTCCTTCGGCAGTCGGGTAAAAATAAATTGAAAGAAAAAAAACTCATACAGCTATATACGAATTGCAGACGAATTAAAAAAATCTGGACTCTGTACACAGTACTCAATTCATGAGAACTAAGACAAACACCTTACAGTCGGCCTTAGACCTACCCGATTAAAAAATACTATTGCCCCACTTCACAATGTAAACAAGACTCAATAATGTATCCTATTTCCCGAATCAATCATAATTTGTAGTAAATACTAAAAGTGCTGATTTATGAAGTCGAACGCAGTTTAATTACGCGCGGGGTATTACATAATAATAGAGAATGTTGAATAGAATTATAGAAATAGTGTAGAAGCGACGACGCTTTTAAATTCAGCCCCCCTATTCTGTAACTTGTTTTATCAACGCACACCCACAATTATACCTTGACATGCACCGCGATGCGTAGTATAACTAAGCGTAGGTAGAGGTCTAGTTTAGTAACGGGTGACCGGCGGGGTGAGCCGCATTTGCGCGTAGCGAATAACAGCCCTGGACGCTCCCAATATGCCGGCAATAGCTTTTTGGCGCGAATTTCCGTGATTCCATGATCATAGACAACCAGATCAATGTTCTCTGTCTACGCAAAAAGCCTCCAATCCACGGCCAACCTTTCTTATCGCTTACGAGTAGCTTCGAAACAGCACTATTACATATGTATGCCCCGCAGAGCTGGTGGGCAGTACCTGCGTTACAAGGATATCCTAAAGCGCCACTTGTCTGCCACCAGCATATCATGTGAGTCGTGGGAGGAACTTGCTACTCAGAGATCGGACTGGCGAACTGCTGTCAATACGGGTATCAATGACTTTGAACGCACCCGTCTCGAAGATCTGGACGCCAAACGCTAACTATTGTAGGTACTTACCAATTATTACTATAATAATCGTTATTATTATTATTAAAATGCCATAATCTTTATCAAGCCTTACGTAAAACGCTGATTAATATATTAATAGATGTCAATGAGCTAATTAGAGTTATTAGGATACCATTAAACAGCGATTGTTTTACGCAAATAAATAACTTTCTGTTCCAGTTTAACTGAAACAAAACCTTGCTGAACAAATACCATCAACTCCTTACGAAGCATTATTCAATATTAGTCTTTATTTTTCAAACATTAAAGACTCTAGTCCTGTGAATTTCGGAAAGAGTTACGGGTTTTCGGAAACCGTCGATTGTTATTCCAATATTGAAATCTTATTTTGCACCACAAACAAGTTGTGGGCTGAAGGCATACAACAACAAGGCATTGTAATTTATGTATTTGTTGAAAAACAGATTGTTTTCTTCATTACGAATTCTGACCTCATGCATATCAAAGAGAAATCAACGAATCGTATCACAAATGCCGTCGGAAAATACTAAAACTGTATATAGCTATAGAAAGCTATAAAAACTCCTGAAATTAATTATAAATCGCGACAACACACTAAACATCTAATAGAGTCCGGTTGATGGTAATAGGCTACGCTAGGATACCGTAACCGTATTCGCATGACCGACGCTTTATATTATAGTACATTGTTTAACGAGGGGCGTAAGTGTTATACACAATGTTTTTTACAGTACACATGGTGTTACTTTTCCGCACTAGTGCGAAAATGAGCACTTTCCGTGCATATGTAGAAACTTTAAAGAGCCATATGTACTGTAAAACGTTGTACGATACACGTGCGAATAGGTAATTCGCAACTCGTGTCGATTTAAAACACTCCCTTCGGTCGTGTTTTAATTTATCACCTCTCGTTGCGAATTTCCTATTTTCTGCACTTGTATCGTAAATAACTATTACGATACAAGTGCGGAAAATAGGAAATTTGCAACGAGTGGTGATAAATTAAAACACGACCGAAGGGAGTGTTTTAAATCGACACGAGTTGCGGAAAATAGGAAATTTGCAACGAGTGGTGATAAATTAAAACACGACCGAAGGGAGTGTTTTAAATCGACACGAGTTGCGAAATGTGGGGCGTTGCGAAAACACTCGAGGACGGAGTACCTACTCAAATAAAATTCTCCCCGCTCCCATGAGTCCCACGGCCAGAGAGAGAACATTAGTACATAGTTGAAGAGGCTAGAAAGTAAGCAATAGATGGAAGTTAGTTCGAGTCCAGCTATTGCACTTTCGGCCGAGGCTTAACACAGTGCTTTTCACGCCTACTGCGAGGAAATTGCAAATAATTATAATTTTAAATCAAAATTAAGTATCTGATTGAAGATCATTATACTAAACAGGCTCGTCGCTTGCCTCGCGCCCGGCGGAGGAGGAGCGGGCGCCCGCCGGCGCGACCGCGCGCGGGGCCCTGTGATTGGTCGAATCGCTGTCAAACTGTCCAACAATAACATTGTTGGACAGTTTGAAGTGATAGATGGCCTATTCGTGCGACGTCAAACTAACCACCCCAGCTTTGAAGCCTGAATTCTGACCATCTTTTGCCACATTTCCGAGCAGTGGCGTGAAAAGGACTATAATTCAAAATCCGGTCCAATCTTCTTCTAATCAGGCTCTGGCCATGAAATTTTGCAGACTACACAGATTATACTCATTGTAAACAATGTCCATATTGTTGTAGTTATTGATCTGCGTAGTATTTACTTGCATTGTATGCCTATTTGAAATCTAGGGCGCTTGTCACAGTTAGACTATTTAGATTCCTAGTAATTATCTAACTGTTAACTCGTGTAATTTGATATATAGGTATGGCGTGATTTGTTGAAAATCATGTCATGTGAATGATACCTACATTAATATTTTGATATACAGTATAAAATATATGTAACGGTTGCCGATCACAACCACGAATCGAATGAGTCATTAAAAAAAATTGGGGACTCTCTTACACAAATCGACCTAGTCCAAAACTAAGCAAAGCTTGTACTATGGGTACAAGGTGACGATATATTTACTTACCTCTGAAGCCCGAGGAAGACGCTCCCCCAGGGAGTACACAAGTTGGAGGCCCCTGGCGTGTGACGCTGTCCCGGCTCTTGGTACCGCTACCAGCGCGTCCACCCACCACCTAGGACCACCATCGTCTCCTGTCGTCCAGCTGCGTACCGCGAGGGGAGTGAGGGTACCCTGAAGGACCGACCACCCCTCAAACAGACCAGGCATCTTAGCCAGAGCCCGACCTAGGCGAACGAACCGCCCCCATAGTACTTTCTTCACTTCACTTCTTTATTAAATCCTTAATTATATTAAATCTCTCATTTTGTTCCTAGATAGGTACCCCAAGTTAGGGTTGCCTATTTACGTGACAAATTGGCGACCGAGTGTTCAAGACTAAGTTCGGCTTCGCAAGCCATATCAGGGCTCACGCCCGTAACTAGCTAGGGTCGCCATCGCCGGTCACGGCGTGGATAGCTATATATTTACTTATATAGATAAATTAAATACTTATATATGTAAAATTCGTTTGTCCTTAGCTTGTCTTCGTAAGAAACGGACAAAACAGATTTTATATTTAACAGAGGCACTTCAAGTTTTACGTATAAGGAGGTAATCATTTTTACGTCATTATATACTTGGCCATAACATAAAGTAGGAATTGCCGCACGCAAAAATCCCACTTTCCTAGGGGTCAATCACGTAACGTTCCGAACGCGCGTCTGACAGTTAAATCTCAATCTAACTGTCATTTTTCCATATAAAATTGACATTTAAACCTTACAGACGTTCGAAAGAAAAGTTACGTGATCGACCCACGGGCCAGGGAAGTGACGACACGACGGCAACGACGGGAAGGCGGGGATGGTAACGTAAAATTTTTACTTACCACGGGCGGTAATAAAGAAAGCGTTAGATCGCATACTTATCAGTCTTATCACCCTTGCCTTCGGCTCGGGCGTCAACTGCGAGAGACGTTCTTTGTTTTACAACCGACTTCAAAAAAGGAGGTTCTCAGTTTGACCCGTATGTTTGTATGTATAATGTTTTGATTCAGAATATAATTCGTCACATTCTAGAAAAGGTTTTGGTATAGGTACTAAATGTGAATGCGGTTCCCTTTTTAGGGTTCCGTAGCCAAAATGGCAAAAACGGAACCCTTATAGTTTCGTCATGTCCGTCTGTCCGTCTGTCCGTCTGTCCGTCTGTCCGTCTGTCCGTATGTCACAGGCATTTTACTCGAAAACTATAAGGTGTATTTGAATAAAATTTTGAGCATAGGTGTATTTTGTTAGCCGCTACAAAGTACAAAAACTAAAATGACTAAAAAAATTTTTTTTAGGGGTGTACTCCATACATAAAACTAAAAGTCAAAAATTTTTTTTTCACCGGGAGCCCACGTGTGGCACATGAATCGATAGGCCTTTCAAAATAAATATAAGGTTTCTCGGGAATTTTTTTGATTAAGTGAATACAGTCAGAGATAATCGCCCCGAAAGTCACTAAAATTCTGTCCCCCCCCCTCTAATTTTTGAACGGTGTATTTTAAAAATATGAAAAAATTCATGGACACAGCGCTTATTAAGTTCATTCACCGAAAATTGTTTTGAACAAGATCGGATGAAAGGTTTCCGAGATATTGCTGAAAAACTGCCTTCCTCAAAGAAAAGGACGTAAGTGCCGTAAGATTTCTATGACGATACGACCTTTGTAATAGGCACGGAACCCTTCGTTTTGCGTGGTCCGACACGCACTTGGCCGGTTTTTTTTTTAAATAAATTATTTTACCGTTATAAGTAAGTAATATACTATTCTAAGAAACTCTTTTAAACGTCTCCTCCCTTACAGGAACAGCACACTAGCACAAGACCACCTACCTATTCGTCTCTTTCTAATTAGAACTCTTATACTGGCATGTCACTATACTTGGGGTTGCGTGTTCGCGTTGCATCGTTGCCCCCTCTTTCATTTGCCGTAGGCATGAAAAAGATGCAACTCGAATATTTGGGCAAATACCGCCAAGTGTGGTGCCAACAAAACAACAAGAAAAAGTTGATCGACTCTTATATATCTATACATGCTAGTCTTAACTTGTTATGCCTTTTGGACTCTGACTACCATTTCACACAAAGCCACTGATATAACAGACGTCACTCCAGTGATAAAATTACTTTTACGAGCTCACTATTATAAATAAACATTGCAATTATGGTGGCCACGTGTAGTGTTAGGTACCTAACCTTAGTCTACGACGGAACGCACTCATCACTCATATCTCAAATGAGTACAGTAGCGTTTAGTTTAATAGTAGGCATAATAGTAGATTGTATGACAAGGGGCTAAAATAAGCCATATCACCACGAGATGGATATTTTCCCGAGCGAAGCGAGGGAAAATAATGCGCTTGGTAATATGGCTTTTAGACCCGAGTTATACACTCTACTTTTCACTTCGACTGCAAGAAAATAGTAAAACAAAGATTATCCATCCACAATCAATAACAAATTTCACTGCGAAGAGATTGTTCAATTTAGCGTGAGGCGTTTTCTTTTTTAATGATTTAGAATTAGGGACTAAAAAACACCTGATGTTTGATTGGTCGATTTTAATATGTAGCTGTATTCGGTTGGTTGATAGCAAAGAGAAATGTTTTTTGAAAGAGTTGTGATTGGTGGATTTAAATGATTTGGAATTAGGGACTAAAAAACACCTGATGTTTGATTGGTCGATTTTAATATGTAGCTGTAGATATTCTGGTTGGTTGATAGCAAAGATAAATGTTTTTTGAAAGAGTTGTGATTGGTGGTATGGTGAAGTGTTTTGATTGGTCAAATTAAATGTGTTAAAAATCATAAATATATATACATATTTTCCCTAGGGGCTAAACGTACTACTTTAGCCCCGCTTATTAAGCCTAATATGACACACTTTTCGAGCATGAGATGTGAAAAAAATATTAAGTATGAGGTACATATGTGTGCTGAGGGTTCCGTGCCCCAAGCTGAATAAATTATAATTTTGAGATAGTTACGTATAACTTATATGAATGTTTATTTTTGCATCTCATACTCGTACTGGCACTGGCGCCACACTTGGGGCTGCGTGTTCGCGTTGCATCGTTGCCTCTCTTTTATTTCCCGTAGGAAGGAAAAAGGTGCAACACGAATATTTGGGCAAATACCGCCAAGTTGACCGCCATCGAAAGGTGATTGGAAGTACGACTTGAAAAATAAGGAGATCGTATACCAAACTGTTCTGTTTTCGTCGTTTATGAGACACCATGCTCAGGTAACACGTAAACGCACGCGTTAATATCAAATTCACTATGCCGCAAAAAATGCCGATGGATTCCTTACGGTAAGTGGAGCTGTGACAGGTGCTCGTGTCAGCTGGGTCGGGTTGGTCTACACAGATTTAATTAGATAACGGCCTTGTTTTTCATGCTTTGTACTGTTGATGTCAAATAGTTGTTTCGTTGCACCCAAGTTGCACCCGCGCTTGTAAGGCCTGCATCACACTGGCGCGGCCTGCGGTCGCGGTCAATAGTAAATTTGACAGCTAATGACAAGTTTACTATTGACTGCCGCGGCCAATAACAGTAACTTCTAAACTCCTTCGGCATCGGGCTTCTAATAGTTCTAACTAGCTGCCCGCGCGGCTCCGCCGCGTATACAAAGAACCTAGGCGGAGCGACGGGATAAAATATTATAGCACATAATCCCGTAGGTCCATTCTACATATATAACATAGGTACCTACTGAAGAAAGGATTTTTAGAATACGATGGATATAGTTTCTGAGACTATCCCCAACATACAAACTTACATTTCACAGACATTACACCTGTTTATTATTAGTATCAGCACAGATCAAAGAATACTGTATCGGGGACCGTTAATGGTTTAAAATAATATTTTTCAAACCACATGCTCGACAATGCCGAATTATAGGTCATGTAAACCCTACCGAAAGCAAGACATTAAATCCCTTGGTATTAGCCGGGTTATAATGTTGGACTGAATTTCATTATAACCCGCTGGTTAATAATATGATTTCACTTTTCATAATTCTTATTACTATATGCATAAAGTTTAATTTTGCTAAACACAATTTGTCCTAGGCCATGGCCTACTTGATTTGACAAAATAAATGAAGTTTGCCTCCGTGTGAACCCCGGTCCGGAGGAGCGCGGTGTTCGAAATTCGAATTTCGAATCTAGGACCACGGCTTGTGCTTTCGAATTTGGAACGTCGCGCGCCTTCTTTTGTTCACGCGTGACGAACAAATCGAGTTCTTGTAGGTGCCTATAGAAGATTTAATTTCAAAAATAATATTGAAAATGTCGAGTGATGAAAGTGTTTTTATCTACTGAGCCTGTTTTTTTGTCTCGCATAAGGTGTGAAAAGTAGAGTATACACCTCGGGGATAAGACTGTTTTAGTCTTGGGCGGTTGAACCCCTCACTGCACTCAGGACTCAGTCTTAATTCCCTCGCTTCGCTCAGGAATTAACTTATAACTCCCTCGCTACGCTCAGGAGTTAAATTATGAGTCCTTCGTTACGTTCGGGATTCAATTCGCTCCCGTGACATAAAACAGTGCTTTATCCCCTTGGTGTATAATCTACTATTACCGGTTATAGTTGCATTTGACTATTTATACCGCTAAATAGTTTAATACTGGTTTATGTTTTCCAGTATTAAGTCATATCGGTTTGACAAATTACAATTTATACCTACCTGTAATCGAAATATAATTATCTGAACTTGAAATAATTTGGATGGTATTCAAGTCAGGTGAATAAAGTTGCCAATGGGAGTCCCCGGTATCCGAAAAGAAATTTTTGTACTTAATCGAGGTTCATTTTCTACATCTTTACTTCAAATTTGAAGCCTATCGGCATTGTGCTAAGTAAGGTAAATAAAGCCTATATGGGGTCCACGACAATTAATGGGTTTATAACTCATTCTTCTCCCAACATCTCGAATATGGGAAAATAAGTTAGTATATAAACTTTTTGAAATAAATATAAACATGTCAAATAATATTGACAACTCTATGTCACTAAAAAAATTAATCCACAGTTGACACAATACGTCTGTCAGTTTTTGTAAACATTGTAAAAGATCGTTTATTTTCTATTTACTTAATTTTCTTAGTGTTGTATCCATATGTGGCCGACTCAACATTTATAATTTCTTATGCTGAAGAACTTACTACAGGTTTGAGTTCAATTCTTGTTTATTTATTTTACATAGCCATCTCAAGTCAAAACAGGAGTTAGGTACGTCACGTGACGTCACACAGCCAAGGTCACGTGGTCAGCGCACGGTAGATTCTTTAAATTAAAATTTTAGTATTTTTTCAATAAAAAATTTAAAATCGGAGACCTTATTGCAAATCTCCAGCATGAGACGAATCGAACGACATATCATTTATCAAAATCGGACCATAACTGTAGATCTGATGGCATGTACAAAAATCGGGCTCGCGTATTATATATATAGATAGACTCTCGTTCGTAATTCATATCTTACCGTACTTGTAACACAATGTACTATACTGCAACCTTATTGTTGTAGAAATAAGGTCTGTGTATATATTTTTGAGACTTTGTGGTGTATACATATTGGTGCCCTGGACTGTACGAGTACAAGTCAATGAACGAAAGAAAGCTCCGGTAGTCATTTAAAATGAATGACACATTTCTTGTTTTACGTGCATTGAGTGATATGTAGATACATATTTTGATACGTTTGCACCTTTCGTTCCGTTTCAATTTAAGTAAACCTATTTTATTATTTTCCGGTCTACCGGAACTCGAAAAAAAAGGAGATATTATTTCTCCAAAACTGTTCACCGCTGCACTGGAGGATGTTTTCAAGACTCTGGACTGGAGAAGGATAGGCATCAACATCAACGGCGAGTACATCACTCACCTTCGGTTTGCTGACGACATGGTAGTCTTGGCTGAGACCATGGAGGACTTAAGTACGATGCTCGATGACCTCAGTAAAGCTTCCGAGCGAGTTGGTCTAAGAATGAACATGGATAAGACGAAGGTCATGTCAAATGCCCATGTAGTACCAACTCCCATTACAATCGGACACTTTACGCTCGAAGTTGTAGACGATTATGTATACCTAGGACAGACTGTCCAGTTAGGTAGGTCCAACTTCGAGAAAGAGGTCAATCGTCGAATCCGACTCGGCTGGGCAGCGTTCGGGAAGCTCCGGCACATCTTTTCGTCCAATATCCCGCAGTGTCTCAAGACGAGAGTCTTTGACCAGTGTGTGTTGCCAGTGACGACATATGGCACTGAAACTTGGTCGCTTACTATGGGCCTCATAAGAAGGCTCAAAGTCACCCAAAGGGCAATGGAGAGGGCTATGTTAGGAGTTTCTCTGCGTGATCGCATCAGAAATGAGGCTATCCGCAGCAGAACCAAGGTAACCGATATAGCCCTCCGAATTGCTAAACTTAAGTGGCAGTGGGCGGGGCACATTGCACGTAGAACCGATGGCCGCTGGGGCGGAAGGGTTCTCGAGTGGCGAGGCGACCACGTACCGGAAGGCGCGGCGTGGGTAGGCCCCGCACAAGGTGGACTGATGACCTGGTAAAGGTCGCGGGAGTCCGCTGGATGCGGGTGGCGCAGGACCGGTCAATTTGGAACTCTCTGGGGGAGGCCTATGTCCAGCAGTGGACGTCTTTCGGCTGATATGATGATGATGATGATGATGATTTTATTATTTTTACCCCCATGTAAGGAGCACGTCTTTTCTTTCGCCCACGAGAAAACGGGATGCAAAAGTCTCCGGGGATACTCATACAGAGGCTGCGTCGTCCCCAGTTAGTAATTACATACAAATCATTGCACAATTAACAATTAATTATTTATTTATTTAATTATTATTATTAAGCTCATGCAGTTTGTTCCATCGCCTTATTAGTTGTCAGTCTATTCTGGAGGAGAATGCGTTTAGGAGACTATTAGCACTATCCGCGCCTTCCGGTACGTGGTCGCCACTCGAGAACCTTTCCGCCCCAACGGCCATCGGTTCTACGTGCAATGTGCCCCGCCCACTGCCACTTAAGTTTAATGATTCGGAGGGCTATATAGGTTACCTTGGTTCTGTTGCGGATAGCCTCATTTCTGATGCGATCACGCAGAGAAAACTCGCAACATAGCCCTCTCCATTGCCCTTTGGGTGACTTTGAGCCTTCTTATGAGGCCCATAATAAGCGACCACGATTCAGTGCCGAGTGGTACATCAGATTCTAATGCTTAATTGAATATTTTAACAACGTCAGCCATATGTTACCCGAGTCCGCGACCCGCCGTTCCGCGGATGATATCATTCCTTATAAGAAGCTGGAAGACGATCTCAAGGCTTTTGGCTAGCCAATTAGTTCAAGGCTACTTTAGGCTGGATTTCAGATTTCTAAACACGGCTTTGTTTTGATTTTAGCTGTGTTAACCCAAGGTTACATTGGCTATATGGCTATGCCAGTGTTGTTCAACCTTTTCCATGGCGACCCAATTAGTACGGAAAAAAATCGCAAAAGCTTCCGCTCATCCTAAGTTCACTTAATAAAAAATGAAAATATTGCCATGGGTTTCCTCTATTATTACTAGTTAGGTTTAAATAAACTTTATCGTGTAAAGAAATTACTCATTTCACTTACAAGACAACTTGTAAATTGTTACCTTATCTAAAACTATTACAATTTACGCAATAAGCAAGCTTTACAGTGTTCAACAAGCAGTAATAATAGTAATATATATATTGAACTTAGGGTTCAGATAGAAAAATTAAACTAGTAATATAGTCTCTATGGTTTTTATATAAGGTTTAGATTTAAGTGGTTAGTTACAGGAACATACGAGGGTATCTTTGATGGCCAGTTAAATGTCGGTTACCGTAGTGATACTGTTTTAAGCATATCATTTTGCATATATTACCTTATATATGTGAGGTAATATTTTATATACATATTTTACGTAATTTTTATTTTATTTTCATTAGGTTAATGTATTTGGCTTATTCAAATCTACAATTTTGAAAATCCTTATGTTGTTTATTTTAAATGAAGTTGTATTTTAAACATTGTAGTATGTGTAACATTAATATATATACAGGGGATGTAATTACTTTCTATATGTATATTCGTTATTTCTTTTATATATTTAAGTTAGGTATATGAATTTTATTTGGCTCATTCTAGTTAGGTAAAAAAGGTAAATAAAACTATCTAAACGGATTTATATAAATAATTGTGATTATTTAAATTTAACCATAGATATTTAAAAAAGGAGGCCACTACACCCTGTATTTTGTATTTGAGTACCTTGTGAATATGTACATCAAACTAGTGTTTATGTTGCTGGATTCGTCGATCTATGAACTCACAAGAAAAACGGCCATTTTAACTTTGGACGCATAGATTGACGAATCCAGCAATATAAAACCGGCCAAGTGCGTGTCGGACCACGCAAAACGAAGGGTTCCGTGCCTATGAAAAAGGTCGTATCGTCATAGAAATCTTACGGCACTTACGTCCTTTTCTTTGAGGAAGGCAGTTTTTCAGCAATATCTCGGAAACCTTTCATCCGATCTTGTTCAAAACAATTTTTGGTGAATGAACTTAATAAGCGCTGTGTCCATGAATTTTTTCATATTTTTAAAATACACCGTTCAAAAATTAGAGGGGGGGGGACAGAATTTTAGTGACTTTCGGGGCGATTATCTCTGACTAGTATTCACTTAATCAAAAAAATTCCCGAGAAACCTTATATTTATTTTGAAAGGCCTATCGATTCATGTGCCACACGTGGGCTCACGATGAAAAAAATTTTTTTGACTTTTAGTTTTATGTATGGAGTACACCCCTAAAAAATTTTTTTTTAGTAATTTTAATTACAAAACTTTGTAGCGGCTAACAAAATACACTTATCCTCAAAATTTTATTCAAATACACCTTATAGTTTTCGAGTAAAATGCCTGTGACATACGGACAGACGGACAGACGGACAGACGGACAGACGGACAGACGGACAGACGGACATGACGAAACTATAAGGGTTCCGTTTTTGCCATTTTGGCTACGGAACCCTAAAAACTAGTTTGATGTATTCACAAGGTACTTAAATACAAAATACAGTGCGTAGTGGCCTCCTTTTTTAAATATCTATCGTTAAATTTAAATAATCACAATTATTTACCAGTAGCGCTAGTGTGAATTGTAACGCCCTTTTAATGTAGGTACTTACCCATTTTTAATTTTACGAATACTGAATACTTTACTTTGTACCTACTTCAAGATTAAAACTGCGACCCACAGGTTGAAAAACACTGGTCTATGCCGACCTACATAAATTAGTAATTATACACGACGATACACTAGGTTTTTAGTGGTACCTACCTAATGAAGTAATAAGCGACTGCCTGTGAAAAAGTTGTTGTGACCAATTGCTACGTGTTTAACCTTTTGACAGCGAGGGTGCAAAACAAAACGGTGCTCTACTGTGGCCAAAACAAAACAATAGCCAGACAAAATATGAATAAAATGAAACTTCTGATAAATATTGTCATGTCCAAATGACAATATTTATCAATATTATCTCATGTGGCCGTCCGTGGCTTCAGTGGCACGGCACGAGTTTTCGTCCGCGTCCACAGCCGTCTTTACCTCTCATCCTCTCAAAGGGTTTGGCCTTGAGAATCAAAGACAATCAAATCATCCAAGACTCAGAAAAAAATGAGGTGAGCTCATCACATCGATAAGGGTCGGGTTGCATAAAGTTTAAAGTCATATTTTTGATAGGCATTCGATACGAGGACTTGTCATACTCATCATTACGCATAACTGTAAATAGTCATACATTTATGCGAATAACGTTTTTAATAATACTGTGTAATGCGCATTAATTTGATGGGCATGGTAGGTAGAGAATGTAGGTAGTGATCAAAAAAGACGGTCCCCGCACAATGAAGGTTCCGTAACAGATAGTCCTACTTGTTATGAACAAAATGCTGCACTTTATGATGAAAGCAAGCCGCTTGGCACAGTGGTAGTAGGGACCAAACTGAGTGATTTGATCCGCAGCAGCGCGAGTTTCACCCCTTAGGAAAAGAGATGGCGCCACTTCTTAAAAAATATTTCAAAAAATTCTACAAGCTAAACGAATATACCAATTTTAATGTATAATACCTCTAATGAAAGCTCATTTTACATATTAGTTATAAAAAAATAAGAAATATATATATTCTAAAATCTTCTGGCAAAAAATGGCATGTTAAGTTTTTTTACTCATTTAATTGGTAGTTTTTACTTGATTTCTTAAAATAAATGTATGCAACATGAATAGTTTATTGCACATATATATTACTGACTAAATATCGAGTATTATAAAAAAAAATCGACACCAATACCTTTCATACTTCATGAAATATTAAAGTTTAAATGTGAGCGTCATTTCTTTAAAACATATTAAAAAAAATTATACAAGCTAAACAAATGGACTAATTTCAAGTATGTAATATCTCAAATGAAAGGGCATTATATAAATTGCTTACAAAAAATAAAATATACCAAAATATAGTGGCAAAAAAGGCATATTAAGTTTTTTTTTACTTTTTTCGTAGTTTTTACTTCATTTCATTTTAAAAATGCATGCAACATGTATGTTTTAATGCATATGTATATTACTGGGTTAATAAAAAGTTTTAAATTAAATTAGACATAAATATCTTTCATAGTTCACGAAATATTTAAGTTAAATTGTGCGCGCTCTTCTTACAAATAAATTTAAAGAAATATGATCGTGTCTCCATAATAAATTAAATCACGGCACTTAAACCCTTTTGTTTACGAACAGCAGATTTCTTTTCTTATAATTTTAATAATTTTTTACAAAACCCTTTGAACTTATCTCAGACATAACAGTTTCCTTGGACAGTGTTTAATGAGCACAGGGTGCATGTTTTTTTTTTCAAATTTTCGTCGCTTTGGAAGTTGAGAGGCACACAAGTATTGTGAATATCGAAGCGATAACATACAAATATATTCACTGAATAAAAAAAAGCTGCAAATCCGTACATTAATTTTAGACACCTATTGATTGATGTGCTACTTAAGTACATACTTTTTTAGCAAAACAAATTACAACGGACCTTCTATTAGAAAACTAGGACTTCAAAGTTGTTTATACTTTTTGGGTGCCATCCGTACCAAACAGGTAAAAAAGGAACCCTTATGGGTGCTGCGACTCTGTCACAACGTTAATATCTCTGGAACTATATTCTAACGATTTGAAATTTGGAATAGAATTGTAAAATGAAAAAAAAAATTACCTATAAGTAACTGCATCTGTCGGTTGGTGTGTACCTAATGGCCTTGAAAGCATTGTGTTTGTATGTAGAGACGAATGCTTGTTTGAGACAGGATACCAAGAAACGTATCAACTCTTCACCGTTAATCTGACTCAGGGAATTGCAGCGCTGTTTCTTGTAGGCGTTTCATCGTAAAACGAGTGTGTCTGGCTCTGACTAGAAAATTTAGGTACTTAGGTGCCTACTTGCATTCTTGGGGGCGATAAAAAGGTACTCTAGCGAAGAGAGTAGTTACGCCTCTTTTGAGACATTATGAATAGAATTGATACAATAATATTAGTGGACATCTTTTTAAAACATCCATGACTCAGGATGTTTTCTATGTATTTAAGTATGTGCTCATCACACAAATATATTCGAACCCAGGACCTCTAGCTTCGTAGGCAGCGTCAGTACCAACTAGGCTAAAGCTGTCGTCAATAAACTGGCCTAAGTTGGACTTGCGCACGAGGGTTCTGCACCGTACTTGCAAGATTTGTAGGTAATTAAGTTTTCACATCCTAAACCTATATAGATCAGATTAGATTGTTTATTTCATGATAAAAAATTATATTACAGATTTGCATACATGTCAAAAAAACCGGACAATTGCGAGTTCAACTCGCGTGGAGAGACTTCCGTAAAATATTGAGAATTTTCTGTAATCTTTAGGGCCTTATCACACTTGCGATTTACAAGCGATTTGAAAGCGAAGGGTACGCGCGGCGTGTTCGTCGCGTGCCCGTAACCAATTCGCCGCGAGTGCGTCGCGATTTTGCCGCGATTGCGTAACGAATACGCTGCGCAGCCGTCAGTAAATCGCTGACAGTGATCTGAGTCTTGGACAGTCACTTACATAATGGATTCCGACGAGGAAACACTTCTGTTAGCTTTATTGCTTCGAAGAAATAAGATACGGAAACAAAAGCAGAAACGGCGTGTTTGGGAGGATCCATTTTTAAGTAATCGACTGCAAGAGAGCGACTATTATGTGCTGTTTCGTAAACGAATCAAAAAAAAACCCAAAAAATTTCGTTCCTATCTGCGCATGTCAAGACTTACATTTTGCGAATTGGTTGCGGGCACGCGACGAACACGCCGCGCGCACGCTTCGCTTTCAAATCGCTTGCAAATCGCAAGTGTGATAAGGCCCTTAGGCAAGGAACTATTTTTTCCATATTTTTTTCAGAATTTCAAGCCTAGCAGTTTCGGAGATAAGGGGGGGGATGGTCAAAACTCGTCTTTTTTCCTAAATTATAGGGTTCCGTAGCCAAAATGGCAAAAACGGAACACTTATAGTTTCGTCATGTCCGTCTGTCCGTATGTCATACATAAAACTGAAAGTCAAAAATTTTTTTTCATTGTAAGCCCACTTGTAGCACATTAATCGATAGGCCTTTCAAAATAAATATAAGGTTTCTCAGCATTTTTTTGATTCAGTGAATAGTCGGAGATAATCGCCCCGAAAGTCACTAAAATTCTGTCCCCCCCCGCTAATTTTTGAACTTTGTATTTTAAAAATATGAAAAAAATCATGGACTTATTAAATTTATTCACCAAAAATTATTTTGAACAAGATCGGTTCAAAGGTTTTCGAGATATTGCTGAAAAACTGTCTTCCTTAAAGAAAAGGACGTAAGTGCCGTAAGATTTCTGTGACGATACGACCTTTTTAATAGGCACGGAACCCTTCGCTTTGCGCAGTCCGACACGCACTTGGCCGCTTTTTTGGTTGTTATGTTACGCCAGTGCGCGAGGCGTAGGCCTCGGGCAATTGTCCAGCCCCCTATTCTGTAACTTGTTTTAAGCTCACCTCAACGCTCACCCACAAATATATCTTGACGCCGCGATTCGTAGTAACTAAGCGTAAGTAGAGGTCTACTTTCGTAAGGCGTGACGCGTGAGGCGAGGCGCATGAGCGCGTAGCGAATACCAACTCTGCTCACCCCCCTAAAGCCGGCACTGCCTACACTACACGTACCGGGCGCTTGCCATTGTACGAGGTAGTGCAACTGCAATGCAGCCTCCGTTTGATCTGTCCCAGCATCTGTCAAGCCACCCAACCAAAATCCTGGCACACTGAGTCCACCACATGGGAGATTTTTCCACGTGGTCTCGTGCCCTCGACTCTGGTGCTACCAGTCGTACCAGTTACACATACTTCATCATCATCATCATATCACCCGAAAGACATCCACTGCTGGACATAGGCCTCCCCCAGAGAGTGCCAAATTGACCGGTCCTGCGCCACCCGCATCCAGCGGACTCCCGCGACCTTTACCAGGTCATCAGTCCACCTTGTGGGGGGCCTACCCACGCCGCGCCTTCCGGCACGTGGTCACTACTCGAGAACCTTTCCGCCCCAACGGCCATCGGTTCTACGTGCAATGTGCCCCGCCCACTGCCACTTAAGTTTAGCAATTCGGAGGGCTATATCGGTTACCTTGGTTCTGCTGCGGATTGCCTCATTTCTGATGCGATCACGCAGAGAAACTCCTAACATAGCCCTCTCCATTGCCCTTTGGGTGACTTTGAGCCTTCTTATACACTACTTATATGTTTGTAATTAAAAATAATAATGTGTCAGCGCATGCCATGCCGTGAGCCCCATGAATGAGTGCGTACACTTTGTAAACATTATGCTGTTTGTGCATATTGTACGGTGGCGTCGAATGTACCTACGTAACGACGCATTGTGATGTGTTTTTGTTTGTGTTTCGCGTCCACGCATGACATTGATACTTGTAATTACTGTCGGATGTTCGACAGCATGTGTAAGCAACGGGCAAGTAGCGGCGTCAAAATAATTATATATGTGGGTGTGGGTGAGCGTTGAGGTGAGCTTGGCTGTTATTCGCTACGCGCAAATGCAGCTCACCCCGCCGGTCACCCGTTACGAAACTAGACCTCTACCTACGCTTAGTTACTACGCATCGCGGTGTCAAGATATGTTTGTGGGTGAGCGTTGAGGTGAGCTTAAACAAGTTACAGAATAGGGGCCATAGGGGGGCTGGAATCCTTCATCTAGCGCGTTTGCTGCTTAACACAGGACCTAGAATCATCGACGCTTCTACAGGCCGCATTTGTAAACCGATTGTTGTGAATTTTTGTGAGCAGGTTCAAATATAGAATCTTTTGGTCAATTCTGTATTACGAAAAAAATTTTTTTTTTTAAAGACGGGCTTTTGCTCCTACAGTTTACAGAGCCAGTTAGTTGGTATTGGTATTGGTACAAACTATTTTAGAAATGCTCGGCTGTTATTCGCTACGCGCAAATGCGGCTCACCCCGCTACGAAACTAGACCTCTACCTACGCTTAGTTACTACGCATCGCGGTGTCAAGGTATAATTGTGGGTGAGCGTTGAGGTGGGCTTAAAACAAGTTACATTCGCTTATTTGCCACAACACTTCACAAAGTCAAACCTCTCAAGAACAGAAGGCACGTGGTCACCAACGTATTACAATGCTAATCTATTTTCAGAACCCATCCAAAATAGCCCTTTCACCCGTCGATAGGAAAATGAGGTTTTACGGGCGCACCCCTCAAAGGATCAAAAATATTGGGAACGAAAGATCGGCGATTTTGACAAGTCTATTACGCGAGGTCACTATTTTATTTTATTGGCCCTCGGTTTTATTAGAATGAATAAGTTATTTTATTAACTTGGTATGTGGTTTATAGTCAATGGTATTGGTATCGCGTAGATGATGATATCGATGTCCATATAAAAAAAAAAAACTATTAGCAATTCTGTGTAGCGGTTTCTTGGTATGTGAAAAAGGGTAGGCGTTATGTTTATTGATTTTTGATTGTATTAAGTACATATTTCAATAGTGTAGAATACCTAATTACAATATTGTTAATGCCGTGAAATTATATTATTGCTCAATAAGATATACTTACACCACTACTTTAGTAAATATAATATATTTTATTCCAAAATGGTTTATAATTGTTATTAACAATGATAGAATCCGCAACAAACTTCGTCAATAATACGTCCTAACTTAAACTAACAAAAACCTAAACTAAAGTTGGTAAATTAGAATTCGAGTCTCGAGTTATTTTAAACTGAAAACAATGCCACCCATTTACCGTACAAAAATCTTCTTAAGATTGAGCTGTCACCAAGTCACCATTTTAAGTCCGCTGGCAATATCAACTTTATGAAATTGGAGTTTCATATGCAACTACTATAAATAATACGCAAGATACTTCAAATACTGCCCGTTACGTCTTCCATGCGCGTTTAATCGTAAGTAGTCAATCGAAATTCCACCATAATACCATTAATTTATGGTTGAAAATCAAATAGCAGAGTGGGTAGACCCCCCTACCTGGTAAAGGTCGCGGGAGTCCACTGGATGCAGGTGGCGCAGGACCGGTCATTGTGGCACTCTTTGGGGGAGCCCTATATCCAGCAATGGACGTCTTTCGGCTGATATGATTCATATGCGTCGTTCGTGCGTCCGCGCTGCTCAATGAGCTGATGCTGAGGCAGGATGCCGATGTGTTTGCAGACAATTGGCAGAGCCTACTTACCAAAATAAGTGCTTTGTGTGATATGTATTGTTAGTGCTATTTTTATGTGTTTGTATATTGTGTGTGACTGACATGTACCTGTTTACTTTTAAGTCCTAACATTATAGGCGCTTTGGTTTTACTGTAAGCCTGTTATGTAAATTATTGAATAAATAAATAAATATGATAGATCACGCAAAATTAATTAATTGTAAATAAATAGGTATGTTTCTTCCCGGGATTTGATTAAGTATTTATTTGTGTAACTAATATTTTCATAACGGTGACTCATTTGCTATCTTTGTCAATTGAATGGGCAGAGGAGGTTGGGGTGGGGCTAATACTGTATAGAAATTACTACTGCTAATGTAACTGTATTATCAACTCAAGGATCTAATATCGACAAACAAATAGAATATTAGAACATAACACAGATTAATAATTTATTAACAAAAATAACTACTGTACTAAATTGAACTACAACTACGACTTGATTATATTATGTAAAATTATGTAGGTACTTAATTGTATTTTTAGACATTTTGTATTGAGTCATAATTAACTATTATTTTGCTTGCATTTGACGTGATATATGTAAGCATTGAACCAAATGTAATGCTAATTTTCACATGCCTGTTTGAGCTAAACATATTAGGAACAAGAAAATTATTGTAACACCATAACGCCATCATGCTTATACCATATGTTTAATGTGATAAACGACATTTTATTTAATTCCAAAAAAAGTTACAATTAAACGTTACATATATTATGCTTATATGTATGTACAACGTTTTTCTTTCGTGCAATAAAGAATAAATAAATAAACCGTCAATAGTCGCTACGCTACTCGCTAATTCTTGCTTCTTGGTTGCTGTCTCATGAGTCCATGACGCAGGCAGGAAGAGATTCCGATCAGTGTATACTTTAAATTCCATTAAAATGTCGGAACTCAAAATTTTATTTTACTGACGAAACTTTAAATTCCATTAAACTGTTGAAACCATAAATTTCATTATACTGTCATAAATTTTCATTAATAAACCGTCGAAACGTTAAATTCCATTAAACTGCAGAAATTTTACATTTCATTACCTAATCTGTCGAAACTTTTTTAGAAGAATTTAACTGTCTTACGTGGTTACGTGCTGTCATCGGCTCGGTGCACGCCTACCAAAAATGCGGGACAGTACTGCGTCGTACAGAAGAAAGTATCTATTTAAGAGTCCCCAGGTCGCTCGAAACAAGTCGACATCGACACCCCATACAAACGTGTATAGAGTATAGAAATCATAACAGAAAATAAATAAACGGAAGAAGTTTTTCATAGTAAACTTCTATTCTTTCTAAAAAAAACTATGATAATTTCTAGCAACAGAAAGTAGTTTCCAAGCTAGATATTGCGAATTCCATCGTTTCATGTTATTCCAGAATGTAATTTTAAAAGGAGAGCCTAACTAAGTTTGTACTTATGTAGAGTCGAGAGTGGTGGGGACTTTTAAAACGCTTGACTGATGGATTACACGGAGAACTACATCCCGGTCAACTTGAATATTTATTTTCAATGGTGATCTTAGCGTCCCCCCTCCACCCAGAGTACTCATACGTAGTTTCTCACGCTGATATAACTAACATTGTTATCCAATCGATGAGTAGATGAGCTAATCTCACAACTTGTGCCGGTGTACTTAAGTATAGACGTTATGAATTCTTAAAATGTTCATCCCTGTAAGAGTTCTATTTATTATGTGCTTCCAAAGCAAACTAATCGATACCCGTCGAACAACGGCTGATATTGAAGGTGTCAACAATCTTAACGGCACTGCAAATGATGCAGATATCTCCGAGTTATTGTCTGCGTATGACGCTAAATCCCAAATGATCGAGCTACTACATAAAATATATGGTGAAAATAAAACGAATACAGAAACTGCACAAGATGCCGCAGAAGAAATGGAGAAGGAACTTGAGTGCACTTTGAAAGACAGTGCCATAGTTAAAGTTCCAAGGTTTGACCGCATTAGAGGCAAGGATGAAGAATTCGGTAGTGTTAAAGAAAAGTCCAACAAAACGGCTGCAGAGTTAGTGCCCGTCATTGACAGAAATAATTTCCAGTTGAATTCCGATGGCGAATTCGTGAACAAAGATGCATTGTGCCTTGGATGTATCTCAAAGGATCACAAGAAATTTGGCCGTTCAAGAAATGGGATCTTCGACAAATTTAAAGGAGACGGCGCAAGTACTAATTCCATCTTCGGGGTCGACAATAATGCCGTAAGTTTGAATTTACAATGGAAAGATAGATTAAAAAAGACATCAATGGAGCAGAACCGAAGCTTCATGACTAGGCCTCCAGTTTTGGATAGACGCCGCAGAAACAAGACCTCCAGTTTCCCAGAAGTGAATAAGAGTAACCGACCTTTTAAAAATGAACGCTTGGATCAGCTTAAAAATTATTCTATGCATCAGAACATAGTTTCCCAACAGAGTTCCAATTTAACAGCTCTGTTACGGCAAATTATTACAGCGATAAAACCGACGAAAATGCCTCCTAGTATTATCACGAGTGCAAATAAGAAACAGACTTTGACAAGCTCTACAAGCGACTGGACATATTCTAGTCTGAACGCGCGGACACGACCGTACTTGGCAAGACGCAACATTCTGATGCACCCACGAAGTAATTCTACAGTCGTCAACCCATCTATCCGATTACTTATCCGTTCAGCCATAATCCAAAAAACACCAGCAAAAGCAAAAAACTCCTCAGCTATTAAAGGTACCACAGCATACAAATTAACTACTACATCAAGGGACGAACTAGCAACTAAAAATACAGTCCCATACTATGACAAACCAACTACTACACCAACAAATGAACTAGCAACTAAAAATACAGTCCCATACTATGACAAACCAACTACTACACCAACAAATGAACTAGCAACTAAGAATACAGTCCCATACAATGACAAACCAACTGCTACACCAACAAATGAACTAGAAACTAAAAATACAGTCCCATACTATGACAAACCTACTACTACACCAACAAATGAACTAGCAACTAAAAATACAGTCGCATACGATGACAAAAAATCAAGTACTTCACCCAGAAAGTACCAGAGCTTGTATAGAAAATGGTATTTTGAAGAAACTAAGACTTTCCGACCGAAAACTGCACAGAGGCTTCTGCAATCTTGGGATGGACTTCAAATACCGGCCAGACACCGCAAAATTATTTGATTGTAAAAAATATACTTTTAAAAACAAGGTCTCTAGAAGAACTATAAGTGCACCCTTCCGGCCGCCATGGCAACTAAGTTTCGCAACCAGTTGTGATGCAAGACTTTTTATTCTTTGTCCGCAACTAGTTGCCATACAAGACTTATTTTTCTTTCTAGGCAACTAGTACGCCATGGCTACTGAGTTCCGCAACCAGTTACGGTGGAGGATTTTTTATTCTTGGTATGCAACTTTCGTACCTGATTGGTCAATCTATATTCAAATTATTTCAATAATGTAGTTATGGCCAAATGTACATCATGAAAAGAAAAAATGCAGTCATTGATCATCTTGACATTAGTCATACTTGCATCTGCTTGAAATTTAGGTTTTCGACATTTTGTTTATGAATAATCCAACTGAAGATATAAAAGAATAAAAAGTCTTGCATCACATGGCGGCCGGAAGGAAGTGCACAGTGTTTTTTGTGGCTTAGAGCATATTTAAGTGGAGTAGCCTTATGTCGTATTTGCTCACAAAAACCATTTCTTGAACGGCGAATTTTGCGGGGGCGGGGGGAACATCTTAATAGGATATTGAAACTCAATTGTATATTGAAAGCTTGAAGTGGTTGAACGATATTATAAATATCAAGTGCTTACAGCAACATGCGGGCATTTTTATGATCAGTGTTCTCTTGCGAGGCGATTTTGTGAATGACCATTAATCGATTGTGAAATTGTCTTTGTATGATTTTTTGCACATTGTGCAAGGTTTTCTACAGAGAGGGATAAGTTACTGAAAGGATACTCCAGTTATGTATGCTCTAAGGTCTCAGGACATTTTACAATAATATTTAAGATGTTTGCATTCTTAGTATTACACAATAGCCGAATAAGATACTTATTGTCATATAACAACTAAGGACACTGATGTACTTACCTACTTATTCTAAGAAAATAAAGACTCTATTCTATTCTATTCCTTCGGTGGTGGTGATGATGATGTGATGATGAAACGTCAAATCAGTCAAATGTCGCGGTTGGCATACCTCCCAAGCGTTTCATGAGCTTTCTCTAAATATAGTCCGTAATACAGTTTTAACTAGTACGGAAGGTAGCTTACTTTAACTTAATGTAATACCTACACTTGTATCGTAAAACAACATATGATTAGTTTCTTAATATGTTTACCTTTACTTACCTAAGATATCATGCAAAAATGTTTAGTTTAAGTAAGCTGATAAATAAATAAATAAATAAATAAATAGTTTCGCCGAAAATCAATATCTCGAAACTGATTTTCCGCCATAGCTGTTTATAGCGTCCGCATAGCATTTCATCAATGTGTTAAGTCACGCTTCATAATCATTTAATAACATTTTAAACAGTCCATTTTTGCCCTTGATGGACATTTGTGTTGACGAGTTTGCTCTGGTCTAATTGGTGCTGGTTGATTGCATGACGTATCGTACATAGGTACAGTCAAGAACTTTAATTTGGGACCCATTTCCTTCAAATGTTGTAAGACCATTCACAATGCAATAAGGTCGAAAACTTCAGTTCAATAATAGTGGTGAAGTGTCAAGATAAGACAATTAAATGTCTTATTGAATGGGCCGTTGAATTGATAACCTCTTTGCCAAAAGCTATCATTACGGTTTTCTAATTACGAACACGTGTCAGTGTCAGACAAGAATATTGATTGAAAACCGTCATTTTCACGAAATATAATTAAATAACAAATATGGCCGGAGAGAAGACAGGGACAAAAAGACGAGTGACAATTAGGCGGCAGAAATCGGAAACGATCGTTTCCCTCGTTCCGCCCGCGGTAGACGACAATGAGCGGTTGCCCCTAGACAAGTATTAGGCCTGCATCACACCAGCGCGGCCTGCGGTGGCGGCCCATAGTAAATTTGACAGTTCATGATAAGTTTACTATTGTCTGCCGCGGCCAGCCTAAACGTTAGTTGTCTATGGCAAACGTTATGACACTCCTTCAAAATATTAGCTCGTGTTCTGTTTGCTATACGATATTCCACCTTAGGTGGGTCCCATATTAAAGTTCGTGACTGTACCTAGGTAGATCCAATCTAAGGCACTGGTCCCACCGCCGGCTACAGACTATAAGCTATCGGCGATTACTCGCCCAAGAAACGAACAAAAGATAATAGCTCAAGTGTAAATAAATGTATAGTTCATCGCCGGCGCGCGGCGGTGTGAACAGCCAGCTATAAACTATAAATATATAACTCTCTCTTTTATTTACACGAAAGCGATTATCTTTTGTTCGTTTCTTGAGCTAGAAAATAGCCGATAGCTCATAGCATAGCTTACTCGCTCGCGGTGGGACCAGTGCCTAAAAGGGGTGTAGACAAAGACACTAAATAAAATAACCAATAATGTTGTATTTTCTCGAAAAAGGATTAAAAATGTTGTCAAATGGAGAAAAAAGCAACGCAAGAGGTTCAGTAATCACAAAGTTATGAGTATCCAAAGTTTTCAAAGGGGATATGTTCTGTCCTATTTCCGCAAAACGCACGTTCATATGAAACGATTGTCGCTCGGAGATCGCGACGTCACGATCTACGAGCGTTTTCTCTCTCTAACAAGCAATATTAAAACAGTTGTAGCTTCGTTATTTTTTGAGATATTTGAATGGGATTTTCGTCACTAGGCATATTTTTTTGCCTTCTTTCTTTTGAAGTAATAATAAATTTAGAGTCATAATGTTATTAGTTTTGACCCGTAATGTCATTTTTGTTATGGAAAAAATGACAGCTGAGTTGTCTTGACGGTCGTTCAAAAAGTTACGCAGCTGCCCCTTAGGGCAAAATTGCTCCGTTTGAGGCATAGCGAGTTGCAACGTAGACGTATCAGTATCACAGAGACAGAGAGCGGGCGCGGCTAATGGATACGGGTAGCGCTCTAATTGCGAGTGCAGACGCAGTCGGTTGGCAGTACACGTAACTTGGCCAGTACGCTATTTTACGAGAGTTTGTTTGACTATGAGCGCTTACACACGGCGACTTTTACAAACGAGATACAATATCGATGTCACAGTCATATAGGTACAGTATAATCCACAGTATTATATTACAGCTAGCTGTTTTACAAAACGGGGCCGTTACGTAATTGATAACCTCTTTGCCAAAAGCTATCATTACGATACGTTCTACAATATAGCGGCAACCGGCTGTAATACATTACATCCAGCTATTTTACAATATACTTAGCGGCAAATCCGCCATATTACATTACAGCTAGGCCGTTTTGTATTGCGGCGGGTCGACGATTAGCGATTGTTGTTATTGCACCTCTGGGGTGCCCTAGGACAACAACAACAACAACTCTTTATTATTATTTTTTACTTGAAGGCAATCGCTGACTTCCTACTGCCCTTCATACAATTTGTTGATAAGGATTTATCGATTGTTGTTATTAAAGTAATGTAGGTACATGAAACAAAAAGTTAACAATCCGAATGTTAGCAATGAGGGCAATAAAACGAGCTATAGAAAAGGCATGTGGCCGTCCCGGAGATATATGGCCCGGCCGGCACGTTCGTTTTGACTCCACAATAGTGCGTAAAATTCGTATGCAACGGAGTCGGAAATCGGAAACACTTATTTTGTATCACGTTAAAACTTAAAACTCCACCCATGAAACAATGCACGCTTGGACGTACGAAACGAAAGAGAGGGTCTTTGCTCAGCCGTAGGACACTACCGGCTAAAATGATACATTTTAATATATGATACAGTACAGTCAATGCCACGTGATGTCACCATACTGGTCGTGTTAGTACTGTGTCTCCGACGCATCCGTACTAGAAATGTAATGAGCCGATCGGCGTTTGCGCAATGTTTGCACTCGAGACGTTACATTCTGTTATCTATACGAGGGACCGATTTAGGGCACATTATATTTAAATCTAAATCGATTAATAACAACTGTTAATCGATTTTGTAGCGCACAGCTAGTTATTGTTTTTTTCCGCCATCCGCAAAATTGTACGAACGTTCGGCCTCACAACGGGCTTAAAACCTTTGTACCGTGTCGCAATTCGCAATTAAACGTACATGTTAAACTGCCATTATGTAGTTGTCAAACGAGTTAAAACGACAAGGTACTTAGGTGTTCAGCGACTTATGAGGCTGCCTAGTAAAAGTCACACCTTGATTGAAAAAAAAATGGTTGTCTATAAAATCGGTTTACGGACGATAATTTTACTTGATAACGTCATAGGAAAACATTGTGCTGCATTTATTTTACATTAGAGGGTGAATTTTGAAAAATCCTTTCTTAGTGCACCCCTAGACCTTATACGGAACCTACGAGCCAAATTAGGAGTCTCTAGAACCAGCGGTTTGGGCTGTGCGTGCATATGTCAGTCAGTCGGAACGGTACAATGAGTCACACTTTTTCGTGCGTGCTGTCGGCGTTCATCGATTTGTAAGGCTACGGTCGTACTGCACACGCCGCACGCAGCCGACAACGTCCCGTCGCACTGATGGAAGAGGCTGGACGCAGCCGACAGCGGGTGTTTGGTCGTTTTGAGACCGTAGCCTAAGACGTTATCACGTCAAAAAAAACCGTCTGCGTTTTTACAAAAAGCCTGTCACTCCAGCTATTATTAGGGTGAATATCCACAAGTGCTGCGCGAGATAGCGGAAGGGCGTGCGAGGAACATTTATTTATTTATTTATTTATTTCAAACAGCAACTATTATTACAGGTTATACCTAATGCAATAGCGCCTTAAATAATTGACTTAACCTAGGTACTTAATATAATACTTGCACAAGACACACATACTTTAACAAATTCGGACATAGAACAATAATATAGGTCACTTTGGTCAGCAACTAGATTTAGTGTGTGTACGGCGCGAATGAGAGGCGTTTTACTAAGCAAGTTGGTCCTGCCGGTCGGCTCCGCCAGCGGCCCGCCCCGCGCACTCGTCCGGCACACACAAACTTAGCTGCTGCAATATACCCGGGTTGCAGATATTATCCCGTAGAACTCGGACCAGGTAACATGCTAGAGTCATCTACCAATAGGAAGCGGTGCATGAGCGCCGGCTTCTTAACCTACTTAATATAATACTTGCACAAGACACACATACTTTAACAAATTCGGACATAGAACAATAATATAGGTCACTTTGGTCAGCAACTAGATTTAGTGTGTGTACGGCGCGACTGAGAGGCGTTTTACTAAGCAAGTTGGTCCTGCCGGTCGGCTCCGCCAGCGGCCCGCCCCGCGCACTCGTCCGGCACACACAAACTTAGCTGCTGCAATATACCCGGGTTGCAGATATTACCCCGTACAACTCGGACCAGGTAACATGCTAGAGTCATCTACCAATAGGAAGCGGTGCATGAGCGCCGGCTTCTTAACCTAATCCCTTTGGAGAAATCTAACAACACCTCACATGTTACAATCCATCAAGCCACTTAAGTTTGACGACGTTAGCCTAGTGGGTAGTGACGCTTCCTATACGAAGCTATTAAAGGTACTGGGTTCGAATCCCGGTAAGGGCAAATATTTGTATGATGAGCATGAACATTTGTTCTAGAGTCTTTGTGTTAGATTGTCCTCTAATATTACCTTAAAGCAGATTGTCCTTTAAACGCAAGTTGCGGTAAGCATATCTTTTCTACTATTTAAGATTGATGATCCTCGTGATATCTTTGTACAGGTACATATAATTGTATGTATTTAAGTATGTATAAGTAAGTTCATATTGTATGCATTATACAAGTATGTATACTTATTCATGTAATTAATTGATTTGTGTTTCCATTCGAGTCTTAGGATTTAGGATCCTGCAACACTAAAGTTTCTGTTTAGCCCAATGGTTGACTGATTAATGCCTGATGGATGGCATTAAGTCCGTCAATTATACTTTTATTTGTATATTGGTGCAATAGTGTTTTAAAATAGTTATTTACGATACAAGTGCAGAAAATAGGAAATCCGCAACGAGTGGTGATAAATTAAAACACGACCGAAGGGAGTGTTTTAAATCGACACGAGTTGCGAGTAACCTATTCGCATTCGCACGTGTATCGTACAACGTTTTACAGTACATATGGCTCTTTAAAGTTTCACGGAAAGTGCTCATTTCCGCACTCGTGCGGGAAAGTAACACCATGTGTACTGTAAAAAGTTTTTAGCGTGTCAAAGACTACACTAGAATACATGTAGCCCAGCAAAAAAACTATTGAGGTCTTGTATATACAAGTATTACGCGTTATACAAGTATAAGTAAGTACTTAGGCCCTGGTCTCCTATAAATCACGCCGTACGCTGCGTCACAATGCCTACTATGGAGATGTACTGTTGTTATCGTCGGCCATTTCAGTACATCTCCATAGTAAGGCTATGGTCTCCTATAAATCACGCCGTACGCTGCGTCACAACGCTTACTATGGAAATGTACTGTTGTAGCCGACGACCACACCAGTACATATCCATAGTAAGCGTTGTGACGCAGCGTACGGCGTGATTTATAGGAGACCAAGGCCTAAGCATTGTGACGCAGCGTACGGCGTGATTTATAGGAGACCAGGGCCTTATAGCATCTGACGGGTGTCTCATTCATTCGCTCGCATTTTATCTTAATGTGTGTTATCGTAGTGATTGTGACATAAGACGAATAAATATTTACATTATTTATGACCCGCACACAATATCTGTGTCAAATGTACGTACTGTATCGGCACAGTATGTTATAAATACAACTCAGTCAGTGGCTCTATGGGCTGTAGAAATCGTAAGCCAATCTTAAAAAATTTTTTTTTTGAAATCCAAAAAAGCGATGCGACAAAAAAAAACCGGACAAGTGCGAGTTCAACTCGCGTGCTGAGGGTTCCGTAAAATTGGTATGCTCTAAGCATCAGGCGCTCCATACAAAATACACAAAAATATTGAGAATTTTCCCGTTACCTTGAATACTCAAACTTCTTATAGGTTTTCCTGTAATCTTTAGGCAAGGAACTATTTTCCATATTTTTTTCAGAATTTTAAGCCTAGTAGTTTCGGAGATAAGGGGGGGGGGGTCAATTTTCGTATTTTTTCCTAAATTACTTCAAATCTGGTTTTGCTAAAATTATAAAAAATATATATCTGAGATGCTTACAACAACCTCTTTCATTTGATATGTCACACAATGCAGTTTGCGAACCTTTTTTTTAAATTTTCCAGTTTACCCCCCAAAAGTGGCCCCCTTGTTCAGAATTCATTGATTTACTTTACGCGTCCATGTTTGGGTCACCAATTTACATATGTGTACCAAATTTCAATTCAATCGGTCCAGTAGTTTCGGAGCAAATTGGCTGTGACAGACGGACAGACAGACGCACGAGTGGTCCTATAAGGGTTCCGTTTTTTTTCCTTTTGAGGTACAATTTTTAATTAAATAACTTTTACACTAATCATATGTTTAATAATACTATTGTTTTGCGCCTGTGACATATAATTTAATTACTTGACACGATTAATATTAATATTGTACCTATTCATTACTTGACGTCCTTGACGATCATAATGTAAATTCATATAATTTAGCTTGTCAATTTATAATGTAAATTTATGTTGTGAAATAAAGAAATCTAATCTAATCTAATTGCACCATTATCATTAAGATCCTAGTTTGTTTGTTTACCTTATGCATATTATTATACTGCTTAGCTTTCAATAGATATCAAGTCATAACCGGTTTCCACCGGCTTTACATTTTGCGAACCATTAAAAAAGCATCTTCAAATTTTACCTTACAGCTGTTTACCGAGGCAAATACGTATACGTCTTATCTCAGTAAGAAACATTATTATTATACGTCCTTTTCTCAGCAAAACAATTGCATCTGACTGACCTGCGCGTGCGCTGCGCGGGCGGCGCTAACGCTAACTCACTCCACGTTTAGTCGTCCCGCCGCGCACGCGTGTGTCCGAGCAATGTCAGTGTGAACCGTGCAGTGTCTGTGAAAAAAAAAACAAACAACAATACCAGCCATGTACACGCAAGAAGTTCTAAATAAAAAAGAAAAAGACCTGTCAAAGAATCTAGTGACCGGCGAATTCGAATACAGAGTTAAGAAGAAAAGAGGATGTTTGATTGCTCTAGTGGTCGCTGTCGGTGCGCTCGCGCTGTCCCTGGCCGTCCTCACGGTGGTGAGGGAGATGCAGATAGCGCGTCTGAGGAGCGAGGTCGATCAGCTGACTGTCAACATGATTGCTGTCACAGCGAATATCAAGTCGCTGAACCAGAAGGTGAACAGTGACTTGAACGAGTTTAAGACGCTGGATGATACGGTGAGTTTAGAGTTTAAGAGACAGAAATTATATAGTTTTCTCTGATATATCGGAGCGGCCGAAGGGCTCACAAATATCTGAACACGTCTCTATTATCGACTGGTACCTGTACCTAAAATACAATTTGGGGAATTAAAAAAAAGGCAGATTAAGGTTGACTAAAGTGATGTTTAAGTCACGTATAACCTGTCGGTTTTGTTACTAAACGGTATGTGAATGACATTGACTGTCGGTTTTGTTACTATTCGTAACTGTCCGTTTAAGGGGGCAAAAATAATAAAATTGCCCATTTAATACATACTAAAACTTCGAGAACGACACACGTAGGTATGTAAGTACGTAAGATACAATACAACGACATATTTCGACCTTAACTATACACCAATAAACGTCAAAAAATATGATCCAAACGTCATTGGTTGGTTATTTTTGATGTACCGTCACCGTCGTAGATGCAATATTTATTACTACCGTTGAATGTAAACAGCTGAATATCATATAACAATGTCAACACTGACATATGCGTCAGTATTCATACAAACTTTATAGAGAAATGTTGTAATTGAATACGGAGAGTGACATTTGATTGAACGTTGCCGATTAGAGAAGTCCCAAATGAAATGACTAATTATTCGGTTATAAACTTTCGTGAGTCATGTTGAAATATATATGACTGTTTCGAACTCTTCGAGAGTTCTGCTACTGGATGAGCGTTCCTCTTATAGTATCCGCAAAACTATCTGGCCGATAGGGCAATAAACGTTCGCCACCGTTAGGGGTGTAACATGTCGATAACTTATAATGTAAACGTCGATATAATTATTATATTTTAAAATGAAATCTTGATATTGTTTTTAAAGTTATCTAATGAATAATGCTAAATGTTTAAGATATTTCTTAAATAATTAGTCTCGCGGCGGAGTGTAACCGTATAATACCTAATTAGTATAATTACTCATTACGTCGTGGTATTTCTAATTAGTAAATACTAATTACGCATTTCATTGAGTGGCTCTATAAAACACAATAATCGTTAGTTCTTAATATATCGCCAGTAAAGTATGAAGTCCCGTTTGGCGCGCACAAGACCGTAAATTGTACGAAATCAGGAGATGTTTACTAACACCAAGCGCGCAGTCGGCTGCCAAATACTCTTGGATTACGTATGAGGCCAAAGATTACATGAAAATACACTACGGATATGGTACCTAAATACAACATGTCCTTATGCTAAAATATAAAAAGAAGAAGTTCGTGTGTGGCTATGAGCTTTTACTTTGTAGCCGAGCGTTTTAAAAAAAAAGTGTACATTAACTTTTTTTTCAGAATTTTATTTTTTTGGGTTTTTCTTACTAATCGTTGACACTATCGATACTAATACAAGAAAAAAAGTGTCCAAAATATTCTATTCCAGATCGTCACATTTTTGTATGCATTCTTTTTTTATTTAAATGGCCGTGACGCACTGGTAGAAAAAACTTACATAGTAAAATCTGGGACACTTTTTTTCTTGTATGAGGATCGATAATTGCAGAAACGGGCTATTCGGGCGATATATAAATTGAACCATAGAGACTCACTTAGAGATAAGTTTGAAAATATTAATATAATGACATTACATTGTCAATATATCTATGAAAACCTTCTGTATGTAGGAAAAACTGTGACATACATAATATTAATACTAGAAATAAGCATAAGCTCGCGGTGCCCACCACTCGGCTCCAAAAAATTTAAAAATCATTCATGGGTAATTGTGTAAGGTTTTATAACAAACTTCCAGGAAACTTAACTGAGTTATCTATTAATAAATTCAAGAACTATGTGAAGCGTAAACTTATCTCGAAAGCTTATTATAGCACACAAGACTACATGAATGATAAAACTCCATGGAACTAATTTTGACTGAATTTTTAATCTATTATTTTCGTAATATTTTGTTTTTTGACATTAGAATGTTTTTCTAGAAATATTCTACTAGTATTTTTTATACAATTTTTTTATCATATATATTTTATTCTTTATGTTTAAAAATTACTCTAAAAAATTTACTGACGATTTGAAAGTGCTTGTTACTAGGCCTACTTGAATAAAGATCATTTTGAGTTTGAGTTTGATAGTATCAAAGATTCTGAGTAAGAAAAACCCATACAAATCGAAACCTGAAAAAAAAAGTACATGTACAGTTTTTTTTTGAAAAGGGTCGTTCTTCTTTTTTACCGACAATGAACCGAGGTTTTTCTGTTTTTTTGGTTTTTGAACTATCGAAAATTGTGGTTTTGAAGTGCGATTTTAAAAAAAATGCATGGGTTTCTTCATTAGAACTAATTAAAGTTTCCTTTCTGGCCAATATAAATATTTATTTACGGTTGGTTTCTAAAAAAAAACATGTGACAAAGTGGACTCTTTCAGTGGGGACAACATTTTATTTTACCACTCTGTCACGGCATTCTACGAAAAAAAAACATTAAAAAAAATGCTAGATAGAGAAACTAAAATATTAAATTAATACTAATTAATAAAATAATATGGACTTTCATTTTCGAACATTATAAAACCGTAAAATCATTACTCAAATGAGATGCCGTAGTAAGACGAAGGACAGGCTATTGTCGGTCGAAAAGAAGAACGACCCAAAAACGCTTAGCCATATTACAATGTAATAACATATGTCAAAGGTGTTCAATTATTAATGATGTATTCTGATAATATGGACATGTTCTAGATTAAATTATTTTCATTTTTATGTTTGACAGCCTTGTACACGGCTGAGATATATGTATTATGTACATATTTCTAAACAAATCTGCTATAATTATTGGAATAGCGACGAGTTTTTCCTGAAAGCGACAGGTCATATTAATTACGCGCCGATGAGTCCCTTTTATTGTTTGTGGTGCTGATTGAAGTTATTTTAGTATTGTTATGTTTGTTACAAGTTAATCCTTGCAAAGTTTTATGAATGAATGAATGAATGTCGTTTATTCACCAGAAACATATGGTACATACAGATGTTACAATCAATTAGCGTCCCTAAATATGTTTCGCCAAAACAGGCATGTGAAAATTTTATGTTATAAGTTAAATTAAGAATTGTAATATAAAAATTAATGAATCCAATTAAAACTGAGTACTTATGCTTTTTTTGTTCAAAATTAAAATGAAAATATATAAATCTGATTAAAAAATAAGTTAAAATAAAATTTAGTTCTGACTATTGAGGCCATACCGCAATAGGGGACCGCCGCGCCGTTGCAGGTTTCATAACTATATGATTTTTAAATAACAACATTTTATTTCGATCGATTACAAGTAAATCGATGCATGGAAATCAACTTTAGTCGGATTTTGCTAAGCTGGAATGAAGAAATATGCGATTAAACGCAAAATTTTCTGGGCTAATTCACTAATAATCGAATAGACACTAATATTCTAATTTGGTGAATATTCCATCTTCCTGAAGTTGAATACGTTGAAGTGATTTGCTTCAACTCCCCTCCCAAATGTAAATACGAAGCTAAATCCAACAAGGTGTAATGTATTATGTAAGAGCCTAATTAAATAAGCACGCTCGAATCACGTTCAAAATTCTTCTTCACAAATAACGCAATAGCTGTTGCGTTTAATAACATATCTAATAATATAAGTTGACCGTAGGTACCATAAACTTTACATGACAATTGATTACACCGAATACCATTCGTTCGTGCTATCAGGATCAACATGCAAGCAAACACCAAAAAGCTACATTGACCATTTGTAGAGTAATAATTGTTATTCAGTTGCAATAAGGTTCCAAATTGACATTTATTGAAAGCCAACTTATTGGTCCAAACACTATTAGTATTTACTTAATCTAATGTTAGTTTAAATACAAAAGAGCTTCTGACCCATTTCCCAAAACAGGGGACAATCTAGCTTGTTAGCTATAAATGCTATCATGCTTAGGATGCTGTTGCTACTCCCGCGCACCCTGTCTTCTTGTCTTCGAGGCCGTTTTCTTGCGCCAGACGGCATCAAAGCCAGCACAAAGACGCGCCTCGGCGAACATGGACGATGCGCTGCAGAAACGCGGAAGTCTCATCTCAACAGCATCATAAAAGCTACGCGCAACTGCGCTCCCTACTGGTGTTCACGGAAGACCAGCGTCGGGTCTAGCAGCACCTGGCTTATGCTGAGTATTCACCTTTTTCAGTATAAAAGTCAAAAGCCAAAGTGATTTATTCTTCAATTTAGGCATATTACATGCACCTATGAATGTCGATAAACTACCACCGGTTCGGAAAGTAAACCTCTGCCTCGAGAAGAACCGGCATAAAAAACTCGGCGAGGTGTCATTTTTTCAAAACAGTATACAATATATATCATTTCAGTATCAGAGTATTATAAAATTTTAAAATTACATTGCTACAGTAGAAAGCCTATTTATTTTACGATAGATTTCTAGTGCAGGTAGGTTAGTAATTAGTATACTGAAATAAATTATCTTCTATTCTATTCTAAAAGCATATTGTATTGAATGCGCACGGCATTGTAAGCCCGTTGGGTATATACTATGCGCAAAACTAAGTGGCGAGTCAGGTCGTAGATTGTTAGAATCATGCTATTATTAGTTATTACCCACAAAAAGGTTTCATTGTTACTTTTATTGCCCAACTTTAACTCGCCACTTAGTTTTGCGGATAGTATAGTATATCCAACCCACAGTAGTTTAGCCTCCCATCCTTTCTTTTAAGAGACAGGTAGACGACAGTTTTTGTTACCATTATGTTATCGAAAACAAGTATTACAACGCTGGGGGGTTTCCTTGGGACGAGTACAAAAAACAAACAATGGATAGGCACCTAGACAGATTAACCCATTTGACGATACATTTATTTCGCTTGTCTTTAACTTTCGTCAAGTAAGGGAAGGGCTAAAGTTTTGAACAGAAAGTGTGAACCCGTACCCTTGGGTGATAGCTTAACACTAAAATCAAACCCTCTACAGATACATTTTCTCCTCCAAATGTCCTCAATTGAACACTTTAATACAATATCATCATCATCATCATCATCATCATATCAGCCGAAAGACGTCCACTGCTGGACATAGGACATAGGCCTCCCCCAGAGAGTTCCAAATTGACCGGTCCTGCGCGCCACCCGCATCCTACAATATAACTTTACGCAACTACATAATATAGGTAAATACCTGCCTATTCTCACACGTACCACTACGTACCTGCTTGTTCCAAGTACTTGAACAGCAATAAATCCGAGTTATTATCCCTAGCAACTCCAGTTCACTGTCATATAAGGTACCGAAGGTCAAGTACATAGTTAGCTCGGACGTGTTTGGAATAGTGTCCATTAACTTACATAATCTGCGCGTGTTTAGCGATCTTACGAGTAGATAGTATTGTTTTAATGTTGTGGCCAATACCTTCGCTATAAGGATGTTCTGAAAAGACACATGAAGAAATGCAAGTTAGAGCCCTCTGAGTGGGAAGAGAAGCAGCACGGCGGCCCGAATGGCGAAGTCTACTCTATCAACGTGCTAATGCCTTCGAGATTGAGCGTCGTAACGAGCTCGATAAAAAGCGAGACGAGCTCAAGGCTCGCCTACCGGCAACCATCCACTACAACTTCATCGGTGGGATATTAACCTGCCCAAATTGCGCTCGTACCTTTGCAAAAAAGATAGGGTATGCAAGCCACATGAGAGCGCACCAGAGAGTAGAACAACAACACCCCAGTCATATTTCAAATCGTTAACACTAAATCCAGAACACACAGTCGCTGTGGCCGTAATCGGTTAGGACAGCATCAGCATTGTTTTAAAGCAGGGTATACACTTGATCCGGGGGGCGTCGTGGTGATATGCTCGCGATCCCATGGCGCTCCCATTAACGGCAGAGACGGAAACGCCGGAGTGGTTTTAATGGGTAGACTCCCTCCCCCTTCTCTTTAAATAGAGTTGGCCAGAGGGTGAGAGTCCCACATACCCCCCTATATAGCTTCCCCAGGCTGAGGGGGGATGCGTAAGTGCATTTCCACTCCGTCAAAAAAAAAAAAGGGTATACACTTGATGCGAGCTTGATGAGCGAGAAACGCTGATTTAGAAGCGGCGCTTGTTGTTATTGTTGTTTTATAGTTTGGCTGGCGGTATTTATTTTTTATTTTTAGGGTTCCGTACCTCAAAAGGAAAGAAACGGGACCCTTATAGGATCACTCGTCCGTCTGTCTGTCCGTCTGTCACAGCCGATTTTCTCGGAAACTACTGGACCGATTGAGTTGAAATTTTATATACATATGTAAATTGGTGACCCGCAGATGGACGCGTAAAGTAAATTAATGAATTCTGAACAAGGGGGCCACTTTTGGGGGGTAAACTGGAAAATTAAAACAAAAAGTTTCAAAAACTGTATTGTGTGACATATCAAATGAAAGCGGTTGTTGTAAGCATCTGAGATGTAATTTTTTTATAATAAGTCTGTTTTGATTCGGCGCTTAATTGCTTTATTGGCCCGTGGCAGCTAATATTGTGCTCGATTTACACATATTAAGTTGTTAAGTATAATTCACTACATTTGAACTTAATATTAAGTGACTAAAATGCGTGTGAACAATCAATTTGGTTGTAACTTATTAGTTAATTGATTGTTTAAGTTGTTTAACTTAATATGTGTAAATTGAGCATTGACGTAACGTGGGTGCTTTCTACTACGGAGAACTTTCTACAAATTGAAATGTCAATTCAATAGAATGTATTTTGCGATTCAAATCAAGAAAATAACAACTTCTTGGCAGTATCCCTGGATATGGGATTATTGGCAGGCTTCATCACCTCCGTTTGTTATCTAAATTTCGTTTCAAATTATCTTTAGTCTCATCGTAATAACAATGCATCTCACTCACTTGTTTGGCACACAAGACAATTCACATATCAAACCGGCCAAGAGCGTGTCGGGCCACGCTCAGTGTAGGGTTCCGTAGTTTTTCGTCCGTCACAGTAAGTGTCCCCACTTAAGCGTTAAAAAAAATGGGCTATTTGTTACATTCATTGTGATTTTGTAGAAATTACAGGTACAATAAACACCTGCTTATACGGTTAAATTACAAACTTAGTTCAGAAATTATTTTGTAATTTTTTTCAAAAACTATTCAACCTATCAAGTTCAATATATATTTCCTAGAAATTTTGTATAAAGTTCTACTTTTGAGATTTTTTTCATATTTTTAAAACTTATGGTTCAAAAGTTAGAGGGGGGGGGGGACACTTTTTTTTTTACTTCTGGAGCGACTATCTCCGAAAATATTAACATTATCAAAAAATGATTTTAGCAAACCCCTATTCATTTTTAAATACCTATCCAACAATATATCACACGTTAGGGTTGAAATGAAAAAAAAAACACTCCCCACGTTACGTCCGATCCCGAAAAACGGGATCCGGAATTGGTTTGGAAAACTTTGGTTTAGACGAGTTGATAAGTACGGAGAGATAAGTACTTTACACTGAGAAAACTGTTCACCGTAAATTAAGATGAATTCACTAAAAGTAGGGAGCATACTGACATCACCAAAAAGTACGATGAAAGTGACGATTTTTACTATGACAAGTATCGTAATATTTTATTATCTACCCAAACAATTCTA
This sequence comes from Epinotia nisella, assembly GCA_932294315.1. NCBI lineage: Eukaryota > Metazoa > Arthropoda > Insecta > Lepidoptera > Tortricidae > Epinotia > Epinotia nisella. Next base: position 22,997,085 of record OW028676.1, read on the forward strand.
TTACGTTTTTTCCGCTTCCGGACGCTGTGCGAGCACGTTGTCGAGCGCAAATATTATTAATTTCAGTGGTTTTTTTCGTGAAATTTGTCTCAATTAGTGTTAATTTGTTTTGTGTTGTTGTAGTTGTGCCAGTGTTTGTCCCAATAACCCTTGGTAAGTGAAGGAACGCGGAGGAGGTGGCAATTACTCTCATGTGAGGTACTTGCCACCTTGTCCTGGACGAATTATGTCGTCCAACGACATTTTTGACCCTGGGACGGACCCGGGGAGCCTCCAGATAGTTGATAATCCGCCATCTCCCGGATTACATGTAGAAGTCAAGATTGTTTCGGAATCTTCTGGCCTTAAGAGAGATCACAAAGATCTAGATTGTCAAGACGACAGTTCTAGTCCCACGAGCCTGGCTGCTCCGAGTAAAATTCCCCGAGCTGTCTCGAATCTCTCCCCTGATGCGTCCCAGGATGTCTTCGAAGATCAGTGTTACCCTAGAGTAACCCCAGACACCGACCCTATGTCCATAGATTCTGCCCTTATGGCAAAGGATGACCCTAAGTCCCAAAAGCCCTCACATTTGACTCAAGTCCCCTCCCAAGTGTCTCAGGAGCTACCTGGGACCCAAGAGTCTGTCCCTCTGACACAAGAGCCTTCGCTATCACAACCATCTGCAAATGTATTAACCCCCGCTCCCCACAGAAATGAATACTTGTCCACAGATTTGGGCCCTTTTGTGGTCCATGTGACTAAAGAATCTCAGGAGTCTTACCTCAACCAAATAAAGTTTGGTCAGTTTCTTCATAACAAAGGTATTGTGGGAATTAAGGAAGGTGGTGTTAAGAAAGTGGGTCGGAACAGACTTTCAGTAGAATTTAAAACCGCGCAGTTGGCAAACAACTTCCTCTCTACCCCTCCCTCGGGGGATCTCAAGGTTTTTATACCTTCATTCCACATCACTCGGACGGGCTTTGTTAAAGACATTCCCAAAGATTTCTCAAATGAAGAGCTTCCTTCTCTCTTCTTGTCTCCCCATGGATTTGGCAAAGTTATAAAGGCGCGTCGCATCAATTATAAACAAAGAGATTCAAGTGATGGGGCCGTTCATTGGATCCCTTCAGAAAAAGTGGTGATCACCTTCGATGGTCAGGCGCTGCCGCATAGGGTATTCTTATTTAATTGTTCAGTGGAGGTAGAGCCCTACAATTTCCCCACAATACAATGCTTCAAGTGCTGTAGATTTGGCCACGTCAAGGCTCACTGCCGATCCCGTCCTAGGTGTGCTAAGTGTGCGCAACCCCATGAGTCCACGGAATGTTCTGTGGAAGAGAATTCTGTGTCTTGTCTTCATTGCTCTGGTAGTCACAGAGCCACTGATAAAAAGTGTCCGGAATATAGCAGACAAAAACTAATAAAAGTGACTATGTCAGATGAAGGTGTATCGTACTCCGAGGCTGAAAAACGCCATGCTCCCTCGAGGCGTCCATACAGTGAAGCTGCCCAATCCTCACATAAAAAAACTGTTTTTATCCAAAGAAAAGAAAGAGTACCGCTCTCTCCTAGCTACGACCGTAGGGCCCATAATGACGTCATTGCTGGGTTTAACGTCCCTTTCCCAGGTAATGGGACGGCTTATCCCAAAGATCCCCCTCATCCGAGATATATTCCTCAGGAAAATCAAACTGCCTCCCCTTCTGCCCCCTCGCCTGACCTCCCATCTTTACTTTCGTCAATGGCATCATCGCTAATTGATTTTCTTATCAACAATCCATCTTGTCTACCGTCCAACGTTGCCGATATTTTGAAAATTCTCTCCTCCTTCTTAGGGAAGGGTCCTCGCCCAGGGCTCAGCCCTCATCATGGCTCACACGATCCTGCAATGGAACATTAGAAGTATAAATAGTAATAAATCCGATCTCCTCTATTTATGTGGTAAACACTCCCCTTCAATTCTTGCTCTCTCTGAGACTTGGTTAAGACCAGATTCGGTTTTTAGGCTTTCCGGGTACTCATGTATCCGTCACGATAGCCCGGACGGATATGCGGGTTGTGGTTTGTTTATTAAAAATGGTCTCGACTTTTCTCGTATAGTTTTCCCTCACACCCAGTCAATTTTTATTACAGCTGCTCGAGTCATAGATATAAGTGTGGTTTCAGTCTACATCCCTCACCCCTCCCCTAGCATTGTGACCTCTTTCTGGTCCCTCTTAGCTAATATCCCTCCTCCTTTATTAATTGTGGGTGATTTCAACTCGCACAGTCCCTTATGGGGCTCTGTTTCTGATGACCCTTCGGGCCGCAAAATGGTGGAATTTCTTGATTCACAAAATCTTTGTATTTTAAATGACGGACGCCCAACCCGACGTGTCTCGCACTTACAAAACCCCTCAGCTGTTGATCTTTCAGTCTGTGCTCCCTCTCTTGCCTCCGTTTGCTCCTGGGATATATCTCCTTCTGCGTTAGGTAGTGATCATTTTCCTATTACAATAACCCTCTCGACTGGTTCTGCCCTGCCATCTCCTTGCCCCCCTTTACAAAAATTTAATCTTATAAAAGCTGACTGGCCTAAGTTTATCTTTTCTCTAGACGAAAAAATTGACGACCTGCCTCCCGTTTCTGTGGACAACTGTCTTGATTTATATTCTCAATTTGAGGTTTGCATTATGTCTTGTGCTGAAGAATCCATTCCACTTAAGAATGCTGTTGTTAACAGACGACCCTCCTTGCCTTGGTGGGACCCAGAGTGTTCTGCCCTGGTCAAGAATCGAAAGGAGTCTGAAAAAAATTATTGTGCTGAAATGACAACTGAAAATTTTATTGCATATAAAAAAACGCAGGCCAAGTGTAAGCGAGGTCTAGCCTCTAAGAAAAAAAATGGTTGGGTTAAATTCTGTGAATCTGTCTCCCCCTCTACTCCCCCTTCATTGGTGTGGAGAAAAATTAAAATCTTTCGATGTTCCAGCGTGGCTTCCCCGACTCCTTCGTCGTTCTCTACTAGCCCCAAGTGGATAGAAGACTTTTCTGACAAATTAGCCCCTCCGTATGTACCTGATTTATCAGAATTACCTGCAGCTTGCTCGTCTTCCTCTCACAACACAGACAACTTTCTGTCTTCTCCTTTTTTAATGTCTGAACTTCGTTGCGTCTTGGAATGCCTATCAGATTCTGCTCCAGGTCCTGACGGTTTAATTTACTCTTTTTTAACTAAAGCCGGGTCTAAGACTTTGGCGTTCTTCCTACAGATAGTGAACAACTTTTTCAACTCGGGTTTAATTCCGGATTCTTGGAAGGAGCAATTCATCATCCCTATTTTAAAGCCTGGCAAGGATCCGGACGTAGCGTCCTCTTATCGTCCCATCGCCCTTTCTTCTACTCTTTGTAAAGTAACAGAACATCTCCTTAAAAATCGCCTGGATTGGTTCCTGGAGAACAATAATTATCTGTCTCGTTTTCAGTTTGGCTTTCGCAAGGGCAGAAGCGTTTCGGACAGTCATTGCATCCTTTCAACGGATATCCGTCTAGCCTTCTCTAGGAATGAATCTGTCGCTGCGGCGTTCTTGGATATTTCCTCAGCGTATGATAATGTCATTCTTTCAGTGCTCAGGACTAAAATGTCAATGCTGAGTATTCCTTCGAAGGTCATTGACTTTATCTCCAATCTTCTTATGGCTAGGAGGATCAAGGTGAGATGGCAGGGCAGAATTGTTGGCGAAAGATGTTTATGGAAAGGACTCCCACAGGGGTCAGTACTTAGCCCGCTCCTCTATAACCTATACACCATGGATCTAGACAAGTCAGTCAACTCGCATTGCAAAATCTTGCAATATGCCGATGATATTGCTATATACTGTAATGACAGGTCCCCTTCAAAAGCCTCTGAGAAAATTAATTCCGCTCTTGAGTCTCTTCAATCTTGGCTTTCCTCTCATGGCCTTTCTCTCTCTCCAACCAAAAGTTCTGCCATTGTTTTTTCTAGGTGCAGACAATCACCTCTGTGCAGTATTCGTCTCGGCAATGAGGTTATCCCCGTTAAAGACTCCATAAAATTTTTGGGTGTTATTTTTGACAGACGTCTGCAAGGCGTCCCCCACCTTTCTCATGTGGTTAAAAAGTGCGCGAAAAAAATATTAATTTGTTAAGAGCTCTTTCCGGTGCGTGGTGGGGCGCCCACCCCTACTCCCAAAAACTCCTGTATAACGCTTTGGTTAGATGTCATCTGGATTTCGGTACTTTTATCTTTGAGCCGTGTAATAAAGGAGCGCTTAAAGTGTTGGAATTGATCCAAATGAAAGCCCTTAGAATTGTTTCTGGTGGTATGAAGTCCTCCCCCAATAGAGCTATACAGGTGGAATGTGGTGATCCTCCTCTCGACCTTAGACGTAAATTCTTGGCAGATAGATTCCTATTCCGCGCTGTCAGCTTAACGTCCCACCCTTTGATTCCTAAGTTGAAACTGTTGCAGAGCTTTTGTTCTTCTAAGCCTTATTGGCGAAATAAAGCTAAACCTAACCTTGTCCTCAGTCTGGAAAAAGTTTCTTCACTTAGAGCTCCGGTGCAGAGATCCCTTACCTTACCTTTATATTCAATTCCCTATGACGCCATTCCTCTTTTTCCTAATGTTTTCTTTAACACTGGTATGACCAAAAAAACAGTTAATTGTAATTCTGTCTTTAATGAATTTGTTTGCTCCAACTTTCCAAATCATCTTTATTTTTACACGGACGCTTCTAAGCTTGCCGAACTTGGGTGTGTGGGCTGTGCTGTGGTCAGCCCTAACATTAATCTCTCTCTTAAATACAAGCTTCCTCCTGAGTCCTCAGTTTTTTCGGGCGAAAGTCTAGCTATCTGGATCACCGTTAACTTTATTCTCCAAAAGAAAATTTCCAAAACGGTTATTTTTACTGACTGTTTAAGTGTTCTCCAAGCTATCTCTACTCACCCGTTTAAAAACTGTGCCCGTAATTTTATTATCTGCCAAATTAAAAAAGCCATCCTTTTATGTCAATTAGCAAATCTTGACATTTCTTTCGTCTGGATCCCCAGTCATAGCGGTATTTTAGGTAATGAACTTGCTGATCAGGCCGCCAAAGAGGCAGTTCTCCGTGGCCACGATTCTTTTTATAAAATTCAACCTCCTGATTTAGTGAACATTCCTGCCAAAATTATGTTCAAGAAATGGTCGTCACGATGGAATTCATCCAAAAAATGTTTCTATTCACTCGTGCAACCCAAAATCCCCTCTCGTCCTTGGTTTTTTAAGAATCGTTCTCTCTCCAAAAGACATACTAGTATCATTATCCGACTTCGTCTGGGACGGGTTTGCTCGCCTGAGCTTCTTTTTAAATTTAAGCTGAGAGATTCCCCTTTGTGTGAGTGTGGTGAAGAGATCGGTTTTATTGATCATATATTTTTCAACTGCCCTCGTAATACCCCTTCCTTTAATCTCTATTCTATGTTGCCAAAACTAAAGATTCCCCTCCCTATGAATGTAGCTTCTTTAATCTGTCTTACTGAAAACAAAAAAGTGTTCCGTTTACTTGCCAAGTTTGTAGAAAAGAATAACATTAGACTTTAACCTATTTAATCCCCATAACACCTCGTTTGTGATGCTAGTCTTACAATAATATTTTAGACTATTAGATTTTTAACAGTGGTGGTTGGTAGTCGTTATGTGTTTGTGTTGTCCGTTTGTTCACAGATCATGAGCAGCTCTCTTGATACTTGATACTGGCAAATTTGAGCCGACACAGTTGGCCAGAACGCCAAAAAAAAAAAAAAGAAGAAGAAGAAGAATTCTATTACGTCCTAAAACATTTCAATTATAGCGTAATATTGACATGATATCTCCTTATTTTAAGACAACGCCCCTAATTTAGACGACATCTCGATATTTTAAGATTACCCCAAAGTGACATTTTTTTCAGTGTACGGAGTTCAAGGGCGATTTCGATAGATTGGCTTATGTCGCGACGCCATGTATAAACTATAGCGCCATTATGTAACCAATGGAACAGGTTTCCGCACCGCGAACCAGTTACAAAGTAAACAAAAACGCCGGCCGGCGGCGCCCGCGTCCGATGTTAGGTACGATCCTGTTCACAGGAATCCAAGTCATACAAAGAATTAGGTGTTAATTTCAGGTTAATCCCAGTAGTCCGTACTCTACTCTTTGAGAATTTATTTCCCCAGCAATCCACACTGTTTACAGGTGGAATAATAAGTTTCCAGGTGCACGGACTATTGAGAAAATAAACAGGTCGACTGGTTCGCACGCAGCTCGCAGTGCTCCCCACTGGGGAAAAAAACCTCAGTAATTCGCAGCACGGACTACGGGTGTGGTGGACTGATGGCAATATCTGTAATGTATCTATTCTCGGCCTGAAATGCATGGATCCCTAATATATACTCACCGAGTTTTTTACGCCGGTCCTTCTCGAGGCAGAGGTTTATACTTTCCGAACCGGTGGTAGTTTATCGACATTCATAGGTGCATGTAATATGCCTAAATTGAAGAATAAATCACTTTGACTTTGACTTTGACTTTATAGATATGATGATGATAATGATGATCTGTCCGACCGTTTTCGGCGATGGTGACCACTCTTGACTCCTATCTAGCGTTTTGGCGCTCGTGCGCTCGAAGATGGCTTATGTAGCCTATCTTTGCGGCGAAATTCCGTGCACATTGCGGGCACGTAAGTACGCCGTTCTGGTAGTTGTATGCTATGCTATGGCAGCAGGTGGGCGGGCTTTTAACTGGTCTCATTTATAATCAAGTCCAACTTTGCGCTGATCCTCGAACTCGCGAACTTGGATGTTCACCATCCTGCACCATTCTGACCGCTGTGCTGCCAAACACTCCCATTGAGAGGGCTCAATGTAGATATAGTAAATATGTAAAGCTATGTGAGATGTAGAACTCGTCGAGTCACTTTTTCGAAATCCAAAAGGAAATTCGAAAAAGTGACTCGACAAAATGATTCTATATAATTAAGAGAGAGGTTGAGTGAGAAATGGGACCTGTAGCGGAAAACAGCTGAATAGCGTGAAAGCGTGACATCGTGATAACGTGACAGATGACACCGGACATACGAACGATTTTCGGCCCAAGAAGCATAGAATTTCGTTCGCTTCGCTCTCGTTCGATAAAGTTGTAGGTTGTAGTTCTTTTCTATCTGACCCACATAAACCTGAGAGTCAAACGTAACGCATTGTACGAGCGTCAGGTAGATCTAAATGTCATTTTTTATATGGAAAAGTGACAATTAAATCTACCTAACGCGCGTAAGAAATGTTACGTGATGGACCCACTGATATTATAGCATACCTACATAGAATTCTTCTTCTTGGTCATTTGTCTTCATTGTTCGTGTCTACCTTAAGAAGTACTTCCATTTGATTCTATCATCGGTAAATAGTTACATAGGTACCTACAATAGATATGATGATAATATTTTTTTACGATGCCATTCGAACCAGTTTTTGGAGAGGAACAAATGTTTGTATGGGAGCAACTACAATTAAAGAACATAAATACCCAAAAAAATGTGACAAAGATTGACCTCGCTGGCGGCATCCCAAACGCTTCATACTAATTGATTGAAAAATATGATGTCACGCATTTCACAATGCGTACTAACCGTTGCACGGAAAATCAATTAAATTGCTCTTTCAGTCGCAAAATACTGCGTTTAGGTCCGTAGTTGTTATAAAATTTAGTTTCTATAAAAACGTAAGGATTCTATTGGTAGCTTTAAATTTACACTTGAACAATAAAAAAAAATCTAAACTTGCAATCTTTTTATGATATTAATTATATTTTTTAATTTATACTTTATTACAATAATTCGATGGTTTACTATCCATTTAGCAACACTGTTATCAATTTTAACATGAGTCATCATGCCTATTAAATCTAGTTAAATCACTGTGTAGATAAGGGTGCTCTAGAACGAATCACTGGTGCTAATCGTTGTGTTTTGACTTGCATGTGTCGACCCGATAAGGAAGTTCACTTTGACACCAACTGTACCCGGTACCCGTGCACTTACAAAGTAGTTATTTGGGGCCCATGTGGACTTAAGGATGAGCACAGTAAGTATACCGAACCTTGCCCGGGCCGAAGCCGCGCCTTAATGTACCTATAATCTAATTTAAGAAAGAAAGAAAGAAGAGAAAAAACATTTATTCGTGACAAAACACAAACACATTTGCCACGAAATGGTCACAACTCAGCGTGATGCTGGCAGCGCCAGCGCTGGTATTCCGTTGTGACTTGTGACCATTATTATTATTTATTTATTTATTTATTTATTAAGAACAATTTACTTAATACTTAAAATTAAACATTGTCCCACAAAACTGTAGTAACAGTTTGACTGTGGGATCGGCAGTCTCAAGGTAAGACATAAACATAAATAAAAGTGTAATATACTATACATAAATCAGTTATATACTAAGCTTACATGGTATTATATGAGTAGATCTAGGTAATGCTTTTTTAATAGTCTCTTGAATTTATTCTTATTTTTTTCACATCTAATGGCTTCAGGCAAACTATTGAGTAGGTATGGGATACGCTTTTTGAGGGTTCTGTCCCCATAGTAATTATGTGAAACGCGAACAATGAAACCACGATCGCACACGTAAAGTACACTATTAATTCTATCCGACTGTGGAACTCTCTCCCTCTTGACATCAGACAAGCAAAATCTATCGGCAACCTCAAATCCCTTCTTAAAGAACATTATTTGTCTCTCCCCTAACCCTGATTGTATTTTTTGGCTGACTGTTTATGTATCATTATATTTGTGTTTGTTTTATTTGTATATATGTATGATTGTGTATGTATGTTTATATATAGAGGTATTTATGTACGTTTATTTTTATAATTTCTTGATTTTTGATTAATAATAATCTCTGCACCACCTACTGCATAATCTAGTTTTATCTCTTTCTCCGATACCCAAAGGTTGTCTGGAAGAGATCGCTCTTCAGCCTGTTGTCTACCTCTACCTACATGTTATTGTATTGTTTCTCTCTGTAACTGCTTTGTTTGTGTGAGGTGTGCAATAAATACAATACAAATAAGTATTTGTATAGTATTGTATTGTAAAGTAAAAGTGTATTTCGTTTCGCCTGTCTATTGAAATTCTGTTTCCAACACGATTTTGACGTGTGTTGTTACACCGTTTGTCGGCCGACGCCGACCCGACGCACGGACGCCGCACGGCCAAATGAGGCAAATTGGGAACTCGATTACACAGCGCCGCCGGCTGGCAGTCGTGCCGGACTTGGCACGGTGCAGAGTCATTCTTTAATCGCTATTTACTGTATGATATCACTGTATGAGAGATATTATGTCGATAGCATGCGGGTGCATTTAATGCAGCACGGCTATCACAAGACGGCGCGCGAGCTCTCTCGATTTTTCTCGCACTATACCTCTCTGTCTAAGTTGTCTAATAAGAGAGAGACAGATAGTGCGAGAAAAATCGAGAGAGCTCGCGCGCCGTCTTGTGATAGCCGTCCTGATGTGGAGTGTGTTTTTGGGGCAGCGACAGTATATTGATATTATGTAAATGATTTTGTGTGAACACGAGATACGCTCACAAAAAACATCCAAAGCAGGTATTTGTTAGATACTTCGAACTAAATGGTTAATGTGGGCTATACTATACCTACTTTAAGATTTAATTTTTCATGTTTCTGGCATTTGTACTAAATTATAAATGCGAAAGTTTGGATGTTTAGATGTTTTTACTGAATCACGCTTAAACGGCTCAACCGATTTGGATGAAATTTTGCACGAAGATAGTTTATAGCCTGGCTTAAAATATAGGATAGTTTTTATCCCGGTTAAAATATAGGATAGTTTTAGTTCGAAATGGCGACCTCGCGGGAGTCCGCTGGATGCGGGTGGCGCAGGATCGGTCCATATGGCACTTTAGGGGAGGTCTATGTCCAGCAGTGGACGTCTTTCGGCTGATATGATGATGATTGGTTCGAAACATGTCAAGCTATATTCGACCGTGAGTGAGTGAGTGACCCGTAATATTTTCTTTAGTGGATTTGGTTGTTTTGTTAACATACGTGTTATATACTAAAGAACCTCCAGTTCTTTATGCTTTATGTTTGTTGGTACTCTATGTGTATTGTGTACGCCATATATATTTGTTTCTGTGTCTTAAATAAACTAAAAACGGCGGGAATTTTGTACGAAAAGTATGCCGAACTAAACTGTATTTTAGTGAACCCCGTATAATCTACAAATCTTAATATGCAGATTTTTTTAACAAATGGTGCCTCCTAGCAGTCTTACCTAGCTAGTTTTTACCTGCGTGCGATGTTCCACGTATTACCCGTGGGCTTTGGTCTTTGGCGTGTACCCAAAGCACAATCGACGTAAGGTCAAAAGATCGTAAGTACCTGTATTTTTCCCTTAAGGAGTCGTCATTTTATAACAAGCAATTTAAAATACCTAAATAAAAGACGAGTATGACAAAGTACTTACAAGTTGCGTAATAGGGACTAGACAGTCTTCTGTTGATAAGAATATCCGTTATGTTTTCTAGTTATTACTAGAGCTAAGGCTATCTTGGGATATCGTCAGTATTGATGAAGTAATTATATTGCACGTAGTACCGATACTGAACCGATGTCCGTTGGGGCGGAAAGGTTCTCGAGTGGCGACCACGTACCGGAAGGCGCAGCGTGGGTAGGCCCAAGGTGGACTGATGACCTGTAGCCGTAGCATGGTTGGCCTTGTCACGCGAGGTGATAGGATATAGAGCGTGCGTCACTGGCTGACACCGTTCGATAGAACGAGACGACGCTCTTATCTTGTCACTTGTCGCGTGATAAAAGGCCAACCATGCTACGGCTCCTGATAAAGGTCGCGGGAGTCCGCTGGATGCGGGTGGCGCAGGAGCGGTCATTGTGGCACTCTTTGGGGGAGGCCTATGTCCAGCAGTGGACTGAAGGCGACAGTTGTAAGTTATACTGCGATTATTTTTACTAAACGGGACTTAATCATGTAATATTAACTTATTTATTTACCTCACTGAGGTTTCCCGACATTTCGGATGGACTTGTCTATATATTACGTCATCGTTTTTTGCCGATTTTTGCCCCCCCCTAACTAACATCGTCCTAGCTTCATAATTGAATGGAAGCAACAAGCAACACACAAGCTGTTGTTGTACACAACAACTATTTGTTGGTAAAGCAACATAAACACACTATCATGCATAAAATAGGTAATAAATAGTTTACATTTTAAGCAACTACTTAAAATGTAAACAATTTATTACCTATTCGCAAAAGAGTCACTGTGAACAGCGGCGCTACCACGAACTTCGAAACTCGAAGTTCGTATACCTGCATCCCTGTCATTCGAGTAAGTAAGTGCGATAGAGATGGAGATACCCAAACTTCGAATTTCGAAGTTCGTGGTAATAGCTCAGTTGTTCACAGTGACTCTTTTGCGTTCGTAGAAGTCATATTTTGGCGCGGATTCAAGTTCAGCCCAAACACAATTAATTGACTGTTCTCAGGACGCTTACCCACGGTCCGAAGTTACAAGAAAAGTGCTAAATGATACCAAATGATAAATACCGCCTGGTGTTACCATAATGTTTTGCCTGATCTTGTAAAAATCTCTGCAATTTTTTGTGGTGCAATTAAAAGAATATTATTATATTATTATAAAGCAATAAGGTTCCAATTTCGGTAAACATTCTGAACGATTTTTTTTTTGTAAATAAAAAAAATCTATTATATCTGCACTTGACGTCAAAGATATATATATGTTTCGCCATGTAATAAGGTGAAAAATGTAAACACGTACTTAACATACATAGTCGAAGGACATTAAGAAAATACTTAGTCCTATCCAACGAATCATGTACCTATATAATACACGCGTTCTTTAATACAATTAAATACAATATACGACTGTAACGATCAATTCTAAGTACTCAAATTACTAATAAATGAAACTCACGTAAGTCCATCGAAATGGATGGATTATATATACTCGCAAAATATCACGCTTTAGCTTATTTTTGCTTATATAAATATCAAGCTGTTTGACCAAATAAAGACGTGACGTCATTGGAGTAGCATAGCAACACCATCCTGAAAATGATTGCTGGTAAGTTTGATTGTCCCCTGACAAAAATACTTACCGACCGCACCAAATCCCTACTTACTATTAAATACTAACCTTTTTTTTTTTTGACGGTGTGAAAATGCTTTACGCATACCCCCGACCCGGGAAAGGCCATTGGGGGTTATGTGGGACTCTCTCCTCCCGCCGCCATCCGAGGAGCATACCCACTAAAAACACACCGGCGTCACCCGCATTGCCGTTAAGGGGGCGCCATGGGATCGCGAACATTCCACCACGACGCCCCCCGGCGGTCCTGGCTTATACCTCTGCCAGGACACCCGCGCCAAAGGAGGGGAAGATCAGGACGCTTGACCCTCCCCCCAGACATGTAGAGCCGTGCATTGTGGGTCCCCCACCCACTGGCTCTACTGGGGGAAGACGCGATCAGCGGCTGCAAACCGCGCGCGCCTTCTACCCCGCCGTTTACTAAAAAGTTGCTGATTTGACTAGGTATCAGTCAAAAAATGTATTCACGGTGAACTTTCATATAAAGCATTCCCTCTCACACATATATGTGTTAGAAAGAGACAAATGCTTTACGTTGGTAATAAAGACTGGGGGCAGATTTAAAAATAAACACCGACTTACCTTTGATTACAAAACACTTACCGTTATCACTGTTTACCTACACTTTACCGGCTTTAACTAACTACTTAATAGCTTAAAAATATGCTTTTAACAAGTCATAATTCACTGTGTGTTACGCCTGAAGTAGTTAAAACTCTATAAAACTGAGAGCATCATTAATATTTAATGGTGAGCGTTGGAAAACACACACAGTTTGAGAATATCTGAAATGCTACCAGTGAAAAAAAAAACATAAACATGGTATGTAATTATGACATTGGAACAGCTGAAAATAGACCCAATTGGTCAGCCTTTTTCGGTAATATTAATCGGAAAAGTTTTTGCGAAAAATATATTCTGAGACTGATTTTTTGCACAATCGGCAACAGTTCATGGGTTAGGTATTCCGTTATTCCCACCTGTTACCACCAATTTGTTACCAGTGGTAATAGCTGAGATTTTTTTCCCATCTTTCACTCGGTGGTAATTACTGGGAATAAAAATCGCATTAATTAATATTCCCATTAGTTCCTTCTGGTAAAAGTATTATTTGACAATATAACGCATTATAAAGAAACGTTTGATAAAATGTATTGTTTGACAAGTACGTCATTAAGCAAAATATGTAAAAAAACATAACTTACGTATTTGACAACTGGTTAAAGTCTAGTTATTTACTCTTCGTGAATAAATAACATAAGGTTCGGCCACATGTAAGCGGCGCGGCGTGCCCTCGAACTTTCCCGTCAGACAGACCGACTTCTATCAGACAGACAGATTTAGTAAAACGTCCATTTTACACTGCGGCGCGCGTCGCGTCGTGAAGGTGCGCGGCGCCCCGCAACGTGAGTTTTTGCGGCGCGCGCCGTGTCGTGAATTTCTGCGGCGTCGCGCCGTGGATTTCTGCGGCGCTGTAACGTGAGTTTTTGCAGCGTCGCGCCGTGGATTTCTGCGGCTCCGCAACGTGAGTTTTTGCGGCGCGCGCCGTGTCGTGAATTTCTGCGGCGTCGCGCCGTGGATTTCTGCAGCGATGTAACGTGAGTTTTTGCAGCGTCGCGCCGTGGATTTCTGCGGCTCCGCAACGTGAGTTTTTGCGGCGCGCGCCGTGTCGTGAATTTCTGCGGCGTCGTGCCGTGGATTTCTGCGGCGCCGTAACGTGAGTTTTCCAGACATGTCCGAATTTGAGACATAATTTCGCATTACAATTTGAATTCCATGTGTTTCGCGCGCTCGTTTACAAAAAACAGGTGAAACATATTAAAATGACCGTAAAATTGATGCAAAATAATAACAGTAGGTAGTTTACCTATATTTAAAGAAATGCTTTGTTTTTACTATTATTTGAACAACCAGGCAATAATACTGCGGCAAGCAGATTTATTTTTATAACTTTGTATATTGAACGAACTCGTAAATTAATCTTGTTTACTGCCATTTTATAACCTCTAAATGTAGTCACGGAAATAGTATACTAGAATATTGCGAATGAGGAACACAATCAATGTTGTGAATAAACAATCAGCCCACAAAGCGTTTTATCGTCTTTTGTCACGTGATAAAGACTTTTACTTAATCTTGTAGTGTCCTATTGCTCCCTGAGGCCTCGAACCCTGACTTCCACTCGTCCCGGTTCAGAGGAATTTCAAGTCCATAGCAAATGCGTCCAGCGTCGCCTCGCCATCTCCGCTTCGACCTGTCAGCAATGCCAGCTCGTCACAGTTTGCGGCAGACGTGGCCAGCCCAGTCCCAAGAACCTGACATAATAAATTAATACTTATACTCAACCGAGATGTGTTTGGGATTGGAATTGCTGTCAGTTCATATAAACTTTGACGTATTTATATGAGAAAAACTGTCAACTAAAACCCCATTCTAATCGCAGTTTGATAACATGAACCTATGCTTAGGTACGGTCTTCTGTGTAAAGGTGCTGAAAGACTTGAGCATGCACATGTAACAGAAAATCGAGCATTCGCCGTTTTTTAATTTGTCGAACTGAACAACGAGCAGAACCATAAGAGACAAACATCGCTACGAACATTTTCACGATTATTCTAGCGAAGCTAGTAAATCCTGTGCGGGAGGTGAGGCCAGCAATTTTGTTATTGTTCCGCTGCCTTCCCTCTCCACAGAGGGAGGTTACTTGCTCTTTGGAATTATCCAGCAAAACGGTTAACACGCAACGCAAGGTTGCCAACCTTGATTGAGTGAATCATCTGCTCGAAGCAGCACAAGACATTAGTAGATTAGTTCGGTTATCTTTTTTTATTATTACGTGTGGGGACGCATTTGACTACTATCTCACCTGATGGTAAGTGAAGATAGTGCCTATTCACTCTCATCTTGAAAAGATCCATGTCATAACTTATAAGTAGCTGGGAAAAGGTTAGCCGGAAGTGAAGTCCACTTTTAGCTGTCCTCGCAAGAAAACTGGAAGCAAAGCGCTTCGTTCGAATCAGTGGTAAATCAACAACATAAGGGTGGAGCCCAAGTACGGGCCTAATCCTAAGATGGTGTGGAAGGGATTCATTCGTAGGTCGTTCGTCGTCATTCGTTCCTCGGGTATCTCTGTCTCTAACACACTTATAATACTCGACCAATTACAAAGATGGGGATATACGATCTTCGATCAGCGAACGGAAAAACCTTAGAAGTCTAACCAGCGCCGAAAAGTGGCCCCACAAAAAGGATGCACATTGCCATTATGCGGATGTATGCGGACGTGGGGGCGGGGTTTGAAAAGGATGCCAAGCAGCCGTTTAGTTCGAACATGCGCACACATGCGCATGCGCATACCGGGTTTTGGGCACGTGTTTGGGTAGAAATTCGAAGGGAGTTCGCCTTCTATGGTTTTTTCGTTCGCTGTCTTCGAGATAGCGCCGCCTGAACATACCCGAGTTGAAACTGGTCTGAAAAGAAAAGTATGCTCAGAAATAGAACACTTCAGCAGTTGCAACGAGGCCCATAGCTCATAGGTAAATACATAGTTAATTCTCAGCATCAAAATGGTCGCAAGCCTGGCGGTCGTCCAAGGAAAGGGCGTATAAAGTAAACTTCCGTTCGTCTAAATTTACAACGAAATGTACGTTCACGTGACTCCTCACGTGCTTATTACGAGCTCATTGATGTCGGTATTCATTTGATTTTCAAATTATTGCTTATTTGAGGCTGTCACAGAGTGCTAGGAAGCTTCCCCCCTTCCGTGAGTGCTCCTACCCCACTACTATACTGCAATGCACTGACGAGAATTTCTAAAGTCGCGAAACTTTCCACGTGGAAACTTCACGGTAATTTTTGAACATTTTCATCACAAAATTAGTGGAGCTTCCTAAGGGGAAACCTGTCTTTTTAAGTTCCCATGCATGTTTCTTAGCAACTTCATACTTTTCCACAATTCAACATGCGAATAGTGTTGATGAACTAGAAAGGGAAAAATGTATTGATTCGAACTAGATTTGTACCAGGTACCTTTCAGCAGATAGCGCCGTTGGGGAAATGTTGCTACTACAAATAAATAAAATACTTATTATTATTTAATTTAGGATTTCGTAATTGTCGTAATCTCTTCTGCTTGAAGTACCTACAGTCAATATCAAAGATGAAATAAATAAGGTGCAAAAGCTTTTGCAATATCTGTGTCGCCGTCCGTGCAATAATTAATGAACTAAAAAGTAGTTAAGTAACAATGGTCGTAAATTATTCACTAACAAGTTGATTATGTAAATTGAAAGTAATGAAAAAAGGAAATTAGTTTGGCCTACTTGGGAACTAGTGTCCATGTTTTTTATCACAAGCTAATTCTCATTTGTGAGGAATTATGTTCTTGAACGATGATTTATTAAGGTAATTACTGATAGTATCTACTAAGGCTTCCATGGGAGATCATTATTGGTGTCGTTTCGTCGTTTAGTTATCCACCGTGTGCCTGCAGCACCCGGGACGGTAGCCAAGTATACGTGGGATTCTCCATTTCGTTTGAGCCAGGATTGGCGGGTTAGATTCGGGATTCGAACTTCTAACAGTCAAGTTGCCCACTCTCTTGACGAAGCGCCTAATCCCTGTTCCACTCCTAAGTTTCTCTGGGTTGGGCGGAAAGGTCAGCGGGCAGAAGGTACGCCAACAACGAATGCCTACCTTCTGATACTTGGGATTGGGTGGCAGATGGACGTTGGGATCCTTTAGGATGAGGAATGGCCGACAGTTTAGTACAGTCAGCTGCACCATATCAAATTCACTGAAAATGGTGATTCCTATCTTAATAGTGACTCTGACTAGCTATAGTAAGTATTATTCAGAGTACGAGTAAACAAATTATTCAGTCTGATAAATATGTACCATAGTTATAAAGCTCAATTATTTCTTTTTGCATTCAAAGCTATGAAACATTTGATAATGAAGGTGAAATCCTACATAGAAAGGGGCATATAACAGTATCAGGCGTAGGCGAGTAAGACGATTACATTCCGAACAATACGTAGCTCCAATAATAACAGTTTTCTTGACTTTGGAAAATTTATTCTTCAATGTAGAAAATGACCGTGGTTGTCAGAAACGACCTTAATTGATTGAAAAGTTCATAAATGATCGTGTTAGTGTGGTTTTTTTGGTATACAGTTGATATTATAATTATGTGACGCTGACGCCTTTTAAAAGCACTTTACGTTTTTACATTGAAACGTTTGCGGAGAGAGGATATCCGGCAATTCCGTTTTTTTTATTTCAGCTGATTTGCTGACATTGCTGAAGGAAAACTTTAAAAAGTTCAGTTAATAGGACATACTCGTACAGGTCCCAAAAGTCAACGTCACGTTATGCCGAAAACGGGCCAAGTCATAACAGTTATCAAAAAAATTAAATAAAAAACCCAAGTCAGAAGGTACGAAGCCTTCAAGATCCAATCATAAGTTACGTGCGAAAAGTCGAGAATATTCCTGACATTTTGTTTATTGGTTACGAAATGTGCTTATATATTGGATTTTTGAAGTTTTGTGTTGCGATAATTTGGTAAATAGGTAATACTTTTATAAAAAGGTGCCTTTGCGGTCCTTTCATAATATTTGCTTTCAGGAAACTTTATTCAGTCTCTTCAGCCCGAGGTGAAGGACTGAACAATTGTTTTATAGCTACATTCATAAAATTTATTCTGATCTTGTTTTTGTACGATTTTGTTTCTATGGCATTGTAGCAGACAGACAACAACAATCTATCTATTTATGTATCATATTTTTATTAGTTAAAATGGGACTGGGCTGGCCACGTCTGCCGCATGCCGGTTGAGTTATGGGCAAATAGCTATACTATACTATACTCTCTCCTGACCGGTTTCAGCCACAGCGACTGTTTCAACTTTGGCGTTGATATCGTTCATGTGCTCAGGAGCCGTAGCATGGTTGGCCTTATCACGCGACAAGTGACAAGATAGCAGCGTCGTCTCGTTCTATCGAACGGTGTCAGCCAGTGACACACACTCTATCCTATCACCTATCGCGTGACAAGGCCAACCATGCTACGGCTCCTGGTGTGGCTCACGGGCAAAGAGCACCACGTAGTGGAAACCCCGGAACTCTAAAAGGAGACGCGGCCGACCTCGTCGTCGATGGCGGGATGAGTTGGACTCCTTTCTAAAGGACTGGCCAGATGAAGCTCATTCATTCATTCATTCATTTATTTCATTGTTATGTCATGCATACATAATATGGTGTTACATTTTTTTTTAAAGTCATTTCATGACACCCTGTAAGGGCACACAATAAATTCTCTCAAAACCGGGAGCAGTGGGAGAAGAGGGGGGGAGGCCTTTGCCCAGCATGGGACACATCAGGCTCATATAATGATAATAATATACTTTTTATTAGAAATAGATGCTTACAAAAATGTATTTTGCGTTTTAACATTCACTTTGAAATGTTCAAGGTATTTTTTTATTACACACAATTTTTTTTTACATTGCACGTAGAACCGAGATGGCCGTTGGGGCGGAAAGTTTCTTGAGTGGCGACCACGTACCGGAAGGCGCGGCGTGGGTACGCCCCCAGCAAGGTGGACTGATGACCTGGTAAAGGTCGCGGGAGTCCGCTGGATGCGGGTGGCGCAGGACCGGTCACTTTGGCACTCATTGGGAGAGGCCTATGTCCAGCAGTGAAGTCTCTTGGCTGATATGATGATGATGATTATGATGATTTTTTTTTTACGTTGGTGGCATTTCTGAACTACTACGACGTTTCCAAAGAGCTAGCTATCTTGACTTCTCAATAATCTTTGCAAACAACAGTAGGTACGATTTGCTAGGCAAAAGACGGTTCACGTGGCCTATACAAGTTTAGCACTCGGAAAATGTGACATGCATTTGTATCTTCTAAACTTTTTTTAACTCAGGACTCGGAGGACAATTGACCATTGCCGTCTGAATACACCCACGGCCTGTGTAGGTACGAAAAAAATGATTATCTACAAAGCACTCAGCTTTTATGAAATAACAAGAAATCCTAAACCTATTATCATAAGTATATTCTGTCTAGTCTCTGAGGTCAACAAAGGAATCTCCCTAAAATATTTGACCTTAATAGTTAACTGCTGAAATTGTGTAACATAATAGCCGGGAGCGGGGAAAATGAAGCATTATAT
Organism: Epinotia nisella; assembly: GCA_932294315.1. NCBI lineage: Eukaryota > Metazoa > Arthropoda > Insecta > Lepidoptera > Tortricidae > Epinotia > Epinotia nisella. The sequence continues at coordinate 23,016,439 of OW028676.1, forward strand.
TATTACGCAGACATTTTTAGAGAAAGCCAAGAGGCTTTGTCAGTCTCTTTAGAGAAATAATAATTAGATATTAATATTATTTCTATGATTACGGGTCACTCATCCTGTCTACTTTATGTTACGGTCTTAGAGCATACATAACGGTACCCTTTCAGTAAATTACCCCTCTGTAGAAAACCTTGCACAATGTGCAAAAAATCCTACAAAGACAATTTCCATATCGATTAATGGTCATTCACAAAATCGCCTCGCAAGAGAACACTGATCATAAAAATGCCCGCGTGTTGCTGTAAGCACACCACTTCAAGCTTTCAATATACAATTGAGTTTCGATATCCTATTAACATGTTCCCCCCTGCCCCCGCAAAATTCAGCAGACATTTTTGTACGCATATACGACATAAGGCTACTCACATATAAAAATGAAAAGTCAGAACAGGTGCCTCTAAAACAGCTTCGTCAGTCAGCAGTCAGGTGAAAACAGAACTTTCCGTTACATGTAACTTGCAACCAGCTGATCGATTACGCAACGCATTGTACACGTACAGTCACAGACTTTATTTTTTGAGCCATTTAGAGCTCACTTTATGCTGGACACTAGCTTAACTATTAAAAAACCAAAATTAGTTGACACATTTAAATCGCTCAACAATTAAAATCCTTGCCCGTACGTGCGTCAGGGTCTTGAACTAACTTTTTGAATGGGATAATGACAGTTGAATTGTCCTAAAGGTCGTTCGAAAAGTTACGTGTTTTACCAGTCTGTGGGTTTGGAACACCTTGAAATTTGACTATGATATAGCCCCGTCATAACGAAGCTGCCACCACGTCCATATAGACCATATATAATAATAAAAAAATAAAAAAATCTTTTATTGCAGACCAAATGATCCATAGGATGTTAATAACACATTTTGACTTAATAACTATGTTAGTATTAGGCATAGAAAAGTACAAATAAAAATTAAAAACAAGACAACAATGAAAACAATATTCGCATCCCACGCCCAGGCTTCCCGCGATTGGACGCTGCCTCAACCTATTTGCATAATACTGATAACTGATTAACAAACCTGTTAATGTGGTCAATCGATATGACAGGCACGTCATGATAGGGCTTGACACATTCACCTATCACTCATTCTTAACAAATCATCCAAATTTCGAGTTATAAATATAGGTATCCTTGAGTCTCTCTCTCTCTTCCTATAGCTATGAATCCCGCATGATGGTGAGATCAGCTTTCCGTGTTAATCTTCTCCACTTCGCTCTATCCTCGATATCGTCCTCAGACGCCTGACACTGATACTCTATCATATCTTAAAGCACTACATCTTTCCACCTTGTATACGTTACCTCGGCACATCGAGTATCTAGATAAATATAATGCCAATAACAAAGCAACGATTTAGTAGTTCCGGTCACGGACTTTTAATTGTTGGGCTATTTAGAGCTCAGTGCTTCAAAGTTTGATTGACTATTATAAAACCATAATTAGTTGACACCTAAATGGCTCAACAATTAAAGTCCTTGACTGTACATTATTTAAGAGCAATTTCTTTTCGTCGTTTTTACGAAGGTCATTAACGAAACGTAATTTACTATTTACCTAGAGCATTTTTTTATAAAAGTAATCATTACTTTCTTTCTCTCAATCCTTTTATGTAGTACCTAATTTAACTTTTTGACAGCGAGGGTGCAAAACAAAACGGTGCCCAACTGAGGCCAAAACAAAAATAAAAGTCCGATCTCGGCAAAACAGTGATTTCAAAGAGGAATATCGATACTTAAATAATACATAAATAATAATAACGATAATGTAGAAAACCTGTTAAAAATATACTACAGTGTGATGTTGCAGAGAGCACAGAGCACCGCAATGTGTCAATCCTAGCCAGACAAAATATGAATAAAATGAAATTCTGATATATATTAATAAATATTGTCATGTCAAAATTCCTGTACGTATCATGAATTATTTAAAAAAATGGGTCAAGTTACTTGTAAAGCTTTTTATTACATAAAATTAAAGCAAAAGTTACGCGGCTGTGGCCGTCCGTGGCTTCAGTGGCACGAGTTTTCGTCCGCGTCCACAGCCGTCTTTAGCTGTCAAAAGGTTAATAAAATACTGTGCAATACCTACTTACAATAAGCTGTAATTGTAATAATTTTAATGTCCGTTAACTGAGATTTATGACGAATCTTCATTGTAGTTATATTTTTATTGGAGTTGAGTCAACTTCCGTTCTGAATAAAGCGGCTAAGCGACCACGGATTAGGAATGACGAATACTCGACTAATTGTATTAAAGTCTGCTGCAGCAATTAAGATTTTTAATTATCTTAGACACGTTAATAGTTATTTTTTACACAGTTGCTCAATAAGTCGGCTACTCTGAGTAGCTGTTTAGCGTGTGGAAAGTTGCTTTTCACTTTTTCTTGTACAAATTGTACCATTAATTAATATGTCATTAAAAATAAATAAGATAGAACTGTATTAAACTTCATTTTTTTCAACTGTATCACAATGATGTTACAGAAGGAATAATATGAAAGTTTCGAATTCCTTACTTGTTGTTTTTTTTATTTTTTCGCAACTGTGTTAAAAAACGTCGTTCGATACATGCGGAAATGTCATTCTTCACTCGTCCCGAGTGTTGCCTATGCCTTTCCGCACTAGCATCGAAATGTACTATTTTTTATTCTATTCTGTTAGCATGGATAAGTCCTAAAGCCGTTATATTTGGGTAGAATAATATCCTGCTTGTGCTGTATAGACGTCAATCTCGTCTCGCCATCTCTGTGCTTCAGTCGGCGTTCAATATCGTCCTTTGAGATACTTATCTGGATATCTTGTATCTCCGCCTAACCTCAGACAGCATATCTATTCATGAAGGTACAGGAAGGGAAATGTGTTGACGTACCACCGTAGAACTCTGTCGCAATGGGGAATGGATGAAAATTTTAGAAATGCCTGATTATTTTTTTGGTGATAGGAATAACCATCCTTAGCAGCAGAAAAAAGTTTCAGATTTTTCAGCTGCGACAATTATTTTTGAAAAATATAAACAGTTTCCTCATTTACGTTTTGGGTCAAGAACGGTAAATAGACACTTTCCTTGATCTGTCTCATATTACAAAAAACTATCTTAAATATCTGTGGTAAACTGACACTGGTAATGATCAATATAGCTGCTGCAAGTGTCAATATCATTACCAGTGTCAGTTTATCACACATATTTAATATGTTTTTTTGTAATATGAGACCGATCGAGGAAGGTGCCGTAACTGACCCAAAACGAAAGTGAGGAAACTGTTTATATTTTTCAAAAATAATTGACGTAGCTGAAAAATCTGAAACTTTTTTCTGGTACTAAGGAAGGTTATTCCTATCACCAAAAAAATAATCAGGCATTTCTAAATTTTTCATCCATTCCCAATTGACAGGCCACCGTCACTCAAACTCGAGTGATATGTCACCTTATTGCGATAGGGTTCTACGGTGGATTTGACACATATTTTTCGCGTTCTAATCCTCGCTCACCCTGATCGACCTATCGGCTAGGCGCGTGTGGAAGCGAAGATCAATCGCCGAAAATGTAGGTATTAAGTGATAGACCAACAGCGGCCCTAGATAGCAATTGGTTGGAGCGTTAACCAATTGATACCGAACGTAAGTATGCGAGTGCGAGAGTCACGGATGTCTTATCCACAGAGATAAAATGTTAACATGTCAACCATGCTACGCCCGCTGTTTGTTGACTTTACGCTTCAACCAATTGCTAACGAACGTTCTGGCAAGTATGCGAGTGCGAGAGTGACGGATGTCTTATCCACAGCGATAAAGTGTTAAAATGTCAACCATGCTACGCCCGCAGTGTGTTGACTTTACGCTTCAACCAATTGCTACAGAGTTAGGGTAGTTAGGTATGGATAGGGATATTTGGCAGCGATAAAATCCTGCACTAGAAATCTATCGCAAAATCTACTGTAGCAATGTAATTTAAAAAAATTATAATACTCTGATACTGAAATGATATATTGTATACTTTTTTGAAAAAATGACACTTCGCCGAGTTTTTTACGCCGGGTCTTCTCGAGGCAGAAGTTTTCTTTCCGGACCACTATCGTTACTTCCGCGTTTTAAAAAGAATGCAGACGGAGAAACGGGAAAAATAAAGCTTATATTCATCCTGAAAGTACCTACGGCTTACATGATAGACTAGATATCAGCATGATAGACACTGTACTTATCCTATGCACGCCTGCCCTGCGACTCCTGAAGAACAACAAAAGCGTTGCAGTTTACCTGTGGATTGAAAGTATTATATGTGCGTCGAACATTCTTATTTATCCTTGACACCCAACTAGCCATTCACAACACTAATGGCAACACAATTTTATTAGGATTCCGTACCTCAAAAGGAAAAAAACGGAACCCTTACTCGTGCGTCTGTCTGTCCGTCTGTCACAGCCGATTTGCTCCTAAACTGCTGGACCGATTGAGTTGAAATCTGGTACACATATGTAAATTGGTGACCCAAAGATGGACGCGTAAAGTAAATTAATGAATTTTGAACAAGGGGGCCACTTTTGGGGGGTAAACTAGAAAATTAAAAAAAAAAGTTTCGCAAACTGTATTGTGTGACATATCAAATGAAAGGGGTTGTTGTAAGCATGTCAGATTTTTTTTCTTCATAATTTTAGCAAAAACAGATTTGCAGTAATTTAGGAAAAAAGACGAATTTTGACCATCCCCCCCCCCCCATTATCTTCGAAATTACTAGGCTTAAAATTCTGAAAAAAATATGCAAAATAGTAAAGATTACAGGAAAACCTATAAGAAGTTTGAGTATTCAAAGTAACGGGAAAATTCTCAATATTTTACGGAACCCTCACTACGCGAGTTGAACTCGCACTTGGCCGGTTTTATTATATTGTTCGTATCTCATAAACACCGATCTATTCCCTCTAGGACAGTAAACCAACCTTTGTACCCTGCAATTACTGCAAAGATTCCATCGGACAAATTAAGCCCGTTAATAATCATTTGCGCCTAGGAAGCCCTCAGTCTCGGCTCCGACCTTAATTTATATGAAGCAACGCGCGCGAATTGTTTATAAATAGGCTAGAATAGAATGTCCTAAGGATCTAATAGAAATGTATACCAAGATAGGCTCTAGGTACTGGAGTTCTTACGGAAATCTAGAAATACAAGATTATACCGACAGCTTAAGTTAAATTAGAAAAGTAAAAACACCCCCGATTTTTTCATTTTAAAGTTCAATATCTCAAAAACGGTTGAACCGATTTTGATGAAACATGGCTAAGAACGCTCGGGTTAAAATTATCTATGACGCAAAAAAAATCGCATTAAAATCGGTCCATCCGTTTGGGAGCTACGATACCACAGACAGATACACAGACACGTTAAACTTATAACACCTCTTTGCGTCGGGGGTTAAATACTCTCCGGTCTTGAAACTTAACTAGGATTAAAACAAGATACAGAAAATTCGAGATAAAGGGCCCAGAGAAGAGGGGGCGGGCTAATTAATGAATCAGAACTAAGTCGAGAGAGAGAAAGACAAAGTTATCACACATGGATCAACATGATTCAAGGTACCTACTTCTTACAACTGTACACTAAGTTAAAATTCTCCTTTTCGAAATATAATTGACTCTTAACACGAGAGTATGTAATTATTATAAAGTTTCGTAGCGCCACAGGAGCCGTAGCATGGTTGGCCTTATCACGCGACAAGTGACAAGATAAGAGCGTCGTCTCGTTCTATCGAACGGTGTCAGCCAGTGACGCACGCTCTATCCTATAACCTATCGCGTGACAAGGCCAACCATGCTACGGCTAAAGATCCCTAAAAAACTTTATAAGGATGTCCCATTTCAAACAATGTCCGTCTAGTTGGAGCTTGTTGAATTGCCGCCCGTATTAGGTGCGGTGCGGGTCGCCTCCAATTTGTCCACTTAATTCCAGTAATCTCCCTTCTGCTAATTCTATTGGGACTGATTGAATCCCACGCCTCATACAATTCACCCAGTTTTGATCGGAATTGATGGAGGACAAAGGACAAACAAATAAAATCGGCCAAGTGCGTGTCGGACCACGCAAAACGAAGGGTTCCGTGCCTATTAAAAAGGTCGTATCGTCACAAACATCTTACGGCACTCACATCCTTGTCTTTAAGGAAGGTATTCAGCAATATCTCGAAAACCTTTACCAGGGACCGAAACAGCAATTTACTTGATTTTCCATACAACGATTAGTATAAATAGTATAAACTGTGACGTCATACTTTAATGTCAATTAGTATGAAACGTTTCGGCTGCCGCCAGCGAGGTCCGCCTTTATGTTTTTGGGTGTTTATGTTCTTTAATTGTAGTTGCTCCCATACAAACATTTGTTCCTCTCCAAAAACTGGATCGAATGGCATCTAACAAAAACCGGACAAGTGCGAGTTCAACTCGCGTGGTGAGGGTTCCCGTTATTTTGAATACTCAAACTTCTTATAGGTTTTCCTGTAATCTTTAGGCAAAGAACTATTTTCCATATTTTTTTCAGTATTTTAAGCCTAGTAGTTTCGGAGATAAGGGGGAATGGTCAATTTTCGTCTTTTTTCCTAAATTACGTCTAATCTGTTTTTGATAAAATTATAAATAAAATATATTTGAGATGCTTATAACAACCCCTTTCATTTGATATGTCACACAATACAGTTAGCGAAACTTTTTATTTTATTTTCCAGTTTACCCCCCAAAAGTGGCCCCCTTGTTCATAATTCATTAATTTACTTTATGCGTCCATCTTTGGGTCACCAATTTACATATGTTTACCAAATTTCAACTCAATCGGTCCAGTAATTTCGTAGCAAATCGGCTGTGACAGACGGACAGCCAGACGCACGAGTGATCCTATAAGGGTTCCGTTTTTTCCTTTTCAGGTACGGAACCGAAAAAATTAGTTGTTTTTCTTGAGTCACTTTTTTGAAATTGATTTTTTTTAGGCAATCTAGCGAGTTCTACAGCACATAGAGCCACCAGTTTATCTATTTAATTATGCATTTAGTACCGATAACAAGCCAGCCTTGCTTAGTTTGGGACTAGGTTGATTTGTGTAAGATTGTTTGTATTGTACCCACATATTTTTTAATATATATAGATTAACAATACATAAGAGGAAGCCTGAAAGTAGCACCCATATCTGAAAAGCTAAGAGCAAATCGCCTACGTTGGTATAGACATGTTATGCGGAGGGATGATAGTAATGTTGCCAGAAGGGCATTAAGTATGAATGTAGAGGGTTGCAAGAGAAGAGGTAGACCAAGAAAAAGGTGGATGGACTGCGTGAGAGACGATATGAATAGGAAGGAAGTGTGTGATAAGTTGACGGGTGATAGAGAGGTACGGAAGAAAAAAACATGCTGCGCCGACCCCAAGTAAATGGGATAAGGACAAGCGAATGATGATGATATAGATTAACAATACAAACAGGAGATATTTATTTTGGTGTAAATCCCGTCACAATATAGCAACCAAAGCAAAGTAAGTAAGCAACCATTTAAAAAACAAAATAATACTTGGTACATATCCAAATTTTAAATACGAAAAATCAACTAAGTAATAATTTTATGACTGTCAGTTTGGATGTGAACACATTCAAATATGGAATTGAAAACGAACTGTTTTCTTTTTTATGTTGGCACTTGGCAGCCGTTGAAATTTTAAACAGGCGATGAATTATAAACGTTTTCAGCCAGTGATATTTGCATTTGAATATGACAGTGTTGCATGCTGCAGAGCGTTTATTTCGGGCGCAGATATGTGGGTTAACGTAATTTTGCGTTTCCACGCGTTACGTCAGAGTGGCAATGGCAGGTGTGTTTCGGCTCAACTCAACTGTGGAATTAATAATTTATTTTAGCTTAATTTACATTCAAAAGTATCTTCCAGTGTGTATGTGTGATCTTGGAAATGTATGTATTCTTAATGTATGTGTCCAAAAAAAATCTGTCACGAGTACACTCACACCTCCCAGCGCCCATGTGAAAGAGGCATTTCACAGACCAACGGTTTATTAAAAAAAAAAGTCAACTGCGCTGAGGCTTCCGTAGAAACTTTCTTCTACTACTACTTTGCTTCTACTTTAAATGTTTTGATTTGACACGAACGAACAAACATTGCAATTTAAAAAAAGAACATGTTTTAAACCAGTATTGTTTCAGTAGTGTTTGCAAGAGCCCCGTGCATGCACGCCTGCCCACGCACTTCAAAACCGCATTAGCACCAATATTCAGCACTCTTGTGTTATGTATGTATGACGCATTATTGTTTCGGATATTGCTATCGACGGCTAGTGCAGCTTTTATCTCTGACGTAAAACAGGCGTGAGTAAGTATATGACACGATGTAAAATAGGGATGTTGAATCAGCAACTTTTAATGAAAAAACAGGCGTGTGTAAGTATATGACACGATGTAAAATAGGGATGTTGAATCAGCAACTTTTAATGAAAAAACAGGCGTGTGTAAGTATATGACACGATGTAAAATAGGGATGTTGAATCAGCAACTTTTATTGAAAAAACAGGCGTGTGTAAGTATATGACACGATGTAAAATAGGGATGTTGAATCAGCAACTTTTAATGAAAAAACAGGCGTGTGTAAGTATATGACACGATGTAAAATAGGGATGTTGAATCAGCAACTTTTAATGAAAAAACAGGCGTGTGTAAGTATATGACACGATGTAAAATAGGGATGTTGAATCAGCAAATTTTAATGAAAAAACAGGCGTGTGTAAGTATATGACACGATGTAAAATAGGGATGTAGAATTAGCAACTTTTAATGAAAAAAGTGCGAGTTTAACTTTAACTCACGTGGTGAGGGTTCAGTAAAATATTGTGAATTTTCCCGTTACTTTGAATACTCAAACTTCTTATAGGTTTTCCTGTAATCTTTAGGCATGGAACTATTTTGCATATTTTTGTTTCAGAATTTTAAGCCTAGTAGTTTCGGAGATAATGGGGGGGGGGGGGGTGGTCAAAATTCGTCTTTTTTCCTAAATTACTTCAAATCTGTTTTTGCTAAAATTATAAAAAAAAAACTGACTTGCTTACAACAACCCCTTTCATTTGATATGTCACACAATACAGTTTGCGAAACTTTTTTTTTAATTTTCCAGTTTACCCCCCAAAAGTGGCCCCGTTGTTCAAAATTTATTAATTTACTTTACGCGTCCATCTTTGGGTCACCAATTTACATATGTGTACAAAATTTCAACTCAATCGGTCCACTAGTTTCGGAGCAAATCGGCTGTGACAGACGGACAGACAGACAACCGAGTGATCCTATAAGGGTTCCGTTTTTCCTTTTGAGGTATCGGAACCCTAAAAATATATTTTTGTTTGACTTATCGAATTATTATATGGAAATATTACTATATACAAATTCAAAGTTCATCTTCTATTCAATACAATACATGTGATTCATTTCAATTACTCGGTAATTAGAACTAACAATGGAATTACACTAGGTAACCGCAATTCAATTATAACAGCGAAAAATATGTACCTATATTGTCTACTGAGTCATACTGCAATGTACCTAAATATATTACATTTTGAATTTAATTATTAATACGTACGTATTCAGATCAAATTTTACGAGACAATTATGTCTAAACTAGTCTGTTAGTTATTAAACTACTTAAATAAAAATACTTTCACATTACTTTTTTTAGTAAATATTTGACCTAACTAGCATGATGGCTTCTATGTCGGATAAAACATTCCCCCACCACAACACCAAATATCTAACCTAACCTGCTAAGCTGCAATTGATGAACACTCTTTATTGTTAAATATACCTACTCACGTGAAATCATAAAAACTTCAGATAAGTAAAATGAGCCAAAGAAAATAAGGAATATTTGCGGACCGGATCGATAAAAGTCGGATGCCATATTTATTAAAGTAAAAATAGTAGTAATATGTTTCTCGAACACTTCTCAATGTATGTACCTAAGAATAATTGCATTCCCATATTCAGAGTATTTACCCAGATATCTCAAAGAGTGTTTCAATTACAAAAGTTACCATTTGACTAGGGTTGCTAACCGTACTATATTATATAGTATTGTACTATATTTTGACTCTTTGTGCTGTATACTGTTTAAGAAATATATAGTACGCAAAAATACTATAATTTGGGGATCCTTACGAAGTGCTTCAAATTGCACAGGTTTCAATTCATCATTTTCATATCAGCCGAAAGACGTCCATTGCTGGACATAGGCCTCACCCAAAGAGTGCCAAAGTGACCGGTCCTGCGTCACCCACATCCAGCGGCGCAGGTTTAAATTAAATTTTACTAAACAGCAACATTGCCCCGCCAAGTACTATATTTTTTTACAGTGTACTATATTTTTGGCGGTTTTTTTCTGGCAAATCTCCCCCAAAAAAAGTTGGCAACCCTACCTGTGACGGTTGAAAACAAAGCGACAGACTGCGAAATTGCCTTCGCTCTTTAACAAGTTTCTCATTTATCAGTGCCCGCTTTTTGCCAGAACGATATAAAAACATCAGAGGGCTTTCTTTCGTCTATAAGATATACTATACATTGAGTTGGGTCCATCTGGGTTACTTTGAATACTCGATACGAAAAAGTGCAGGCCGCTTTTCAAGACATGCGACACTTAATGACATAATACCAGAGATGACGATGCAACGGGGCCACGCCGTTTCGTCGCCAAAATAGTGTTTGTTTAGTTTCGTTCCATGACGCATTGGTTTTTTTACTGTAATGTCATGTTAACATGTTTTTAATAAATAAATAAATAAATAATCCGCCGGTCTCTTGCCAGCATCAATGTGCCTGCACTTCTTGAGCCGCCTGGCATTGTCAGAGATGATGGCAAAAGACCTGATGGTGTGTCTCTGGTTCCTGGGAGGTTGGGACGGATGCTTGTGTGGGACGCTACATGTGTAGACACACTGGCACCGTCTCACCTCCAACGGACTAGTTCTAAAGCGGGTGCAGCGGCGGAAAACGCCGAAAATCTGAAATGTAATAAATATAGAGGCCTCGGCAGAGAGTACGACTTTGTACCCTTTGGCGTCGAGACCCTCGGTCCGTGGGTCCCAGTGCGCATAAGTTATTTGCAGAAATCGCGAAACGTCTGGTTGATGTAGGTAACTGGTGACCGAAGAGCTGGCGGTTTTCTCGCGCAACGCATCAGCATTGCAATTCAGCGAGGAAGTGCCGCCAGCATCCTCGGTACAATACCTCGAGGGCCTTTTTAGGGTTCCGTAGCCAAAATGGCAAAAACGGAACCCTTATAGTTTCGTCATGTCCGTCTGTCCGTCTGTCCGTCTGTCCGTCTGTCCGTATGTCACAGGCATTTTACTCGAAAACTATAAGGCGTATTTGAATAAAATTTTGAGGACAGGTGTATTTTGTTAGCCGCTACATAGTTTTGTAATTAAAATGACAAAAAAAAAATTTTAGGGGTGCACTCTATACATAAAACTAAAAGTCAAAATTTTTTTTTTCATTGTGACCCCCCGTGTGGCACATCAATCGATAGGCCTTTCAAAATAAATATAAGGTTTCTTAGATTTTTTTTTGATTAAGTGAATAGGGTCGGAGATAATCGCCCCGAAAGTCACTAAAATTCTGTCCCCCCCCTCTAATTTTTGAACCGTGTATTTTAAAAATATGAAAAAAATTATGGCCACAGCGCTTATTAAGTTCATTCACCGAAAATTGTTTTGAACAAGATCGGATGAAAGGTTTCCGAGATATTGCTGAAAAACTGCCTTCCTCAAAGAAAAGGACGTAAGTGCCGTAAGATTTCTATGACGATGCGACCGTTTTAATAGGCACGGAACCCTTCGTTTTGCGTGGTCCGACACGCACTTGGCCGGTTTTTAGATTTAACTTAGTTTTAATTTATCTTAGTTTGATGTTAATCATAATCTTGTATTTACTATGTAATAAAAAAAACAGACATATATGGCCCATATAACAATTAAATACCTTAAAGACTAACATAAATACAAATATAAAATTTTATTTCAAAGATATCTTTTAGCGACATCGACATAACGGTGTGGGTCCGCTGCGTCCTCGGCTCCGATGTATAGCGTTCGGTTCGATAAGGGCTTTGAGTAATTATGTATACTACTAAAGAGGTCATCTCAACTAGATTTTTTGTAACACCTGTTACCTGTTAGAGCCAATTGGCCCTAACGCGTTCAGTCTGTGCCGGACAGCCGCAGCAGCTCGACGCAAAAAAAAGAAAGAATGTGAAAAGTGTTACGTCACGTAACACTACTCACTCCAATGCGTCGAGCTGCCGCGGCCGTCCGGCACAGACTGAACGCGTTAGGGCCTATTGGCTCTAACTGGTGGTACAAAAAATCTAGTAGTATACATAATTACTCAAATGGTAAGGGTAAGATATATACCGGATATGAACGGAACTAGCTGACGGGGAATGGAGGCCGCGATTGTCATGGTGACAGTCGAGGTACTTAATTCCGCTTTTCCCGGAACGGGAAACATTAATGAACTTGAGTGTGGCACGTCGTAAATATGTATACAATCGTCTGCCTTTTTCCATTGTAGCATTGTATAAATGTTTTCATCACACTTGCTCGTAAATGGTGTTATTCCGTGCCTATATACAGAATGATAACGGCCTAAATTGTTCCCGCGGGAGTTACGGCGAGTTTGTATTCCCTAGGGAGTAATGAGCCACATCTGATTGGCTTAACCCCTCGTATGCTTAGACACGGATCCGTGCAAAGTATTTGAACCCATTGTTTTACATATTAAAGTCATAATTTGATTGCACAATTTTGACATCCGCATACGAGGGGTTAAGCAAATCTAGTTGATCTGTGATTGGTTGAAAAAGAAATCTAGTTGGCCAAGCGCCGCAAGAATACTGCTCTGTGACTGGTTGAAATATTGAAGCTACAGCGCGCTTCACTAGCACTGATCTGGAAGTGAAGTTGTCAATTTTTGATTGGTGCTGCTGTATGAAACTTAGATTTACCTGTCTTCTTACAGACTCTCGTTAGCAATATTCCACTTACGCCCCTCGTTAAACAATATACTATTTTACATATTTGAGTCTGGACAAAAAACAGCATTATTATGCTGTTTTTTGGCTGCATTTGGTCTCCGGCATTTTGTTATGATGTTTTTGTATGTAGGTACATAAATGACGTTTCAGGACATTTGGGCGGTGAACGTGACGATAAAACCTATGCTAACTCGGCAGAAGTCTAGATTTTGCTACAAGCGCTGTATACTAGTTTTTTTTTGTTTATTTCATTCTAAAACGTTATTCTAAGATGCTTTATTCAAGAATCCAACAAACTTTCCACCCGGAAGTAATTATATAGATTTAAATTAAACATTCGTTGTCTTTTTTATTTTATTTATATTGGTTTTTTTAAAGCAAATGTAAATAAACCTAAATAAAGATTTTAAAAAAGATTAATATTTATACGGACTTTTTAAGAGCTAATTTTTTTTATGTCTGATTTTTTGTTGGATTTTGCCTCTAGGTAACTATTTAATTGATAATATATCCATTACATTAAAAAAATTTGCTATTATAAATTATTTCCAAATTTGACATTTTTTCCATACAAGTTGTCAGTTCATTGCCTGGACTATGTAAGCTTAATATGAGTTCACGAAAGTTGGCTTGTATTAAATATTATATAACAAGGTATCTACTTATAATTGTATGGGTGCCTTCCTATCATGTCCAAAGGTACACAGACATAACATGAATACAATATCAGTGATGAGATTGATATTGCTATTTTCAGCAAAATGCACAGCGACACAGAGCTTATCGATCGCATTTAAAAGAAAATAAAACCAGAGAGCTTTAGACACTCGCTCTAAATAAGTTTAGCTCCAGGAATAGGTAGGCCAGGCCATTGATTGTAAAATGAACTTGGAAATTAAGTTGCATTTAAAATGATTTCACTGCATTAGTTTAGCATTAGGAATCTAAATAATTTTGTAGAGGTAGGGCACGTCGTGGATAGGTGGACTGATGACCTGGTAAAGGTCGCGAGAATCCGCTGGATGCGGGTGGCGCAGGACCGGTCAATTTGGCACTCTTTGGGGGAGGCAGTGGACGTCTTTCGGCTGATATGACGATGATGAGGGCACGTCGGAATATCTATACGCTCATATTTGTAGCAGCCCAATTGGGAATGTACCTGAGGGCCTACCGCGAAAGGCATTCGAAGTTTTCCCTCTCTGTCAGACTTGCGAGTTCCTACGTAAGTGCGAAAGAGAGAGAAAACTTCGAATGCTGTTGGCGGTAGCACCTTTGATTGGTACGTTCGGCCTCACAAGGGCCTTAACAGCTTTGCACCGTGTCGCATTAAACGTCATGTTAAACTGCCATATGAAGTTGTCAAACGCGTGAAAACGACAAGGTACTTTGGTGTTCAGCTACTTATGAGGCTACAAACCACGACCACCAGACATATCGCAAGACGCCCCGGATACTGTATTGACGACATCCTTGTCTGTATTTAAGTTAGCAGTCAACCAAACAAATCTTCGTATGCATGTAAAGGGCGGCGGTTTGTATGTTAAACCACTAAAGTTGCAAGCATCCTTAGGCTATGGTCACTGCTTAGGCATCTGTTTGTTTCCATAATCGAATAAAAAAAATTGTTTTGTCTCATATTAGGTATCGCCCTGTCCTAACGAATAGGTACTGTTGTAAGTAGCTCAAACATAAAATAAACGCCGATATAAAACAGAAGCAGCAATCAGAATACCACTCAATACTTTTATCAGTTTGAATCGATACAAAATTTAGTCGGCTAGCACTTAAATTTGAAATTGGAACCTTATCGTAACGCAGTAAAATGGCTATTCGTTCAGCACTGTTCAATGATGTAAAGTAAAACAAAAGAAGATTTTATTCGATCAAATTTGGCGCATGCTGGCCAGATGTGGTATTTCAAATGTTATTTAAAAGTGACACATGAAGAATGGGTTTGTTTTGCAGTGGGTGGGTTAAATTTCTGTAAGGTCGTCCATCCATCCAAGGGCGAAACAAAGCGAGCGTCTTCGATTTCTGGCATCGATACAAATGCGATACAGTATTGACGCAGGTGACTATGATAGGTAATCTATGGGTAGTGTCAAAGACACGCCAACATTTTCACCTTATTAATTTCTGATGGTACTCGAATTCAAAATATATATATATATATATATATTTTAGACCATATTGTTAGTTTCTATTTGCCTTAAAAAAACTATGTTAGTTTAGTACTATTATCCGTTACTTTATACTAAAAACTATATACTTACATACGTCAAAGTATGTACGACGCAGAGCCGCAGCGCGCCGTATCAATGGACGCACTTTCATAGTTAATGTATGAAGGCAAATTATTTCGATTCGATTCGACTCGCCTCGGCGAGCCTAGTGGACGCCAGCTTTTAATGTATGAAAGCGAATTATTTCGATTCGATTCGACTCGCCTCGGCAAGCCTAGTGGACGCCAGCCTTAACCAGTTGGTCGATCACGTTCACGTAACGCATTGTACGCGCGTCGGGTAGGTCTAAATGTCAAATTTTATACGGAAAAATGACAGTTGGATCTACCCGACGCGCGTTTGGAACGCTACGTGATGTACCCAGTGCCACTATATGGGGCAGTTATATCTCCCAGCAATCACCTTTAGAATGCCGTTTTGACTACCCCTAATGCGACCCATCAGTGATGACGAGTGATCGAGTGAGTGTTGCTTTTGTTCCAATTTCAAAATGGTCATTTCGTGTTGACGATTTTCCATTTGTGCCGAATGAATATATCGATTTTGTGGCATCTCGATAACATCAGTAAAACTCATATCCACTTTGTGTGTGTCCGGAACGAGGGGGATAATTTCGAGCAACTTATCAGTTAAAAAAATGTGCACCAAAAATGTGTCTTATATTATACTGGCGACCCGCCCCGGCTTCGCACGGGACCGCTATGTCCCTGCATTTTAAATCTGTAATATCTTCGAAAATATTCATTTGAATTAATGCTGTAAAGGGCCATATTGATCTATATTAAATACACAATGTATTTAACCTTTTGACAGCGAGGGTGCAAAACAAAACGGTGCCCAACTGAGGCCAGAACAAAAACAATAGCCAGGCAAAATATGAATGAAATGAAACTTCTGATAAATATTGTCGTGTCAAAATTAATGTAGGTATCATAAACTATTAAAACAATGGGTCAAGTTACGTGTAAATCTTTTTATTACATAAAATTTACGAAAAAGCGCAAAGCGCACGCGCGGCTGTGGCCGTCCGTGGCTTCAGTGGCACGAGTTTTCGTCCGCGTCCACAGCCGTCTTTAGCTCTCAAAAGGTTAAGGTACTTAATTGGATAAGGATTAATGCTGTATTGCTTAAAATCGCTTCGTATAAATAAGCCATTATTTCTCGTAAAAAGTAAAGGACAAAAAATGGTAATTGTGGGTTATCCCTAAGAGATAGACAGATAACATTACGGACTTTTTTGTAGACCTTTTTAAGGTGTACAATACTGTTATACATTATTTTGATCTATCTCGTAGGGTTCAGCCAGCGTTTGCAATATGTAAGCGCAAAAAATGAGTTTATCAAATTATAAGTGTTTCTCTACTATATTATGCATGTATTATACATATAAACCTTCCTCTTGAATAACTCTATGACTCTATCTGTCTGATGTGTGTAAAAACCGCATCAAAATCCGTTGCGTACCTAGTTTTAAAGATCTAAGCATTAAAAAAAAACTGAGATGCTTACAACAACCCCTTTCATTTGATATGTCACACAATACAGTCTGCGATTTTTTTTTTTAAATTTTCCAGTTTACCCCCCTTGTTCAGAATTCATTAATTTACTTTACGCGTCCATCTTTGGGTCACCAATTTACATATGCTTACCAAATTACAATTCAATCGGTTCAGTAGTTTCGGAGCAAATCGGTTGTGACAGACGGACAGACAGACGCACGAGTGATCCTATAAGGGTCTTCTTCTTGAGGTACGGAACCCTAAAAAGAGCATTTCATACAGTAATTTAAAATTTAAAATCGAAGATAATGCCATGAAATCTCATAAAAATGCATAATAATAATCAATAATCAGAAATATCCGCCGTGATGGGCAGCCATAGATTAACTAAGTAAATAAAACTGCCGCGGCCACCGCATGAGGCGGTCTGATCAAAAACATCTTTATATGCATTAACGGTATGACGCTGTACACAAATGTAATTTTCGGTGGCCATTTTTAGATATTTATTTTTAAATACAAATAGCATCCGGCGGGTTGTGAATTCGGCTGGCACCGAATCAACTGATAAATATACATATACGAGTTTCTCATCTTTGTTTTTTGCCCGCGAGGATCGTTGAACTTTCATAGAGAGAAAAGACATGAAGAGATTCAATAAACTGCAAATTTAGTGCTTATAAAGTACGTTACTTTGACCAGTGTGTGTTGCCAGTGATGACATATGGCGCGGAAACGTGGTCGCTTACTATGGGCCTCATAAGAAGGCTCAAAGTCACCCAAAGGGCAATGGAGAGGGCTATGCTGGGAGTATCTCTGCGTGATCGCATCAGAAATGAGGCTATCCGCAGCAGAACCAAGGTAACCGATATAGCCCTCCGAATCGCTAAACTTAAGTGGCAGTGGGCGGGGCACATTGCACGTAGAACCGATGGCCGTTGGGGCGGAAAGGTTCTTGAGTGGCGACCACGTACCGGAAGGCGCAGCGTGGGTAGGCCTCCCCACAAGGTGGACTGATGACCTGGTAAAGGTCGCTGGAGTCCGCTGGATGCGGGTGGCGCAGGACCGGTCATTGTGGCACTCTTTGGGGGAGGCCTATGTTCAGCAGTGGACGTCTTTGGGCTGATATGATGAAAGTAGGTACGTAAGATCCGATGACGATGCCAAAATAAAATGAAAAAGAAATGACAGTTTCAGTTTTGTATTACTAGCATACAACATTTAACCTCCTTAATGCATAAGACAGCAGCTTAATTGGTTATATTCATAATTAAGATAAAATAGGCCAAGGACGATTGGCGGTGTCTTCGGTTCTTTGTTCAACGAGTAGTTCTACTAGATAAAATTCCTAAGTAGTGAAAATGCCCTTACATCCAATGTTTGACATCTGTCATCCCAGTACAATTTATGTCATCATTGACGTTTATTGTACCGGGATGACGGTTGTCAACATGGACCTATGATACTCGGGATAGGCTATCCGTGATGCCACAATGAGGGACGGAAAGGCTTCTATGCAGCTAAATTAAGAACTGGTATTAAAATGGCTGATCGCTTACCATAAACTACCTACTTAATTTGGGTGGGTAGTGGTTTATTGGTCACAACTTCATACTAAATCTGTTGTGGCAAAGAGAAAAAAAGTGGAACTATGACAAGGACAACGAATGATATTACCCTTTCTGTCACACTTATCGAGACTTGTATGGACGTGGTATTATTATTACCATAGCTTATCCTGAGTATCTTAGGTCCATGGTTGTCAAATATCGGCTGTTAGGGCCTGGCCACATGTCTGCGGCGCCGTAAAAAACTCGCGTTGCGGCGCCGCATAAACTTGCGTTGCGCCGCAGGAATTCGCGCCGCGCCGTGAGTTTCTACGGCGCCGCGTTGCATCGTGTTTTCCTAAGGTGCTGCGTCGTGATAATACAACGATCAGGCCCCGTAGCATGGTTGGCCTTGTCACGCGATAGGTGATAGGATAGAGCGTGCGTCACTGGCTGACACCGTTCGATAGAACGAGACGACGCTATTATCTTGTCACTTGTCGCGTGATAAGGCCAACCATGCTCGGCGTCAAAAAAATCGTACGTCTTCAAAAGTTCGTTTTAAGCGAATATATCTTAACTAATTTATTGTACCCTTTAAGGCCAGTACCAGCAGTATCCTAGCAATGTTTGCAGGCAGGTGGGATGGGGCTTACCTAAACCACTGCTCTGCGCTCCACGCCATCATATCACACGTATCATAAGGTTTAAGTACTAACACTAGATGTAAAATAATGTTTACTAACACTATTATGTAATTTATTTCTTTTTTTTTGATGTTGTATTTTTATTTAACTTGATTTTATTTTAATTTTTATGTAAATTGTGGACCCATATTGTCTGGAAATAAATGAATTTATTATTATTATTTAAGATCAGTATCATCAACATTAGAAACAAAAATAAATGTTGACGTCGAGTGTAAGAAATATACAGAACAACATTTTAATCCCTTATCTCTGAGCTACGAAACGTATTTCGAATAGAAGAAGACAAACTGTTTTTCTTTTCCATATAATACAGAAACCTTCTAATGCATCTCTTTCTATTCTTACTTTACAAACAAGGAGAGACGAAATTATATAAACATCGAATTCGAAACACGTCCAACGGTAATAGCCCCCCGTCAAGTTCACATTAATAACGTTTTAAAAATAAACGAATCGTTATATCTCGATCGAGGCCAAGCCGGCGTTATCTTTATGAGATTTTGAATTTATTACGTGCATTATTGCTTAGTATCGTAATAACATCGTGCTCATATGTTTTTGCACTCAAACACCGATATGATAATGGTCGGGAGGTATTTAAATTAAATACGAGGATAGAACGGCCTAAGGCTAAAGTTGAATTACTGCATCAGCTATATATGTGTGTATTCTGTGTCTTCGTTGTCACGGATTGTGGATATCACACGCGCTGTGATATAACACTTTTATAGAAAACTCAATAATGCCGGCGATGTGGGTGTTGAAATAATTCTCTTGTGATTTTCCTCTCGTCGCGAAGTACTTACAGACAATTTTCCTAGATAAACAACATTCAGTTTCCATTGCTGTAAGATATAAATAGGCGTAACTTATAAACATTATTATGGTTAGTCTGGAGTCTGGATAATGAAAGATGAACCTAAAAATTATTTCTTAGCACAATGCAATTGTTCAAGCAGAAGGAAGTAAAGTTATGTGAAATAAAACTCTTTTACGTCATACCTGGCCGTAAAGTAGAAATTACCACACGCTACGCGTGCGGAAAATCCCACTTCCTGGCCAGGGAGAGACGTAAAATTGTGTACATATTTATCGCCCTTGCCTTCGGCTCGGACGTCAAATACCTGCGATCCGAGACATTCTTTGTTTTACCGCCCTAGGTAAGTAATGTACAATAACTTCATTCTACTTTATATTTAAGAAGAAGAGTAATCAAAACCATTCTCCAAAATTTCAATTTGGAATGAGATAATTATTTTATTATTATTAGATAATTTTACTTTTTATGATATTCTTCCATTTGTATAATACTCGCTGTAAATCACTCTTTAATTCTCTAAAAAAGCAATAGCCGAACAATTTATTATGGAATAGTTACTTCCTTAGTTAGCATTTCAAGTATCAAGATTAGGACATCAAAAATTTTTAAGACGTTACCTACGTGCCAAATCTGGAATGTCTAGATCCAGCGGTTTGGGCTGTGCGGTGATGTCAGTCAGTCAGTCAGCCAGTTTCTTCTTTTATATATTTAGATCGACTCTACATAGACTCTACATATCGAACATAGACTCTACATATCGAATCTACATATCGACTCTACATATTGACTTTACATATCGACTATACATGTCGACTCTACATATCAACTCTACATATCAACTACATATCGACTCTACATATTTAGATAGATGCCCACTGTGTACTTAGATAGGTGTCGACTCTACATATCGACTACATATCGACTCTACATATCGACTCTACATATCTGGACCCCCATATAAAATTTCACCCCCTCTTTTGGGTGCAGATTTCCAAAAAAAAATATGCACGATTTTTTTTGTTAGTCACAAATAGTCCGCATACCAATTTTTAGGTTTCTACCTTGAAAATTGCGGAATGCTCCATACTAACTTCCACCCCCCATTTTAGGAAAGTGGGGGGTTAGAAAGATACTAAAAGTAGCCTATGTCACTCTCCATCCCTTCAACTATCTCCACTTTAAAAAATCACGTCAATTCGTCGCCCCGTTTTGCCGTGAAAGACGGACAAACAAACACACACATCACTTTCCCATTTTATAATATTAGTATGGATTAAAAATCATAAACAACAAAAATATGTTATCTTAACCTCTGAACTTAGCGGAATTACCAAAACGCAAATACGTATCTACATGCACGAATTCCGTGATTTGTCATCCGATAAAACAACTGATAATAAGCAAAGAAGGAATCTTTATGTTGCAATCAAATACAAAGATAAGGAAATATACGCATTAGCATAATGAGAAAATTAACGCAACCATATCAAACGGATATCAAAGGTGACCTTTTGCCACTGAAATGAAGATTTAGCCCGCGGAGCGGACTCGCCAAATTACCACGTCACGTCATTAGACTCATTAGCGATTCGTCCGCTTGGCTGCAGCTAGGTAATAAGGCCTTCATTTTATGATATGAGTTGGCTGTAGATTACACAGATCGCTGGCTTAAATTTAACTAACTTTACAGGTCATCCGTATTCGATATTCTTAAATAATTGGGTCAATTCACTATTTCTTGTTGTTGTTACGTCTCGTTGTTAGCCAGCGGGGCTAGCACAACTGACGACGCGCCGCGACGCGAGTCGAAAAAGATCTACCCATCTCTTTCTAATTTGCACGGTGCGAGTGCGATAGGAGACGCTCACTCGCGCGCGAATCGACTGAGCAGCATGTTGTGCTAGACGTACAGGAGACAACATGACACAGTCTACTAGAAAAAATGTTATAACATGTTCATAAAAAAAAACCATAAAAAAGTGGCTTGAAAATGTCAACAAAACCCTACTTCACAATTTTTTTCATTTAACCTCTGTTACAATACCTCGCAACATTTTTTTTTTCATACATACTTCGGGCGCTCAAATAACGTGACGTGACGTGACGTGAGCCATTCGGTTGCCTCTTGGATACTGCAACTACGCGTCATTGCTGAGTCTAAAGCCTCTCACAGACTGGCGCGGCCTGCGGTGGCGGTCAATAGTAAACTTGACATTAACTGTATATTCGTATATCAAATGTCTCAAAAGTTCCACTGAAACAAATACGCGTAGGAGTTACTGGTGTTCTAAAAACATTCGACACACATTCTATCCAAATCTATGCCAAACTTGTTCTCGCTCTAAATTCCAGTCAGATGAGAAATAAATGAAGAGAGATGTTGTCTAACTCATGCAGTTCAAAGATAAATACTCAAGAGGTTTTAAACAGCTAATAGGTTATTTATAATGTATAGATAACCGAATTTGGGGCGGGATGTTTATGTATAACTTAAATTACGTACCTAATTTACGTTTTAAAATGTATTAGACGTTTGACTTTTTAGGGTTCCGTAGCCAAAATGCCAAAAACGGAACCCTTATAGTTTCATCATATCACAGGCATTTGAATAAAATTTGTAGGATAGGTGTACTTTGTTAGCCGCTACATAGTTCTGTAATGAAATGACTAAATAATTATTCGTTACATGTAACTGGAAGTTAAAAAAAAAACATTCTAAGTCCACGTGCACATCAAGCGATAGGACTTTCAAAATAAATATAAGGTTTCTCAGCATTTTTTGATTAGGTAAGTGAATATAGTCAGAGAGTGGTCGGAGACAATCGCCCCGAAAGTCACAAAAAAAATTTCTAATTTTTTATATTAAATAAAATTGAAAAAAAATCATGGACATTCTTATTAAATTCTTTCACCTGAAATTATTTTGAACAAGATCGGTTCAAAGGTTTTCGAGATATTGCTGAAAAACTGGCCTCTATTGGGAAAGGACGTAAGTGCCGTAAGATTTCCGTGACGATACGACCTTTTTAATAGGCATAGAACCCTTCTTTGTGCGTGGTTTCAATACTTTACATTATTTGAGTTGGCCGAATTACATCATAGTAGTCCATTCTAAAAGCAACTTTACCGTCCAGGGTAGAAGATTCCATATCCAATGACTGTTTTATTAAAAGTCATACATAGAATTCCAGACATTAAATAAGTAATACATTTTTATAATGGACGGCCGGTTAGCCTAGGGGGTAGTGACGCTGCCTATGAAGTTTGAAGTCCCGGGTTAGATCCCCAGTCGGGGCAGATATTTATACGATGAATACGAATGTTTGTTCTCGAGTCTTGGATGTTTAATATCTATTTAAGTATGTATTTATCTATATAAGTATGTTTATCCGGTGTCTAGTACCCATAGTACAGGCTTTGCCTAGTTTGGGACAAGATCAATTGGTGTGAATTGTCCCACGATATTAATTAATTATTTATTTATATTTATAATGACACTTAGATAATTACATACCTACTAAATGTATAGCCAAACTACATGAAATGGGCACCGGGTTCAAATCCCGGTAAGAGCAAATACTTGTGCGCTGAGCATGAGTATTTGTTTCTGAGCCTTGGATATGTCCTATTATGCATTTAAATATTATTGTATTTTAAACATATCGTCGTCTACCTAGTACCCACACAAGCCTTTGTTCGATTTGTGTAATATTGTTGATGTAGATAAATCATCGGATAGAAAAACATCAAACTTCATACTGGATTTTTAACGGCTGAAATCTCCCTTACAAAAATACATTTACGCAAAACTTTGTAAAAAAAACCCCGCGACGCGTCAGCAGTTTTCTATCATCTCGGACGAAGATTGATAACCCTCGCTAATAACATATGCGATATAATGTACTACGATTCATCAGCAGTTTTACTTAAAAATATAAACAGTTTCTTCACTTACAATTTGGGTTTAGGACGGCGAATAAGACACTTTCCTTGCTCCGTCTCATATCACTAAAAATATTTTAAATATCTGACCCTGGCAATGACAAATATAGCTGCTGCAGCTGTCAATATAAATTGCCAGTGTCAGTTTACCACGGATATTTAAGGTTTTTTTTGTAATATGAGACTGATCAAGGAAAGCGTCTTATTCGCCGTCCTAAACACAAAACGTGAGGAAACTGTTTATATTTTTCAAAAATAATTGACGCAGCTAAAAAATCTGAAACTTTTTTCTGGTGCTAAGGAAGGTTAGAGTCTGGCTAATGAAAGCTGAACCTGAAAAATAGCGGCAAAATAAAAAAACATGACCTGGTAACACAGGGTCACTCACAAAGCCGCAATTTTCTCAGAGAAATTTCAATTTGACTTACGACATGACACCTCAGATAGACACACATAGAGACAAAGTGTTGCCAATCAACTAGGTTCAACTTTCATTAGCCAGACTCTATTCCTATCGCAAAAAAATAATCAGGCATTTCTAAAAATTTCATCCATTCCCAATTAAATAATTCGAAAGCACCGAGTACTTGTCCCTTTTTCGAATTGCCGTTAGTTCAGCCGCATACTTACCAGCTTACCACACAACGTACTTGGATAGACAAAATATACATGGTGTAATATTGGGATCCGTGTGTCAGACGGTTAGGGTAGGTAGGTAGAGACCCTTACAACATATTTTAGGTATACTTTATAAATAAATAACTAATATTCTTGTAATCGTAACAACATCAAAGTTACTTTCAAATTACGTAAACCCATCAGAGGCGTGTTGTGAATTTCATTCGAATCTAATCTAAGCTGAACTCGTCAAAAGTTCTTCATACATTATGTGAGGGTGGAAATAGATGTCACTGCTGGCAGGGACTTTTAATTACCTTTCTCAAATTACATGAGTTCCTAAGCTGACTTTGTTAATAAATAATTAACAACTGAAATTGGAATTATGATTGCATTTAGTTAGGTCGTTTCAGTTGATTTTGGGGATAATACTGCAAATTATTATTTTTAGATGTATTTTTTAAAATTAGTTGTTATTATTTTGTTTACTGCAATTATTTAGTTTAAGTAGTAGTTTAAATTCTATATTTTTAAAGTTTTACCATGTACTTCGAATGTATGTTTCAATACTATCAAACATGAGGAATGAACGACTAATGTAGATAGAATTCCCTACAATGTAGGTATACTTAATATGGACTTTCTGGAGATGTTTTAATTTTTGCTTGATAACTTGGGCGGCAAGAAGATATATTACACTATTCTAGCAATTTGTTACAAGGATTACAATTGTTCACAGATCTATGCCGACGAAGACGAACCCGCCTCCAAAGACGAGGAAGCAATGGGCAAATTGAAAGATCTCACCGTGTTGGAGGACGACACGGACGACACGGACGACATGGCAGACGACGATGACTACGGAGACGACGACGACGAGGAGAGCGGTTACTGGTATGAAGAGTATGACAGGAGGAGTAAGAAGGTGGGTGTAGATCATAATTATATACTCGTATATAGACGACAAAACAATGGGCAAGCTGAAAGACCTCACCGTGTTGGAGGACGACACGGACGACACGGACGACATGGCAGACGACGACTACGTGGACGACGAGGAGAGCAGCTACTGGTATGAAGAGTATGACAGGAGGAGTAAGAAGGTGAGTGCAGATGATTTGTACTCGTATATAGACGACGAAGCAATGGGCAAGCTGAAATACTTCACCGTGTTGGAGGACGACACGGACGACATGGCGGGGGACGACTACGTGGACGATGAAGACGAGGAGTGCGGCTACTGTTAAGAACGTACCTACTACAGGAGGAAGCAGAGGAGCAGAGGATAATAGTTTTCATAGCATCGTACAAAATGAAAGAAAATGGCGCTTCCGTAATACTAGTGAGTAATAAAATTCCAAAACACGTTACCGAACTCACTGACTCAGTCGTACGTAAAACAAAATATTTGAAAAGCGTGTTATAAGATAAACGATTACTTACATCATGGATATTTGTCATATTTGGCAGAGATAGCGTCCTGCACGAGTAATCAATCGCAAAAATAAATAGGTAAATGGGCTTTCTGCTGTAGACGTATGTAATTTTATAATAAAGTGATATTATTTTGGAAAAATGATACCTACCTCGCCGAGTTTTTTTCGCCGGTTCTTCTCATGGCAGAGGTTTTATTTCCGAACCGGTGGTAGTTTATTGTCTTTATTGACATTCGTAGGTGCATGTTACTTTTTAAGAATTAATACATTTGATTTTGACTTTGATTTTGGAAGTAAATATAAAATAAAATATAATTATTTTATTACCGAACATTTAAAAATATTTAAAGTAAATTCTAACACAATGGCCACCAAGATATCGGGGCGCAAACATCTAAAGCCGTCAGCTCGGATCCGGGCATTAACGTTTCGCCAATAATCCTCGTCGGAATAAGGCTCGTATTTAAGCTCGGTAAAAGCCTTTCACCTTGTTCCGGAAAGCTTAGAAAGCTACGAAGAAAACAAAAGGTCTATTGTAGTTTGTGGATTAGTTATGATGAATTTGGTCTAATGCGTCGTAATTTAAGCTTGTTTTTGTTATTAAGGTCTGATCTTTATTCATTTCGAAGAAACAAGGCTTCATTGAGGATTATTCGATAGTAGATGAATCTACATTAAATACACGTATTCAATGTACTCTCATTGTAGACGGTTGTCCAGAGTCGCGATTTTTTTCTCCTATAACATTCGAAAGTCCTTTCGATTCTTTAGAAAAACCCGATTGTATCAATATTCATAAAAAATCCGAGTACAACTTTCCGTAAAATGACCCTGATATATGAATATAATATGATCAGATAATATACGAATAAAAAGTTACAAACTCACAGTTTTCGGACTTATTCCTAGTGACTGTCGTAAAGGGACACCCAAACGTCGGTAAACACTTTGTGATGGGAGCTCTTGTTACACTAGACATGCAAATACGATACGGGTGCGCAAGTCTACCTCACACTTGGCCGATTAATCTAGCCTAATTCTGATTCACCTAGTGGTTGAAGTATAAACTTGTGATAAAGAACTTTGTTCCAAAATTCAAGAAGATATATTTTGACGACGACCTATCTGTGAACTAGTATTTTTTTGAGGAAGACTTTTCTGTGAACTAATCTTTTTGATCCATTGAACGGTATTTTCCGTCGCAAATAATGTGGCGGTAATAATGGCAGTCACATATATATTCACTTCGTCTTTGTTATGCGTGACACGAATTGATGTTCCTGAAAGTTACTCGGATAACATAATTTATCAGAACTTTTGCACGTATACGCTATATTGTGTCAATCATTTTGAAGATGCTAGTCTCAACGAACTTGACATGAGTGAGACGTCAGGCACGTAAATCTCACGACAAGCCCAATTACATTTATACGTACAACAGCTCTGGTCAGCTTTAGACCCGCCATATACGGACCGCTCAGAGCAGTCGAGGCCTCATGCAATATGACGACTGCTCTCGTGCCGTTGGTCTGGACTGCTATAAGCAGTCCGTCTATGACGGGTCTTACTGTGCTCCATGAGACAGAGTGCTTAAGACCCGCCATGGACGGACTGCTTAGAGCAGTCGAGGCCTCATGCAATATGACGACTGCTCTCGTGCCGTTGGTCTCGACTGCTCCAAGCAGTCCGTCTATGGCGGGTCTTACTGTGCTCCATGAGACGGAGTGCTTAAGACCCGCCATAGACGGACTGCTTAGAGCAATCGAGGCCTCATGCAATATGACGACTGCTCTCGTGCCGTTGGTCTCGACTGCTCCAAGCAGTCCGTCTATGGCGGGTCTTACTGTGCTCCATGAGACAGAGTGCTTAAGACCCGCCATGGACGGACTGCTTAGAGCAGTCGAGGCCTCATGCAATATGACGACTGCTCTCGTGCCGTTGGTCTCGACTGCTCCAAGCAGTCCGTCTATGGCGGGTCTTACTGTGCTCCATGAGACGGAGTGCTTAAGACCCGCCATAGACGGACTGCTTAGAGCAATCGAGGCCTCATGCAATATGACGACTGCTCTCGTGCCGTTGGTCTCGACTGCTCCAAGCAGTCCGTCTATGGCGGGTCTTACTGTGCTCCATGAGACTGAGTGCTTAATTAAGACCCGCCATAGACGGACTGCTTAGAGCAGTCGAGGCCTCATGCAATATGACGACTGCTATCGTGCCGTTGGTCTGCCGTTGCTCTAAGCAGTCCTTTTATGGCGGGTCTTACTGTGCTCCATGAGACTGAGTGCTTAATTAAGACCCGCCATAGACGGACTGCTTAGAGCAGTCGAGGCCTCATGCAATATGACGACTGCTCTCGTGCCGTTGGTCTGCCGTTGCTCTAAGCAGTCCTTTTATGGCAGGTCTAAGAGTATGTTCGGCCTCTTAAGCTATATAAGGACTTTGGTAGATATGTTAAAAATACTTAATTATGAGCAAACAGAAAATTTACTAGAAAGAACGTAATTAGTATCAAACACAGACACATAGATACACACACACACACACACACACACACACACACACACACACACACACACACACACACACACACACACACACACACACACACACACACACACACACACACACACACACGCACGCACGCACGCACGCACGCACGCACGCACGCACACACATTTATTATAGTAAATAAATACAATAAATATAAATAAATAAAGACTATCTAAAGGTCTGTAAATTAATTAATGTAACTAATCAATGCATGTTATTTAAGTGTACTTCGGGTGATATTGAATACTTATTGCTAATGTGGAAGAGCGGGATTTCCTGTTACAGGTGTATATTCACTTACTAGGAAATTCCGGCCCTGTTTATAAAAATACCACTTAATATTTACCTGAATAAAGATTTTTTTGATTTTGATTGATTTTTTTTGATAAGGCTCACGCCCGCAACTAACTAGGGTCGCTGTCTAACGGCTATTATTATTATTTATTATTGAGTTTTGCGTTTGGCAGGCGAGGCTATACATTAGTTTTCAAGGCAATAGCTCTCGCATATAACTATGGCTCTACGGCGAGCGCTTTCCGCTACAAAGCGGAAAAATGCATCTATGCGATACGGCGTAGCACACGTAGCGTAACTTGGCCTCGAATGGGTTAATATTGCTCTTTTTATAGAAGTCTAAGGTCGTGCTTAATGGACAGACGAGGCGTAGGTAGCATCGTCGCACGCGTCGCTTATCCTTAAACACAGTTCTTATACATTCTCTCCTGCCCATTTAATTCCCTTCACCCATGAGAGGAGACTTGTGCCCATGTTTGTTATTCGGAACGCGTCAATGCGCCTCACCTCACCCGTCATGCCTACCGAAACTACTAGACCTCTGATTACGCTTCTCTATACTACGATAAGTCGTCAAGATATATTTGTGGGAGAACGGTGAGCTGAGCTTAAAACAAGTTACAGAATAGCGGGTCTGTACTGGGACGTACATAGGCTAATGATGATGAATTTTGACGTGATCATTACATACGGATTATTATTTTTCAGACTGGACGAACAAACATGGTGCACCTGAAGCCGGAAGACTTCATGGGGTCAGTTGTGACACGGGGGCAAAAGCGGCCCGCCGACCACCCGTCCAACATACACCAAATCCACCGCATGCTTAATGGACTCGATGCCCAGACAACAGGTATGGGTATACCATGAATAATTGCGTTAAAACTTCATGGGGTCAGTTGCAACGCAGGACAAAAGCACCGTTAACAAGCTTCTAGTCGTAGTCGAAGTTGACTGATAGTTTTTAACCCCCATGAAAAAGAGGAGTGTTCAAACTTTAACATGTTCTGTGTGTCCATTGTGGTGCCCCAAGTATTAGCAGGAGCTTTCAAAAATACGAACCGATTTCAGTTCAGCTTTTTTGAAAGTCTTGTCTGCGAGATGGTTCTTAGAAACGATTGTTGCGTCGGGGGCGTTTTAATTTTTTAATAAATGTAGTTTTAATGTCTATTTATGTGTCCAGCGGAGCCGCCGGCGCAGGAGCCCGCAGCGCGGGACAAGCGCAGCGTGTTCCCTGACTCCAATGTCAACGACGCCATCGTCTCCAAGCCCGATGACAGGTAACTAACTAGAGACGTAGAACTAAATATCAACGACGCCATCGTCTCCAAGCCCGAGGACAGGTAACTGACTAGAGACGTAGATATATCTATGACCCAAACGTGTGAGAATTAAAAAATCTAAGACAATCCAGAAATTTCGAAAGTTAGCCCAAAAATGGGTAGCAGCTGATATTAATATCCATAATACTTAGGCTTTTCCTTCTATTGACAATTATCTTTTCTTTTCCCTTCTTTTGGGGTTGCCAGTATGTACAGTCTCACTACTGTACATTTTCCGTTTACGTTGCGACCTACTTTAGGCCGCGCTACAATATGACATTATGAAGTTAATTTAGATTAGTGCAAACTTAACTCTCATACTATAAACATCAACTGAAGGAACGCCCAATTCATATTTTGTAACTTTAAAAGTAATAAATCAGTTTAACTTTAACTTAACTTCTCCGTTCTTTCAACGCACTCCAACACAATATTTAAGTACGCTTATTAAATAAATTCTTTAAAAAAATATTTCATATTGAAAACCTGAATATACAACAATGGCTACTTTTTTTCGTGAACAAGCCTTAGAATACATAGGCTGGGCAAAGTAAGAATTCCAAACCTGACAAAGTACCTACTCTTTACATGAAGTCCGTTGAGGTACCTTCGCCATTTATTCTTAATGCTCTTTTTTGCAATGTAAAAGCTGATTGGACATTACATTTCATTTTATTTATTTATTTCTATAACAATATTAAATTGTGTTTGAAATCTTAGTTAAAAACGAATTACATGCTTAAAACTTTATAATTAAATAAGGATCAGGACATTTCAGCACATAAATTTTCATACCAGCAAAAGAAATAAGTACAAATAGAAGCAAGAATAAAAATATAAATGAAAACGTACAATAAACATATTATTATAAATTATAATTAGAGAAATATTTGATTTCATGTCAGTCCATATGAAAAGGGAATAACTAACTAATAGAAAAAACAAATAAATTATTCATTTTACAATACATGTGTCCGATTAAATTCATTCATTATTGCAGTGGAAAAACTCTTCAACGGAATAAACACATTTAGTTGGCAAATATTACTGTTACCCCATAGCTTGATGCTATAACGTATTTTGAACTCAACTAGCGCATGATATACCATTTTCAGTTGTGTCAGTCTTAGTTCATCTCTGAGGCATGAGCTGAGCAAGCTAGTCAACGAAGACTGTTCTTCTTTCCAGCTCAACCGGGAATCAATATGTACAAGAAATTTTGCGGATTCTACTTGATCTATCTTTGTACCTTCTAGATGTATTTGCAATGAATCTTTATTTCTTGCCGTTGTTCTGAAAAGCAGAGCATTTGTCTTTTGGCAGTTAAATTTAAGATTGTTGACCTTGAACCATGTATAAAAAAAAACATTCTCCACTTAAACGAGACCGACATATCCCCGCTTCACGAATTTACGAGTTATAATATTTTAAGTCTAAACAGGCAACACAGGTCAAATTGCCTGAATTTGCACTGTATTTTGACATTGTGTTTCGTACGTAGATAAGTCTGATAAAGCCAACTAAACAACTGAACCAACAGATGCCCTCTACAGTCATTGAAAAACCAATATTGATAACCAATAATAAACCAATTGTGTCAATTATCACGGTTGCATGCGTGCCGGCAATGTTGGCAGCCGTTATTGCCAATAAACGATACTAACTTGGAATAAATTGCTGCATTCTCATCAATATTGGAAGTATGGAAAAATAGGTTCTTTATTTATTGTATGGCAAGGTGTACACTGTCATTACAATTTAAATTAACATTTCCTTAAAATTCATTGCACACAGATTAGCGCATTATTGCTGCTGTTAATTTAAGTAGGTACCTATGTACTACATTTGCGATGCCCTTGCCCTTGCAGGACTCATGTTTATTTACGTTCATATTGTAACACATACAACCTTTAAGTTAAAAAAAAAATAATGCAATAAAATACTTGATTAGGTACTTGATTTAATAACCATGCTTCAAAAACCATATAACACGAGCTGTGTTTTGTATTAGCCATTTTTAGAGAAGTAATGATTGGGCGACCGATGGGAAGGTCAATTTGGTTCAACATTTCTCATAATAATCTTGAGATTTTCCAGGACTCTCACACTGCCATCCAGCCAATATCTAACTTATTGTACAGTATTCCATTACTCCAATTTAATTTACAGAAGTGTAGTGTGGTAGTTTTCCCTTGCTTTTCACACTGTGATTTACGATCCGTGTTCGTCTCGCTCCATAATACCAGAGAGCCCTACCGGAACCTACGTTTTCCTGGGAGTACTAGTGCCATTTCTGCCTAACGCTAGAGATTTGCTTATTTAACGGTGGCAATTAGTTGCCAGGTCCCAGAATTGTCACCGGATATTGAAGCTATTATAGAGAAACTCATCCTACAAGTCTTCCCAATACATCCTGATAATCTTTCCGCTATCATAAACCCTATATCGTGATTTCACCAAAATCATTAGTGCTGTTCCCGACCCGACAGATCCATTCGATGTTAGAATATCATCAGGTAACATGAAATACCGTATCAGTTGCGAAACTAGATTTTATCAATATATTTTCCTCCCTCATAATATT
Source organism: Epinotia nisella (assembly GCA_932294315.1). Taxonomy (NCBI): domain Eukaryota; kingdom Metazoa; phylum Arthropoda; class Insecta; order Lepidoptera; family Tortricidae; genus Epinotia; species Epinotia nisella. The sequence continues at coordinate 23,049,113 of OW028676.1, forward strand.
CTAGTCTCTTGTCACACGAGATAATTCATCAATACAGTTAATTAATCTATTATCCTTATTGTACGATATCGCCACAGAACGCAAACGACGTAACTGCGCTACGATTTTTCTATCGTAATATATGTCAGGAAAAATGGACTTTAAGTGTAAGCTACTAAGGTCGCTTTTCCTAGAGATCAACACTTATATAATGTTTTATTAAAAATAATACCAGCAAGACAAAAGATAATAAGGTAAAGATACACGATTGTCTCACATTAGACGCTGTCAATGTTATGAAGGCACTTTGCTTTGACCGCAAAGATTAAATTACCAGCTGGCACGTATAATTACTAATTACCTGGATTTTGCTAAAATAACTCTTATAAGTACGGTGTGTTAGGTTCTTTATTATATAAATGTAATCGTACAAGTCATGGCAACCTCTTGCTTTGTTAAATCTCAGGGATAAAGTAAGATATGAGTTACAGATACACAAGGTGGACTGATGACCTGGTAAAGGTCGCGGGAGTCCGCTAGATGCCAGTGGCGCAGGACCGGTCATTGTGGCATTCTGGGGGAGGCCTATGTCCAGCAGTGGACGTCTTTTGGCTGATCTGATGACGATGATGATTATGAGTTTAAGAAGACTATGTGAATAACAATAAAATTTATAAAAAATCCAAGCGAGTTTGGTGTAGCTTTGTGTTTGTGTCCGCCACTACTCATTCGATTTTTTTCTTTCTTTTTCTGGGCCTTCTGGGTGGACATAATAGGCTAATATATGTATATATCATATCCCGCGACTTTGCATGCGCTCTGTATAATACGCGGATGAAGCCACGCGAGCAGCTAGTACATAAATAAAACTATAATAAAATAAAAATTATTTAATTCGGACCATATAAAATCCATATTTACAATCTATAATACTCATACTCATACTCATTACTTATTGACAATAAAAATTGCAAGTCAACGTAAAACGAAGAAACTTCCTTTTAAACAAAAAACCCCTGAGAATCTCTTGTGATTAATTACATAAGACTTACATAAATACATTCATAAACGTTAACAAGCAATGGGTCGTTCTTCTTTTCGACCGACAATAGCCTGTCCTTCGTCTTATTACGGCATCTCATTTGAGTAATGATGTTTACGGTTTTATAATGTTCAAATGAACGTCCATATTATTTTATTAATTAGTGATATTTAATATTTCACTTTCTCTAACTAGCATTTTTTTTTAATGTTTTTTTTTCGCAGAATGCCGTGACAGAGTGGTAAACCAAAATGTTGTCCCCACTGAAAGAGTCCAATCTGTCACATGTTTTTTTTTAGAAACCAACCGTAAATAAATATTTATATTGGCCAGAAAGGAAACTTTAATTAGTTCTAATGAAGAAACCTATGCATTTTTTTTTAAATCGCACTTCAAAACCACAATTTTCGATAGTTCAAACACCAAAAAAACAGAAAAACCTCGGTTCATTGTCGGTAAAAAAGAAGAACGACCCAATTGCTGTCTACTTGGAAAACTTTGCTAACAAGAATTCTGGAAATACATTTTATAGATCAGCAAAACTGGACTGGAGCAATATTTCAATATTGTGTTACACAAAGGGATACCAATTTGGGAGGACAATTTGGTTCGGCACTTCCCTGCGCGTTCGTGTTGGGGAGCACTCGTTCCTCTACATTTAGGTACACAACGTACAAATAAAATAGAATTATAAAATACTAGATACCGGCGTATTGCAAAGAACGCAGACAAACCCGCGGGATAAAATATCGCCAATAACCATCCAGAAAGTCCATATGAAAAATATTTTTTGAAATCGAATAAGCGGTTCTGGAGATTACCCATTACATACAAACTTACAAACTTAGCTTGTAAACTAACAAAGCTACAATCTCACAGACTTTTTTCCTCTTTATCATCATCATCATCACCATCATATCAGCCGAAAGACGTCCACTGCTGGACATAGGCCTCCCCCACCGGTCCTGCGCCACCCGCATCCAGCGGACTCCCGCGACCTTTATCAGTCCACCTTGTGTGGGGCCTACCCACGCTGCGCCTTCCGGTACGTGGTCGCCACTAGAGAACCTTTCCGCCCCACCGGCCATCGGTTCTATGTGCAATGTGCCCCGCTCGCTGCCACCCAAGTTTAGCAATTCGGAGGGCTAATATATCGGTTACCTTGGTTCTGCTGCGGATAGCCTCATTTCTGATGCAATCACGCAGATACTCCCAGCATAGCCCTCTCCATTGCCCTTTGAGCCTTCTTATGAGGCCCATATTAAGCGACCACGTATCCGTGCCATACGTTCGCGTATGTCCTCTTTATAATATTAGTAAAATATACCAGGGCCTCACTGGGTTCATCTCTTTCACATGCCAATTGCATTTTAGTACGTTTCGCGTCGCGCGCGGTTCCGACTGTTCCCACACGTTACAGAATACAGAATACAGAATTTATTGGTTAGCTCAGGGCTGTTATTCGCTACGCGCAAATGCGGCTCACCCCGCCGGTCACCCGTTACGAAACTAGACCTCTACCTACGCTTAGTTACTACGCATCGCGGTGTCAAGATATATTTGTGGGTGAGCGTTAAGGTGAGCTTAAACAAGTTACAGAATAGGGGGGCAGCACGCGTGGCAGCGACGGCGCGAATCAGATTAAAATCGGAAGCTACAGATCAAAATATACCTCTTATACCTTTATACCTATTTGACACACCGTGGTACACTTTTGCACGAGGGAGTTGGTAATACAGTCACCAATTTACTTTGAATTTTTATTTGAACATTTTACGGTGTGTCTTTTGTCTAAAAGCTTTGAAAGAAACCACTTAGCGCAAGTTCTCACCCACACGTAGCCCGTTGGCCGACATTTTGTTCTAAGTTATCAAACGGGAGAAGCAATTAAAACTTGTAGCTGTTTAATTAAAAGACCTTTCTTATAGCTGAACAACTTAAAGTGTGAAGTTATATAAACTAGATTTTGAGAGCTTGCCTTTGAAAAGTTTAGGACTTAGGTATAGTGTGAAGTCATATAGTACCGCGAGACGAGGTTTCTTTGGGTAAGACAACTGTATATTTTAAAAGCGGTTATCAGAATTCACAGCAGTGTAGTGGGCTCTGTAAGCCACGAGCTAATGACTAGGAAGCGCATTCTACATGTTACCGCTTCCTTGAAGCTGGCCAAAAAAATATAGCCACCGCCTAAGGTTGAACGAAATAAAATTATTATTATCATCACATCAGACAAAAGACGTCCGCTGCTGGACATAGGCCTCCCCCAAAGAGTGTCACAATGACCGGTCCTGCGCCACCCACACCCAGCGTACTCCCGCGACCTTTACCAGGTCATTGATACTAATAATAATAGTTCTTTATTGACAGGCAATAGTCGACCTTGTTGGCGTTTCATAATTTTCATATATGGGTGAATTGCAAAAAAAAAATTAATCTATGCTTTAACTTTTCTCTATTGTTTAACGACAGTTACCCATGTGAAGTGTATGGAAAAATGTTAAAACGTAGATCAGATTAAGGCGCTTAAATATGAACCTACAAATCATTTGCAATCCACCCCTATACTAAAGAATAAAATTGTTATTTTCAGTCCCCGCCGCAAGACTAAGAAGTTTTCCAGTGCAGAGTCGCCAAAGATGTTCAACGTCCAGCACACAGTCTCCAGAACAGTACGGAACAGCGATGATGTGAGTACCGACTGTACTTAGTTATTCGTATAAATGATTCTTTTTAATAGGGGTTTAGGCTCAAAATTTATTGGGGCAGTGCTTCAGAGATTCATTCGATTTTTGTTTTGCAGAAACGGGCTATTCGGGCGATATATAAATTGAACCATAGAGACTCACTTAGAGATAAGTTTAAAAATATTAATATAATGACATTACATTGTCAATATATCTATGAAAACCTTCTGTATGTACATAAAAACATTGCCAATTTTAGGAAAAACTGTGACATTCATAATATTAATACTAGAAATAAGCATAAGCTCGCGATGCCCACCACTCGGCTCCAAAAAAATTCAAAAATCATTCATGGGTAATTGTGTAAGGTTTTATAACAAACTTCCAGGAAACTTAACTGAGTTATCTATTAATAAATTCAAGAACTATGTGAAGCGTAAACTTATCTCGAAAGCTTATTATAGCACACAAGACTACATGAATGATAAAACTCCATGGAACTAATTTTGACTGAATTTTTAATCTATTATTTTCGTAATATTTTGTTTTTTGACATTAGATTGTTTTTCTAGAAATATTCTACTAGTATTTTTTATACAATTTTTTTATCATATATATTTTATTCTTTATGTTTAAAAATTACTCTAAAAAATTAACTGACGATTTGAAAGTGCTTGTTACTAGGCCTACTTGAATAAAGATCATTTTGAGTTTGAGTTTGAGTATTATCAGTTTGTCGTATATATGAGTAAAATGCTAATGAAAACTCAAACATAATCGAGGAGTTTGTATACGACATTGAAAAACACCGATTGAATGCAGAATTTGGCCACACATATTGCTGATTTTTGACAGGAAGTACCGCCTGGAAAATTTTGATATTTAGGCAAGTAGTAGGCCAATGTATGGTCTATTCTGAGAAAAAAATCTAGAGGTGTCACGTCACTACTACACAACCACATAAAAAAAAACATTTTTTTATTTGGTCTTTATTTTATTTTTTTATATGATAACTAGTTTAAGTTTTTTGGGCGGTGACGCAATTCTATATAAAGAGCATCATTTGAAAATTTGAAGCAAATCGCTTGAATACATCCCGAAAAACAACACATAAAAAAAACTTTAAAAAATCATAAGTCAAAAACTGTCACAAGTAGGATGTTCATACTCAACATAAATATTCTTCACTATAAGAGGTACGCACAAAAAAAAACTCGAGCCCATTTGATATAAGGGCCGACTTACTATGGAAACCCGACTATACGACTACGCCTTTGGCGTAGAGATAATTTAAGACCCTTGGAATGATATAGGATAGTTTTTATCTCGGAAATCATCCCTGAAGATGGTGGTAGTTTGTTTGGGACAGCGATAATTAAGCTTGCGCCTAAAATAATTTAATAGCAATAATGTATCTAAGACGATAACAAGTTCTACGCGGACGAAGTCGCGGGCAACAGCTAGTACAAAATAATGATAATTCAGTAATAATAATACAATCCAATTTATAAAAGTATGCAATTTTTCATCAATGTTTTCTTATATTATCACGTAAAATTATCGTCCGTAAACCGACTTTACAGACAACCATTTTTACGATAACTTAGAAGTTTCACAGCTTCTAGGGACTGTAGACCTGAGTGTATGGTTTTAATTTCAACTCTATACCTCTACGCGTTCCCGAAATAAATGGTCTTGACAGACAGACAGACTGACAACAAAGTGATCCTATAAGGGTTCCGTTTTGTCCTTTTGAGGTATGGAACCCTAAAAATCACAATAAGAGCACTTTTTATATCTTGGCGATAATATTGCCAGTGCTTTCGTTTGCAAAGTACGTAACCCAACTTGTCATTGTCATTTACACCTGCAATACTTTTAACGTGTTAACTAGTGGGTTTGATGTCACTATTGCGAAATATAGTGTAACTACCTACGTACAAAACGTAATCAGTATTATTAGAGGAGCCTCATTCTCTTATTGCGCGATGTACATGCGACATCTCGTAATGATTATTTTTCTATTACGAAGAATAAATCATTCCGTTATATAAATATGTCTAGTCAAATCGCTCGCAGAAAGATTTGTCCATTCTTATGGAGCAGAGAGTTTCACCCCACCGTGCGCCGCAGTGAAATGGTTAACCGGGTTAATTACATTAATTTAAACATGTCCCATTCTGAGGGTCGTTTCGAGATTGAAATTTCAGTATGTTTGGCGCATTTCAACTCTGTGTGCGTCGAGTAAATATCAAATAAGAATGCCTAATATAATTGAGCCCGCAGTGGCGGAGCGCCCATACAAGCCGATTCCCACCGCCTGGCCTAAAATTTCTTGTTTGGCAAGCCTATATTTATATACTTTAAACTCTTTTATAACGTTTTTTGTTCCGAGTTGCCTGTTGAACATTTTCACGCGCCGCCACGGTCAGGTGAGCCCGCGAACGACTTTACGGCTAGGCCACGACTTCGAGCGACAGCGGCAACGGAAGGTACTATCGCCCAAGGGTACGCGTTCACACTTTCTGATGTGTGAACCCGTACCCTTGGGCGATAGTACCTACGCCATATGTGGGAGCGAGATACTGCGCTCCTATCTCTCGCTTCGACGTATGGCTCACCGTTGATGAGCCATGACATGACAGTCACGCGCGCTGTCGCCGTCGGCGAGACAATAAGAGACCTCAGCACGGTTATCACAGGACGGCCAGCTAACTGTGTCTAATTACAGAGACGGTTTATCTGTTGTGAAATGCATGTCTCCAACAGTGCCTATCTGTATTAATATTAATTTGGATTTAGGTGCTGAATTGTGTAACTTTTAACTTTTACCGTATGAGTCTTGTGTAACTGGAAATAAATGCTTTCATTTCATTTCATTTCTCGCCGCGATACACCTCCACCTCCAGGCCGTCCTGTAGTACCTACACTTCATTTCATTTCATTTCTCGCCGCGATACACCTCCACCTCCAGGCCGTCCTGTAGTACCTACACTTCATTTCATTTCATTTCTCGCCGCGATACACCTCCACCTCCAGGCCGTCCTGTAGTACCTACACTTCATTTCATTTCATTTCTCGCCGCGATACACCTCCACCTCCAGGCCGTCCTGTAGTACCTACACTTCATTTCATTTCATTTCTCGCCGCGATACACCTCCACCTCCAGGCCGTCCTGTAGTACCTACACTTCATTTCATTTCATTTCTCGCCGCGATACACCTCCACCTCCAGGCCGTCCTGTAGTACCTACACTTCATTTCATTTCATTTCTCGCCGCGATACACCTCCACCTCCAGGCCGTCCTGTAGTACCTACACTTCATTTCATTTCATTTCTCGCCGCGATACACCTACACCTCCAGGCCGTCCTGTAGTACACTCCATTTCATTTACCAAGGCCCGATGCCACTTGAAACTTAACAATGAAGCTCATAATGTTTATCTTTTGTTGTCTAATAGTTTTAGTTTTTATTAGTAATAGTTTTGACGACCGAATAGCCTAGTGGTTAGTGTACCTGACCATGAAGCTTGTGAGGTCACGGGTTCGATCCCCAGTCGGGGCAGATATTTGTATGATGAATACGAATGTTTGTTTTCGAGTCTTGGATGTTTAATATCCATTTAAGTATGTATTTATCTATATAAGTATGTTTTTCCGTTGTCTAGTACCCATAGTACTTACAGGCTTTGCCTAGTTTGGGACTAGATCAATCGGTGTGAATTGTCCCACGATATTTATTACCTAAGCACTTCAAATTGGCACGTGCTGGTGCAAGCTGCATACAAAAAAACAGCACGCCGCAAAAGGGTCCTGCCAGGTATTCTTTGTTATTCTCTAATCCTATTGTTATCGCTAATGACCGTCTCAAGTGTCATCGGGCCTTCGCAAATGAAATGGAGTATAGCTGTACAGGGATCGTCTGACTGCGTCTAAGTACTAAGATACCAACATAGACACACTCAAGAAGTTATTTTGTTAACCTTAATGTAGTAGGATGATGTTAATATGTGTTAAACCATGTGTGTTTTCTTTTGTACCTTAATACATTTTATTTCGCTTCAGTTAATGCTAAGTAGAACGTTAAATTAACTTGAATACATACGGGGTTTTCGTGAATTCGGTACAGAAATATAGGCATGATTGAAAACATACATTCTCCTAAAGAACTCTTTTTAGCAAAGGTTTTAATAATGCCAATAAAAATGATGTCTGATTTTGACTGCTTTAACTTTAACACTAGAATCAAATAATAAATTAGTAAGACCATTATCTTGTATGAAACAAATAGTCAAAGTCAAAGTGATGTATTCTTCAATTTAGGCATATTACATGTACCTATGAATGTCGATAAACTACCACCGGTTCGGAAAGAAAACCTGTGCCTCGAGAAGATTATCTTGAATTGAGATGATTCCGATTTGATTTTGAAATAAAATTTTGCTTCATTCGAGATAATCTAACATCTTCCTAACTTTCTTGGTTCAAGAATATTTACCTGAAATGAGGTTGTATTCTTTTCTGTATATTATAAAGCGGTTTGTTCGCAGGAGGGGCGGCGGCCGTTCGTGGCGGCACATTTCCATGGCAACACCTCTCACCTCAACCCGGAGGTGCACGAGCACTATAAAGGTATGTAGCTAATATATTGCACTCGTATAAGCTCCTTAGAGGAAAAAAATCATCCTCAATGGTCGTCTTTATTGCTGGTCGTGTCCGCCTTGAACTTTTTCGGCAACTTCTGTCACCATCATCTGCTCTCAACCCTGTCTTGTCTTCTTACACCACACACACACACGTACTACGGCCACTAGACGACGATGTACATAGGTACTATATATACACTCGCGGTCAAAAAATTCGGGTCACCCTAAATTAAATAACCACAATAGGTATTTTTAAATATTTTACACCAGTTTTATTTACACAACAAACACTGATAGGCCCAAGGTTACCAGAAGCGCAGGGAAGCTCAAAACAACTTTTTACAGGCTAGTAAAAGCGAAAAAGTCGTTCTTGGGAAATTGTATAAAATTCTACAATAAAATTCCAAAACACATTACCGAACTTACTGACTCTAAATTCAAATCTGTCGTAAAACGGACACTTATTTCAAAAGCATATTATAAGATAAACGACTACATCATGGATAGGTATAGTTGGCAGCGATAAAATCCTGCTCTAGAAATCAGTCGTAAAATAAATATGCTTTCTATTGTAGCAATGTAATTTTAAAATTTTATAATACTCTGATACTGAAATGGTATATTGTATACTGTTTTCAAAAAATGACACCTCGCCGAGTTTTTTACGCCGGTTCTTCTCGAGGCAGAGGTTTACTTTCCGAACCGGTGGTAGTTTATCGACATTCATAGGTGCATGTAATATGCCTAAATTGAAGAATAAATCACTTTGACTTTGACTTTGAATAGCAATTTCCGGGATCCTATCATAAAAATATCGATATCCAAAAATGACCATTTTTGCGATATTTCGCTCCATTAACGTTGTTTTCTTCAAAGGTATTGACGAGTCCGATTTAAACCTGGTAATGTTAATTATTTAACTTTTATTTTTACAGTTTAGATGTAAAATTAAATAAAGATCGCTACAGGATTTTTAATAAATCCACAATGCACTATTTTAGGAAATACGACGGTAATTTACCAACCCGTATTCATTGTCCGCGAGTGTACATAGAAAACACGCAAAACTCGTGTCTTTTATACAATTTAGGTACCTCTGATTTATGTAACATTAATATTTAGAGCGCATCTTGAGAAAAACTTGTTCGAGCTAACATAAAATAATTAAAAAATACACCTGCGATGTATTCTAAAATATTCCCTATTATCTAGCTTTTATCCCTAGAGCTTTAAAACGTGCGAGTAAACAAGCAAGTTGTTGCTCGTTGCAAAACAACCATTAGAGCCACAGTAATGAGGGAGCCACCTCGGCGCTTCGCAACGGGAAAAGTAACGCAAAAACCTTTTTTCACAAAACGTAACAAGCTGTTATTCGAAATGATTTTGTATTTTCGGTACGCAAGTTACTTAACGAGTTCTATTAGCAGTTTTAACGACATAAAACAATTTTCTCGCAGGTCTAAATGAAAAGTAGAATGTTTTTGTGTTATCATTTTTAAGGCACGGAAATATAACCTAACATCAGTACCTACAATCATGCTGGGCGACGTCCCCCTTAAAGTGGTAAGCAATTTTAAATACCTTGGGCGTATGCTCACCGAGTATATGAAGGTTGACCTGGACCTTGAGATGAAGAGGAGGGCAATGGTGGTAAGGGGAAATATGCTTGCCCGCAGATTTGCACGTTGTAACAAGCAAGTTAAGTTGACGCTTTTTAAAGCTTACTATCAGACGATTTACGTGCAGTCTGTGGGTAAGTTTTACGCAGTGGGCCTTTGTCGCAATTCTGGTGCAGTATAACAACATACTCAGAATGCTGTTGAAGCTGCCAGGGCATTGTAGCGCGTCGGGCATGTTTGCCGAAGCGCGCATCGATGATTTCTTCGACATCAGGCGAAAACGAGTAGGTAGCGTCGCTACTGAGACGGCTGAGAGGCAGCAGTCTTCTGAGGGTGTCGGCGGAGCGCCTCGACTGCCCACTCTCAAAATACTGGGTTCAGGCGGCTATCGGGAGGGCCAAATAAGCCTGAACTATTTAGTGTTGTTAAGTTTTGAGTAATTACTAAAAACATTATGGCGATCCAAGACACAAATTCTGCCACAAAACTAATTTTACACCTCACTCGATTCGTCAGTTTCACAACCCGCTCTCAGCGGCTCACAAAAAAGGCTTAAAAAATACAATCTAAAACTGACCCCCAGTATTTCAAAAAACTGACCTCACTAGTAATAATTGTGAAGAGATAATTATTACAGTTTTATACGTATTACAGGCAACGGTCTTGTTCGCGTAGCACACGACGCCCCCCACAACGTGTGGTACCCAGCCCCGTGGACGATGTCGTCCTCCCACCCGCGCCCCACGCTCACCAACAAAGGACACATCCACGTGAGGGACACTGGAGTCTACCTCGTCTATGTGCAGGTGAGAGCATCGCCCCCCACAATGAGTATCGTCCGCCCCGTGGGGAATGACAATCTCCACCCACGCCCCACGCTCACCAACAAGGGATACGTCTACGTTAGAGATATCGGCGTGTAGGTACCTTGTCCATGTGCAAGTGAAAACGTTGCCCCACGCATCGTGTAGTGCCTTGCACCCAAACCCCACCCTAACTAGAAAACCAGACAAGTGCGAGTTCAACTCGCGTGGTGAGGGTTCCGTATATAATCTAAATTTCATAAGTGTTTTTGAATACTCAAACTTCTTATAGGTTTTCCTGTAATCTTTAGGCAAGGAACTATTTTCCATATTCTTTTCAGAATTTTAATAAGTAGTTTCGGAGATAAGGGGGGGGGGGGATGGTCAATTATCGTCTTTTTTTCTAAATTACTTCAAATCTGATTTTCTAAAATTATAAAAAAAAAAAATCTGACATGCTTACAACAACCCCTTTCATTTGATATGTCACACAATACAGTTTGCGAAACTTTTTTTTTTTAATTTTCCAGTTTACCCCCCAAGTGGCCCCCTTGTTCAGAATTCATTCATTTACTTTACGCGTCTATCTTTGGGTCACCAATTTACACATGTGTACCAAATTTCAACTCAATCGGTCCAGTAGTTTCGGAGCAAATTGGCTATGACAGACGGACAGACAGACAACCGAGTGATCCTATAAGGGTTCCGTTTTTTCCTTTTGATGTATCGGAACCATAAAAAGGACATGTTCAAGAGCCACAAAAGGAGGGTCCATCACTCCTCACAACGTGTGGTCCCCCGCGCCTTCGACCCATGCTCACGAATAATAGACACGTCCATGTTAAAGACACCGTGTACTTTGTATACTGGTCTGGTGAGAGCATCGCCCCTCACGACGTGTAATCGTTCGCAGTCTGCACCGCCAGGGCCAGACTAGTGTGCATAAGATTCAAGATAAAAATCTTTACATTTAAAGCCGGCTGTTTTAAACTTTACGGTAATAAGTAGACTAATGCACTAACTTTAGATATCATAGATAATGGAACTAACTTACTACATAGAATTCCTATAACAAAACTAATTTGCAATTGTGTTCTGTAGTTTATTCCCCTGAGGCCCCGAGTCTGATTGCAAAATTTTCCACAGATATACTACCTGGACACCCACGACATAATATCCTGGGTACTTCACCGGACGAACGCGGACGTGGAAGGGAGAGAGACGCTCCTCCAATGCGCGCAGTCGTCTCACTCTAGCGAAACCCTAGAGAAACCGAATTCCTGTTTTTCTGCCGCTGCTTTATTCTTAAAAGCAGGCGACAGACTGGCAGTTAGGAATACAGGTGGCGATAGGCATTCATTGATGGAGCCAGAAAAGAGTTTCATCGGTTTAATAAAGCTGGCTGATGCAGAAGACCCGAACGAAGAGTTATAAAAAGAAAAGCGTTCGATTTTTAATTTTTTTTTTTTTTAAATAGTGCTGTGTCTATCGATTAGGGCCCGTATTTTTACAGTTTAGTTAGCGTTAACTATATTTTTTATGTAGGCCAAATGGTAATTTAGACCCGCAGGCCAGGATGCTCTCCTATAGTGATACTATGTTCTTCAAACATGTGCCATTTATATGTTTAGAATACCGATAGTACAGTGTTGTACAAAAGGCACCGGCCTAAGTACAAATAACTCATCAGTGATATATTTTATTTAGGCCCATAGAACAAAAAAAATATGTCGTGACCTTTTGTCGTGTCCTATAATTTTACTGATTTTTAATCATTTTTATACTTATCTATTTATATACGTACGTTTTCAATAAATCGTATGCCTTGCCTTAGTTTGTATTAAATTTACATCTAACCATAGCACAATTTGTTGGGTCGTGGGTATGGGATACTTTGCGAGATTTAACAGTTATATTAATAGTTTTATAAGTTTATTTTGGATGGCCGTTGGGGCGAAAAGGTTATCGAGTGGTGGCCACGTACTGGAACGCGCGGTAGTGGTAGGCCCCTCCACAAGGTGGACTGATTACCTGGTAAAGATCGCGGGAGTCCGCTGGATGCGGATGGCGCAGTACCGCGGTCACTTTGGCACTCTTTGGGGGAGGCCTATGTCCAGCAGTGGACGTCTTTCGGCTGATATGATGAAGTTTATTTAGTAACAAAAAAATTACATCAAGTATATTACTATCTTAAGTCTAAAATAACGCTCCAGACAAGTGTTTAAAGACAGTGTGCGGTGACAGGCCAAAAAGACCGAGGCCTCTGCTAGGGCTAGTTACAAGTTATACGACATAGTTCTAAGAGAACGATCGGTTTTTAGATAAAGCTCATAAATGGCCAACATTCAAAAATTATGACCCTATCATGATGTGGCCGTCGTATCGATTTGCCACACTAAGGCCTACATATGACACTGTCGCGGCCTGCGGCAGCCAGTCTGTGAGAGGCCTAAGGGTGGGTTGTACCATACCATCGGTAATCGCAAGCGGTCTTCGTTAAAATCTGAATATATGGAAAGTTTGACAATTTTCTACGGAATGACAGCTGCCGGCGCCATGGACCTATAATAATACTCAGCGTTGCCACAATGAGGGACGGAAAGGCTCCTATACAGTTAAATTAAGAACTGGTCTTAAAACGGCTGATGGCTTACCATAAACAACCTACTTAATTTGGGCGGGTAATAGTTTAGTGCCACAACCTCATACTAAATCAGTTGTGGCAAATATAAAAAAACCGGCCAAGTGCGTGTTGGACCACGCAAAACGAAGGGTTCCGTGCCTATTAAAAAGGTCGTATCGTCACAGAAATTTTATGGCACTTACGTCCTTTTCTTTGAGGAAGGCAGTTTTTCAGCAATATCTCGAAAACCTCCGAACCGATCTTGTTCAAAACAATTTTCGGTGAATGAAATTAATAAGCCCGATGTCCATGAATTTTTTCATATTTTTAAAATACACCGTTCAAAAATTAGAGGGGGGGGACAGAATTTTAGTGACTTTCGGGGCGATTATCTCCGGCTCTATTCACTTAATCAAAAAAAATGCTAAGAAACCTTATATTTATTTTGAAAGGCCTATCCATTGATGTGCCACACGAGGGGTCACAATGAAAAATTTTTTTTTGACTTTTAGTTTTATGTATGGAGTGCACCCCGAAAAAAATTTTTTTTTGTCATTTTAATTACAAAACTATGTAGCGGCTAACAAAATACACCTATCCTCAAAATTTTATTCAAATACACCTCATAGTTTTCGAGTAAAATGCCTGTGACATACGGACAGACGGACAGACGGACAGACGGACAGACGGACATGACGAAACTATAAGGGTTCCGTTTTTGCCATTTTGGCTACGGAACCCTAAAAAGTGGATATTTCCCTTTCTGTCTCACTTATCGAGATTTGTATGCTACCATCACGTTCGGACGTGGTATTATTATTATCATAGCTTAGTATGCATTAAATAATTTGACTTGACTTTTTTTGACTTGCTTGTCCTGAGTATTATAGTTGCCAGTGCCATATTCAACGTTGATCGGCAGCTGTCATTCCATAGAGATTGAGAGTGACAGTTGGCAGCGCCATATTTGATGTAGATTGGTCTATAATCGTAAGTTTGTACAACCCGCCCTGATTGTTTAATAGGGTAGTTTCCTCATGTTAAAATTGATAACCTAGTGTTGCTAAATGGATAGTAAACCATCAAATAAATGTAATAAAGTATAAATTACAAAATATAATTAAAATCATAATAAAGATAGTGGACCTTGAAATAATAATAATATTTTTATTGTTCAAAAGTAAACTTAAACCTACCAATAGAATGCCTACGATTTTATAGAAACAAATAACTATACCTAAACTCAGTATTTCGCGACCAAAACAGCAATTTACTTGATATTCCATACAACGATTAATACAAATATTAAACTGTGACGTCATACTTCAATATCAATTAGTATGAAACGTTTCGGCTGCCGCCAGCGAGGTCCGTCTTGAACTAAATTTTTTGGGTATATTCTTTAATTGTAGTTGCTCCCATACAAACATTTGTTCCTCTCCAAAAACTGGTTTGAATGACATCGTAAAAAAAATTAGGACAGAAGCCTATTATCCAGTTGATGGGACAAGGTTATATTATAATACCACTGTTAAATCTCCCAAAATGTTCAAAACCCATGACTATCACTATAAATTGTGTAAGTTTTATAACTCACCTACATTTAAATCAAAAAATATTTCATGCCATTGATATTATAAGTATGAGTACTAATTACTAATATTACACTTATTTGTAAATTAATTTATTATAACACAAACGTAAAAGTTTGACACAATATGTTAAGTTTATACCATATGGTATAGTTTTAAGGGGATAACGCATTGTCATTATTGATGTTATTAAATGTAACGAATAAATAAAATAATTGCGTCTAAAAATTAGTTTTTTATTTCTACCTACCATAAGAAATTGTCCTAAAAACCATTCTAGTAGGTATATTATGCGACTTCTTGTACACAACTTTTATATTAAATACCTATTATACAGCAAAGTTTGACCTTTGACTCTATCTACAAAGCAAATTATGTAGGCTAATAAAACTTGCTATACATTTTTTAGAAGGTTGTAAACACGAGAAGCATCAAAAAGCTACAAAGACAGAATAAAGCTTACTCACGACTTACATTTTATGTTATAGGCAAGCTAAGAAAAATACCAAACGAGAAATACGAGTATCTTTCGCAAAAAATGTGTAATAATACGGTATTTTGCTACTGAAACACGTATAAACCTATGTACACAGGTCACATTTACATACGAGAGTATGTAAAAGTCTAAACGTATGGTGCAAGTGTAAGGAAGTAGAGATTATAACATTATACAACATCAGTAGCACACGACCGTTAATCGAAACGACTGCACGCAACCAGCCATTATTCATCTCTTCACAATCGTAAAAGACGAATACATATCACACTAACCACTATAATAGTCTCATTATAAAAGAGTAAACTTTGACTGAACTCGTATTCCCTGAATCAAAATCATATTTACGAAACGATTCGACCGACCAAGGCCTTTCATTTAAATAAATAAATTAAGACCTGATGTATGTCAACATGAGAGCAATAAAGTATTCTATTCTATATTAAATTAAATGAGCAACACTGGTCACCTCAATGTTGCCAGCATAAATAATAAATAAATAAATATTAGGGGACATTCTTACACAAATCGAACTAGCCCTATAGTAATCTCCATAAGGCTTGTGTTATGGGTACTAGACGACGATATATATAATAGATATAAATACTTAAATACATAGAAAACATCAAAGTCTCAGAAACAAATATTCATGCTCATCACACAAATATTTGCCCTTACCGGGATTCGAACCCAGGAGCCGTAGCATGGTTGGCTTTATCACGCGACAAGTTAAGAGGGTCGTCTCGTTCTATCGAACGGTGTCAGCCAGTGACGCACGCTCTATCCTATCACCTATCGCGTGACAAGGCCAACCATGCTACGGGGCCTGGACCTTCAGCTTCGTAGGCAGCGTCACTTCCCACTAGGCTAACCGACATTGACATTGATTTGATATGATTCAAAACAAATCAATAGTAGCTGGAATAGTTTTGCAGTTTTTTGACCAAACCGTCTGTAACCTTAAGCGGTGTTCGTTAAAATCGGAATGTATGGAAAGTTTGTTAAGCATCTATGTGATGACAGCTGCCGGCGCCATGTTTAACGTTGATCGGTCTGTAATCGTAAGTTAAGTAGGTGCAAGCCAAGCCAGGGACCGGAACCGGTTACCCTAATCAGGGTTTTCCATAGGCTAATTTTAGAAGTTGATTTTAAAACCCTATCCATAATGGTAACCTTATGATAAGGTAACCTTAGCCAGGGACCGGAATCGGTTACCCTAATCAGGGTTTTCCATAGGCTAATTTTAGAAGTTGAGTTTAAAACCCTATCCATAATGGTAACCTTATGATAAGGTAACCTTAGCCAGGGACCGGAATCGGTTACCCTAATCAGGGTTTTCCATAGGCTAATTTTAGAAGTTGATTTTAAAACCCTATCCATAATGGTAACCTTATGATAAGGTAACCTTAGCCAGGGACCGGAATCGGTTACCCTAATCAGGGTTTTCCATAGGCTAATTTTAGAAGTTGAGTTTAAAACCCTATCCATAATGGTAACCTTATGATAAGGTAACCTTAGCCAGGGACCGGAATCGGTTACCCTAATCAGGGTTTTCCATAGGCTAATTTTAGAAGTTGATTTTAAAACCCTATCCTTAATGGTAACCTTATGATAAGGTAACCTTAGCCAGGGACCGGAATCGGTTACCCTAATCAGGGTTTTCCATAGGCTAATTTTACAAGTTGATTTTAAAACCCTATCCATAATGGTAACCTTATGATAAAGTAACCTTACTGATAGGGTAACCCTATTGTTATGGTAAGCATATCGGATGTGGTAACCATAAGTTAACCCTAAACAAACCCTATCTCTAACTTATGGTTACCACATCCGATTTGCTTACCATTACAATAGGGTTACCCTATCAGTAAGGTTAACTTAACATAAGGTTACCAAATTGATAGGGTTACCAAATCGATATGCACTCTGAAAAGGGGTTTTCCGGTCCTTGGGTGCAACGCGCCCTTAATGTGCAGCTCTACAAAAACTCGCTAGTCTCTTAAGCATTAAACCCGTTCGTAATAGTTGACTCTGCCAGTTACAGCCGCCAACTGAACTGACATTATCCATGTCGATTCAGTTGGATGGGCGCCGCTATCTCACGTACAGCACCCGACTGGTTTTAATAACATGGCGTGTTTAAATGGTATATTTAAAGGCTGAATTGCGTTAAAATAAATATATTTTCGTTGGTAAAAAGTGTTTTAATTTTATACGTGCTCTTGAAACCAAAAAAATTAAGGGCATAATTATGACAAACATACGCTAAGTTCTCTTTGACTGGCTAGCGTCAGTGCACCTAGTTGAGGGCCAAAATATAATAGTATAGAAATGTATTCACGTACTTTGTTCGCTCTTCTTACTATCACATTAAGGCATGAAAAGGCACGTGAATACATTTCCCTTACTGTACCATAACATATACACAAAATTAATTAATTATGTATAAGTACCCCGCATCAGATAGGTAAGTTAATTCCATCATCATCATCCGTCATCATATCAGCCTAAAGACGTCCACTGCTGGAGATAGGCCTTCCCCAAAGAGTGCCACAATGACCGGTCCTGTGCCACCCGCATCTAGCGGACTCCAGCGACCTTTACCAGGTCATCAGTCCACCTTGTGTATCATTATCGCTGCTGTCTTCTGTAAGGTGTGGATACTTCCCCAGTTCGGGTGCTCTACACATGATGTCACGGTCCTCATTCCATGAGGGAATGGATGATGATCATGATTTATGAACATCCCGCTGTGCCCTCATCATATCAGCCGAAAAACGTTCACTGCTGGACATAGGCCTCCCCCAAAGAGTGCCAAATTGACTCCCGCGGCCTTTATTTTTAATAATCATCATATCATCCGAAATACGTCCCGGTGAACATAGGCCTCCCCCAAATAGTGCCACAAATGACCGGTCCTGTGCCACCCGCATCCAGCGGACTCCCGCGACCTTTACCGGGTCATCAGTCCACCCACGCTGCGCCTTCCGGTACGTGGTCGCCACTCGAGAACCTTTCCGCCCCAACGGCCATCGGTTCTACGTGCAAGGTTCTAAGTTAATATATGGGGCTTCTATTAAACTATAAAACTGTAAACTCACGCGTAAATCAAGTGTAAAGCACAGGTGTTGTATATACCAACCTGGGAGTCTATCGGGCTCGACAGACTGGTATTATAGTATCATGATTACATTTGTCTGCTGCGCTCACTTCTACGCAACAAGCTTAAGGGTAAATGTGGTAATCTTACACAGATTTAGGTTCGAGTATTTCCTGAGGTCGCTGGAGTCCGCTGGTTGCGGACTCCAGCGACCTCATTGTGGACCGGTCATTGTGGCACTCTTTGGGGGAGGCCTATGTCCAGCAGTGGACGTCTTTTGGCTGATACGATGATGATGATGATGATGATTTCCTGTCTACATAGCAAAAGTTAAGCGCTATAAAGCCTATGATTAATTAGCAGTAGGTATAAGTTTTGACTGGACTCAATAATCTAAATAAATCTGTATTAAAATCTGCACACTACACTTAGTTAGGTACAAGCAAATAAAATTTACTCTGTATCTACGAACCGTACCCACCACAGAATAGAGATGTGCTAAGTTAAAAGTTTTTCACATGTCTGACACCTCGCATTCGCATGCTTGACTTGTATGGAAACACAGCTTAGCATATCCGGTTGATATTCACCCTGTATCAGAACGAGTGTGCAGAGTCCACAGAATGACAGGCGACAGAGTAAGGGACTTATCTAAGAGTACCGCCTTTATCTGACCCTTAAGGCCTTCATCACACTGGCGCGGCCTGCGGTGGCGGTCCATACTAAATTTGACAGATAATGACAAGTTTACTATTGTCCGCCGCGGCCAGACCGCGCTAGTCTGTGAGAGGCCTAACCCAGCTATCTAGCTAGAGTCTCATGAGATAGGTATTTGTTAAGAGTCTTCGCTATTAGATTAGACCATTCGCTGATATGACTATCGGGGAAATGATCGTCGAATCAACATCCAACGGCGATTACCTAATATAATATTATGAATAGGGCCTTGTATAAGCTGCAAGTTGCAAAATGTTAATTTAATATCATATTGTAAGTTAATATCTTGGAAAATTTGGCTTGCTAGTAAAAACTAGCCAAGTCAAGTCCTGAGCATCAATTTCGCCTAAGTTATCTGCTTTGTGTAAATAATGCGTAATTTAATATCAAACCAATACGTCAAGTAAAATAGACCTCCTGCACTAAAAGAGTAAATTGCAGGCGTTACTTTTAATGCCACTACACACGCTACGATCTGGACGGATCATGCGCGAGCACGCACACCGTCCGATCCAATTCCGAGAAAATTCCACTAGAGTGTCGATTCGAGACACACGGCATGCATTTCAATTTTAATTCCATTCCTGTGCTACACGCGCCGAGTTAGAACGAACGTTAGAAACACAATGATGTTATATAAAAAAACCGGTCAAGTGCGAGTCTGACTCGCGCACCGAGGGTTCCGTACGACCAAGGAACTCGGTATTTACAGTAAGGGAAATGTATGCACGTACCATCGTAGAACCCTGTCGCAATTGACAGGCCGCCGTCACTCAAACTCGAGTTCTACGCTACTTATTGCGATAGAGTTCTACGGTGGTACGTTAATACATTTCCTTTACTGTATGTTGGTTTTTCAGCGATAATTCTTTATCAAATGAATTAATTTCGATAATTCTTTTTTTATTTGCTAGAAGGTACTTTCAGAACACTTTCATATGAATTTGAAGGAAAAACATTAAACACAGAAGTATTAAATTACAAACAAAATTAACATATGATTTTTGATGAATAAAAAAAAATTACGCTAGATAGAGGTCTCGTTATACTTTTCCGGTAATATTCACGTTAATATTAATCATATATATTATTTTCAAATTTTTCGCTTGGGTAACTTCGGAGATAAGGGGGGGGAATGGTATTTTTTTCAACATTTTTCTTTATAAATCAAAATTTTACCATGGTAGAAAAAAAAAGAAAAACTGTTTTAGAATGTACAATTCAAGCCCTTTCATATGATACCCCACTTGGCCTACTAACTTTGAATTTTTGCCCCCCCTCTTATCCGCCCTTTTTTATACAAATTAAAAAAATATATTAAAAATTTTCATTTTCCATACACGAAGATTAGCTTTGTATACAACTATTCCAAATTTCAAATCGATAGCATTAGTAGTTCCTGAGATATTTGACTTTGTGACAGACAGACAGACGGACGGAGTCGCACCATAAGGGTTCCGTTTTTACCTTTTTGGTCCGGAACCCTAAAAAGAGGTAGATAGGTTATAACTTATAAGCGCTCCAAAAATGGCACACTAAAACTGTGTCATTTTACACAACTTGGCTCAGTTTCGCGTCGTCAATGGAAACGTTAGCTGTCAAATTTGGTGGCCATTTTTAAACAAGGAATTTTGTACACAACATGTCTACCTCTTTTTTATATTACACCATTGCAGAAACCTATCAAAATGTGAGTGTGATTTGAAAGAGATGACCCGAATAGTTACCGTTTCCAAAAAGAGGTTTCAATTCGGCTGAAGAAATTGTAGGCCGCCTGCTCACCCATTTTCAAAATCATTTTGTTATTCAAAATAATTTACGTATGTAAGATTGTGTCACATACATGTCCACTAGGAAATCTAGGTATGGATTTAAAACCATAGCATTATTCCCAAATTAATGATCAAGTATTGAAAAGGACATTATTGTTTATGCAAACCCCGCATTTCTCCCTCCATTATGCCGCCTACACCTACAGGAACTATAGACTGTATAAAAAATTTTCACACCTCCAATCGAATGAATGTCGATGAAAGACTTTATTATAATGAAACCCTTTGCCAGCTTCCAATTAGATACATGGGATTTTATACCTTTTTAATAGCTTTGATGTCACTTTTGCTCAAAGCAAAAGGGTTATTTGATGCTTAAAAGATGAAAAATTTCCAATAACGCTATTTATAATCTGGCTGTCCATCGTGTTAGAGCAGAGCAGCTGGAAAGATACACTCGTCTCTTTTTTTGGGGTGACAGTGAAAGAGATAGGTAATGTCTCTCAGTTCCTCCACGGTGACACGAATGTTTGGCCAGACTGTATTTCTTGTTTATCGAACAAGCGAGCGAAGCGAACGAAGTTCTATGCTTCAGCTTGGGCCGAAAATCGTTTATCTGTCCGTCGTCCAGTGTCCGGTGTCTGTCCCGCTGTTCTCGTCTACAGGTCGTATTTCTCAACCGATTCTCTTGAAATTTTGTCAGCAGGTTCGTTAATTATATAGATTTTTTTTTGACGAGTCACCTTTTCGAAATTAAAACAGCCACCAGTTTATCTATATTAGTATGTTTATCGCCATCTAGTACCCATAGCTTGTACAAGTTTTGCTTAGTTTGGGACTAGGTCGATTTGTGTAAAATTGTCCGCAAATATTTATTTATTTGAAATTCGAATGTTCATCAAAATATTAAAAACCATGTTGTGCTTACAGTAAACAACCGTTTTGTTTCGTGAAACGACTAAAGAAATCGTTATTCTAGTGGAATAACGGCGTATTGGGCCATGTTTCTGTACGCGATGTACCCGTTATTAAAAAAAGCGGGTACGAATAAAACAAGAAGGTCAAGTCGTTCTCATTTCCTTTGATAAAGATGATTCTCACGGACGGAACTTCCATGGCATAAAATATTCCTTTCAAGTTATGTTGTGCCTACTTATAAGTATTTATAGTAGGCTACGGAAAATAAATCGATCATCTCGAACTGTGCCCAAGTTTAATATGACCCAATAACTAAGAATGGTCAAAAAAATGGCGTCCACCGAGAGAACAATTTCATAACAGAGTGACCTTGGCATTCTTAATGAAATAAGATGAATAGATGTCTGAAAATAATGAAAAATCTTGCTGAAGAATGTTTAAGAAAAATGGCAGTCAACTATTTATTTACAAATCTATTTACAAGCTTATTTTGACTTTATAGTCAGTTGCTTTAGAATATATGCACGTACACATGGATACAATACAATTACTTGGTAATAAGGCCAAAAAAGGTTTCCATATTTTTAAGGTCGACTTGTACACAATATTATTGACATTTTATTATCTTTTAATGTTTTTGCTATTTAAAATAATTACTTATTATTTTTAATTTGTCTGTTTTTTCTGACTTATAATAATCTAGGATGCCCTAGGAATAAATTATTTTTATTGTTATTCTGTTTTATATTTCTTGCACGTTTGACATTTATTTGTATTCATTTATTGACCTGAAATCGATATGAGACCATTTTTATTTTTTTATATTCTAGTTTCTGACATTTTATTATATTTAGACAATATTATTAAGATCAATATTGTTTTAAAATTCCTAACTATTTCTGTACGTCCTTGTTAATTATTATTGTTAGAAATTATTGTTACAAATTTATTGAATGTACCTGATGAGCTTTCTGTGAATTCATTTTATTTATATACAAAGAAAATTTGTAAAAGCAATAAATTAATATAATCTAATCTAATCATGAATTCTTTGAAAATAAGATGAATTTAAGATGATAAATATACTACTTACTATACGATTTTAAGTAGACACCTGAATTGTAAATATTTATGTTCTAAGCTTTTCCGTGGCATTTCTTATAATCAGTAGTCTTTTTCTCTCTCGCTAAGACAGATTACATGACATTTAATATTTTTCTAAGTCTCACGAAAGCACTTATTTAATTTTTTTTAAATTATTCATCACGCGTCTAGAAACTGGATCGCCTGTCTTAGAATGCCGGAGGGTATTTTTACCAGGAATTCCTAATAAGTCGGATAAAGTCGTTGGCATTATACATTTAAAAAAATAATAAAAACCAGAACTTTCTGAAGATATGAGTTGGCTTATCGCTCAAGACACGTGTTCAGTCAAGCGAACATCTGCGTTGCTGATTGAAATTGCGAGGAATCGCGCTGGAACAATTGAAATGCCTCCTAAGAGGCATGAAACACGTAGCTGTGGTCCACTTTTCAGGTTTATTTAGGGAGAGATAAATCTCTGCATAGCCTAAGAAACGCTTGCGTAATTTTTCCGGCAGTCAATTACATTTTTAATCCCCGACGCAAAGAGAGGGGTGTTATAAGTTTAACGTGTCTGTGTATCTGGCTGTGGTATCGTAGCTCCCAAACGGATGGACCGATTTGAATGCGGTTTTTTTGTGTCATAGATAATTTTAACCCTAGTGTTCTTTTGTTACGTTTTAACAAAATCGGTTCAGCCTTTTTTGAGATATTGAACTTTGAAATGAAAATGTCGGGGGTATTTCAACTTTTCTAAGTTGTAGTTATTACTAAATTGTATTGCTGTATTAATTCTATCAGAGACAAGCTGCCCGCGCGGCTCCGCCGGCGTATTGCAAAGAATTCAGACAAACCCACGTGATAAAATATAGCTCATAACTATCCAGAAAGTCCATTCTACACGCAGGTGAAAAAAAAATGGAAATTGGACAACCGGTTCCGGAGATTACCCAAAACATCATCATCATCATCATATCAGCCGAAAGACGTCCACTGCTGGACAAAGGCCTCCCCCAAAGAGTGCCACAATGACTGGTCCTGCGCCACCAGCATCCAGCGGACTGCAGCGACCTTTCCCAGGTCATCAGTCCAGCTTAGGCCTAACCACGCTGCGCCTTCCGGTACGTGGTCGCCACTCGAGAACCTTTACGCCCCAATAGACATGCAATATAATATACCCAAAACATATAAACCTACAATTTGAATAAAAGAGGACCACGGCCTCTGACACAAGAGAACGCCACTCTCCCCTATTCTGCACCACCTCACGCCAGTTGGCTGCCCCCAAGGTGGCCAGAGATCTTTGTGGGCTTCGTCACTCCAGCGGTATCTGGTATCGATACGCAAAGAGAGGGGTGTTATAAGTTTAACGTGTCTATGTATCTGTGTATCTGTCTGTGGTATCGTAGCTCCCAAACGGATGGACCGATTTGAATGCGGTTATTTTGTGTCATAGATAATTTTAACCCGAGTGTTATGCTATGTTTCATCAAAATCGGTTTAGCCGTTTTTGAGATATTGAACTTTGAAATGAAAAAATCGGGAGTTTTTCAACTTTTGTAGTTATTAATTGTGCCATTTTACCAACAACAAAGATGACCGCTTTAGCCTAGTTGGTAGTGACCCTGCCTACGAAGCAAGAGGTCCTGGGTTCGAATCCCGGTAAGGGCATTAAATTTATTTGTGTGATGAGCACGAATATTTGTTCCCGAGTCATGGATGTTTTCTATGTATTTATGTATGTATATTTATCTATATAAGTATGTTTATCGTCGTCTAGTACCCATAGTACAAGCTTTGCTTAGTTTGGGACTAGGTCGATTTGTGTAAGATTATCCGCAAAATATTAACAAATATTTATATGGTACAAGAAGTTGCTATATAAATTACTGACCCGCGGTATATATTCGCCATTTTACTGGGGTTTCTCGAATAAATGTCAAGATAAAGTGCTGTTTTAGGATATTAATACTAATACAGCGCTATCCTAAAACAATATGTCCGTGGATGAATTGAAAATAATACGCGTAAAGGGTCGTTTCATTTTTTTTTCCTTTAAGCTGACGAAAGATCATTATATAAATGACTTCAGTCCCTGGGCGACTGAGCTCTGCTCGGGTGAAAATAGAGAAAATATGAGAAAAACGAATTTTCCCAGACATGAGAACCAGCTAGATCGATTTCTCGCCCCCGTAAACCCCCATATTCCGAATTTCATCGAAATCGTTAGAGCCGTTGTCAAGGACGTGATTGCAAATATATAGATATATAAAACAACAACAAACACAAATACAAATATTGCTCATTTAATAGTATAGGATATAATTCCTACTAATTGATTTAAGAGGGCGTTAACGTGCTCGCTAGCGCCACTGAAAAGTAATTGTGATTATTTAAATTTAACGATAGATATTTTAAAAAACCGGACAAGTGTGAGTTCAACTCGCGTGGTGAGGGTTCCATAAAATTCCTATTCTCTAAGCATTAGGCGCTCCATACAAAATACACAAAAATATTGAGAATTTTCCCGTTACTTTGAATACTCGAACTTCCTATAGGTTTTCCTGTAATCTTTAGGCAAGGAACTATTTTCCATATTTTTTTCAGAATTTTAAGCCTAGTAGTTTCGGAGATATGGGGGGGGGGGGGCTTGAGACACAATCTACTATTTTCATACATTGTGATAACTTGCATGCTTAACAGCTAGGAGTCCAATGTATGAAAACACAGCTACGTACGGTCGACGCCAAAAATACGTTTACACTATTCGCTTTATTGCAATGGAATAAGGTGCAAAAATCTCTGGTAGATATTTTCCCGATCCCAATCAAAGGTCAATAAGTCTACTGACTTATTGCGCGCGAAATAGAGCACCAGTTCGTAGCCGTTATAGCGCTACGGAACCTCTACGAGAGCTACGGCGTAGGCATCTCGTAGCGAATGGCTCAGTGCTGATGCTGTAAAGATAAGATACTTTTTACACAACCGTCATATAAGAGCATTCTTAGGTGCTGTTATAAAAGGATATCACCGATTTTATGCTGTTTTAGCGAGCTATAACTTGTTATGCGTTAAGTAACAATGTAGGTAACGTAGGCTTCATACGAATATGGATAATTTGAGTTAGACTCATTGAGTTAGCGCGGAGTGAGAGTTCTCGCCAGCGTCCGCAGTGTAAACGATCTGCGATCAACTATTCATACAGGTAGATTTTATTTACATGGAATCTACTACAATAGGCTTGTGACCTTCGATTTTTTTATGATGGCATTCGAACCAGTTTTTGGAGAGGAACAAATGTTTGTATGGGAGCAATTACAATTAAACAACATAAATACCCAAAAAAATGAGTTAAAGACGGGGACCTCGCTGGCGGCAGCCGAAACGCTTGATACTGATTAATCAGAAGTATGACGTCACACTTTGCTCAAATAGTAATCATTGTATAAATGAAGTAAATTGCTGTTTCGGTCGCGAAATACTGCGTTTAGGTCCATAGTTGTCATAAAATTTTGTTTCTATAAAAGCGTAAGGATTCTATTGGTAACGATAAATTTACTCTTGGTCAATAAAAAAAATGCATATTATTTCTAAACTTTCAAGGTCGATATCTTTTTATGCTTTTCATTATTTTTTGTAATTTATACTTTATTACAATAATTTGATGGTTTACTATCCATTTACCAACACTACGTTATCAATTTTAACATGAGGTCACGAGCCCATTACAATACAGGGTGAAAAAAATAACCGTTATCTTTCCTGCGACCATAGATATGCGGTTACGTGCATATATATTTGAACGAGCAAGCAACGCGTACGAAGTTCTCCGATTCAGCTTGGGACAAAATTCGATCGTATGTTCGGATGTCCGGTTGTTTTCGCATTTCTCAACCGATTTTCGTGAAATTTTGTGAGCAGGTTCAATATTTTTTTATAAATTTTTAGGGTTCCGTACCTCGAAAGGAAAAAACGGAACCCTTATAGGATCACTTGGTTGTCCATCCGTCCGTCCGTCCGTCTGTCTGTCAAGACCCTTTTTCTCAGGAACGCGTGGAGGTATCAAGCTAAAATTTATATCAAATACTCAGGTCTACTGTCCCTTGGATTAAGCTTCTAAGCCAACGCAATCAAAAGATACAGCCGTTTATGCCGCAAATTTTCGAAACTCGCAAGGGAATCAAACCTACAGGGTACTTCGCGTGAACTCAGAATCTTGAAATTTGGTACGAAGCGACGTCTTATAGCACATCGTATAATTTTTAGTTACATCATATAATAAAAATATTTTTAATAATTTACTTATATTTTTGTATATTCAGTAAAATTTTAGGCAGTAAGACAGTGCCTACTACCGACCAAGTCAAACCGGAGATAGACATAGATATAGACAAAGTGAAAAGTCAATCATTGAAACCAATTTATATAAAAACACTTAACAAAACCGGCAACTGTTGCAGTAAACCGCTTACCAATACGCAAAAAACCTTATGCACGGCGCCTACAAACACACAAATAATAATGCAATAACTCCTTACTATACCCATACACACATACACCCTTTTACTTCCAAGCCGTTTCAAGCGGACAGTGCAAAACGTCCCAACGAAAAACGAAGTATCTGCCAACCGATTATTACACACGGTTGAGTAAAGTATGCCCCTCGCTAGCACGTCGCTTCATACTAGCGAGGCGCAAACTTGAATCAACCGTTTTGTGCAACTTACGCTATTTTGTTTTCCAAATGTTCGGAGCAACCGGCGTCGATCGATCTGCGCGTTATATAACCCCCCTCCCCCATTCATAGGTTCCGTGTGGACGGAACCTTCATACGGAACCCGAATACGTATTATTCAAGCTTTCAAACGCGACTGCAACCACGTTTCTAGCTTAAAAAGAGCCGTGGTCCTGTAATGAGTTCACCTGATCAGAGCTCACGACAAATTGGACTACGAGTGAGTTTACCAACGTATTTACGACCCTAGTTCCACGCTGTGGCTACGAAACTAAAGGTAACAAGATACTGGTGTTTTGACAGAGCAGGGTGTAGTTAAAACATTCGTGAATTAACCCTTCAACTGCGCAGCCTGCGCAAATCGGGAGCGCTCAGTTGTTTTCCCGGATTCGGAGTGAGCGCACGAAAACGAAAGTCGCTTGTTGTGTTAAATGTTTTAGACAACAAGGTAAGTACTCTGTATGTGTGTGTGTTGCAATGCACAATTGGACGTGATTTTGGCGTTATCGGTGTGTAATCGTGAAATTTTAACGCTAGTAAAACGAGCTATGGGATTAAGAAGGGATATACGTAGCTAGAATTAAGTTCAAATGGACGCAAACAATAAGCATAGTTGTGTGGTGGCTTAAGCAGAAATAACATTCACAATATAACACATATTTAATTAAAAGCACTATAAAATAATTAGAAACCTATATTCTTATCAAATAATTATAAATATGTAGGTGGAAAAAATTAGAATCATAGACGACAAACAAAGGTACCTACAGAAAGCTAGACATGATTCTATCAGCACTGTTTTTCTAAATATTTTTCATCTACGGGAAGCAATCGGAAAAAAAATATTTTGCTCTTTATTTCTACCTATCTCACCCATTTGAGGCCGAGCAGCCGAGCATGTAGCATCTTTTTTCCGCTTTGTAGCGGAAATCGCAC
Source organism: Epinotia nisella (assembly GCA_932294315.1). NCBI lineage: Eukaryota > Metazoa > Arthropoda > Insecta > Lepidoptera > Tortricidae > Epinotia > Epinotia nisella. Next base: position 23,077,858 of record OW028676.1, read on the forward strand.
GTAGAGGCATGACTCATGTGTGAGTCATTGGCCCTGAATATGATATGTCCATTCTATTACAAGCTACGACTTTAATGAACGAGCGAGCGAAGCGAACGAACTTCTCAGTTTCAGCTTGAGCCAAAAAAAAAACGTATGTGCGGATGACCGGATGTCTCGCTGTCCGGCTATCCTCCTCTCCCACATAGCCACTTTTAATATTAGCATAGAAATATAACTATGCTAATATGTGACCATCAGGTTTAATTTTATTGCAGGTTTTAATCCCTAACGACTTTGAATGGCGGTTTAATTGCGGTTTTTGGGGAACAGCTGGCGCCAATTACGAATTAAACCTTTGTTCGTCTTTTACGGTAATCTTAAAGAAAATTATGACTAAGTACTATTATACTTAGGTACTTTTTACAGTGCCGTATAAATAAAAACATTAATCCTAATAATCCTACTAATATTATATTATAAATGCGAAAGTTTGGATGTTTAGATGTTTGGATGTTTAAATGTTTAGATGTTTGGATGTTTGTTACTCAATCACGCTTAAATGGCTGAACCGATTTGGATGAAATTTTGCACGGAGATAGTTTATAGCCTGGATTAAAATATAGGATTGTTTTTATCCCGGGTCTACGCAGACAAAGACAAAGGAAGCTAGTGTCAAATATAGTAAACGAGCAATAACTATTTGTATTTTCAATGAGATTTAGGTACAGTCAGCATCATAAACATGTATACATTCTATGACCTTATTACTTAGACATAAGGTCGAAAAGTGTATACATGTTTATGATGCTGACTGTACAATGCAAGTGTGTTCGGGGACGACAAATCGATCTAGCTAGGTCTCATTTCCGGGTTTTCACTCAAAACGTCGAGCAAAGTTCAGTCTGCTTGTCACACAATTTTTTTTGTCGATTCACTTTTTCGAAATAAAAAAGGCAGGCTCATTAATTCTACAGCCCACAGAGTCACTAGTTATCGTTTTGATATGCGAATTTATACTGTAATTTCTTAACATGAAATAATATATCTTACATACATATAATCACGCCTCTTTCCCAGAGCGGTAGGCAGAGATCACGGATCTCCATTTGCTACGATCCTGACAAATCGCTTTCGCTTCACTCACCTTCATAACATTTCTCATACATGCTCGTCGGTTTAGGGTACTTTTGACCTGGCTTTTTTGTAAGATTTCTTCAATTTGATCGGAGAAAGTTCGCCTAGGTCTTCCCCTTCCAACTTGCCCTTCCACTCTTTTTATATACACTCTCGTCGTTTATAAATGATCTTGCCTTAAGGCCCCTCTTCGGAGTCGCGCCGCGCGAAGTTTAGGTTTTTAGCGCTACTCTCACAACGATCGAGGCTCGCGCACCGCACACGCACACATGTACGTATGCACAGTGGGTCGTCGGACTTTGATTCGCCAACAAAATTGTAACTTTGGATTTTGTTACCAAATATAAACATTGTGAGTGTAATGTAATTGTTATGTCATCTTAATCGTTTTCTATTTAATTCTCTTACATTCCCGACCCTCGATTGCAGTAGAAGACCCTTAAATAAAAGTGTTGTGAATTTGACAGCTAACGCTGATACTAAGGAAGAACCTTCTGAACCTAATAGTAATACCTACTTATCCTAAGCCGATACATGATTAGGAGGCCGTGACCTCAAGGGTTTTGTCGGCACCACCTGTTGCTACCCGCGCCTCCCACTTCCGGGTACCTAGCAACAGAGTTTCATTGTAATACGATAACAAGGCATCTTAATTGAATTAAATCCTCCGATACTGTTCGTTACTTTATGTAATCAATCATAAGTTTTGAGTAAAGCGGTTTATTGTGAGACTTCTGTACCTACTCGCACATACTTGCAATAGGGAATATGCATGGAACTTAATTTTATTTTTATAAATATTTAAAGAAAAAAAAGAAGAAAAGAAGACATTTATTCACTACACAAAAGACACACAGAGACAAAGGAGTAGACATACAATACAATTGACACATATTGTGTGCGGACAATCTTACACAAATCGACCTAGTCCCAAACTAAGCAAAGCTTGTACTATGGGTACTAGACGACGATAAACATACTTATATAGATAAATACATACTTAAATACATAGAACACATCCATGACTTAGGAACAAATATTCGTGCTCATCACACAAATAAAGGCCCTTACCGGGATTCGAACCCAGGACCTCTTGCTTCGTAGGCAGGGTCACTACCAACTAGGCTAAAGCGGTCGTCTTGGTAAAATTTTGAATAAATTGCACTCAATCGATGCGGATATACCTACGTAGAAATATCATACAACAGAAATTCATATTTAAAAAAAAAATTGTATTGGATCTCACGTTAAAATCACTCAATTTTTAAAAATAATTTTTCGATAAAATTACATAACAGTAAGACAGAATATTGAATTAGAAATTATATTTTGTATAATAAGTATAGATTTAAACGCAAATTTTAAGGAGATAATTAGAAAAGAATGACTAACTTCATAGTAAACGCGCCGAGAATATGGATTTTGATGTCATAGTCTATGCCCCTTTCATATAGAGCGTTATCGGTGTGTGCCGGCGCGTGCAGATTTCAAATGCCTATAACATCAGAAAAAAAATCGTAAGAAAGTTTTAATGCTAGAGTTGATATTCCTCTGGATAATACTTTTGATATTCGCAATAGAAAATAAAGATGCATATTCCCTATTAATGATTTCTGCCTTCTGACTTTTTCATTTAACTTATTACAATAGTTATATATGGCTGCTATCTACTTAGTAACTCGACTGTAAAGAAAATACAAGGCAATACGAACTGGACTTCTTTTTTAACTGAATGTCCAAAGGCTGCTAACATAAAAGTGCTTTGACCAGCAGTGAGATTTTTATAGGTTGATTTTAAGGTGTTAGTGTGTCTGTCTGTATGTTACCTTTGTCACGCTTAAGAGCTATAACGTCGCGATGTTCTATTCATGCTACAAAGTTTTTCGGAGTACATTCTGTACATACACAAAACTTCATTACTGATTTCGTTAGTTGATCATCATCATTCGCTTGTCCTTGTCCCATTTACTTGTGGTCGGCGCAGCATGTTTTTTTCTTCCGTACCTCTCTATCACCCGTCAACTCATCACACACTTCCATCCTATTCATATCGTCTCTCACGCAGTCCTTCCACCTTTTCCTTGGTCTACCTCTTCTCTTGCAACCCTCCACATTCATACTTAATGCCCTTCTAGCAACATTACTATCATCCCTCCGCATAACATGTCCATACAATTTCGTTAGTTGATCACATCACTTAGTTACCGCGCAATTGATCAATTTCATAAAATAGTTAAGTATGTGTTAGTAATTAAATTTATCAATTTAAAAATTGTACAAAACTACTAATGACGTCATTGTTCCGTGTGTCACCTAATAGTCACAACGGAAGACCAGCATTACGCTGAGTTGTGATGTGACCATTCCGTGGCAAATGTGTATGTGCGTATGTGTCTAAAGTTTGTTTTTTATGTATTTTTGTCACAAATACTTAAATGTTTTTTTCTTTCTTTTCTTTCTTTCTAATGCGGAAATATAACACCTTCTGTAAACAAAGTGAAATTTCAACAAAAATGCATTTTTTTGTATTCGCGACAACCGCAGGGCTGGTCTTTGTGGCGCTTTTTGGCCTGCCTATGTCCAGCAGTAGAAGTCATTCGGCTGATGATGAGCAATAGAGCCCGAAAAACGATCGTACGCAAAGCTACACGCAATTTTCCCCCTTAGACCCCACCTGCTGTGTGGACATAGCCTACACGCTTCGAAGGCTTTCAAATTTAACAGCCATTCCATGAATTGAGTCGCCCGAGCCCCGGGGGTAATACGTAATGGTTTTCCAATAGACATCTCGATTGCTTTTTCAGGTCCACTCAATTAGGCGGAGTGCCGACGGAACTTCTCCAATCTCGAGTTGATTGTCTTGTAAAACCGCTTGATGTAGGAGGGAATACAAATTGATGTAGTTTCAAGATTGCTGCAAGTGCAAACCAAAGGGTTTATTGGACATTCACGACGTCGACACCAAATATAATTAATTGAATCAGGCGTTACTTTGCGGAAATTCATGATATATTACGATAACAATATTCCTTTGCTATTCCGCTAAAAAACGTGCAGGTCGATCAGCGGAGATCAAATGCAACTATTTGCGTATAAACATGCAAATAATTACAGCAAACCACCACCAATAATGAAAAAACCTCGACACGTGTTTCGCCTCTCTACGAGGCATCATCAGGAGATGCTGGCAGGAGATGTTGCTTGCGCCACGTCCACTGATCGACCTGCACGTTTTTTAGCGGAATAGCAAAGGAATATTGTTATCATAATACGTATGACACCAAATATATTTTTTCTACCGTACAGAGATATAAACGTACACCCTTATAAACTTTATCTCAACGGATAGGAAGGCATCATAAAGGTTCTATTTGTAACTTTTTGGTACGGAATCCAAAAATACAAGTTAATTGGACACTTAATTTTGAAGGAGGGTGAAACGAGAAAAACTTTCGTGACAAAGAAGAATTATCAAAGTTAATATCTTGGCCAATCATGATGAACTGGATCTGAGACACTTCCAGAGACGTTATCTTGCTAAAACACGACTGTCAGATTAATCAGTTAATTAATTTGGGAGAAATTCCATTAGTCATCCTTGATAGGTGAGAATATCCCTATTATATAGCTTTTATTTGTTACAATGAAACGTGATATCTAAAATGAATAAAAAGTAAGTTTTCGAAATGACCATCATGTTTCACATAGTAGGTAACATTTCCTGCTTAAGACCCTACATAATCGATATCTAAATAGAAATAGTGTTAGTTTTATTTTTCAAAACGTCCGGGTGTGATTCCCCAGCTGAGTACAAGTTTTTATTTTAAATGTATGAATGCAGTTTTTCTTGTTACTAAAATCGATGGTTCCTAAGAAGACATCTTCGTATGTCTTATAGTTTCAGACTTTCCCATACTGACCGATCTAAATGAGCCACCCGGTAACATACGGGGTGTTTCCTGTTTAAGCTTAAGTGAGCAATTGTTTCTAAGTAGTTTAATAAAAAAAAATTTTTTTTTTTCTTCAACTTACCTTAAGTATTTTACTCTTCTGGAGTGATATAAGTAACTTTTTATTTTAAAAACACAAAAAAAATTGAAAAAATTATCTTTTGAAAACAAAAGTGCAAAAACTATTATGACTCACTACATGATGTTACCTCAAAATCTGCATTGACTACTGTGCTATGATCTCGTGGTGCCAAGATACATTCCTCGGAGGTCATAACTTTAGATCAATTTTTCTCCGAGTTAAAAAAATCGGATAGGTATTGTTACGAGCAGACGAGATTACGGTTTTCTGAATAAGCTTCAGAAATGAATAAGTGAACTTAATTAACTCAATCACTCTAGCAATTAAGTACCGAGATACTAGTAAGTACTCTGGAAACGCGTAATTAAAGTCATTTGTTTAGATTAGGCCTGGTCGGGGCTAAATCGGCAGTAGCTTTGCGTCTCAGTTTCTAATGAACACAGCTGCGGTAAGTGAACAACTAAACAAGACCCGCCAAAAACATAAATGTAAAAAAGGAGAGCCAAGTTCAATACAAAAATTATGCTTGGCTGTGGGCTTCTCCGCAAAAAGAATGGAGATCTAAATGAGTGCCAAGTTATGCAAAATCCAAATATGTATTTATAGGAACAAAATAACATTATGAACAAGTATTATTAAACTCTATTTCTTTGCTTTATTGGATACCTATAACAATTGCTGTTATTTAAAAATGTGAGATCTTAAAGTAGGTTAGATTTGACTTGACCAGTTTTCATTACTTCAGTCATTTTATAAAGTTATTCAACATATATATATATATATTTTAATTCTGATAAAAACTGGCTAAGTCAAAACTAACTAAAAGAGGAATGGTGGCGTGACACCTGAAATGATGACCACCGACCCCAGAAGCAAAATTGAGGCCGCGTCCGTTATTTGGAATCCTCACGAGGACACCTACGCCTTGCTTCTGGAGAAAATCCAAAAGTCGTTCTTGACGTTCCTTTATAAAAAAAAATATGGGTGTTATCATCTCAATAACACCCATATTTTTTTTCCAGAGAATTAAATTCTAAGACGCCCAGTAGTGGGCGTCTTAGAATTTAATTCTCTGGAGGTGAGGCGTAACTATGGGCTTCTGACTATTGCGTGTAGCGTCCTGCGAGGAGATTCAGACTGTCCGAAGTTGGTTGAGCAACTGGTGCGCCTACACATTCCCTCTTTGTCGAAATCCAACCTTCGACCGCGCACGCACCTCTTTCTGGCAGTACCAGAGGCGCGCACTGTGTCTCGCGCCAACTCACCGCTTGTGCGGCTCTGAGCTACCTCAATGCCCTTCTCGCATCAACACCAGACTGTGATGTTTTTGTGAGTAAGTGGATGGATGTATGTGGTGAATATATGACGTACTGTGAATCGATGGATGACCGCCCAACTTCTGGCCCCATAGCATGGTTGGCCTTGTCACGCGATAGGTGATAGGATAGGGTTCATGTTTAATGTAAAATTTGTCCATACGAAGTTATTGTTATTATAATTTTTATGTGTAACTTTTATATTGTATTTTGTATATTGAGTCCTATATTCCGCAGTGTCCTAGTGTAATACTGAAATGCTGTGTAATTAGTTGAATAAATAAATAAAATAAACGACCACTCTGTCAAGAGTGAAAACGACGAAGAAGAAATAAACGTAAAGCAACTGGCAAATAACTATTTACGTACCATTTTACACCGCATTGGACCATCCGTGGTCACCCGGTGAAAGAAGCACGCGTGTATTGAGCCATAAAATGCGTTCATAAAAACGAGGGCTCAGTGGCTAGTCTGAGCACAAGGGCATGTTCACATGTCCTTCATTTTATGTGAGTGTGCGTCTAAGGTAGAGTAGGTACAAATAGGTATAAACTTTCCCCTTAACGAGACTGGGATGTCACGTGCGGGTTCACACAGGCCTTACATGAATCAGAGCTGTCCTTTGTCTTTATAAAAGTTTCGTACCGCACAATGACCCGTGATCAATATAACATTGTAACACAACGAAAGGCTACAAGGCTAAAACATTATTCTATGGGTGCAGCGTCTGTTTCGAAAGAGTATTTTTTTTAATAATTACTAGCTTCCGCCCGCGACTTCGTCTGCGTGGACCCGAGATAAAAACTATCCTATGTTTTAATACAGGCTATAAACTACCTTCTTGCAAAATTTCATCCAAATCGGTTGAGCCGTTTAAGCGTGATTGAGTAACAAACATCCAAACATTCCAAACATCCAAATATCCAAACTTTCGCATTTATAATATTAGTAGGAAATAGGAAATAGAATTAGTAGGATCATTAAACAAATATTTGCCCTTAATGTCATCGTCGAACCTAGGACCGTCGGCTTCGTAGGCAGAATACCCACTAGGCTAAACCTATCCTCAAACATGACTTGCATAATCCAAATACAGTACATACAGTTCCATAGTGTCAAAATGTATGTTATTGAGTAATTTTGTATTTGCGAAATAAACTTATATTCTTTCTTTCGTTCTTAAATATAATTTTAGTCGGATCCATAAGTAGTTACTTACATAGCTGACACGATTAATATAATAGAATAGACACATTTATTCGCAAAACACACAAAACAACAAACAAAAAATAAAAGAAACATGTCACGAAATGGTCCCAACTCAGCATCCTTTACTAACATGCTATCCGTTTCCCAAAACACCCATTCCCAGAACATCCATTCCCGTCACTATTATACGCGTGTCATGAGAAACGGATGTTGTGGCAGACGGATGCTATGAGAACCGGGTGTTTTGACATACGGATGCGATGAGAAACGGGATTTTTGGGCATACGGGTGACATGAGAGACGGATCTTTTGACATACGGATGCTATGAGAACCGGGTGTTTTCACATACGGATGCGATGAAAAACGGGACTTTTGGGCATACGGGTATCATGAGAGATGGATCTTTTGGCATACGGATGCTATGAGAACCGGGTGTTTTGACATGGGTACGCATGCTTTTGGCGTACGGTCATTTAAAAAAAACTGTTACGTTGGAACGGGTGTTTTGGGAAACGGATAGCACGTTCTTAACCCTCAGCATGTAGCTCTTTTACGCACCTATTCCTATTGTGGCAGGCGTAACGTCAGAGGGGTAATTACGTAACGTTTCGAACGCGCGTTAGGTCAATTTAACTGTCATTTTTACATATAAAAGTGACATTTAGATCTACCTGACGCGCGTACAATGCGTTACGTGGTCGACCTGCAGAGCACATTATCATCATCATCATCATATCAGCCGAAAGACGTCTACTGCAGGACATAGCCCCCCCCCCCCCCCAAAGAGTGCCAAAGTGACCGGTCCTGCGCCACCCGCATCCAGCGGACTCCCGCGACCTTTACCAGGTCATCAGTCCACCTTGTGGGGGGCCTACCCACGCCGCGCCCTCCGATACGTGGTCGCCACTCGAGAACCTTTCCGCCTTACGGCCATCGGTTCTACGTGCAATGTGCCCCGCCCACTGCCACTTAAGTTAAGCGATTCGGAGGGCTATATCGGTTACCTTGGTTCTGCTGCGGATAGCCTCATTTCTGATACGATCACGCAGAGAAACTCCCAACATAGCCCTCTCCATTGCCCTTTGGGTGACTTTGAGCCTTCTTATGAGGCCCATAGTAAGCGACCACGTTTCAGTGCTATATGTCATCACTTCACATCAAAGCACATCAGATGAATTATAATAACACCGATACCGTTCTGTCACGAAACGTCACGTCACGAGACAAATATGAATCCAGTTGAAGGGCTGACCCACATTCTAATCAGAACCTAAAGCGTTCTGCAAAGTTCACGACCTACCAAGTTATTTAATAAACCGAGAATATAGTCTCGCGCCGCCATCCCGGCGTGCGCACACGTAAGTCATTAGTGCATTCCCGGCCTTTTTGCTCTCAGTCCATAATGTCTTAACCGGAAAATAGGCCTTTTAAACTGAAGTCTATGTAAGTACGGTTAGAAGCTGAATATGTGTATGATAAGGCATGCTTGCCTTTTCATACACATATTCACCTTTAAGCGCCAGCTTAAAGGCTATTTGCTGACGCTCCAAAAATCCCAACCCTAACCCATCCAGCAGTTTTAACATCCCAACCGTGTCGCGTTTTATGTTTTGTGTTTTTCCTCCCGTCGTGCTACTGTTTTATATATATACTTTACATTAATTATTTATTTATTATGTGTCTACTTACTTTTAATCTAATGCTGTGTTGCGTTCCGTGGGCCACTTGCGTACTGTCTGAAAACCAGCGCTGTAGGTGTCTGTCTGACACCTCTGCACAATGCTGAGACAGCGACCGTTTCACTGTCGCGAAGACACACAATATGTGTCAATTGTATTGTATGTCTACTCCCTTTATCTCTGTGTGTCTTTTGTGTAGTGAATAAATGTCTTCTTTCTTTCTTTTCTTTTCTTTTCTATAAGGTATTGCGAAATAGCTGAAGCCATCACAAACCTTTATTTAACTCTGTCACTGCCAAGAACCCGCCTAGCGGGCGCTCTATTGATAGGGGAAACCACGGAATCGGCTAAGAGAGTAGCGCTACGAATTTGTTTGCAGTGAATGTTAACTTGCAATGTTTGTTCTATTTAGCCTAGTTTGTAGTTACCGTGCATACGAAGCTCTACATCTACTGATGGACAGATTTATGACACAAACGCGTTCCACAAAGTAACAGTAACGGGACACATAATATATATCTCGCAGTGAGGCGAATCACGTGCCGTATATTTAATAAAACATAAAGTGCACATGCTCGGGATCATTATGCCCTTTTACGCGGCAAAGCGGGAAAATACCTGCTACGTGCTACGACGTGGCGCTACGAACCAAACCGCGCCGTGATTTTAGTTATCTACATAATAACAATGATACATTCCTCGCAATATTATGGACGTAATATAAATATTTTTTTAATATAAAATACGGATAAACAGTTTTTTTGCATAAATATCATTTATAAAATAAACAGAAAGCATGCTCTGGCCAGGTGCACATTATGCACGCCACAATTTTTTTTTTTTTTTTTTTATTTGCCACGAATAACTTTTTAGGATTATTATAAAACTAGGTGCCCGTGTGGCTCCGCCCGCATTTTACAACGAACCGAGGCAGTGTCAGTTCTATATAAGGCTTGTTCACGAAACTGAGTATTTATTTATGTGTGAGAATCTAAAATCCATAAATTTTTCCTTAACAGTTTAAAGTCCTACATAATGCCAGTTAAGGCTTAAAGCTAAAATGATTGCATAGAAAAGTGTCTACTTCTGGCATGATTTAATAGTAGATTATACACCAAGGGGATAAAGCACTGTTTTATGTCACGGGAGCGAATTGAATCCCGAACGTAACGAAGGACTCATAATTTAACTTAACTTAAGCGTAGCGAGGGAGTTATAAGTTAATTCCTGAGCGAAGCGAGGGAATTAAGACTGAGTCCTGAGTGCAGTGAGGGGTTCAACCGCCCAAGACTAAAACAGTCTTATCCCCGAGGTGTATACTCTACTTTTCACACCTTATGCGAGACAAAAAAACAGGCTCAGTAGATAAATAATGATTATTTAGCAAATTAAAAGTACATAGTAACATTAGACACGTTAGTCCAATTATGGAAAGATAAGGTAATGTTTTTATTTGGTACGTTTATTGAGGTTGAGTTGGAGTTTATTTGAGTTGCGTTCATAGCTTCGGATACTTGCGTCTGAGGGTCGAGATGTACCGTAAAGGTTGGGGAAGGTGGATTTTCAGGCAGTGAGCTTGATGTGGATGGGATGTGTTTTGAGGAAGATGGCTGTGGTGGCAGAGGTGTCCAAGGATCATCAATCATCATGTATTAATTTGTATGTCATGTTTGACACTTATTGTTGCCCTCAGCATCGAATATATACACCACAGGCTACTTGGCTTCTTTGTAGCTGACAAATATTCAAAATAGACCAGAAGCACTGATTCAGACACAGACTTTACGCCTTTTACAGCTTTCCATTTGTCAAAATCGTTGTAGGCTTTTAGGTATTTTTCCTTTGACTTCTCTGGCAGCAGATTGTTGACAATGCCTATGGCATCTAATTTGATAAACTCAGGAGTCAAAACACTTTCATCACTCGACATTTTCAATATTATTTTTGAAATTAAATCTTCTATAGGCACCTACAAGAACTCGATTTGTTCGTCACGCGTGAACAAAAGAAGGCGCGCGACGTTCCAAATTCGAAAGCACAAGCCGTGGTCCTAGATTCGAAATTCGAATTTCGAACACCGCGCTCCTCCGGACCGGGGTTCACACGGAGGCAAACTTCATTTATTTTGTCAAATCAAGTAGGCCATGGCCTAGGACAAATTGTGTTTAGCAAAATTAAACTTTATGCATATAGTAATAAGAATTATGAAAAGTGAAATCATATTATTAACCAGCGGGTTATAATGAAATTCAGTACAACCCGGATAATACCAAGGGATTTAATGTCTTGCTTTCGGTAGGGTTTACATGACCTATAATTCGGCATTGTCGAGCATGTGGTTTGAAAAACAATTTATGACCTCCATACGGTAATTAAGAGTCTAGAAAGATATTCGCGGAACATTATAGCATCGATAATCTATTTGAATAAAGGAAAAAAAAAGAACCTCTACGACCCATACAAGAAAATTACAAAATCTAAGATCCAGAGATTTCGAAAGTTAGCCCAAAAATGGAGAGCAGCTGATATAAATATATATAACGCCACTCAAAACGATATGTGAAGAGACCTGTTTTTAAATTAAATTTATAAAAAATGTAATTTCAATAGAAAACCTGAATTATACAACAGTGGCTACTTATTTTCGTGGACAGCCTTACTGTTGAAAGACTTTTTAAGAGATTACGCACTACTTAAAAGCTTACAAGCTTCTATTTCACAGGCATTATATTATTAGTATACATAAAATTAACACCTTTGCTACCAAGAATCCGCTCCGTGGGTTATCTGTACGCAGCGGGTTTTCATTACAAGGTGGAAAAACCACGGTATCGGCTATTTCTGTTACGAAAAGATTGGTAGTGAATGAGTTAAACCAAATTAAGTATAACTTGCAAAGTCTATGATCAGTCAATAAGCGCGCATAAATACCTGACACGACACTATTTTTCGTACCGTTAGGACGTGTCAGATATTAAATATTTAGCCGGCAGATATTAATGCTGGTGGGGTACATCGTGGTAGAATGCTAGCGATCACATGATGCCCCCTTAACGGCAGTGAGGGTAGACGCCGCAGAGCGGTTTAGTGGGTATTCCCTCATAAGGGCGAGTCCCACATACCCCTGGGCCTTCCCCGGGTCCCGGGGGATGCGTAAAGACATTCCTCTGCGTCGACAAAAAAAAAGATATTAATGCTGGTGACTGTATATACGTTTTGGTACATTTATCAGTGTCATTGACTCGTTAATTAACTGTCTAAGTAATCGGAATAGGGCTCATATATTTTTAACTTTTTGACCGTATAGATCTTACCTGTTCTTCTAATCTATTTATATATTTATGGCCAAAAAACACGACCTCTATACAAACGTTAAAAGCAAGAAAAATACAACTAAATAACTAATCTAAAGTAATCCTATGTAATACTTTTCTGTTCTTAAATATAAATAAAAAAATATATAAATATCGTGGGACAATTCACACCAATTGATCTCGTCCCAAACTAGGCAAAGCCTGTACTATGGGTACTAGAGACAACGGACAAACTTACTTATATAGATAAATACATACTTAAATAGATATTAAACATCCAAGAATCGAGAACATACATTCGTATTCACCATACAAATATCTGCCCGACCGGGGATCGAACCCGGGACCTCAAGCTTCATAGTCAGGTTTTCTAACCACTAGGCTATTCGGTCGTCTAAATCGGTCAATATCTTCTCACACTTCATAAGCCCAATGATTTAGTATTATCTCTACATACAGATTTCCTTCATCCTGCCCTGTACCGGGGCAGAGCATTTGCATAGTTAACGCTCATGAAAATCAACGCTCATGTTTTCAATTACCATAAAACACTCTGTTAAATTACAATCATAAATAAAAAGATTCTGTTTACATTTTATCTAAAGATGTAATGGAATTTGGCGTGGCTCGCGTGGCATCAAATATTCATAAGTTGTTTAAGTACTCGTCGGTTTTATTTCCCTGAGGGTGGCTGTGGTTACTGTAATCTAGTAAATGTATGAACCTAATGAAACGTTCATAGATTAATATAATGTCAACGCTATTTAAGTATTACGAGAACAATATTCCTTTGCTATTCCGCTAAAAAACGTGCAGGTCGATCAGCGGAGATCAAATGCAACTATTTGCGTATAAACATTCAATAAGCTATTTAAGTTCCCATTAGTAATTTGAAATTACAACTGTCTGTGATATTTTGTTTAAGTGTATATGTATTTTCAGGGTTCCGTACCTCAAAAGGAAAAAAACGGAACCCTTCTAGGATCACTCGTGCGTCTCTGTCCGTCTGTCAGAGCCGATTTGCTCCGAAACTACTGGACCGATTGAGTTGAAATTTGGTACAAATATGTAAATTGGTGACCCAAAGATGGACGCGTAAAGTAAATTAATGAATTCTGAACAACGGGGTCACTTTTGGGGGGTAAACTGGAAAATTAAGAAAAATGTTTCGCAAACTGTATTGTGTGACATATCAAATGAAAGGGGTTGTTGTAAGCATCTCAGATATTTTTTTTTTATAATTTTAGCAAAAATAGATTTGAAGTAATTTAGGAAATAAGACGAAAATTGACCACCCCCCACCCATTATCTCCGAAACTACTAGGCTTAAAATTCTGAAAAAAATATGGAAAATAGTTCCTTGCCTGAAGATTACAGGAAAACCTATAAGAAGTTTGAGTATTCAAAGTAACGGGAAATTTCTCAATATATTTGTATATTTTGTATGGAGCGCCTAATGCTTAGAGAATAGGAATTTTACGGAACCCTCACCACGCGAGTTGAACTCGCACTTGTCCGGTTTTTTTTTGTCAATTCAGTTTTTGGATTTTTTTTAATAATACCGACACGAGGTCAGCTCACAGAGGCACTAGTTTATGTACTTATATATACTTTGCGTAGTAGACAACAGACAAATTACAGATTAATCGAACGGTTGACATAATACTCGTAAGTATTAAATTATCGATGTAATACGTACCTAAGTATTTGAAAATTAAACGAGCTAAACAAAAAAAACCGGCCAAGTGCCAGTCGGACTCGCGCACGAAGGGTTCCGTACCAATCTATAAAAACGGCAAAAAAATGTCTGTTGTATGGGAGCCCCAGTCCGACTCGCACTTGGCCGGTTTTTTAGTAATTGTTGTGATAGCGGCAACAGAAATACATAATCTGTGAAAATTTCAACTCTCTAGCTATCACGGTTCTTGAGATACAGCCTGGTGACAGACAGACGAACGGATAAACGGACGGACAGCGAAGTCTTAGTAAAAGGGTCCCGTTTTTACCCGTTGGGTACGGAACCCTAAAAAAGCAACTGAATATTATATTACAGACGATTTTAAAGAACCGAGTACAGTATTGGCTTCATTAGTACTACGTATAATCAGTAATCATTGTTGTGTTGTTTTATTTTTTATAAATTTATTGTTCATTAGAACTCCTGAAATTGAGTTCTCAACTCTCAACATAATATGTTTCAGCGAAACGGGGCGCCTGAGGGCCGTTATCTCGGAAAAACTTTAGTTACTTCTAACTTTTAGTCATTGTGAATTATTTTCAAGGCTTTCAGCGTTTCTGAAAGTATTCCTAACTAGTTTCAGCCCGCGGCTCCATCCGCGAGGAACTCGTTTATATCGTAGCTCCATACAAACTTTCACTCCCCATTTCAACCCCTTGGGGGATCATTTCTGGGATAAGAACTATCCTATGTCCTTCCCCGGGACTCGAACTATCTCTTTACAGACACACAGACACACTTTCGCATTTATAATATTAGTATGGATTAAAGTATAGTATAATATCGACGACCGCATTAGCCTAGTTGGTAGTCACCCTGCCTACGAAGTAAGAGGTCCTGGGTTCGAATCCCGGTACGGGCATTTATTTGTGTGATGAGCACGAATATTTGTTCCTGAGTTATGGATGTTTTCTATGTATTTAAGTATGTATTTATCTATATAAGTATGTTCATCGTCGTCTAGTACCCATAGTACAAGCTTTGCTTAGTTTGGGACTAGGTCGATTTGTGTAAGATTGTCCGCAAAATATTTATTTATTTATTTATTTTATTTATATATATTATAGTAGTATAGTATAGTATATATATAATAAGGTTATCTGGAAGAGATCGCTCTTCGGCGATGAGACCGCCTGTTGTCTACCTCGTCTTACATGTAACATGTTACTTTTACTTTCAATAGTTTCATTTATCCTCTGTGAATGTTTGCTTTTGCTGTTGCTATCGGGTATTATTTGATTTATAACCGAAAATGCAATTTCAGGAACGGGATTTTTCTTTGTGAGCGTGTAAAAGGATTTTTCTTTGTGAATAATATTTCTATCGTTCGAATCATGACGCGGCTTCTGTATTGAATGTGGCGTTTAAAAAGGACTTTAGTAGGTTTCGCGGTAATAGTATAGGGTCAGAAATATAGTTAACATTATTTATATTATAAAATGTTCTACAAGGGTGTTTCGCATCGACTAAGGTAGGTAAATACATTTTAGTTTAACAGGTTTTGTTCGAAACCGGGAAGCTTTTTATGTTTTGGAACGTTAGCCTATTCAGCGTTTATCAGGGAACACATGTGTCAGAGCGCTTCGGGTGCTTTCCGGTATATGTATAGACGTTAAGCAACTACTGATTCCGGCGTAGCGCCACGAGCTTATGGTGAGGGTGAACGAGTTCGAAGTCACTCATAATTTTTCTGTATAAACAGACACATATTCCCAATACATACCAATACTTTTACATTTAAGATTAGAAGTTAAGATTGTAATTATTATGTATTTTTTTAATGAAATAAACAGTTCAATTTTTTTTTTTTTAATTGCCCATCTTGCCCTGTGTCTACATATGTTACACGTCAAGATTTCGTATATAAGAGATCCCATAAAAAACATTCCATGTAAAAAATAGGCCAAGTCTCGAAACTCTTCCACCGTAAAAAGTTGTGAGATATTACGTAGAGCCAAGTCAGGCATTCTTATAAATATTTAAAATTTGCTTGCATGACAAATACAATTTTGTGACTGGGCATTCAGAAGCGATTAATAAGTCATTTGTCTGTCGTCTACCACGCAGAATATAATGTATCTCCATCTACATAAATTAAATGTTTGAACCCCCTGCACAAGAAACATAGCTAAGAACCATCAGGACAGACAAGACTTTTGTTTTTAAAATGCACTCGAATCGGTTCATCCGTTTGCGACTTGCGATGCCACAGATAGACACGCATACTCAAAACACATGTTAAACTTATAACATACTAGCTTCCACCCGCGACTAAGTCTGCGTGGACCCGGGATAAAAACTAAAACTATCCTATATTTTAATCCAGGCTATAAACTATCTTCGTGCAAGTTCATCCAAATCGGTTGAGCCGTTTAAGCGTGATTGAGTAACAAACATCTAAACGTCCAAACTTTCGCATTTATAATATTAGTAGGATATATAATATACTAGCTTTCGCCCACGACTTCGTCTGCGTGGACCCGGGATAAAAACTATCCTACATTTTATTCCAGGCTATAAACTATCTTCGTGCAAAATTTCATCCAAATCGGTTGATCCGTTTAAGGGTGATTGAGTAACAAACGTCCAAACGTCTAAACATCTAAATAGCCAAACATCCAAACTTTCGTGAAACCAACATACAAATTTATGAATGCAACTGGAGATAATATTTTTTGCATAGACTTTGTATGGAAAGGATATGTTATTTTACCAACCGGAAATAACGTTTTTATAGTTTTCTAAATAGTGCATTGTACACCTAGAACTAACCGCATGAAAAAATTTCAAGTTTGTACCTTAGAATTTTGATGATCGTTCAGTGAGCCAGACAAAATTAAGGAATTTTGATGATCGTTCAGTGAGCCAGACAAAATTGAGGAATTTTGATGATCGTTCAGTGAGCCAGACAAAATTGAGGAATTTTGATGATCGTTCAGTGAGCCAGACAAAATTGAGGAATTTTGATGATCGTTCAGTGAGCCAGACAAAATTGAGGAATTTTGACTTGCAATAATTCTTAAACTACTGGTTGGAATTTAATGTAAGTAATTAGAATATATATGCTAGCTATGTAATGCCCTCTTGGGCACTGAAAATGTAGGCTTCTAGTTATTTCCATAACTATTTTACGAATGGCTTCGAGAAAAGTATGGTGGCCGTGCCTTTTTTTGCTCGACTTGTCACTGCCGTGCCCTCAGATACTTGAGATAGATCGTACAAAGCCAAAAAAATGAGAGATTGAAAATGTTTTTATCACGTAAAATTAAATAACCTTCAATTCAGTACTCCGCTTCAAGTGTGCCTATAAACTTTTAAAAGTTCCCTTGATTTCTCCAGCATCTCATCATCAACCCCTGACCTGATAACATTGGGACCACTTGGAAAGGATACCCTATCAAACAAAAAAAAAATCCAAATCTGTCCAGGCGTCTTCGAGTAATCTCCTCTTCCTTTTTTTAGGTCGGTTAAAAAGGCGCCATTTATACGGATATTACTCTCAAACATTTTCATCGTTGGTAAACCACAACAAGAATTTTCTAAGCCCGTGCTGTATCAATAATCTCTTTTAGGACGACCGCTTTTTAACTGAGACGGCGATTATAACGTGACAGCAGGCAGCAGGGCGGGACGACCAAGGGTGACCGAGGGGTACCGATGACGTGGTGATGACGGCAGGCGCCCGCCCTTCGTTATCCTCCAATTCCTCTTTATCGTCTCTCCCGCTCCCCTGCCTCGTCATAGACGCCATCTCAGTTAAACGGTCGACCTATAGCGCAATCTTTCTGGACAGATGATACTAGCATGGGTCCTAGCGCTCGCGCTGTCGAGCGCAGCCGCGGCGGAGCGCGGCAGCTCGCTGCGCGGCGCGCTCGAGGCACTGCAGCGGCGGCAGCGGGGCAGGGCGCCACTCGCCGACTACGACCTGTATGAGGTGCTGCCACCTAACACCTATGTCCCAGGTTAGTGAGACAGGTTTACCTCCGTAGATGATACCAGCACGGATCATGAGTGTCACACTGCAGCGGCGGCAGCAAGGCATGGCGACCCTCGCTGACTACGACTTGTCTGTGCTGCTGCCGCCTAACCCCTATGATGCAGGTAAGTTGGATCAGATCTATAATTTTCTTTGAATCCTCAAAACCAGATACAACTTCTGTTTCTCAGGTTTCTCCCCACCCTTTTCGTAATTACTCTCTCATGGCGTGATGCATAAGAACCACCATTATAATTATTAGCAAAAATATATTTATTTTATTTTCGGTTACTTTCAGATTCCGATTATGCTGTGGACATTGACGAACTACAGGAAGACCCAGCCACGAACTATATACTTAAGCTCTTAGAAGAGAATGGCAGACCCAACGAAGCTTACAAATTGGTTAAGAAAAAGAGCAACCACCCGGGCCCAGTGGACATCAATAGGAAGGAGTCAGCTTTCCGTGAGAGAAGCCATCATTCAGACAACGATAGACTGCGAGATCTGTTCATGGATAGAAATGAGGTTGAGAACCCTAAGGAACCGCTGCAAGAACGCGCTGAAAACGATGCTGAGTACGCCTTGCTGCTGGGCCAGCTGTGGTCAAAATACAAAAGCAATAAGCAACATAACGCAGAAGCTCCACAAGGCGTGGTCAAACTGTACAAAGAGAAGATAGTCAAGAAACGCTACCCAGACAACTGGGGTCCTATCGCGTTTAAGAAAAAGAGGAGCCCCGACGCAGAGAACGAGCATTCCATGTTATCGGATTTTGAAGGAGACTCTAAAGGGTTACCAGGACCCATAGACCCTAATAACTACAATAATTACGATCTGTCTGATGAGGACAAGGATGATTTGCGTGAAGAATACGCAATCGCTTTCCAACCTTTGGATGACGATAGTCTGTCAGATTTGGCTGATGACGACCAGTACAGGTATGACGTCATCGAAAAACGTTTCCCAGTGGCTAAGCGTAGCAGTGGACCGTATGACTGGACCAAGCCAAAGAAACGTTTCGCTCTAGAACAAGATAAGCGTGAAATTTCTAAAAGATTCAGGAGTAGTTCTGGTACTGATCCCAAAATTATTAAAGACCTATCAAAACTATTCGGTGATTCCGAACCAGAGCTCATTAAGAACCCAGTCAAGAGGAGCAGCGATCAACAAGATAACTCTCATGAGGGCAAACCGCCACAACTTGCAATGCTGCCTCAAAACCATACCAATGACCGTAGTAATGCTTCTGCTGCATTCGAAGATAATAGTCACGAACATCATCACAATTTACATCACCCTGGAATATCTGGAAAGGAGGTTGAGGTTGAGCACGTACACGATCATGATCATAGCGACAGCGAAAAACCTATCACCATCAAAAAGAAGTCCATCGACTGGTCAACCTACTTCGGAATTGACAAACGCAAGAAGAAATCAGTCTCCTTTGTAAATGATTTGAACGAAAATAAACTAAGGAAACAATACTTTGATACATTCAACAAAGAAGTGATTTACCCGTTGAATTCCTTTCGAAAACACAATAACATGAAAAGGAACTATGTGCAGCGTCCTGAAAATGAAGAAACTGAAATTCAAATAGATAACGCAAGAGCAATAGCGGTCCGAGAAGGCGACAAGCGAAACATTGCTCAAGAACAGGAAGCTAAATTAGACAATATCGACAAGAAACTGAGAAACATGGAAGGAATGATAGTAGACGAAACACTGCACTACTCAAACACTGGTGAAGAACTTGATAGCAAGGAAGAACAGGAGATGAAAGAAAAACTACTCTCCCGATTGGCTGCGGCCTACAGCTTGGAAAAAATGAGAAAAGCTCTCAGAGAGTTTAAACAAAGCTTGCAAACACAAAGGCCTGACACTACATTGTTACCTTCATCTGGTCCAATGGAAGAAGCAAAAGAGAAACGAGTAGCAGTCAAGAAAGAGAAAGTAGACATCACTAATAACGAAATTCCTCTGTTTAACAAAGGGGACGACAAGGAAGACGACTTCGAGGAAGAGCAGGGTGCTGGACATTATTTGAATGGCAAGATTGAAAATCAGTTCTCTGAAGGCTACATGGGTGGAAGTGGAAGGCATCGCGTACCGGTTGTTGCTACAGGTAAGTAAGAAAACTACAGCTTGATGCTCTTCAAAACATTCACATATTACCATCGTTGCATGTGTGAATGAGGCTCATTTGCTCATGCCTCAAGTGAGGCATGGGCAAATAAAGTAAATAGAGTCACAATGCCGAACAAGAATGTCAAGAAATGAGCCCCAAAATGCGATTACTTATAACCTACACTAAGATATGTTTCAGACAAAAGATAACTTAGTTTTTTAGGCTTTAAGGGCTAAATTAATACTGACTCCTTAAGTTTTTGTTCCGTGCTAATCTGTCATTTGTACTACAGAAATTAATTATTCACACACAACCATGAAATGACAATGAGTTTACATAAAGTTCTTCACGCCATCAATAGAACTTGGTTAAAGAAATATATCCCATGCTTTTTTTCATTTTGTCACAGAACATTGATATCATTTTTGACAACCGTCAAGTCTCACGGTCAAAATCAGACTAAACGCGAAAGAGCCGCCCGAGTCTATCGGGCGGTTTTTTTGGACGGCCATTTTTTCGGCTGATTGCGTATCTAGTTACTTATACTAAATTAATGGTCATAGGGTTTTGTTTTAATATATTTACACATACCTACTTAACATCACTAACACTACTAACGCTAAGTGATGTGATTAGCTGATGAGGCTCATAGATTTTCAAGATTACATAAAATGCGTTTCCAATACAAAACAACAACACTGTGACAATTGGGTTTGCAATGAAACTTTTCATGCTCATGCAGGGAGTAGGTATACCTGAAATATTTTTGAAATGCTTTGATAGGATATTGTCTCTTTCTGCAGTCTTATCTTCACAAATGAAGTGATCATTTCATGGTTTTTTAATCAATACGACTGGCTTTTCCACCGGCGTGGTGGCACGAATACAGTTTTAACTCCTAGCAAATTCGTACACTAATAGAAACTGTGTTCCTAGGGAGTGCCACGGGCGCCTGTCCTGTGCTCGCCAAGATCGTGCAGCGCTGCCGCGGCGTGGACCTGCTCGCCGGCGACCGCGGCCAACTGTTCCTGCCGCTCTGCAGCCTGCACCAGATCTGCTACCTCTGTGTAAATATTTACTGTCTGCCACGGGGTCTTAGACCAAGTTGGTCTGCGACCCCGTGGTGTGCCTTGTCTTTTACCGGCCTCTCGCTCGGTATTATCAGGTTTCTGCGCTGTGATTGATAAAATATAAATAACTGCTTTACAACGTAAACAGGTGTGTTTAACTTTTTGTTAACCCTGTAAAGTGTCCCACTGCTGGGCAAACGCCTCTCTTTTGACGTCCACTCGCCTACTCGTATTTCATCATCGGAGAAAAAATACTCTTAGTTGTAATCGTCATCAGCAACGTTCTTGACCAGTCCGAAAGCAATTTTAATTATGGACATAGTCGTATAAAATCCCAGTTCATTAGATTACTTTCTCCCATTTAGGTCCCACTTCCACGAGATTATGCCGTTTAATAGACACTCTGCAAGTTAACACCATGAATTATTTTCCAGGGCGAGGCCCCACCGACGACCTGCGACCTGGTGTTCCTCTCCGAGGCCGACACGGCCTGCGAGGGCGACACGGGCTGCCAGCGTGCCGCGCGCTCCGCCCTCATGGCCCTCCGGGAACTGCACGACAGCCTCGCAGACGAGCTCGACGGCGAGTGCGAGGCCAGCCCCTGCCTCCCGGCCACTCTCAAACTCAACATCGGATGGCAACGCGCCTTGCAGCGATAAACATAAACAAATGACAGATGTCACAAGATCACGGTTCCACAGTCTCCATGATATCGAACATGTTTAACTAGTCGTATTTTTTCTAATTGTCACCTTCATTATTATTTCACTAGCAGTTAACGTTTAGTCCGTACGGTTCTAACCAGCCATAGAACCGCATGGGCGTAGGATAAGGAATCACAAAGATCTAGTTATGTATATTCGGCGCGGTGCGAGCTAGTATTGGATACGCTTTCGTTGTTATGTGTGATTTAAATATATAATATGTATCATCTATGTGTATATATGTATTTGTTTATGAAACGTAACGACTTTGATAGGAGTTTTAAACTCATAGGTAGAGCGAGACACTTGTTTTCATGGTTATGCTGACATCGTTACGTTTTAGAAATAACACGACTACGTATAACTGTATGTATAACCGACGTGCGCGGTTCTTTTGCTAGATATATTTTTGCAAATATATATGTTATATAATTCTATTTACTAGGTATTGTAGGACTAACGGAGGCAGGACTAGATATAAAACTATTTGAAAGCCGTCGAATATTCTGACGTTGTTAAGTATTTACACACATTATTTGTGTTTTAAGTATTAAGGTGTGTCGACGTGATTGTATTTATTAATTATTATAAATGTATATTCATATTTTTTAATTATTAAGGCGGAAAATTATATTCACTAAACATTATACATTAAATTTCCAATCGCGAATTTTGAAATACGATATATTACGTTATTTTATTATCCTTATTTGGCGTAAATTCTATTCTATATTTTCTATCATATTTATTGTATGTAGGGAGGTGGTTAGTATGATTAACAGAAATTGAAACAAAAGATATGCTACTCTGTGACAGAAAAGGACAAAGCTACTCTATAATAAGATACCAACGCTTCGTCGACATCTCTCTCTAGGTATACTAAAAATGTTACATTCGTAAAAGAGTGTAAGTAGAATACAAGATCGCAAGTTCAGCGGAGAGGTGGAGCTATTGAATCCAACACCATGACTGTATTTATAACTATTTTAATCACTAGCGACTAGGTACCAAACGCGCCGTCTGTACTTGTATAACATGTTTAATGGTAGAAGGGGAGAACGATGAACGATAGTCCACAAAAAAGCACTGATTTCCAAGAAGTACTTACTTACGCTTTCTATAGAACTGACAATCATTCGTGAAATGCAAAAACCCACGCGCCAACGGCA
Organism: Epinotia nisella; assembly: GCA_932294315.1. Lineage (NCBI taxonomy): Eukaryota > Metazoa > Arthropoda > Insecta > Lepidoptera > Tortricidae > Epinotia > Epinotia nisella. The sequence continues at coordinate 23,101,313 of OW028676.1, forward strand.
ATGTCTAAAGCCGGCTAACACATTAGGCCAACGTTGGCGCGTGAGCAGGATGCAGCTATGAGTTAGAGGGAGAGGGTTATAATTCGATCTCATTCGTTTATATAGCTGCATCCTGCTCACGCGCCAACGTTGGCCCAATGTGTACAGCCGGCATAAAGTATGAAGATTATTTTGACAATACGTCATACGTCACGTATCTATGCGCAGTGACGCTTCTTATGTGTCATGTGTCACAATTTCCCCAAACGTAGACCGTACACTTTGCTGCGATAAAGTGGCGTTAGCGTATTTTAGCTTCAGTGTAGTGGATCGTCAGCACAAGATGGTTCTTGACGCGTGGGTATGACCACTAGAATCTCACCTTTACGATTTATAGAAGGGTGACATTTTCTTTAACTTGATTACCGCCTGACGGTCTTTGTGAATCGCCGTAGCGCTAGGCCACCTTAGACTTACTAGACAATAAATCTTTGGCTTATACACGGCTATTCCGAGTTTTGTATCGTTAGGTAAAGATCGTTTCATAAGTCTTCCGATCTAAATTTGCTTCAAATTGTGTCCTACAACATACTCAAAGTAATACTAGTTCTCTCGCACATTCCGTTTTAGTATCAGAGTTAAGACATCATAGGCCATTGTGGTATTTACTATTTAATAGTTAGGTCAGACCATACTACCTGGTCAAAATATTGCGCATAGCGGGCCCGGGGAGGTAAAAGGGGAAGTGGGAGGGGCGTTGCATTCCGGGGAGGTGGACATGCAGATATTTTGACTGGGTAGTAGTTGACACTACTACACAAGTTCAAAGTTATTAAACTCACTGACGACCGATATTCTAAATGTTATTTCAATGAGTTACGGTCGAAAATAGTCCGTTGACTCCGACTTCGCAATTGGAAAAAGAATCACATTTTTTTCCATGTGCTGCAATGGCCGCGTTATTATTTTGTGGGTGTTGAATAGAGGCCAAAACGCCTACCATTTAACACTTTCTTTATAGCCTGCATGTTTACATAGAATTTACAAAGTTTAGTGGGAGATAACGGGAGGTAGATAGAATTAATAAATGTAATTTATCATTGTAGTAGACGGTGGGTGTTACCAGTCATTTTAACTTGAATGTTATCACTTTTATTCGTAAAATGTTCAAGTATTAAACACGTGAATATAAATGGTTTTCAATAATGATTGTTTTATTAGAACCCAGTGATCCTAGTGTCCCTAAAAATATGCACTTCATAGTAACAAATTAACTTTGGTTACAGCCACAACATACATAATATAGGTACATATAAACACGCCTGCTACCTGGAAGGGTAATAGGCAGAAATCACGGATGTCCATTCGCTATGATCTTAGCAAAACTCAATTGCTACATTCACTTGCATGACATTCTTCATAAATGCTTGTCAATCGAGCCTTAGTATCGTATTGTACACCTGCACTTGCACGTAACATAATACATACCTAGTATAAAGAAAATGTAATCCAGTCACATAGAGATAGCTAAAGATATCTGCTATTGATAACAAGATAAGGGCGCCGCCAATACATCGATAACACAGCGTCCACACATCGCGACAACATCATTAACAGAACGTGTGTGTGAAGTGAACAAACAACTGTCAGTTTCAATAAAAGAAAAGAACCTGGTGAAAAAATAACAAAAGACGGTGACAAAGAAACAAAAGAAGATAAATCAAATGCGATGGCAGATATAACCGCAACAGATTTAAACGGCAGAGGATTTGACAATCCAGCGGCTACTGAAGGTGATTACTGATTATTATCAATAACAAATTAACACGTCGTCGATAAGTGGTTCACGTAGAGTGATAGGATAAACACAAGACTTTGGTGTTTCAGATGACGGGTCGAATATGAGGCCGGATTTAGTGATCAGCATACAACCGCGACAAAATGGTAGGTGCAAATTAAGTTAATTAGGTAGATTAGTTCATCATCATCAGCCTATATACCTCCCACTGTTGGGCACAGGCCTCCTCTCATGAATGAGAGAGAAGGTAGATTAGTTAGGTCTGGAATAACTACAAGAATAACAAATTCCTATCAATTTTTTTTTTTATAAACAAGCTTTCATTGACCGAGTGCACTTTTTTGCATTCTAATGAACCGGAACCCGATGGGTCGACGAGTTTATCGTGTTTAGTGTAGGAGTTGCTATGGCCAGCTTCTGTTTCCATCATCACATTGACACATATTACATTGTCACGGAACTTACATAAGTAGGTTATGGCTAGGCATTTAGCTAAAAAAAAACATTGAGTTCAGACAACTATATATGGGTCTATAAATGTTAAAAATATTATCTATAGGTACTTAATTACTAATGTTTGTTATGACTGTCCAGCTTGTCAGCTATAACGGCCAGGCCCCGTAGCATGGTTGGCCTTGTCACGCGATAGGTGATAGGTTTGATAGAACAAGACGATGCTCTTATATTGTCACTTGTCGCGTGATAAAGCCAACCATGCTACGGCTCCTGGAGGCTGTTGCGACTGTCACGCAGGCGCCGAAGAGCGGCTGTGCCGCGCACGCATGATGGCCGGGAAACCATCCACGCGCGCGTGCGCGAACATACCGGACGCGCAGCGTCAGCGTGGCAGCCGCAACAGCGCCCTGAACGCATTATTATAATGGACGCGGAGAGCACTCAGCTCCCTTTGCGAACAGCGGTACATATGGCACATGTATAAAGTCTTGTGTAGAAAGCTCGAAATAAAGTTAATTTAACAGGTAGAGTACACCCCCTAAACCTATGTGCCAGCATGTTGGCTCTGGTTGCCAGGGCCCTCCGCTCCCTTTTTATATCCTCATCATCCTTGAGATCATCACATATAATTTGTCCAAGATACTTGAAAACAGAAACCCTTTTCAAGGGCACCCCATCTAATTAATATTGCAGAAAAACTCACAGGACATTTATTACCAGCCTTAAAAGTCATAATTACACTTTTAATACAGTTATATGTAAGGCCATGATAATTAGCATACTGCTCACACACATGTAACAGTTTTCTAAGTCCTCCTACTGAGGGGCTCAGCAGCACCATGTTAGCCACATAACTAACATGCTGCTGAGCCTCTCAACAAGTGCATTAATGTAAAGGTTAAACAATTTAGGAGGAGCTAAGCATGGATGCATTGATAAACGTAATATTGTTCCAACGTTGCATTTCGAGCTTCAGGACCATTCCATTAGAATGGCGCGTCGCGATGGCTCTCCCTATCCATCCGTTCGGATATCCAACGCGCCGCACCAACTATCTCCAAATGCTACAGTTTTGACATTCAAGGACCGATATTTGCGTGGCACAACTCCATACGGTTGTTAGAACGGTCGTAAAAGACCAGCTTCGAATATTGATCATTGGAATGTTTGACCAGATTACGCCCGGGCGGAGCTACCGGTGACGACTGTGGATTGGCAGTCAACCACTCGCGGCCAGTTCATACCAGTGCAAGGACTAGATTTCCTCATCGGCGTCTCCACACTGCAGATACAACAGACTGTGGAGCTGGATGATCGTGAGTACTTCAATTGTGTAACCAGCTCGACTTTAGGCGTGTTGACATTGGACAGTTTATTCCAGTCTTTTTTTACTACGAAGATGGCAAACAATATTAGATACCCAAGACTTCAACAGCAGCAGACCTGATGTATCTCTTGCCACTTTGGTTAAACTCAGCTCTCGCTCACCTCCGTGGTGCAAATTCACCCGAACGCGGCTAACTGACATAACACTGTCGTTCACTGTCATTGTCACACAAAACCGTAGATAGAGGATTTAATAGATGAAGTCCTAGCGAATGCCAAAAAGGGATAGAGGTAAATTAACCTACTAAATTGGGAAGGATCAGAAGACTAATACAGGTCCACGCAGATGAAGTCGCGGGCGGAGGCTAATATAAAATAAAATGAACAACTATTCACTTCACAGTAATTTCAAGAATAGACTCCGAAAACCGCTACATAGTCCGAGTGCCGAACGGCGAGTCACTGTACCTCGCCAGTGAGGTCTCAAGCCAGACACAGCGCTGCCTGTGTGGTTCCGGCCGAGCCTTCGTGATGCACCTTCACGACAACACGCGGCAAGAAGCCATGCAGCTGCAGAGGCGGCTGGCGGCTGCCTCCTGCTGTTTTCCTTGCAGATTACAGGTAATTTTAAACCTCAAAGAAGATTTCAACCTATAGCTACGCCCTTGACTGAATACCTTGTCACTTTCATCCGTTTGTCAACTTTATATTGCAGTTTAAACAAGACGTGAAAGCGACAAGGTACAAAGATGTCCAGCTCCTTGTGAGACCGACGGTACATTGACACTTACCTGTTGTAGGAAATACAAGTGATCACGCCACCCGGCGACTACATAGGGCGCGTGCAGCAGCAGTGCACGTGGGTGGTGCCGTTCTTCAAGGTGCGGGACGCGCACGACCAGGTGCTGTTCACGGTCGAGGGGCCCGCGGTGATGAAGAGGAGCGCACTCATGCTCTCTGAGTTCAAGGTGAGGGAGAAATAGACAGAGATACTGTTTCGTGAAACCTTATATTAACGACTAGCTTCCGCCCGCGACTTCGTCTGCGTGGACCCAGGGTAGAAACTATCCTATATTTGAATCCAGGCTATAAACTATCTTCGTGAAAAATTTCATCCAAATCTGTCGAGCCGTTTAAGTGTGATTGAATTGCAAACATCTAAACATCCATACTTTCGCATTTATAATATTAGTAGGAATAGTAGGAATAGGAATAGTAAGACTATGAATTAGGATTATTATTATTTTACTGGATTGCGGTTGTTCTACACTCTGGTGCGCTTTCGATTGGCTTACGTATACGTACACTATCTTCCTCACAAAAGTACGAAAGCACTTTAAGCAAGTTAACACCTCACCGACGTAATTATAATGGATGGCTGCTGGTGGCGAGCCTTGAGCTCTTCTTGCTTTTTAGAGAGCTTGTTACGACACTCTATTTAAAAGTCGTTCGTTACCTGTTCATGGATGAGTTGTCTCCATTCGGCCCGTCACTGTGTAGGCAAGATACCAAAAAGGTGAGAGCCTGTGACAGAACTTACTTGTACGCGCCAACTCCATGCTTCGAGTGCCACTCACAATTCACTGTACTCACTCGCGTATGATTTTGGAATATCACTTCATGAATTCGAGCGTGCCACATCTTACACCACGCGCGGGGTACTCATCAGCACCAAATCTCACTTTGAAAACTGCGCCACAGAATAACTCCGTGATTTATACTGGTTTGTCAAGATGTGGTCGAAATTACACATGGAAATACTGTTTGTCATGTCACATGTGTCATGGAATGAATTGTGACATAATTTTACCAACCGACCTCATTGCCAAATATATATATAAACCCCAGTACACAACTACACACCAAAACGAACGCCAAGCAATGTGTGGTTAGTTCACAAGTTAATTACAGTTCGTGAGCTTTTAGAATAACAATCGGGTTCTAGGGAAGGTAATATAGGAAGTAATATAGACCCGATGGAATCCTATTTAGCATACCTAAAGATATATAGTTGACCATTCTTTGGCCCCGTGTACCTACACGCACTGTACGAAACAGTCATCCGAAGGATTAAACCACATTATTTTGCAGATAATGTCCAGCGACTCGCTGCGAGAGGTGGGTAAGATCGCCCACGGCTGGGACCGGGACCTGGTCAGCTTCACCACCACCCTCTCCATGCCCCACAACGCGGTTCAGCCCAGACACAAAGCCCTACTGCTGGCTGCCTCGTTTCTCATGGTAAGTTCGAGATGTTACAAGCTATGCTCGCACTTATGAAAAACTTAACCCGTTCATGGCCAATGGTTCACATATGAGTCACGCCTCTACTTGTGATTTCCGCTACTGAGTGGAAATCACAAGTAGCATTGCGGGGCCTGGAATGGGTAGTAGTAGGAAGTAAGGCCCCTGTAAGTATAATGCCCGCATTCCACTGCGAGCGGAGCGGGCTCCGTACGGGGTCCTTTTAACTCGCAATGGCAAACTGCATAGAAGTGCTTCCACTGAATAAGAGTGGCAAAAGAGTTCGCAGAGTCGAGCGAATTCCGTACTCCAACGCTGATTTGCATACGAACACTTCCACCGCGAGAGAGAAAAGCGGAGTGGATTGAACGAGTTAAAATGGGTCGCTGTGTCATGGCGTCACACGCTAGTTTTGAACGGACTCGCTCCACTGACCCACCTCGTTCGTTTCGCAAAGTCCGCTGGCGGTGGAAGGCATAATACTGAAACTCTTTCTTAGTGGAAGTGCACAACTATTTGACTGCGGCCAACTCAGTTCATTACCTCCGTTTGCGCTCATTGCCCTTTTTTATTGGAAGGGGGGCATGGCCTGAGTGGACACTCTGCTGTGAGCGGGGCGTGCAGCGTCCATATAAATTGCATTTGTTTTATATGGACGCTGCACGCCGCGCCTCAGAGCGTCCACTCAGGCCTTACACTAATATATGGTTGTAAAGACTCTATATTATGTTCTCTTGCGAAGAGGTATTATGGCTCACCTAATTCCGATCACTGCTAATTATTATTTGTTGCCTTGTTTCAGGAGTACACATATTTTGAAAGTACGAAGTCAAGTTGTTGCCGGTGTAATTGTCTTTAATTATTAATTTAAGTACAATACATTGTGTAAATAAATAAGCATTGAGGTAGTTTTATAATTTGTTTTATAAATACAACATTTTACAAGTCGTAACAGATTATTTTTATGTTAAAACCCCTTCCATATCATATTTTTCACATTGGGTATGGAACACACAATTCATAAACGCTCATTTTAATTAAAGTCAGTGGTTTAAACTCTTTGGTCCATGTTTTGACTTAATGTTGACTTTTCCAATACCTGTCACTAGGAGATTTCGTATCCATATTGTTTATATTCAAATCTATTAATTTTATATAGATAGTTTTTATGAAATCAAGATGAAATATTGCATAACAGAATAAATAGATTCTTAGTAACATGTTTGTAATCCCGCCATTTTGCGAGCCGCCTAAAATCACAAAGAGAGAGAGTTTACCTTATTACGAGTACTACTTGGGTGAAAAGGATGAGCAGGACAGGAGACATGGAAGAGGGCAAAATTGCTGGACAGGGCCGAAGGTAAATGCTGCTCATAGTATAAATCGTCAGCGCGATTGCTACAAATGGTAGATTTTTATCTATACGTTGGACATACGCATGCTTAATGAATGGCATGCATGAGGGGTAATCACTATTTTCAAGGGTCAACAAAAGTGGTGTGGTTCTCATTTCCCACGTTGGTGGCAATAAAGCATAAAGGTCTGCCTCTAAGTGTTCGTTTTCATTAGAATTCGCTGTTGAAAACATGATTGCGTTTGTAATATTTGCAAGTAGGAGTAAGGTACCTACATGAAGAATTTCCACTAAGATTTTCCTCTCTGGATAGGAGGTACCTACGCCCCCTACGCCTAGCTGACATCAAGGATAATTTGCAAACCATTTTTTAGATACAATGTCGGTATCAGATTGAGCTGAATTTTGCCATAAGTACTTACCAAGTAGGTACTTATATCAGCCTGGTGACAACTTGACAAGGCAATATTTTGGCACCACATAGCTGATGGTGGGGGCAAAAGTTGGCTATAGCAACTCCTAAACTACGCAAGATAAATCAGTCGTGTTTGGGCTCATTGAAACCTTCTCAACGAGTAGTTGATGACGATGTCAAATCAAGTAGGCACGGCCGGCAACTAAAACGTACGGTCATGGACTTTAATTATTGAGCCATACCAATGAATTTTTCGATAAAATAATGTTTTAAGTTTCTGTCAATTTTTTTATTCATTGTGTATTCCAGTCCATCGAATGGTACAGCGGTCATTTTGTGCGCGACACGATGCACGGCCCGGGCGAGTACCGGACCCGGTACCGGGGCAAGCTCGGCCGCTTCCTCACCTACGAGGGCCGGTTGTATATGAACCGGCTGCACGGGTACGGGGTTATGTCGTATCCGGACGGGAAAGTGTATACGGTAAGTACCTTGTCGTGTTGTGTGTCGTAGAGAGCTACAGTGTTAAGTATTGGAACCAGTTGGATAGTTGTTCAATGCGCTTTTTCTGATAAGTTCGGCTTGGCAAAGAAGCAAACGCCCACAAGAAATATCAAAATGGTTCCTGAATCGACCCATTATTAAGAATTGAATAAGGCATTACACATACACACGGGGCATTTTTGCAGTATCGGCAGCGCGCAATGCGGCTTTGCGCGTTTCGAAACTTTACTATTATATATATAAGACACATGACTTCTTCACACGGCAAACGCCGCGTTTTGTGCGTCGCGTTTTTTACACGCCCACAATATCATACTTCCCTTTCCGATTATAGCAAGTAGATAATATTGTAAGTTCTCAGTTTTCCCTAGGGCTTGTTCAACAATGATATCCGCTACGGCCCCGGCGTGGAGACATTCGCGAATGTCCGCGCGAACGTCGGGCTGTGGCGCGGCACTAAGCTGGTGCGGCTGGCGTGGCGCCCAGCGCTCAGCGTGGTACCTGAGATCCAAGCATCGGTCGGGGGGAAGGCTCTCGTTGATCCACTGAGGGTTGTGCTGTGGACAGCCAATAAAACTGTTAGTTCATCTTTTTCTATACCACGCCGATGGTAGACAAGCATATGGCCTGACTGGTGGAAGGCGAAAATGTCTATGGACGCTTGTTAATCCAGAGGAGTCAGCATCGCGTTGCTGACCGAAATGGAGGTCCCTCGTTCTGTACTGGGTACGACCCTACGCGGGCGTCACTTCTCTCTTGAACTAAGTATTAATAACTACTTCTTAAGATATGCATTCTCTTTGAAAATAAAGAACTACGATTACGTTACTAACCCATTCAAGACTAACGAGTCATGCCTCTATGTGCTATTTCCGCTACAAAGCGTAAAAATACTGCTCCGCGCTACGGCGTTGCTTGGCCCCGAATGGGACAGTATGATTCAGATCGCCCCCAAAAAAACCTCAATAACAAATTCGTTTCAATGTAGATTGGCAAAGTGAATCAAGCAGTAGAATTCTTAAAGCAGCAAGGATCAGACCCAGTATCAGCCACGGAAAACTGGACTAGACTGTACCCCAAACACTGCACCGACACGGCGAGTCTACTCTGCCACGTTGAGTTCTTCGACCATGAGTATTATGGCGGGAAAATATACTCGCTAGAGCAGCAGGCTGATGCAGACAATGATGAGGTTGGTCACCTGCAAAGGTACAAATCTATAAGGAAAGTTATTAATAGAGGATGACCTAAGTAAGAACGGTTTACCCTTCAAGTTTTAAATGTGTTTTAAATATACTTGACTGTGAGCGGCGTCCTCCATGTTTTAGGAATAGATGGATTCTCAGATTACGATTATACTGCAATCCTAAGAAACCGTAGGTATAGGTTGATTGAAAACTGTTAACAGTCAAACGCATTTTAACAGATTCTCAGAAAGATTAGATTTAATTCCTAACAAAATTGCAACTGAGCTCTACGTGTTCATGTTATCTACAATACATGCTACTCTTACTCTTCACCGCTACCTTTTTCTCTACAGGAACTCGAAACCGAAAGCCGGCACAGCCAGGATAGCGAAGGACCATATTACGCGTGGAACAATAACCCTCTAACCATAGACATGATGAAGCACTGCTTCAAGCATGAGCGACAGAGAAAACAAGTGAATATCGATCTGGTGCCAGTGCTCAGTGGGCCTCGGAGTGCTTTCAAACCTCCGGCTATGCACGAGTTGGATTGCAGGTTTATACAGGGTGTTTACTATGAGTATCCAAATTTTTCTAGACATTAGGCATCATTTATAGATTTCATTTATGAAAAGAACAACAAAGTATTTTTTTATTCTATTTTCTTTTTCAAATATAATAACGACTGTAGTGTGGTCACCGAGTCAAATGTAAACAAACTAGAGACACAAAATGTGTTGTAGTGAGGGTAGTTCACATTTACATCAGGCTGGCCGCCCGATCAGCAACTGGTGTTCAATTTGACGCGGCGGCGGGGTGCCGGGGCGGAGAAGGGCGCCCGCGCGGCGCGGGGATGCCGGTACGCAGCGAACATTGACAACAACTTGGTCTTTTTTGAGATAACTTTGAGGTGCCTTAAGGGTCTTCTACGGCAATCGAGGGTCGGGAATGTAAGAGAATTATATAGAAAACGACGTTCAACAATGTTGAAAAAAATCATACAGCTAGCCAATGAACGTTACTATATCTTGAAACATTTGAATTTAAGATAATGGTTATGGATCAGTGTAAAAAAAAAAACAGAAAATCACTAAAAACGTGTAAATCGCACTCCCGTATTTACTAAACTGAGTCGGAAGTATCAATAATTATTAAATGAATTTTATTAAATAATAAAGTCAATATTTTAGTATCAATCACAAAGCGTAGCCTTGTTTCTCTCCTTAGTTAACATCGGCTACGCTCTCATCACAGAGAGAGAAAGAGAGAGTAAAGGTCGATCGGTCTAAAATGGGTTTGAGCCAATATGTGTTTTTCCAGGACTTTGCTAATGGCATGTTATTTAGGACACGTGGCCAGCACCACATACCTCGTGAACGATCGCGATGTGGACCCCAACATCGTGGATATGTTAGGGAATTCTGCTGTCATGTATGCCACTGTAAGTGATAAATACAATATACAGGATGTTTGGTAAAGCGTGCTAGCCATAGGGCGGGTAGGTGGGGTATTGAAAAATTCCGTTTTTTTTATAATAAGTAATTTATTTTGTGAAACATAGGTATTATACATTCTAGATCTTAAATTAGGTTGAGAGTCCTCTATGTTCTGCCTTGCGGCGTTTAGTTTAATAAATACACCGCATGCGGGAAGGTTATTAGTTGGGGCCCAAATCGTGTTGCAAGGGTCCCGGCCCCCATCTACCCACCCTAGCCATATGGCACACGCTTTACCAAACACCCTGTATATCTATCTGTACATTGAATATAAGTATTATCAAAAAAAAATATTGAGGGCTCTTAGAATCTATAACAGAACATACTTACTATAACAGTTTTTAGAATTTTTGTCTGTTTGTCTGTCTGTTTAGTTATCCGCGTATCATGAGAACGATGGATTACAATGCAACCTTCACTAACATGGAATCTTCTGTGGTGCAATAGTTTATCAAATCATTAAAATTAGGGCACGAAGTGTGTAAAAAGGGGGATTGAACTTTGTATTGGATCTTGAGAATTGGTAAGCATAATACTTGACCGGAAAGTAAAAAGAAAATATACGCAGAACGTGAAAAAACTCGGGATGAAAAATAGTGCTAGGTGGCTAAAGACTAATATTATAATAACTAAAAATTTAAACGACTCCTGTCGCAAATTTGTTGTTTTCGAACGTTACTTTTTCGCGCTTTTTTGGGGCTCTACTTTTGAACTTGTAATAGATCCCACACTAGCGAATCCAGGTGGGGGAGGTTTACCAACCCTCTCTTTGATTATTCAGTGCGGGGATCAAGCAACCCTCATAGACTTCTTAGTGGAAGCCGGTGCTGACGTGGACAGCACCAACGATTCCTGCTGCACGCCTCTGGGCGTGGCTCTCATCAGGTTCCTGTGTGCCAGGAGAGACGTCCCCGCCAGCGGGGTGATGCAGGCGCTGATACCGCCGCCTGTACAGCCAGCGCCCCGTTAGTCTAGCTATAATATATTATGATTGCTTTAATTTTACGGTTCCGTACCTCAAAAGGAAAAAAAAAGGACCCTTATAGGATCACTCGTGCGTCTGTCTGTCCGTCTATCACGTTATATACGGAACCCTCACCACGCGAGTTGACCTAAATCTAAAGCGAGTTAATCTAAAATTGAAAAAAAAACATGTAAAATCATTTTCGGAACAAGCTTTTGTTGCTGACTGTACTTTTTTGCACAGTCATCAATTCTCGCTGGGAGTCGGTCGGTCGGTCAGTCATCACCAGGCCCCGTAGCATGGTTGGCCTTGTCACGCGATAGGTGATAGGATAGAGCGTGCGTCACTGGCTGACATCGTTCGATAGAACGAGACGACGCTGTTATCTTGTCACTTGTCGCGTGATAAGGCCAACCATGCTACGGCTCCTGAATTGGCTAAAAATTGGGTTGCAAATTTTAAGTACAACATACTTATATCCATACTACATACGAACAATGTAAGTTAAATAAAGGTGTTTAAGGTGTTCACCTCTCGCGCACCAATTGTGAATTAGAAAACCCATCATGGAACCGCAAAACGGTAACAAATTGCCCGGCTAAATACTGACACACCCCTAAACACGTTCCCAATCCGAGTGCCCCCAATGATGGGTCATGCACGTGCAGGAATCCGTGCTTCCACAATGTATGGACTCACAGCTTCGAACTGAGGTGTGTCATTGTCATACTCAACAAGGCAATAGAACATTCAATGTCACATGAATAATTTGTATGTTTCATCATGAGCTGCTATCGGTTGTTGTACAGTTATATTACTTAAATACTTATTTCAGCTCCTGGACCACCATCAGTATTAGATTGGAACATAACCAGAGAAATGCTTACCGTTGAGTTCACGAAAAACACGCTAAGCAAGTCCCCAAGCAAACTAAACAAGCTGAACTTAAAGAACAAATCACTGACATCGATGAAAGACACTTCAGACCCTACTAAAAAGTACATGGAAACCTTTAAACCAGAAGAAGATGAGCCTGAAACTAGACTTTATAGAGGTGTAAACAACGAATATATAATCAAAGTAAATGATGTTACTGATATAGCCGCTCAACCAGTTATATACTTGTTTGAATTTAATAATATGGTGGAGGAAGTACAGAATGAACAGCAGAAACAGGTTATACCGGAGAAGAACCCTAGATCGAAGGCCTCCAAAATCCTGAAGGAACCTACGAAGCCGAGTAAAGAAGTGATTTTTCAGAACCTACAAAAAGAAGAGGTCTCTCTGACGAGCATTGAAACCCTTAAAGCTGAAATGTATGCCTGTCATAATTATACAACTACATGGTTAAAAATTCCCATATTTAAAACTAGATTAATGGAGATGCACATCACACACAAAGCAATGATTAAATAAATAGAAATAGAAATAGATTAAAGAAGTACTTGTTTTCTCTAACGTAATTATACATTATGTTTATTGTATTCGTATGTGTATGTATGTATACAGGTTCATTTAATGAGGTGTGTTAATTAGGGAATGGTATTTATGTAAGTAGTATTTCTTATAGTAAATTGCTTTATACTCTGTTTTTCTGGTTCACCTACTCGAATCATAGTAATTATTTTGCATTATCTCCACTCCCCAAAGATTGTCTGGAAGATATCGGTTTATAGCGATAAGGCCGCCTGTTGTCTACCAGTGTTTATGTTTAAATAACTTCTGTTTTTCGATTATATACTATTTTTGGTGAGCAATAAAGTATACTTAGTATTGTAAAGTATTAAATTCCGTGGACGCTATCTATCTATCTACCTATCTATCTATATAACCCTTTTATCCTGATCTCTGTATTGAATATATTATATTTAAAATTGTATTTGCATAGCTTTTTTTTCTCATATTATATATCTGAGTTCAGTATGCCTCCTGGCAAAGGCCTCTAACCCCTTCCATTGCTGTCTATCATTTGCGACTCTTCTCCAGTTTGGACCAGCTGTCAGTTTGAGCTCGTCCTCCCATCTCTTGTATTGCCTTCCCCTACTCCTCTTACCGTCTCTAGGGTACCAGTGAGTAACAATTTTGCTCCATTTTTCTTAACTGTACCTTAGCATGTCCCATCGCCATTTCAGTTGATCTATCTTAGTGAGTACATCTGTTACGCCTGTTTTCGCTCTTTTAGCTGTATTCCTATGTCTGTCTTTGCGTTTAATTCCCAGCATGCTTCTCTCCATTGCTCTTTGTCAGCATTCTAACATCTCTCTCTATGGTGTTTCGAGTGTGACCAAGTTTCGCAGCCATATGTAATGCTAGGCAAAATGCAGGTGTTGAAGACTTTCCTTTTGGTACCGTTACGGAGATTGGGGAAATAAACGCTAATAAAATGATAAAACGATGGCATTTTTCGTAGGTTTAATCGAATGAAGTCGACCATACTCCAGCTATTAGAAAAGGGGGCGAGGCCTAGTCTAGTGCGGTGTCCACACCCAGCGCTGGCAATGGCGATCATGGCCGGCTGTCCGGAGGTGGTGGCACACTTGGTACGAAGAGGTGCTGATGTCAACGAGGTGTATCCTCAGGTTAGTAAACTTGCATCGAAGACAACGCGAACTTTAGTAGTCAGAGTGGAAGTGCTGGATGAGACAGCGTGTGATGTGATGATACTTGAGATTATTTGAGTTGGTCGAATTTCATCAAAGTAGGTAGTCCATTAAAAAGCAACTCTACCGTCCAAGGTAGAAGATTCCAATTCCAACGACAGTTTTATAACAAGTGAAATCAAAAGATTTTTCGAAAAACCCCACTTTTTTTACAAGCTTCATATAGGTATTAACTTGACCTGTTGGTATGTAAGTTGTCCGTCAAATTTTTTTCATCAAGCCGTTTGGCTGTTGCCCGCGAAATAGAATTTTCTTGCCAACATACATACATATATACATTCATACATACGCTCGGAAAACATAACCCTCCTTCTGGGGCAGTCGGGTAAAAAGCCGGCCACATTAACCTTTTCAACGGTATAGAAAAGAGAAAAGTTGTCACAACTATACGCCAAATAACAAGATAGTGCGGAGTTAAACCTTATGTCAATGCAAGAAGGTTGCTATCGCGCTGGGCTTCTTGACGAATATATCAGTCGTTGGCGCTGAACCTGCGGTGCGGATATATGCGTCGTTGGCGTCGAAAAGGTTAAATAATCTCAACCATAATTTGCTCCACTGTTCTTTTAATTGTTGTCTAATCTTGCAAACCATATTTCAACCATCTGGTTTTCGATTAAGCTGAAATTTGGTATGCTTGCGTGACAATGCAATAGTAAGGTACCATAGGGCTGGTCTGATGATGATGATAGATTCGGAAGGCGGCCATAGGAACTCCTAAACAACATAACTTAAATCAGTGGTGTTTGAGCTCATTGGAACCCTCTCAACGAGCTGTTAATGACTGAGCAAAAAAAGTACAGTCGGAGATAAAAAAAACGTGTACCTAAAATGAAATCAATGTCATCTTGGACTGAGGAGGTCTGATACCTATTTATTTGAGCTTGCGTCCTCTACACCTACCTACTCCTCTTATGTCGGAAATGGGATGTTGACGAATAGGTAGTAAAATAGCAACTTTAAATGAACATTCAAAAACCCTTCGTTCCTGTGAATTTTGCAGGGAAAAATAAGAACAAGAAACGTCACGATTTTCTATGGTCAAACAACCCTATTGAGATGAATGTGATAGGAGACATTCAAATTGATTATTCTAGTGAAAATAGTCAACCAATATTTTTCCGACAGCATCTAAGCTACACGCCGCTCGACATGGCGGTGTCCCAGCCTCTGACCCAAACCACCCTGGACTTGGTACAAGCGCTGCTGTTGGCCGGCGCACGCGCAGACTGCAGGCTGCGCTACGTGCGTCCCGCGTCGCTGACCGACCAGGCTGAGCAGAAGATACACCCAGGGCCGACGCTGTTGCATGCGGTGTTGGTGAAGAAGGCTGAGACTGAATTCGAGGAGGACGTGAGTGTAATTTACTATTCATACTGGTATATTGCTATTCAGCCCCTGATGCTAACCCTGGACATGGTACAAGAGTAGCCTCTTGACTGCCAGTGGTACTACCGTGCACGCGGCACTATCTATGTATGCTTCTACCATCACGATCCTTAGCCATGAGGGAACAACCATAGAGAGTATACTACTGCTACAAAGCCTTTGAATCAGACCAAGCTCTAATGACCAAGCGTTGCTGATAGATAGCTGGCTAGATTTGTCTTTACGGTCTGAAAGCAGAGAAAGGAACTACAGGGGGTCAACGTACTGAATGGTATTTTAGGGCCAAGGGTTGTTGCTGACACCTGATGCTTAAACCTGCTGATCAAGGAAGATGTAAGTTATGCAGAAATATGTACGGTCGAGGAAATTAAATGTTTAGCACTTTTGGACCTTAACGTCATTCAAATAGAGTCCAAAAGTGCTAAACATTCAATTTCCTCGACTGTACATGCCTTATCTTGTATTTTTCACGCGTGCAAAGAATACAGTCTACTTTACTGACACGGAACTAATTTAATAGCGAGTGCAGCGGCGGAAAACGCCGAAAATCTGAAATGTAATAAATATAGAGGCCTCGGCAGAGAGTACGACTTTGTACCCTCGGTCCGTGGGGTCCCAGTGCGCATAAGTTATTTGCAGAAATCGCGAAACGTCTGGTCGATGTAACTGGTGACCGAAGAGCTGGCGGCTTTCTCGCGCAACGCATCAGCATTGCAATTCAGCGAGGAAATGCCGCCAGCATCCTCGGTACAATGCCTCGAGGGCCTTTTTTAGATTTAACTTAGTTTTAATTTATCTTAGTTAATGTTAATTATAATCTTGTATTCACTTTTAATAAAGAAAATAAGATTTAATATACCTATCAAATAAAGAAATACCAGAAAAACGAGTCTTCTATTCTTTCTACAGATACGAAGACAAATCATGCATCTATTACTCGAATACAACTGCGACCCATTAGAGAGGTACAACGGCCGCTCAGCCCTAGAAGAAGCCACCAAAAACCTGGACTTGCTGAACATTATCATCAAGAGCCCGAAGACCAACCTGAACGCTGCCATCGACGATTCAAACCAAACCATTTTAGTTAAAATGTTCAGTATGCCGTACTTCAAGACATTGGGTAGTGCCGAGCGGAATCAAACGGTTCGTTTTTAGGGTTCCGTAGCCAAAATGGCAAAAACGGAACCCTTATAGTTTCGTCATGTCCGTCTGTCCGTCTGTCCGTCTGTCCGTCTGTCCGTCTGTCCGTCTGTCCGTATGTCACAGGCATTTTACTCGAAAACTATAAAGTGTATTTGAATAAAATTTTGAGGATAGGTGTATTTTGTTAGCCGCTACATAGTTTTGTAATTGAAATGACAAAAAAATTTTTTTTTAGGGGTGCACTCCATACAGAAAACTAAAAGTCAAAAAAGTTTTTTTCATTCACGGGGGGTCCGTGTGGCACATCAATCGATAGGCCTTTCAAAATAAATATAAGGTTTCTTAGCATTTTTTTTGATTAAGTGAATAGGGCCGGAGATAATCACTAAAATTCTGTCCCCCCCCTCTAATTTTTGAACGGTGTATTTTAAAAATATGGAAAAATTCATGGACATAGGGCTTATTAATTTCATTCACCGAAAATTGTTTTGAACAAGATCGGTTCCGAGGTTTTCGAGATATTGCTGAAAAACTGCCTTCCTCAAAGAAAAGGACGTAAGTGCCGTAAAATTTCTGTGATGATACGACCTTTTTAATAGGCACGGAACCCTTCGTTTTGCGTGGT
Source organism: Epinotia nisella (assembly GCA_932294315.1). Classification (NCBI taxonomy): domain Eukaryota; kingdom Metazoa; phylum Arthropoda; class Insecta; order Lepidoptera; family Tortricidae; genus Epinotia; species Epinotia nisella. The sequence continues at coordinate 23,118,856 of OW028676.1, forward strand.
CCGACACGCACTTGGCCGGTTTTTATTAGATATTTTGTTGATATTTGGAAAGCTAGACTGTTCCTAAAAACCATCTAAAATACTGCATAACGCATCAACTAGGTGGTTCGAATTCGTTGGATATGTCGCTATAGATAACAAAAAAAACATAAATATAAGTACCTACCGAAATATATAGCATATTTCAAAAAGGTTTCTCATTGAACTTTGATTCTATTTACCATTATCTGTTTTATTTTAGCTAACAAACCTATTATTGTTTGGTGCCGATCCTCTTATTGAATGTGAATCGGAAGGCATTAAGTACAAAAATTTGTTTGTTATGGCGAAAAAGACTCTAAACGAAATGAGTAATCGCACTACTGGTGGCTCCAAGTCAAAGTTAACCACGCGTAAGTAATTAATGTAATATTCTCTCCAAAACTCTATATTTTAAACAGCAGAGTCAGTCGTTGACTGGCGGACATGCCGCTCTTCCGAAGAATCCAGTCTCACCAGTTATGAATGTTATGATCTATTTAGTGCCGTCTGCACAATCAATCTTTAACCAATCATCCGTCTATTATCTTTAAGGAGATATTGAATAGAATAGAATAGAATTATTTTATTTGCCAGAATACTTATAAATATAGTACAGGGTGTTGAGGTACAGCAGTACAGTATTCAGTATGTGAACGACATGCAAAAGTTATACACACAGGACTAAAATAATTTGATGCGTACAATACCACTATGATTTGATAATTTTTTTAAATCAATTGCTTATTAATGTCAATGTATTAATTTCAACAACACAAAAAAGAAAAACAATTACTAAAACCTACCTAAAGTACCCGAAGTTAAGTCTAAAAATTCTTTAATGCTATAAAAACAATTGTCCATTAGCCAATTAGTGATTTCTTTTACAAATTTATTATAATCCATTCGTCTTACATCTGCTGGAAGGTTGTTATACACTACATTGACAAAAATTATTTGGCCTCCTCACTGCTTGGCATAAGCCTCTCTTCAAGTAGTACTTAAAGCAATCACAATAATATTTTCTGTAATATTTTCAGCTAAAGGTCAAAAGTTAGAAACAAAACCTAGCCAAGTTAAGGGTAAGAAAGTCGAACCGAAAAAGCAAGATACCTTAGCATCGGATGATATTGCAAACCTCAAGCAAGCGATTGACTTGATGACAGAGTGCTCGAGGATTTTATACATCAGGTGGTTGCAGACGCAGCTGGTGAAAGCAATCATTCAGATCGTCAGCAGGTATTGGGTTCTTTTGATATAAGTATTTATATATTATGTCTTTTGTTGTATAGTAACAGCATTATAGTAGTTACTGAGCGTCAACTATGTTGGCGGTCTCCGACGGCCTTCGTCTTGGAGGACCTACCAATAAAAAACATACAATAAAATACGCTATTCTGACACGCAATCGTTGAAGGGTTTGTGAGGAAAACTTAAGGTGGACTTCCGACCAGCGCGGCTTCGGCGCTGGCCGGCAGGGAACAGCTGACGCTGCGCTCAAACGTTCCCTCATACATTTCCGTACTGTATAGTACCTTCGCTCTATCGCCGCGTCACTGTCGCTGCGTTAGTGACGCCGGAGCCGCGCTGGTCGGAAGTCCACCTTCAGGCCCTAAAAGTCTTAGGGTGCCGGGAAGATCTCGGTCTAGCTTACTCTGTCTTGCGCCCAAGACAACCCCAAATCCTACTCGCAATTATCTACCTAGTTAGGTGAACACATTAAAAAAAGGGCCTGACTTGACACGAAGTACAGTCTAACGCTATAGTATACACCTGCAGCAAATCTTAATATGAAATAACACTTCTTGTACCTACTCCAGATACAAGCACCGACATTGGAGCATGATGATCAAAGAGTATAAAAATAAAAAGGCAGCCGGTCTTTGGATCACAGCCCAGCGTTGTCTAGAAATATGGGGTCATCTGAAGACCACCCAAAAGAAGACTTACAAAGACAGAAATATCCTGTGGAACCTTCTCTGTATTGCTCACTTCTTGCACCTAAGATCGGTGATGTATTGTGGCTTCAACAAGGTGACTACTGAAGAGAGAGATGAGTCTGAATCGTATGCGCATTCGATCCTAAAAGATAATAAGAGAAGTGAAATAGTGCCGTTACAGCGATATGTTCAGCCAGAGCTTTTTGTTAAAGCGGTAAGCATGTATTCTTGTACTTCTTGAATCATCACTATGATTATCATTTTCACTAACCCGAGGGGTAATCACGTCACGTTTCGAACGCGCGTTAGGACTTAGGACAATGCAACTGTCATCTTCCCATACAAACAGTGACATTTAGATCTACCTGACGCACGTACAATGCGTTACGCGATCGACCTGCCGAAGATGCTTGGGCCCATTTTGTAAAGCTAGAAGTCTGGCCATCGAGTTATGTCAAAAGCATTTTTTTGCAAATTCATTATATGCCAACAATTTTACCTATGAAAGTGATAGTTAAGTACCATGCGATTTTTCAAATTTGCTGCCTTTTTCTTGTGACACGACTCATTAGTTGCATTTTAAATTAAATGAGCAACACTGGTCACCTCAATGTTGCTAGCATAAATAATAAATAAATAAATATTAGGGGACATTCATACACAAATCGAACTAGGCCTATTATGGGCGCATACCAAACAAATATATTCGTGCGCGGTGTGCGCGCACGACGCCTGCAGTGTGCGCCGCCCGTTAGCAACCGGTCCAGCGGGGCGCGAGAGCAGACGGCGAGCAGCGGCCGGCAGAGCGACCCAGACCGTATCAGCGCACACCCGTACCACTTTGCTCTAACGCTGCCGTGCTATAGCTTACGCGAATTAACGTCTTTTAATATTGTATCGTTCCGTATTAAACCTTTCTCTTCTGTAACGTCCAATCTCTTTCTACAATATAGTTTATATAATTTCTGTTGTCTACGTGTTTACTTCCGACGCCTGCAACCTTCTGTCCGAGTTAAATTAGCAAGTAGAATAATAACTACTCCAACAGTGCTACGCTTGCTAAACTGGTGACCCCGAATAAGAACATCGAAGATGCCGCCACCGGGGAGTGAAACAGCGAGTGGATCGCAACCACGCGCAAAAGATGACACAACAGATGACGGGGCGAATACGGTATTTCGACTTGGTGTGAAAATACCTCCATTTTGGCCGGAGGATGCTTCTTTATGGTTTGCCCAAATTGAAGGTCAGTTCCACGTTTCTAATATTACTGCCGATGCTACCAAATTCCACCACGTAGTTTCTCACTTAGACTACAATATTGCAGCAGAGGTTAAAGATATTATTGTGTCACCGCCAGCTACCGATAAATATCAAAAGCTTAAAACTACGCTTATTAATCGCTTATCACAATCACGTGACCAGAGGCTAAAGCAGTTATTGATGCACGAGGAGCTTGGCGATAGGAAACCCTCGCAATTATTGCGTCATATGCAATCGCTAGCAGGCACCACGAGCGATCCTAACGATTTCGTGCGCACTATGTGGATTGGCAGACTACCCACTAACATACAAACTGTACTTGCTTGTCAGGAGGATATTCCGCTGGACGCGCTTGCGACTTTAGCGGACAGGGTGCACGAGGTCGTGACTCCATTGGCTCCAACACCCCATGTTGCAGCTACCAGCAGCCGGATGACGTCACAAAGCGCAATGACGACACAAGGTAGCCGTGCACTCGAAAGGCAAGTAGCAGAACTGACCAGGCAAGTAGCATCATTGATGGCAGGCAGGCATTCAAGACAGCACAGTCGCTCCCGCAGCAACCAACGTGGGAGGTACCGCAGTCACTCTCGTTCCCGCTCCCGCTCAGGCAAGGGAAATCTGGATCATTGTTGGTACCACAACAATTTTGGCAGTAATGCGAGGAAATGCGAAGATCCCTGCTCCTATAAGAAGGAAAACACCAACGGCAGTCGCTAATGGCGGTAAACGACTGTCCACGATCATCTGGCCGTCTCTTCGTCCCCGACCTTCATACAAAGGTGCAGTTTCTGATCGACACAGGATCAGACCTGTGCGTATATCCTAGGTCCGCCGTCAGAGAACGCCGTAAAAAGACACAGTACGTATTGTGTGCTGCAAATGGGTCTACCATAGCTACCTACGGAACCATACACCTGGAGCTGAACTTAGGACTTCGTCGCGCGTACTCCTGGAATTTCGTCATTGCTGACGTTACTAAACCCATAGTAGGCGTAGACTTCCTGAGCTTCTACAATCTTCTAGTGGACTGCCGACATCATCGACTCATAGATGGTCTCACCACTCTCTCTATCCAGGTTCCACACTCCAAGTCGACGGAAGCCATATCGTCCGTCAAAGCTGTATCAGGTGACACGAGGTACCATGACGCTTTGAAGCTGTACCCTGACATCACCAGACCAGCAGGTAAACCTGTACAGCCTAAGCACACAACTGTCCATCACATCAGGACTACACCAGGTCCACCTGTCACTGCTCGTCCTCGACGTCTAGCACCTGACCGCCTGCAGATAGCAAAGAAGGAGTTTGAAGCGATGCTCCAGTGCGGTACTGCTCGTAGATCCGAGAGCCCATGGTCTTCTGCCCTTCACCTGGCCCCAAAGAAAGACGCTGGATGGAGGCCATGCGGCGACTACAGAGCTCTGAACGCAAGAACGATTCCTGACTGCTATCCGCTGCGACACATCCAAGACTTTTCTTACCAGCTAGCAGGTACCCAGGTCTATTCAAAAATCGATCTCATAAAGGCCTACAATCAGATCCCGATATTCGAAGACGACATCCCGAAATCAGCCATCACCACTCCCTTCGGTCTTTTCGAATTCCCCTTTATGACCTTCGGACTCCGGAATGCTGGACAGACGTTCCAGAGGTTCATAGACGAGGTACTCAAGGGATTGGACTTCTGTTTTGGCTATGTCGATGACATACTCGTTTTCTCACGAACTGAGAGCGAACACCTGGAACACCTGGAAACAATATTCAAGCGCCTAAGCGAGTTTGGCGTACTTGTGAATTCAACAAAGTGTACATTTGGACAAAAAGAAGTAACATTTCTAGGCTACAAAGTCTCTTCTGCCGGAATACAGCCTATACCAGAGAAAGTGCAAGCAATAAAGGAGTTCCCAGCACCCAAGACAGTAAAGGAGCTGCGCCGATTTCTGGGTATGACGAACTTTTACCGTCGTTTCTTACCAGGTGCTGCGCGAATCCAAGCTTCACTCAACGCTCTACTGTCTGGACCCAAGATGAGATGTTCTCAATCCGTCACACTCACAGCAGAGCAACTTCAAGACTTTGAAGAATGCAAGGCAAGTCTTTCACGAGCTACCTTACTTGCTCATCCCGACATGGATGCTGAACTATCAATTTACACAGACGCATCGGACACCGGGATCGGCGCCGTGCTCCAACAGCGTAAAGGTGACTCGTGGCAGCCATTAGCATTTTTCTCTCGTAAGCTCAACCCCTCACAATCCAAGTACAGCCCTTACGATCGAGAACTCCTAGCTGTTTACGAAGCCATAAAATACTTCCGCTACATGGTTGAAGCAAGACACTTCACTGTACACACCGACCATAAACCGCTGACTCACGCCTACAGCACAACTCGAGACAAATGTTCACCACGCCAATACAGATATCTCGATTTTATTGCGCAGTTCACAACGGACATCAAATATGTTCCAGGACAGGAGAACGTCGTGGCTGACACCATGTCTCGTGTGGAGGAGATAGTGTCTCCTGTCGACTTCACAGCACTAGCGCACGATCAGGAAGGCGACACCGAGCTGCAGGTTCTGCTACAGAAGGGTACTAACTTGAATGTTGAGAAGATAAGAATCCCAGGTAGTAACCAACAGCTATATTGTGACGTGTCCACTGGTACCCAGCGACCCTACGTGACCGCCAGGTTTCGTCGTCAAGTTTTTGATGCACTCCACAACCTGAGTCACCCAGGTGCATCAGCAACGGTCAGGTTAGTGACTCAACGTTTTGTCTGGTCCGGCATACGCAAGGATTGCCGCCGATGGGCAAACGAATGCACCCAGTGCCAGAGCAGCAAGGTCACACGTCACACATCAGCACCATTGTCATCAATCACCACTCCCTCATCAAGATTCCAGCACGTGCACATAGACCTGATTGGTCCAATGCCACACTCACACGGATACAGGTACTGTCTCACAGCAATCGATAGATTTACTCGTTGGCCTGAGGCGTACCCCTTAGCAGACATTACTGCTGAAGCCTGTGCCATGGCTTTTGTATCCGGCTGGATTGCCAGATTTGGATGCCCAGAGCATGTAACAACAGATCGCGGAAGGCAATTTGAGTCCCGTCTGTTCCAAGCCATCACAAACATCATGGGTACCAAACAACACCACACTACCGCTTACCATCCAGCTAGTAATGGTATGATAGAGCGCTTACATCGACAGCTCAGCAGTGGTAAGCTCAATAAGGCTTGTGTTATACTGTTGTGTTATACTAGACGACGATAAATATAATAGATATACATACTTAAATTCATAGACAACATCCAAAACTCAGAAATAAATATTCATGTTCATCACATAAATATTTGCCCTTACCGGGATTCGAACCCAGGACCTTCACCTTTCTAGGCAGCGTTACTACCCACTAGGCTAACCGGTCTTCAAAGCATAGACTTGTAAAATTGTAACTTTATAAAAATGAGATCTCTATCATAAATAGTTCTACCCTTAGTCGCTTTCCCTTTCCTCTGCAGATTTCCCGTTCCCGTAACGGCAGTAACCTTAAAATTTCAGGATTTTAAATTTGATGTGTGCTACGAATGCTTCTTACCACTCACCGAGGACCGAGTTTTATGTCAATCCTGCAAATTCATCTCGTTTTGCAACTTGGCCTGTTTAAAAGAAAGCATTGAGAAGAGCAATGGCCACGCCTGCAATGATTATCTAATTCTTAAGTATTTTCCCATCCCTCAATCGCCGGATAGTGAGTCCTTATCTTTATTATCCTTTCGTAAACGTACCTACAGTCCAAGCCTGAGGGCTTACCGCGACACAAAAACGAACTTCGTTCGTGTATTTCCCTCTCTGTCGCACTTCCTAGTTCGAGCGACAGAGAAGGATTTAGCTTCGCAGTAGCACCTCAGTGGTGCTACCGAGAAACGAAAACGAAATTCGTTCGTGTAATGGCGGTATTTGCCCAAATATTCATGTTGCATCTTTTTCCTTCCTACGGCAAATGAAAGAGAGGCAACGATGCAACTCGAACACGCAACCCCAAGTGTGGTGCCAGTATAACTCCCACTCTGTCGCTCGAATTGGCAAGTGCGACAGAGAGGGAGATACGCGAACGAACTTCGTGTTCGTTTCACGATAGGGCCTGAGAAATACTTAAGTATAAAAAGAGAATGCTTAGTCAATAATCGGCGTCTACTGCTATAGATACAATGGTAGATATGAATTTAATTGATATGAATTTGGACATTGTTTCTGTTTGTTGTGTGTTGGTAGAATGTTATTTTTTTAATTTTCAGCCGTTGGTGTCAACGAACCTGTACTGAAAGAAGCATCATTAATAAAATAAAATACCCAGTGTAACTAAAAAAACCTAATTATTACCATACTAAACGCAAAGAAGCCGCCTGAGTCGATTGGGCGGTTCTTTTGGACGGCCACTGTTTTCGGCTGATTTTGTATCTAGTCTTACATACTAAATCAATGGTGGTTGACGGTTTATACTTCGTCAAACTTGTTACTGGATTGATAATAAGTATATCCTTTGATTCCAGTACATAAAAGTATGTGTAGTTCCAGTAGAACATGGAGTTTTTTAATACAAAAATTCCTTCAGTCGTCAATATATAATCACGGCTAAGGTATTCTATATAGTACATTATAGTGAAAAAATGTCCTTACATCCAATATTTGACAGGTAGCTGTCATCCCAGTACAATTTATGTCATCAAGTCATCATTGACGTTTATTGTACCGGGATGACGGCTGTCAAATATCGGCTGTTAAAAAAATCAAAGTATAATAGACTCGATCAGCCCAGCGGCAACTGGGGCATGAAATCCCGGGATTTATTACTAATAGTAGCTTAGTAGTAATAAACCCCGGGATTTCATGCCATAGCGGCTACTATGAAACGCTTCGTTCGTTTGTTCGTCTATCTCTATCTTTGTCACACTTGCATATTCGAGCGATACAGGTCAAGTAATTGAGAGTTTCGACTTTCGCTTTTCGTGGTAGTGCTGGATTTTTTTACTATGGTAATGGTAATATCGTTATTTTGACAGCTGTCACTAGCTAGTGATGTTAGGAAAATGGCGCGGGTTTGGGTTCGTAAACAAATGTAATAAAGGCTCGCATTTACTGCACTTTGTGAGAAAAATTAATCTCCTAAAAATGGCATCAGCATCGAAGAAAGCCAAGCTTTCGCTACCATCATCATCCAGTTCAGAATCAAAGAGCTCGCTAGATGAGTTTATGAAAAGTTTACAAGCAAAACGCGAAGAGACCGCAAAGTCTATTTTGGAGTACAATTTCAACAAAAAGCGGCTTAGGATTGTATCTCAGGAGCAAATGGTAGGCGACGATTGCAAGGGTATCGTGTATTGGATGTCTAGGGACAGTAGAGTGCAGGATAATTGGGCGTTCCTGTTCGCCCAGAAACTTGCGCTGAAAAACGAAGTGCCGCTGCACGTGTGTTTTTGTTTGATCGCGAAATACTTGGACGCGTCGGTGAGGCAGTTCGACTTCTTGATCAAAGGTAATTTTGATTGCATGTTTATTTTGTTAGTAAAGTATCACCTACAGGTATACCAAGGTAAGTAGGACACTTACCCTGTCAAGGAAAATAAGCTATCATAGGAAGGTTACGAGTAGATAATTTCATCTCATCATCATCAGCATCATTTTGATTTTTGGTTAATAAAAATCTGTGCACCACCTACTGCATAATCTAGTTTTATCTCTTTCTCTGATACCCAAAGGTTGTCTGGAAGAGATCACTCTTCAGCGATAAGATCACCTGTTGTCTACCTCTACAGTACCGGTCAAAAGTTTAAGTTCACTCTTTGTTTTAGGTACAAATGAGTACTTTTGGACAATAATTTTTTGCAGTTCGGAAGCCGAAATTTGTTTCCAACTGATCCGTTATTGTTTCCAGAGAATTGTTTAATTAGTCAGACACAATTCACGTACATTTCTAAACAACGCATTCCCTAAAATCTTATAGGAATGACGGCAAAGGCTGGGCCAAATATGGGCTTGCCACTTAAAAATTACAATGATCAGATACAATGTTGGTTTTTAGGGAATCAGTTGTTTAGAAATCTACGTAAATTGTGTCTGACTAATCAAACACATCTCCGTAAACAATAACGAATCAGTTGGAAACAATTTTCGACATCTGAACTGCAAAACATTATCGCACAAAAGTACAAATTTGTACCAAAAACAAAGGGTGAACTTAAACTTTTGACCGGTACTGTACCTACATGTTATTGTATTGTTTCTCCCTGTAACTGCTTTGGTTGTGTGAGGTGTGCAATAAAGAGTAATGTATTGTATTGTGTGCAATGTATTGTATTGTATTTGTATCAGCCTATATAAGTCCCACTGCTCTGCACAGGCCTCCTCTCATGAATGATGAATTGCATCTATTTGTGTATTATTTTCCGTGGGATCACTTCATATTAGAAAGCAATGGTTGTGTCGCAATAGAAGGCACTTTGCCCCAGCTGATTTTCTAAATAGCTTGAGATTCCTAGTTATCATTTGTAAGGTAAAATGTGGAAGCAAGTGAGCATATTATGAATTCAACATTTTCTTGATTGCTTTTTAATTGAAAAGAAAGAAAGAAAATACATTTAAGGTAAACATCCGAGTGCTCGACGCAGTACTAGCATATGGCATGCGCACTCTATGTCAAAGTGACATGGCTTAAATTCGAAAGAATAAAAATCCTCGTAGTTCGAATTTAACCCATATTGCTTTGACATAGAGTGCCCATGCCATATACTAGTAGCGTCGAGCACTCGGACATTTACCTTATTTAAGGTCACAAATTACAGAATAAAATTTAATTAATTAATTTTTAATTAAGTTATGAAACTGTATTAATAGGGTGAAAAGGGGGTAGAAATTTGTATCATAGAAGTTTGTATTGAAGCATGATTGCAAGAGTGCAGGCAGAGCATTTCATATTTCTCAAACCCGCAATTCCAGGCTTAAAAACAGTAGCAGCCCAGTGCAAGGAGCTGGACATATCTTTCCACTTGCTGGAAGGTGACGGAGGCGATGTGCTGCCAAAATGGGTGTTAGACCACAAGATCGGGGCTGTGGTGTGCGACTTCAACCCTCTGAGGACTCCTATGGGCTGGCTGGAGAAGGCTAAGAAGGGGCTGAAGAAGGATGTTCCTTTAATACAGGTGATTAACACACTTATCATTTAAAAAACAATCCTCAATAATCTATCTTGCATTTTCTGGCATGTATATCGGAAATTATGATGAAATAATTTTTTGTTAGGTATTTAGTAGAAAAGTAGAGTGAAAAGTTTCAGCTTGGGCTTGTCTTACCTGTTCGCATTTGTTCTGGTCGCATTTCTCAAAAGATTCTCGTGAAATTTTGTGAGCAATAATTATATAGTTTTTTTAGGGTTCCGTACCCAACGGGTAAAAACGGGACCCTATTACTAAGACTTCGCTGTCCGTCCGTGGGTCTGTCTGTCACCAGGCTGTATCTCAAGAACCGTGATAGCTAGAGAGTTAAAATTTTCACAGATTAACAACAAATACTAAAAAACCGGCCAAGTGCGAGTCGGACTGGGGCTCCCATACAACAGACATGATTTTCTTGCCATTTTATAGATAATGGTAAATTCTTGGTGTCCCATTTGCTGCTAGGTGAAAGTTTCTCATCATCTACCCATGGATTAGACCTTGACGGATGTCACTAAATATTGTGATACAAAAATTATGTATGTCATTTAGTTCATTATTTATTTCTGCTTTCAGGTGGACGCTCACAACATAGTCCCGTGCTGGGTGGCCTCAGACAAGCAGGAGTACTCGGCGCGCACCATCAGAAACAAGATCAACTCCAAGCTGGACGAGTACCTCACTGAGTTCCCACCGGTCATCAAGCACCCATATAAGAGCAGTTTCAAACCTGAGGTATAATAAACCAAGTTTCTAGGGGTGTAGACACTGAACTTCTTTTTCGCCATTCGTTTCTCGCCATCAAACGTTACAGTTTGGCGAGTTTATATAAAAACTATAAAATGTAATTTCTTATTTACATAAATAAATAAAAAAATTGTAATGTTGTATTTTCTCTAGTACAGTCATTATATCCAAAGAACCGACCCTACCCGTGAATAATTAGTTCTTGGTTTTTTTTTTCGTAGGTCCCTCGGGGGGGTCACTGGGAGTGTAAATTCAAAAAGTAGACTGAATCAGGCTGGTGCGTATATTCGAAAAATGGTTTTTTCCAAAAAAACGGTTTTTCTTGAATAACTCGGCCATTTTTGATTTTACAGTAAAACTGTGAGAACAAAAATTTTTGAAAATTTTATTCTCTACAAGTTTGGTCCTCACAATTTTTCTTCTAGGATCGATATTTTGGAAATTAAACCTGAAAAACGGTGGGAACCAAAATTGTTCAGAATTTGATTCTCTACAACTTTGTTTTCTTCATTTATGCCGTAAAGCGTGGAACATAGGAGATAATGATAATATTTTGAATTTGTCGCGTTTTTTCAGGTTTAATTTCCAAAATATCGATTTTGGGAAAAAATGGTGGGAACCAAAATTATTCAGGATTTGATTCTCTACAACATTGTTTCTTTTCATTCATGCCGTGAAACGTGGAACAGGAGATAATGATAATATTTTGAATTTGTCGCGTTTTTCAGGTTTAATTTCCAAAATATCGATTTTGGGAAAAAATGGTGGGAACAGAAATTGTTCATAATTTGATTCTCTACAACTTTGTTTCTCTTCATTCATGCCGTAAAACGTGGAACATAGGAGATAATGATAATATTTTGAATTGGTCGCGTTTTTCAGGTTTATTTTCCAAAATATCGATCCTAGAAGAAAAATTGTTAGAACCAAACTTGTAGAAAATTAAATTTCCTACAAATTTTGTATTCACGGTTTTACTGTAAAATCAAAAATGGCCGAGTTATTCAAGAAAAACCGTTTTTTTTTTTAAAAAAAACCATTTTTCGAATATACGCACCAGCCTGATTCAGTCTACTTTTTGAATTTACACTCCCAGTGACCCCCCCGAGGGACCTACAAAAAAAAAATCCAAGAACTAATTATTCACGGGTCAAAATCTATAATGACTGTACTATAAAAAGTATTAAAAATGTAGTCAAATGGAGGAAAAATTTACGCAAGAGGTTAAATAATCACAAAGTTATAAGTGTTCAAAGTTTTAAGAGGGGTTATGTTCTGTCCCTTTTCCGCCAAACGCACCTTTATATGAAACGATTGTCATTTACTATGAAGCTCGATGGTCGTTACGTCATGATCCCGCGTCCTCTCCCTCTAACAAGCATCATTAAAACGGTTGTAGCTTCGTAATTTTTTGAGATATTTGAATGGGATTTTCGTTACTAAGCATTTTTTTTTTGCCTTCTTTCTTTTAAGTAATAATAAATTTTGAGTCTACACCCCTATTGTTAGATTCTCAATATAGCCGGGTCCATATTGTACGCATGCCTCGGCCTAGCACGCCTCGCCCGAGCCGAGCGTTGTCGGCTATTTGGCGGCGCGTTTGTAGGAAAATTCGGCCGTGCCAACTTGCGATCCTGGCTTTTGACTCTGAACATTCTCTAGCCTTTGATCCATTGCTGGGTTATGGTCGCAGTTAGTATATACCTCTGATAGGATTTTGTGGCACTCGTGTATCAGCCCAGAAGTTATTGCGTGACCTTGTAGGGCTTGCAGTACAGATCGACTGTCGGAAAGTATGCGGTTGGGGTATCACCTTACCTCCCTGGAGGCCATTATTATGCCTATACACTCTGCCTGGAAGACTGTGTTAGAAGTCCCTAATGTCGTCGAGATGCGTATGTTTAGGTCCTTTGAGAATACTCCTGATCCGGTGCCTGACCTTGTCTTGGACCCGTCGGTTAAGTCCTTCCTGGGGAGTTTCGTATAGTTCGACTTGCCAATATTAATATGTTAATTTCCATCTACAGCCTATAGACTGGGAGGAAGCCATAGAGTCCCGAGAGGCGGACAAGTCCGTTGGCCCTGTAGAATGGGCGACACCGGGGTACCACGCCGCTGTGAAGACACTCAAAAGCTTCATCGACAAGCGACTCAAGCTGTTCGCGACCAAGCGGAACGATCCTACACAAGACGCGCTCAGCAACCTCTCACCTTGGTTCCACTTTGGTAAATGTCCTTTTCATCACACTTGCTCGTCAATGGCGTTATTACTTGCGAGCATATAAAGCAGTTATAGCCGTTTTACCTCCCACGGGCTGTTAAGTTTAGTTTTAAAATATAGAACCCTCTGATTGGCTTAAGCCAATCTGGTTGCTGTGTGATTTGTTGAATAAAAAAATCTAGTTGGTCAAGTCGCCCCGCCCCGCAAGAATACTGCTCTGTGATAGGTTGAAATATTGAGCTGCGCGCTCCACTAGCACTGATCTGGAAGTGAAGTTGTCAATTTTTGATTGGTGCGGCTGTATGAAACTTAGATTTTTCTGTCTTTTGTAGTTAGTTATTTCCTCGCAAATGTGATGAAAAACATTGTGTATAACACGGGCGTAAGAATATTGCAAACTTGAGTCATCAAAAGCCCTCCGCCTTCGGCGTCGGGCTTCTGATAGACTCTCGTTAGCAATATTCCACTTACGCCCCTCGTTAAACAATGTACTATTTTACACCTTTCATTCGGCATACTTAGTTTTGCTCCATGACGAGAGGGATCAAAATGCTACTTTTCTGTTCAAGCTACTTTTTTTAATTTATTCATTGGCACCTTATTCACCTTCATCATCATCCTGGCCGATTTCGACCACGGCGACTGGAAAAAGTGAAGAGTTATTCACCTTAGGTCCATGGGGACCGGAGGCCCTAAAATTATTCCACAAAATCTCCAAAATGCTCATACGCGCCACTGGTGACCATAGGGCTGGCTCGTTCCTCGCTCAACGCATTGGCATTGCCATTCAGCGAGGAAATGCAGCCAGCCTTATGGGCACCCTACCAGTAAGTGGCATCGATTTAGATTTAGGGGATATATGTCAATATAGTGTAGGGGTTATTTGTAATTTATTGTATAATATTTTTATTTTAACATAATAACTATACTATTCATTGGCATGTAGCATTTACGCAATGTGTCCATTGAACACGGATCTTAGTAAAATAATCGATTGTAATTTCATAATAATCGATTTAAAACGAACATATTTCAAGTTTTAACTTCAACAACGTTATATGAAAATTTATCACAATAAATTATACGTTTTACTGAAATCAAAACTATCCATGGTTGTTATATTTTCCTCATAGTCGGTGTGAAAAATTGTATGTGTCACTCAGGAGCAAAATTATTTTCGTCTTGGGCGTTAACGCTTGAATCCTTCGTTACGCTCAGGGTTCTAACTTAGAATCCTTCGCTTCACTCTGGATTTAATGAACCGCCCCCGCCGTAAATACATCATTTTGCTTCCTCGAGACACAAAAACTATTGTCTTATTAGTACTTGTATGGTGACTACTACCCGTAAACGGTATCCGCTTACTAGAAGGCAGGCCCCGTACGTCTTGTTCGTTAGCCACCGTTGTGTTAGACGAAATACATAGCAATGTATAATTTTCAAGCGTTACACATTTAGATTCTAACATTGTTAAATAACCATCATTTCATACTGGTAATCTTACTTTTCCGTATTTTTAATATAATTTCAAGTATAGATACGCGCCGAATCGGTAATTATTCGGTATACGGCATATTTTTTAATGTTCGTATTTCGCCGAATTATTTGGTTCAACTGCCGAATATTTTACTTAAATTTCTTGCACTTAATTCAATTCAATTATTTATTTCAGCGGTAGAACCCATATAGCGTTAGTATTATTATATGACTTATGAATCTAAGTGTTAGTAGGTTACAATAATAATTTAATCTATTTTAGCATTAACTTTGGCCTTCAGTGCTTATTTTGCATGCACACTTATCCAGCGGACCATCATAGGGCATAAAAAAATCAAGATTCTTTCCACATTAGTCAGTTTTAGAACGGTCGATGAAAGCATTACGCTGAACAGAATATTCGGTAAACCCCGCATTCGGCGCATCTTTAATTTCTTTTTTTACTTACTGGACAATTATAGTGTGCTAAGTAATTATGGTACGCTAAGTTCAGTGTTAGATTAAGTCATAACACATAGGTATGGCGGGGGATGGGCAGGAGCATCCTTGAAATTCGGTGGAAATACTGCGATCGCCAACCCGCATGCCAAGCGTGGCGATTATGGCATACTCGTATACCCCTCAAATGACAAGCGCAACAAAGCCACGGCCCCGAGTTTATGCGGGTGGCGCAGGGCCGGTCATTTTGGCACTCTTTGGGGGAGGCCTATGTCCAGCAGTGGACGTGTTTCGGCTGATATGATAATGACGATTACATAGGTATAACACAACCATGTTTAAAAGTTAGAAAGACAGTTTGGCGAAACAGGAAATGTATACTTATACCGTTAAGTTGCTTTTAGGGTTCCGGTACCTCAAAAGGAAAAAACGGAACCCTTATAGGATCACTCGGTTGTCTGTCTGCCCGTCTGTCACAGCCGATTTGCTCCGAAACTACTGGACCGATTAAGTTGAAATTTGGTACATTTACGTAAATTGGGGACCCAAAGATGAACGCGTAAAGTAAATTAATGAATTCTGAACAAGGGGGCCAGTTTTGGGGGGCAAACTAGAAAATTAAAAAAAAAAGTTTCGCAAACTGTATTGTGTGACATATCAAATGAAAGGGGTTGTGGTAAGCATATCAGATTTTTTTTTATAATTTTAACACAAATAAATTTGAAGTAATTTAGGAATTAAGACGAAAATTTACCATTCCCCCTCCCCCTTATCTCCCAAACTACTAGGCTTAAAATTCTGAAAGAAATATGGAAAATAGTTCATTGCCTAAAGATTACAGGAAAACCTATAAGAAGTTTGAGTATTCAAAGTAACGGGAACATTAGGAATTTTACGGAACCCTCACCACGTGAGTTGAACTCGGACTTGTCCGGTTTTTTTGAAATAATAAAAAAATTGTTATCCAATTTGGATTACTAGTGTTAACCTATATCATATTACCTATATATATTTGTCGACCGGTTAGCCTAGTGGGTAGTGACGTTGCCTACGAAGCTGAAGGTCCTGGGTTCGAATCCCGGTAAGGGCAAATATTTGTGTGATGGGCATGAATATTTGTTTCTGAGTCTTGGATGTTTTCTATATATTTAAGTATTTATATCTATTAAATATATCGTTGTCTTAGCACCCATAACACAAGCCTTATTGAGCTTACTATGGGACTAGTTCGATTTGTGTAAAATTTGTCCCTTAATATTTATTATTATTATTATATCCCATTTCCAGGGCAGATCTCGGTACAAAGAGTGGCGCTCTGCATGCAACAATACAAGAAGCAGTACACAGAGAGTGTGAACGCGTTTCTAGAGGAGGCCATAGTGCGGCGCGAGCTGGCCGATAACTACTGCTTCTACAACGAACACTACGACACTGTGAAGGGCGCCCACGGCTGGGCCGGCAAGACCCTGGACGATCACAGGTGAGACTAGATGGAACCTTAGAATATGAGGCTAAAGCTGGGAGGGGGGGGGGTTGAGCTACCCCTCTCGACCCCCCCCCCCCCCCCCCCCCCCCCCCCGACTCACAACCTCCCCCGTCTTCCCCATCCGACTTAAACTTTTTAACAATGACAGCTGTATGTACTTATACTCATGTTTGGACAAATAAATTATCTTATCTTATCTTATCAGGAAAGACAAAAGAACGCACATCTACACGCGCGACGAACTCGCCCAATCGAAAACGCACGACGACCTCTGGAACTCTGCACAGATACAGCTGGTGACGGAAGGCAAGATGCACGGCTTCCTGCGAATGTACTGGTGCAAGAAGATCCTGGAGTGGACGCCCAGCCCTGAGGACGCGCTCAACTACGCGATATACTTGAACGATCATTACAGCATCGATGGGAGGGATCCTAACGGATATGTTGGTAAGTTTAACCTTACTGTGTCTCGAGTGACATTGAGTGATAGAGTCAGAAACAGTGTGATAAGAGATAAGTGTGGAATGGATGGAGATATAGTCACGAAAATTGAGAAGGGGTTTAAGGTGGTTTGGGCATGTAGAGAGGATGGATGAAAGAAGATTAACGAAGAGAGTGTATGTAAAAAGAGTGGAAGGGGAAGATCTAGGCGAACTTTCTCCGATCAAATTGGAGAAATGTTACAAAGAGGCCAGGTCAAAAGTACCCTAAACCGACGAGCATGTATGAGAAATGTTATGAAGGTGAGTGAAGCGAAAGTTGTCAGGATCGTAGCAAATGGAGATGCGTGATCTCTGCCTACCCCTCTGGGAAAGAGGCGTGATTATATGTATGTATGTATTTAACCTTACTTACCTTGTTCCACGGTTTATCTGTGAGGCCGGTGGCCTTGAATGACTGCTTGTGAGGGCTGGTAGGTTTAGATTTACTTTGCAACAGTTTTGTTTAAGAGGATTGTGAAGTGCCGATACGCGGCGCGAGTAGGTATTAAAAAAAACCGGACAAGTGCGAGTTCAACTCGCGTGGTGAGGGTTCCGTATATAATCTAAATTTCATAAGTGTTTTTGAATACTCAAACTTGTTATAGGTTTTCCTGTAATCTTTAGGCAAGAAAGTATTTTCTATATTTTTTTCAGAATTTTAATCCTAGTAGTTTCGGAGATAAGGGGGTGGAATGGTAAATTTTCGTCTTTTTTCCTAAATTACTTCAAATCTGTTTTTGCTAAAATTATAAATAAAAAATATCTGACATGCTTACAACAACCCCTTGCATGTTAAATGTCATACAATACAGATTGCGAAACTTTTTTTTTAATTTTCCAGTTTCCCCCCCCTAAAAGTGGCCCCCATGTTCAGAGTTCATTAATTTACTTTACGCGTCCATCTTTGGGTCACCAATTTACATATGTGTACCAAATTTCAACACAATCGGTCCAGTAGTTTCGGAGCAAATCGGTTGTGACAGACAGACAACCGAGTGATCCTATAAGGGTTCCGTTTTTTTCTTTTGAGGTATCGGAACCCTAAAAAAAATGCTATCCGTTTCACACCGCTCTGCCCCCGACCCGTATCGTTATCGTGCGATAGAGAGAGTTGCAAGTCCTGGAGGCAATTGCCTACATTTCCTTGTTGAAATATTGTTTCGGGTGATAACGTTTTTACCCCCTTAAACCTTTCTGAAATGAAACAATTGTGGTATTATTGGATTTAGTACACTTTAATCTATGTCTGTACGTTTTCCTTTTTTAGTAAATCAGTTTAGATTAATAAATAAAAAAAAACGATAGACAAAGTTTTTAAGTCAAAAATATAGATTTTTACATGCTAATAACTTTTAACCTGAGCAATATTTCTTAAAAATGAAAACGTACAGACTTAGTTTTTCATTATATCTATAACATTTCAAAAATTATAAAAACCGAACCATGTTTACGGGGTGAAAAACGTTACCGCTTTTTGTATTGAAAATTTACAGGTTCACAATCCTCTTAAGAGCTAATATCGATCAGAGATGTCTATAGTCTTTTCGCATCTGACTGTAATAGGGAATGGATGAAAATATCAAAGTGTCTGATTATTTTTTTGTGATAGGAATAATCTTCCTTAAAACCAGAAAAAAGTTTCAGATTTTTCAGCTGCGTCAATTTTTTTTTTAAATATAAACAGTTTCCTCACTTACGTTTTGGGTCAAGGACGCCACTTTCCTCCGTTCCGTCTCATATTAAAAATATCTTAAACATCTGTGATAAACTGACAGTGGCAATGATATTGACAGTTACAGCAGCTGTATTTGTACAGCACAGATAATTAAGTTTTTTTTTTTTTTGTAATTGTAAAAAATAGACAGAATGGCTGCTGAAATCACAATTTTATGACGTAGCTGAGTTATTAAATAATGAAAAAAAATAATATGAATACATGTATACTTACATATAAGTATAAATAAATATAATATTATGAATATAATATTACAAACATGAATGTAATTATTATACAATGATGTGTTGACGTGTAACGATGTTATTAATATTTTTTTACTTCAATATACCTAAGATGAATCAAGGAAAGTGTCTATTGACCATCCTTGATCCAAAGCGTAAGTGAGGAAACTGTTTATATTTTTCAAAATTAATTGACGCAGCTGAAATATCTAAAACTTTTTTCTGATGCCAAGGAAGGTTATGCCTTGTTTTTTTTTTTTTTTTCAAGTCTTAAAGAGTGTCCCACTGCTGGGCAAAGGCCTCCCCTCTTGATTTCCACACGTCCCGATTTTGAGAAATCTCTGGCCAATCGTAGTGAAATATGTCCAGGTCATCCCGCCATCTCCGTCTCGGCCTGCCACGCCGTCGCCTTCCATCGTGCGGCACCCAGTCCGTGGCTAGTCTAGCCCACCTCTGGGGATGCATGCGGCAGACGTGGCCGGCCCATTCCCATTTCAGCTTGGCTGTCTTGGCTCCAACGTCAGCAATGCAAGTTTTTGAGCGCAGCGTAGAGTTTCGGACCCGGATAGGTTATGCCTATCACCAAAAAAAGAATCAGGCACTTCTGATATTTTAATTCCCCATTCTGCATGTTCCATTCCAGGCTGCATGTGGTCCATCTGCGGCACGCACGACCAGGGCTGGGCGGAGCGCGCCGTGTTCGGTAAGATCCGCTACATGAATTACGAGGGCTGCAAGCGCAAGTTCGCCGTGCCCGCCTTCGTGGCGCGCTACGGCGGCAAGGTGCACCGCTACGTGCACAACAAATGACTTGGTTACTTTACTTTCGAAACAAACCAAAAAAAAAAAAAAAACAAAAAAAAAAACTTTTTTCGAGCAATTGGGTAAAGCCGTCGAAATTTGCGTTTTTTTTAACCGTCTACTTCTGTGTTACGTCTTGTTTTGTATTTGACACTTTTGTGATACTTTTGTGTTATGCATAAATAAATAAATATTAGGGGACATTCTTACACAAATCGAACTAGCCCTATAGTAAGCTCAATAAGGCTTGTGTTATGGGTACTAGACGACGATATATATAATAGATATAAATACTTAAATACATAGAAAACATCTAAGACTCAAAAACATATGTTCATGCTCATCACACAAATGTTTGCCCTTACCGGGATTCGAACCCAGGACCTTCAGATTCGTAGGCAGCGTCACTACCCACTAGGCTAACTGGTCGTCAAACACTAAATTTGTGTTACACGCCGTACAAAATGTAACACAAAAGCAGATTAACGTTAAAAAAAACGCAAATTACCTTACCCAATAATCATTTGGAAGTTTCAGTTTAACAGAACTAAATGTCACTAAATGAAAACAGAACTACAAAATATTATCTATTACATTAGATACCCCTTTAACGGGCAAAGTTAATTCATAATTCAAATCTCTTGCAATTTGTGTAGACCTAAAAATTCTACACTGTAAAAAAGTACAAAAATTTTTTTGCTATGAAATTTAAAAGCTGCCCTATAAAGGGTTAAGAGGTCTTTATCATTATCAGTGATCAGCGAGCGGTAGCATTTTATATCACTATTATATGCAGACATAAAAGTTTTTGTGGCACGAATAAAATTGTCCTAGGGACTTCCCAACGATATTTAATTTATCGATAAATTGTACTTTCTTATAACAATTATGACTATGAGATATACAATTTTATTTTGTTTAAATTTTCCGAAAACTGGGTAGGTATTATATCAAAGTATACTAATATGCCACACAATATCATACAATTTACCTAAACCTGGCCTTTGTTGCGAGGCACTCCTGGGTGTCAGTTTACTTTGTATGAAAATCGGTTGAATAGCATTAAAAGTAGTTTGTAAGACGCACGTTAATAATAAAACTTTAGTTGAATTTTAAGATCCCTAAAAAGTATGTCTACGAATAACTTAAATTACATATAACATCGATGGGTAGTGATCAGCATTTTAGATAATTTTAATTTTATCCGGTGAACTTAATAATTATCTACTATGAAATGTCACTTCGAAATAAGTATTTCAAATAGTTATCGATAAATTTAATATCGGAAGGAAGTCCCTAGTTAATTGACGTCATTGCCACAAAAACTTCTATGTCTGATTATATGAGTCGTGATGCTCGTGAAAAAAACACTTCTACTAGGAAGTTATGGAATGATTGGTACCAAGTTAATATACTGTCATCAAAGATTTATGATATTTAAGGTATTAATTACCGATTAGTATTAAAAACCCATTCTACGTAATTTTCGACTAATTTTTAAAAATGCATATAACTCGGAAACTAAAATCCTCAAAGTGGTCCCTTTTACTAGACACAGTCATATTTGCCTTGCATTCGTGGGAGGTTACTTTTAAGTATTGAAATAAGGTAGACATTGAAGTACTTATGATTTTTAATTGTAAGTATTTTTATTGCATAATATTAGCATAGGTGGCATGTTACAGATGTCAAACGATTGTGGTTATAATTTGTGAATTAATTATTAACTGTGAGTATTTTTTTAACAAACTCGTCGATTGTTACGTTAAGTTTAGTTATTATTGTATTTCATGTGTTATTTTCACCTTTAGAGGGCTAGGGCTGAAAATATCTTTACTTATTATTATTATTCTGGTAGTGGCTTCCGGGCTAAGAGACCTTATATCTCTGCGACCATTGCTGATTTATTGTGATCGCCACTTACTACAATTCTTGGTCAAGTCGTGCATAATGGTAGAATTGCAGGATTTTGTTGAATTCAAGAAATTTGATCTGAGAATTGTCTATTATCGTAAGCGGTGTTCGTTAAATAATAATAATAAATAAATAAATAAATTAGTTCTTTATTTAGGTATAACCCATTAGTTATATTACATTATAAAAATTAAAATTATTAAATTAAATTAAATTTAAAAATTAACAAGACACTACAGAAAAGAAGTCGTAGACACCTTACTAATTAGGTAGCATGTCGTGCACACTACTCTAACAATACTGTTTGTCGAATCGCTCACCCTCCCGACAAAGGACCAGTGCAGTACGCATAATAGCGTAGAAGTCGTCCACTCTGTTCACGGCAAACATACCTGTTAATTAGGTAACACGCCTATCCAAGTTGATTTAATTGTACTAATAATAATACTGTTCCTGCGCGACCGCGCGCGCTGTGCCGTGTTGAAGTGGCAAGTCAAGTGCGGGAGCGGGTGGCGGGGCGCAATCGGACTATGCGCGCCGCCACAATGAGCAGACCAGTCTGCGCCTAGCATCCGTACTAATAACTGATATTATTTTCGTGCCCAAAAAATGTTATTTTCGTCCTAAGTTGTTAATCTACCCATTGTGTTCGTTTAAGTTGTGTTTTTCCATATTAGAGTCATATTAGTTCAGTTCGTCTTTTAATATACCTATCCACTTCAGTTTTAATCAACCCCGCACCTTCTGTACAATACCAGACGCGCTACACCGCCACGGTAGCCGTAACATCACACGAAGCGCGTTGTTGTACTGTACTTGAGTCTGTTGAACGACCGCTTCGTGTAATGGTAATGGTACAGTCACGAGCGTTAATTTGGGACCCATTTCCTTCAAATGTTGTTAGAACATGATGATGATGATGATGAAGTTTTCGACCTTATTGCATTGTAAACAATGATGTAATATAAAAAAGAGGTAGATAGGTTATACGCGCTCGAAAAATGGCACACTAAAATTGAGTCAATTGGCACAGTTTGCCTCAGTTTCGAGACGTCAATGGAAACGTTAGCTGTCAGATTTGGTGGCCATTTTTAAACACGGAATTTCGTATAGACAACATATCTACCTCTTTTTTATATTACATCATTGATTGTAAATGTTCTAACATTGCAATGTCTTATTGAATGAGCCCTTGAATTGATAACGTCTTTGCCAAAAGCTATCATTACAGTTTTCTAATTACGAACATGTGTCATTGTGTGTCAGTGTCAGACAAGAAAATTTATTGAAAACTGTCATTTTCACAAAATACTATTTTCAAATAACAAATATGGCCGGAGAGAAGACAGGGCCTAACACGGGTGACAATTAGTTGGAAAAAATCGGAAATGATCGTTTGACTCGTTCCGCCCGGTTGACGTCACTGAGCGGTTTCCCCTAGTCACGTATAGTAACGTAAGTTGTCAGCATGGCAAACATTCACACTCCTTTAAAATATTAGCTTTAAATGTCTTCAGTTTGCTATACGATATTTCACCTTAGGTGGGTCCCAAATTAACGCTCGTGACTGTACCACAAGTGACTATATAGTGTAGAACGCCTGGCAGTAGCAAAATAAAAGCTTGTAAAATATTAAAATCAGAATGTATGGAAAGTTTGACAAGTTTGTATGGAATGACAGCTGTCGGCGCCATATTTAACGTTGATCAGTCTGTTACCGTACGTTGGTGCAACCCGCTATACGTTATGGTTTACATTGTGTCACAAGTACGGTAAAATATGAATTACGAACGAGAGCCTATTAGAAGCCCGACGCCGAAGGCGGAGGGCTTTGAGGACTCGAGTTTGCAACAATCTTACCGTACGTGTCGCATGCAATGTTTTTCATCACATTTGCAAGGAAACCAATACATTTTTAAATAAATTGTTACTAATCGTAATAAAAACTACAAAATGTCAGTCGTCCATTTTGTTGAATTTGACGTGAGGCGCTTAGAGCAAAGACCCTTCTGCATACAGCCACGATTTAAAATCGCAGTTAAAAATATTTTACACGGACACTAAATTGCTACATTAAAGTTTTTAAATCATTATGTTAATCATATTTTATTCGTGTTTTTACGTTTAAATAAATTTATAAATACGTTTTAAAACATTTTGTTTGAGTTAAAACGTCCTTGCTTTATAACTGACGTAAGAGTGACAGATACAATTTAAGAAAAAAAACCATTACGCCCATGGGCGTAATAAAGGTTATTAGTTATTACAGCTCTGTATGCCTGCGCGTTATGAAGCCATTTACGAGCAAGTGTGATGAAAAATGTTTTATTCCCTAATTGATTTGAATGTCAAATTAATACTTAATGTTTGTTCTAAGTTCTAACAATACATTTATGTAAGCGCACCATTGTAATTTTGAAACACATTCGATCAGAAAAAATTCTGTTGTATACGAAATTTGTTAAGTTTTTATTTTTTAAATATCCATTACATTGTAATTTATTCAGGAAAAAACCACAAAAAAGCATATTTTTTTTAAATTGAAATACTGAATTTTTCATAATGTAGTTATTTTATTTTTAAGTAAATCCGCCATATTGGGAATGCATACCGGAATCATGTTTTTAATTATTTGAGTATAATATACTTGTACTATACTAAAATAGAACAACATTGTAATATCAACGTACCTGAATGTCTACCTCGAATATTAAAATTACGATGAATACATTTATATAAAAATATTTTGTTTTTTCTGGCTATTGCCAGGCCTATCCTACTCGCATATTGGCGCAAAATTACACTTTGTCTTTGGTAACCCTGTGTAGGTCTAAATTGTTTGGATTATTGCTGTTCACATTATAGACGAGCTGAGCCATTGCAGCCTTCATCTTTTCGACGCCAACGACGCATATATCCGCACCGCAGGTTCAACGCCAACGGCTGATATATGCGTCAAGGAGCCCAGCGCGATAGCAACCTTCTTGCATTGACATAAGGTTTAACTCTGCACTAATTCGTGTCGTGTCGATTGGGCGTGTGGTTGACAACTTCTCTCTTTGACAGAGCGTTGAAAAGGTTAAAGTTGTTCACAGTAAAATTTTCAACCTGACTTGCCATTGATCTTTATTATTATTTATTTATTTTACCTAAACAACACTGCAAGTAAAATAAAAGCTTGTAAAAAAGATGGGAAAATAAAAGATGAATAAAACATAATTTGCTTTTAAATATTTTTATTTAAGAATGCCGACTGTATCGTAGTTACATGACCATACATTTCAATATCTTCATAAAATTAGAAATAGAAAAATAATATCAAACTGCATTTTTCATTGAATTTTCGAGTCAAGTCGTCAAATATTTTCTGTAATATATAGTTAATTAATTATTTGCTAACTGGTTACATTTCTATGCCCAGCATTCAGGATTTTAAGTAACATTTAGAGTACAATCGTATATAAATACAAAAAGCACACAATTTGTAACAAATTGCTTGTCAAAGATATTTCAATTGTCTAGAGAAACACAAAGAAACCAAAAAGATTTACTATATTATGTCTCGTTTTTATTATAATTATAAATCATAAAATGTCTACAAATATAATATTAAAGTAAAAATATCATGAAGTCACCACAATTACGGAAAACCAGGATTAAAAATGTCACAGACAGTTTTTACTTTATTATGGACATTGAAATTTTATTATGATTTTAACGTATAAATACCAGAGTAACTGTTTCATTTATGAACACAAATCGTGGCTCGATTCTAGCAATATTCCACTAATACACAGTAGGGGGGACCTCTGGACATAAACAGCTTACAACAAGGCTCCCATTAAATTTCATAGAAAACTCGAGATTTAACAGCTTCGGTCATAACCAGGTTAACCATTTGAACGCCATTGCCGGGTATATCCGACAGCTGAACATGCTAACGACGGCTACATCCGACACTGACCAGCAGATTATTTAAATAGGTAACTTTGAAATGACGTCCGCTTAAATAGAACGCATCATTCCTTAACAGTTCCAAATGACAGATGCATCTAACTGACGTTTGCTTCAACAGTCATATACCCTGCAGAACACTACAGACCCACACATCTGCATAATTTCACTTGAGAAATGCAATCGCGTGGCGTCCTAGACATTCAAAAGGTTAGACCCAATTATAACCTCAAAAAAAGGAAATAAAGTGTTCAAAAACGATGCGGCTACGATATAAAAAGTTCTACTCTGTTGTCGGTGTGTGTGTGAAAGCAGAGCTAGATTCGCTGTTACTGCACGCAGCAGGAGTTCTTGTGACCGTTCTTCTTCAGGCGCGACTTCGGGCGGTACTTCTCGAGGTACGACAGCTGTTTGGAGTTGATCGCTCCGCGACGTTGACTGTTGGACAAAAGGCAATTATTAGTTCATTCACTCGCCTAGTTTGTAAAACGTGCATTTTTTAAATTTCCGCCTTGCCCATACCGGAAGGGGGGGGGGGGGGGGGGAGTAGGACCCCCTTAGGCTGGAAACAGTGGTCGACCGACGGTCAGCGCGTATGCTCGGTCGGGCGTAGCTATCGCTGTAGAAAGCATGCTGTGCGTTCAGACCGATGCTCACCGTCAGCGCGTATGCGGCCATAGTAACACGCGCGACCGACCATACGCGCTGACGTCGCTCGAGCACTGTTACCAGCCTAAATTTTGGTAGGAATCGGCAGATTCTCATTTCTAGTGCCAACATAAAGTTATAAACAAAGTTTCATTATTATTGTGAGCCTGTAGTGTTGAAAAAAGGACTATGCCACTGCTGGGCAAAGTCCTTTTTTCAATGCTCCCGTTTCTGAGCAGTCTCTGGCCATTCTTTTAAAAAGGAGTCTAGCTCGTCTCTCCATCGCCGACGAGGTCTGCCACGTCTCCGTTTCGAGCTGTCGTAAGTTTCATTGATGTACAGTCAGCATCAAAAGTAACTACGCAATACAGGACGTCAAAAGCTCTTATTCCCTTTTAATAAAGACTTTTGACGTCTTCGTTTGCGTAGCTACTTATATAATTTGCCGCCAAACTGTCATATTTAGTATTACTTTATTTAAATAAAATTGATAACGTAGTGTTACTTAGTGGATAGTAAACCATCATCGTGACAACGAATCTTATTTTTTTGACATGTTGTAATGTATTTTTATCGTGAAATAAATAATCTAATCTAATCTAATAATTGTAATAAAGTATAAATTACAAAATATAATTAAAATCATAAAAATAATGTTTTTGTTTATTGTCCAAGAGTAAATTTAAAGCTACCAATAGAATCCTTACGCTACTATAGAAAAAAAATATACAACAACTATGGACCTAAACGCAGTATTTCGCGACCCAAAGAGCAATTGTTCTTGATTTTCCATACAACGATTACAAATAGCAAACTGATGTCATATTTCGGTATCAATTAGTATGAATAGTTTCGGCCAGCGAGGTCAGTCTTTGACTCAAATTTTAGGGTATTTATGTTCTTTAATTGTAGTTGCTCCCGTTCAAACATTTGTTCCTCTCCAAAAACTGGTTCGAAAGGCATCGTAAAAAAATCTCAGGTCACAAGCCTATTATAAAATGCCCAATAAACTACGTCTTTAAACTTGAAAACGATAACGCATTGTGTAATAATAATGATGATGTCCTCCCATACGTATTCCTCAACACGACATCCTGACAAAAATTATTATCTAAGGTTGGGAGACTTTACGTGCATGGGCTCGAGTGTGACTTGCAAAACCTTTGGTTTTGAACGTACGACCGCAAGAGGCACAGTGAAGCTGTCCACTAGAGCTATAAGTGTAGTGGTAGGAGGGCTTGGGCCGAGTTTTACGGAACTGGCGTTTGGCGTCCAGATCTTCGAGACGGGTGCGTTCAAAGTCATTGATACCCGTATTGACAGCAGTTCGCCAGTCCGATCTCTGAGTAGCAAGTTCCTCCCACGACTCACATAATAATAATAATCTGTTAATCAGTCAAGAGGCAGTGTTGTGATGTGACTCGCGACACGTACGCGTGAGTTGTAGTACGCACTTGTATTACGAGTATTTGCGTGTTATTCATGAATTCACCGATTATGGTAGTGTGTTGAATGAGTCGTAAAATAAACAACGTAAAACAAATATTGAGGTATTCCGTAGGACTCTTATTACAACAGTAGAAGTTTCAGCATCCTAACTACCGCATTTGGTTTTGTATAAAAATATGCTTTACTCGGGAGACCGACCGCTCAGTCCGTCTCGCGGCAAAATCGGGGTCCAGGTGACATACTAACCGCTGGTCAACCCACCGACGGAGCCGCAGCTGACGTCCACGGGGCTTCATGATACAACATTCTGACTTCGTTAAATAAAAATCTTTAAATTTGTTTAGTCCTAATGCATACATAGGCTTAGCAATTGGGCATATTTTTAACTCCCAGGATACAGCTTAGTGTGGGGGTTGCCCATAAATAGTAAATTTTAGTGTTAATTATTAATGGTCAATTTTATATAATCGTTACACAATAAAGGCTCTTAAAGTCGAGTACTGTGTTCAGGCCATGAGGCTTGCCGAGTGGCCTAAAGGTGCTCTTACACGGGCAATATTTTGAGCAATTATTGCCCGTCAACAATACGGTTCTCACTTTTACTTACATGCCAGAGAAGGACGCATGTACTGTTGACGAGCAATAATTGCTCAAAGTATTGCCCGTGTAAGAGCACCTTAAGTAAGGTACGAGAATTTAAGAGCTAATTGTATAACTATTGTATACAATACTTTTTATACGAGTCAACAGAAATAATTAAACAGACTTGGTATCTAATGAAAATCTAAGCCCTGCTGAAACGAAGTGCAAGTCAGAGGTCCGGCTCAACGTCGTTGACGTCTTTTGTATTGGAGCCAACGCGACGTCCTATAGGTCAAATTCATTATAGTTCAGTAAAAGGCGCCACGTGATTGGTCGAATTTATTTTAGTTGTCTAATGCGTTGTATAATAATTATTATAGTTGAGTTGGGAGCTCCATAGAAAAAAAGTATGTGGTTTTAGTTTAGTGTACGAAGTCTTAATTCAAACATTAGTTATACTTACTCTCGGATAGTCTCGACGGCCTCCTCGTACTTCATGCCGAGCTCGATGAGCGCGATGGCGACCATCACGGGCGCGCGCCCCAGCCCGGCCACGCAGTGCACCGCCACGCCCGCCTCGGGCTTGTTCGCGGCCCTGCACACACACAAACGGACACACAAGGTCAGCCCGTCTCCACAATAATCATCATCATCATATCAGCCCAAAGACGTCCACTGCTGGACATAGGCCTCCCCCAAAGAGTGCCACAATGACTGGTCCTGTGCCACCCGCATCCAGCGGACTCCAGCGACCTTTACCAGGTCATCAGTCCACCTTGTGGGGGGCCTACCAACGCTGCGCCTTCCGGTACGTGGTTTCCGCCCCAACGGCCATCGGTTGGTCCACAATAATAATAATAACCATTTATTTCAGCCTACTAAGGATAGTCACAAATACCTTAAAGACTTACATACACTCCTACTAATATTATAAACGTGAAAGTTTGGATTTACTTTCGCCCTAGGGTACGGGTTCACACTTTCTGTTCAAAATCGTCTGCACATACATGGCGAACGCTCGAAAATGATCCTAGCTTAGAGCATACATAACTGGAGTAGCCTTTCAGTAACTTACCCCTCTCTGGGTGCAAAAAATCATACAAAGACAAGTTGACGAAAGGTGAAAGTGATCTATGTGAGAATATTTATCGTTGTATTTTTGACATGCTCTTACAATAAACTTATTTGTTGCGTAGGAGGTTCGATTGAAAGGAAGTGCAAATAAGGCGGAGAAGCGGGTGCGACGGTCCGGGCAACGGGATATTTTAGACAGAAGAGTAGGCGAGTCCAGGAGCCGTAGCATGGTTGGCCTTGTCACGCGATAGGTGATAGGATAGAGCGTGCGTCACTGGCTGACACCGTTCGATAGAACGAGACGATGCTCTTATCTTGTCACTTGTCGCGTGATAAGGCCAACCATGCTACGGCTCCAGTAACCCGTTAAGGATTTTATATATCAGAACCTGATCTCTAATTTCACGCCTAAATTGAAGAGAAATAATCTTACTAGAGTCAATTTTTTTGAATTTATACTTCATCCGCTTGATAAATTTATTTTGAATCCTTTCTATTGCATTAATATAAACAGAAAAATTAGGACTCCATGCTGTGGAGGCATATTCTATGCGTGATCTCACATATGCATTGTATAAAAGAATCATTGTGTTGGGGTCTTTAAAATCTTTGCTTTGCCGAAAAATAAATCCGATTTATATAATAATCATTTTAATTTTGAGTTCTAATTAATGTTTTTGTTCTTATTTTTGTATCTTATTTGACTTGTGCCATTTTTATCGCATTAGATGATTTGACTTGAGTTGACTATGCATTAGGCCCTGGTCTCCTATAAATCACGCCGTACGCTGCGTCACAATGCTTACTATGGAGATGTACTGTTGTGGCCGACGATAACAACAGTACATCTCCATAGTAGGCATTGTGACGCAGCGTACGGCGTGATTTATAGGAGACCAGGGCCTTACGAAAGTTGCAATAAACGCGAGAAAAACCACAAAATCCCGTCAACAACATCAACAATGCGCTCGAACGCGTTTTACTTTGATCGCCATCAAGTCGTTCTTAAGTCAAAGGTATCAAGACGTTATTAGAAGTTCAAAGAGCATGTTAACAATATTAATACCATTGTTATTTAAGGCTAAATCCAGCATTAAAAGCTCAAGCCATCAAAGCTCATAATCCTCTTGTAGTTGCAAGAAGGTTAGGTTTAGTAGCTCACAAAACTTTACTAAAAAATAACATCATATGTTAAACTAATATTATAAATGCGCAATTTTGAATGTTTGTTACTCAATCACGCTTGAACGCAACCGATTTGGATGAAATTTTGCACGAAGATAGTTTACAGCCTGGATTAAAATATAGGATAGTTTTTATCCCGGGTCCACGCAGTCAAAGTCGCGGGCGGCAGCTAGTGTTCTCTAAAATTTAAAAGCCTATTGAAAACTATACAGGATAAATAATATTCCGAAAACACGGAAGTCTCTACAAAAGCTAGCTGCCTAGTAAAATAGCTAAGTTCACCGCTATATCAGTATTGCAAATATTTATCAATGACTTCAATGTGTGGGAGGCAGCCTGCCTACGCGCAATCAAAGACAATCAAATACGAGTATGCCGGTTAATCTTAGACAGGAATGTTAATACAAGGACAGACGAAATTACACTAGATTTACAGCATTAATACCAATAAAGTCACAAACTACAGGGTAAAACTAGCGCTGACTGGTGAGTTTGGAAAAATTACGTGTATTTATGCGTACGAATTAGAGCAGCCTCAGGTTGAGGCACGCACGGCTCGCCTATTTTGCTCAAATTCGTGCGCGAGCAGTCCGCGAGCAGCGCGCGGCGAGCCGCCCAGTGGCGGTCTTTTGACCGTGCTCAAAGGCGCCTCAGTGTGCGTGCCTCACGTCACTTGGACGTGTATCTGAGCGTGCCGCGGACAGAGCGACATGATCGAACATGTTTGTGCGCAAAACGCGTACGAATTTGAGCAAGTGGCTGAGCCGTGAGTGTGTAATACTAATAGTTTGTTAATAAATTTGGAACAATTATTGATACCAGTACATGAAAAGCAAAAGGTGTTGTGGGTTCCGAAATCAATCAGCTGTCATCGTGTCGACGCCATTTTGAATGTCGGCTTGCGCGAGCACGCTGCCTCACCCGCGCATGTTTATGTGGAACTATTTGGCGCGCGAGCAGCTCGCCGCGCGGGGCGGGCATGCCTCATGCTGAGCCGCTCAAATTCGTACGCAGCTTTAGGTCTCCTCAGGCACATTGTATTTGTAACAACGTGATAACCGGTTTCATATGGCATATTTCGATCAAGGATAGGAATTATTATTCCTACAACTGTATAATGTTAACAGTTTGCATCAAACGAAAAAGCCTCGATCAGGGGAATACTGGTAGAAGATTCTGAACTATGCTCTGTCTTCGCCCTCTATGATTGAAGGCTTTTTCGTTTGATGCCGTTGACGGGACAGGTGCACTCTTAATCTAGTACGTGGAGCACAATGCTCTCAAACATGAGCATGGTGAGTAGAGAGCAACAAGTGCTAAGCCTGTTCTCTAAGCCGCTACAGAGCGGCTCACTGTGTCGGTGTAAAATGATGCTTCAGGGTTCTTAGCGCAGACACTTGAGTGAGCGTAGCTCCCAATCTAGATCTGCCTCCTTTATACATCCTCTTGTTGATTGCTAGCGAGATAAATGTACTTTCTTGAATCACTATTTTAACACTATACAAGAAATAAACTCTTCGGTTGTGAGCACTGTGATTGAGCGGTTACCCAAGAACATCCTTGAGAGGGGCAGTACCTCTACGCATTGATGTATAAGACAACGCCCGCAAAAAGAGCTCCGGCTGCCATACAGTTTATTTGGCGCTCGGAGCTTTATTTACGTGCGTTGACCTGTAGACGTGAAAAAAATTGGACTCACTTGTCTCGCAGGATTCTTGAGCGTGCCAACGTCGCAGCTGGGCTCACGACCACGTCCCATCCTTGACTCGATAGATGGAGGAACTGCATATCATGTAGACGCGGTGGAAAAATTGGACTCACTTGTCTCGCAGGATCTCGAACCACTCGTCGACGACGTTGGCGGGCGGGAAGGTCCCGTCGTCGTAGGCCAGGTCGCGCACCTCGATGTTCTCCGCCTTGAGCGGGCCCACGTCGTAGCTGGGCTCGCACACGCGCACCACCACGCATACGTTGTGCTTGCGCAGCTCCTGTTGCGGAAATATTGTGTTCGTGACGTTCCCAGTCAAAACGTAGCTTTGTATTGGCAAAGAGTAGCTTTGTCTCCCAAGGCAATCATTATTTGGGAGTCGATAAGGCTACGCCCGCACTGACAGGCGGCTTGCTTGGCGTCTAGAGCTTAAGCGAGTAGCGAAGTGAAACGAACGTTCTATAATTTTCTCACTGCACACCGTCAGTGAGTACGTAGCCTCTAGTTTTATTGTCATTATTGACATCCCACAGAGGGGATATTTTACCAGACGCCTTTGCTTAACAACTTGTAATACAAGCAGAATTCTAATAAAGAGGGTGGAAAAGTGGTTATCGTGCAACCGTCCCCTGGAGCCGTAGCATGGTTAGCCTTGTCACGCGATAGGTGATAGGATAGAGCGTGCATCACTGGCTGACACCGTTCGATAGAACGTGACGACGCTCTTATCTTGTCACTTGTCGCGTGATAAGGGCAACCATACTACGGCTCCTGGTTAAAGTTAGAAAGCCAGGAATACTGGCACTGACGTGATGACTTTCCCTTAAACATTCATAACATTGATTGATGTAAATAGCAATCATGTAGAGTATTGTTTATCAATTTATTCCCAAACTACCTGCTAATTATTTTTGAGTTAATTACTACTTTAGTAGTTGGTGAAAATCGATCCTGAACCTAAATACCCTAAGCACAATGTTATGTTTTGCAAATTTTCTTACATTTTCTTTAGGAACACATTTGCTCAAGTCGAAAGTCTAAAACTTTAACCTTTTTCCGTTGTGTAACGGCAATTACCCATACATTTTATATGGATAACTTTCGTTACACAGTGGAAAAAAGTTAAAGCATAGATCAGATTAAGGCCCTTAACTATGTACAATTTTTTTGCAATCCACCCATATACATAAACATTGAACAAAAACAAATAACAGCATCATTTGTTTACAACTCGATGCGGGTCAACATGTGAACATCCATAAATCTAGAATAGTAATTAGGTATATTCCATACTACAATCGGGCCTTCTAGTGCAATAAACATTACAAAGTCCGCATAATGTTCGCTACTTATCGAGCTAACTAAAGGTTACGGTCTGCCAACGCTATGCCTAGAAGGAACAGTTACCTGCAGGTACGACTGGATGGTGACGTCAGAGGGGCGGTCGGTGATCAGGAACCGCAACCCCTTGTACTCGATGAGAGAGGGAGCCGGCCGGATGTCCTTCTGCTTCATGGTGACTCTCGGTCAACTACAACGATCACTTCACTTCGGTCCGTCCGATTCACAGACAAATTGTCACTCTATTTCCACACAACACACGGCAGTTTCCTTACTTTTATTTAGAAAGGGTCCTATTACATAAAGAGAACCACCCGCATGGATGCCGCTTTCAACCACTAGCGCGCATTCGGAGACGGTTAAACTAAAGTTCAAAATGTGGAATGGAACTTAAAGAAATTATGCGAACATAAGATCGCTCCGAACTGATATGCTCCGATTTGTGTGGCTTCAGAATTTATGGTAGCTGAAACAAAATATTATTAGTTGTATATAGCCGGCCAACGTCAAAACAAGCGAACTGAAGTGGAATAAAAAATGGTTGTAAAAATAGACTACGAATTTTCAAGCGGTTCGGATCATGTGAGTGGACGGGCGGCGGTGGCTATGTGCGAGGGACTGCTGATACATTGCCAACACCGCGTCACTATTTAGCAAGTTGGATTGTCGGTGTACACAAATTGATAACAGGGATTGTAAACACGATCAGAAAGCGCAATATCGTGTTTGCTCTAATAAATACCTGTGTATTTTGAGCACTATGTCATACACTCGAGGATTGTTGGCATGGTCGGGGCACGATAAGGAAGCCTTGAATCCCGAGTTGTACATTTCTGTGCCAAATGTAGTGTCATTCTAAAACCCTGTGATTACTGATTAGCTTCGTTCATCGACCTAAACGTTATCCCTATATCTCTAATGTGCCATCAAAATAAACAAGCGCATTGCGAGTGCGTAATGTACGCCCTATTCACAATAGTGCTTCGGGCGTGTTTCGTGTCTTTGGCATTGGCAGGAGCCTCTAGGGAAATAAGGTAACTGGTAGACGTCGTAAAACCGAGGGTTCTGGCCGTAAAGCGCCACGGTTACCGGGAAAATGTATGTCACAGGTCCGTCGGAGGATACCGGTGACGTTTGTGATCCGTAAGTTTAAATGTGAGGTAAAGAGATACACAGTTGGAAATTAAGTCACTTATGTTGTTGTTTTAATAATGTGAAACAGTGGGTGTCTGTCATAACCAAAAGATCACGAATTAGCAAGTTATGTTTGTAATAAAGTACGCAAGTTACTTGTAGTGTAGGTAGGAGGGATTTGATGGATTATTTTCGTAAATTTACGTGAGCGGGCTATTAGATTAGTAGACGTTTAAATTAATATGTGTGTCACAAAATGTGTAATTTAGTTAAGTTTTGTATAAAGTGCCCAGGCACACACAATGGTCACATCAATGTCTAAAGTGGTGTGGTGTGGTGACCTAGTGGATTGTCATAAAGTGGTGACATTACAAGACCATGTTCCGCTGAAGGAATTCAAGATATAATACTAACCTATATCTACAGAGGGTGCCATCGGAGACGTAATCAGAAGTGACAAAACTTAATAAAGCATAAAATTCTAGCGTCAAAAAATTTGGAATTACGGAATTACGATGCTTTTGGACATCCGACTCTTCGGAATTGTTGTATGGATACCTGATGGCTTGTCATAAAATAGGGTTGTTACCTGATGGCTTGTCATAAAGATGGCGGGGTGCGTAGCGCGCGCTCCCGGCCGCATGGGTCTGCAGCTCTGGCTTCACGCCGCTAGTTTATTTGTGTTGGGCCTGGCAGTACTCCGCGCTGTCCAAGCGGAACTCCATCAATGTCGCCACAGAAAGAATATCCAGCTGCAACAAGGATACGTCAACATTTAATAATTTATTCTGCAAGTCTAGAGGGTTATTTCACAAGTCTCGAGGGTTCTACACAAGTCTCAAGAGTTATTTTACAAGTCTCGTGAGTTGTTTCACAAGTGTCAAGAGTTATTTTACAAGTCTCGGGAGTTGTTTCACGTATCTCGAGAGTTATTTCGCAAGCCTCAATAGTTCTAAGCTTTCACAAGATTTGAGAGTTCTTTCACTTCTCAGATAATTGCACCCGTTCTGACTTAAGTGGTTCCGTCGCATTATTGATACAGTCATAGCATAGATATTTTACCGGCAGCGATTATGGTGACAATCTTGGAAGAATGGACCACCGAAACCTAAGCAAAACCACCGAAGTCAGAGCGATTGGAACGCTCATTAAGCCTTTTGAAAGTGGGGCATCATCATCATCATTAAATCATTACCAACGAAAAAGGTATGCGGTTAAGATTTTCAGTCTTTGTTTGCCCTGTGTGGCCCCTCTCAAGTAATTAGTGACATCAACGATCGAAACAATCGCTCGTTAAACAAAAGAATGTTACATTATGCAAAATTTAGTGATTCATCAGAACATGCATATCGAATCGAAAGTAAATATTTTGATTGGCCCTGACGAATTAAAAATAAAAACGCATTTGTTGGCAAACTCACTCAATGACTGGTTTTACGTAGTCTTTTAAAAGTACTTGACAAAAAACACCAAACAAACAGTTTTGTTTTATTCAAACACTGATGAGCACATTACGAAAGCACTGAACATCGCGACATTTATTCACCAACTGAGGAATACAGGTGAAGAGTGCTAATGCGACAAAGTAAAAAAAATCACTAGCCCTAAAAGCAATACGCATCTTAAGTCGGCTGATAAATCGGGGCTTTAAATTCGTGTAAAACAAGACGAAAACGAGCACAACGCGATAAAGACGATGGATTATGAGAACGGCGCGAGGTCGACTCAAAAATTCAGCGCAACAGATTCTGGCAACATCCCCACAACGTGGGCTCCTGACTGCGCGTCATGTGTTTACATTTAAATATCCCGACGTATTAGATCGTGATGGACATCGCTCAGCTAGAGCCGGAAAAGTCAAAGCACGCACAGAAATTCGCGTATTTATTCCCCTTTCGATTAGATCAAGGAAAAACCACCGACTCGATGACTTGGTAAGAGGCCAAGCGGAAAACTGGATTGGGATGAACTAACTTAAATCAAGATTGTGGTAAATGCCCTGAGGCCTATTTCGTTTAGGTTGAATCTAAACAACTGTGAAAGGTTACGACGAAGCGAAGAGAGAAAAGCAATCTTACTTTAATTGGCTATTCAAATTAGATCAGATACCAGGAATAAAGCGTTCGAAATTTTTGAACCAAAACCCAGAATAGTTCTGATAAGAAAACAGACGGATAATAATAAAATGACTTTACCAATTTAATTTTTCAACAGTTTAAAATGGCAATTCATGAATTCAGACAGTGCTTAAATTTCCACGAAAGAGTTATAAGATTTGCGACAAAATGACGGGAAAACTTGAGGAAAGAAGAAATAGAACAAGGCATAAATAAAAACTGCTGTCTCCGACGAAGTAACAAACACAAAACGAAGTATCGAGAACTAGGGATCTGTTAAAGATAATTGCCGATGTACCGATTCGCGAAACGCTAGACTTAGGCTAGGCTACACACGTGTCCAGACATTTTAGACTAATATTTATAATGTCTAGCCCCAAGAGTCTGTCTAGACACTTAGCTCGAACAATTAAAGTTCGCTTAGCGACATCGGCTTTCGTTGGCAACTTGGTACAGAGAGTTACCTAAGTAAATCACTGTACCAAGTTGCCAACGAACACGAGGGACGAAGGTCTATCAATAACATTGGCAATGTCTACGGAGAGACAATGCATAAATTGACGAGCATCGAGCACTGAACGTAGGTATATGTTTTCACACTTATAGGCAACACGTGGCAAACAAGACCGCAAGAAGGACATTCAAACCACAACAAACAGCTAGAGTTTGTAAACACAACACGTACTAGACTACTTCACAACAATTATCTACAACTTTTAATGGATAGGATGAATTTGGTGTGCGTGTCACCATTGCTGTTTCTAAAGACATTCGATGAAATTGGGTTGGCCTTAATCGAAAGTTAATGGAAATGTTCTAAAAATAATAGAGGATATACCTATACTACGCTCGCGGGCAAAAATCTTGCATCACTTTGCATGTTTTCATGTGCACCAAAATATCATTGTATTTTGTTAACCGAATTTGAAAGTTATAAAAAATTAAATCTTACAACGTAACGCATTAGAAAATTTATACAATCAATGCAGGTCCTAACCTAAGACTGAAAAAAACTCAGTATACTGAATGTAGGAGCCAAAAGTCTCCAAAAATAGGTCAGGAAAACTTCGTTGTTTTTTTTTTAAACAATAATTTATTATTATTAAATTAGCACTTGGTATTGCCACCCCTAGCCCTACTCAAACAAATTAATAAGATTTTCATTGACCTCATTAATTTTCTGACATAATCTTGAGGAATTGCGTCCCACTTCTCCAGCAAAGCTTCAGTCAGCTCCTCAACATTGGCCGGGGCAGCGACGCTAACCACTGTCGGCAGAACTATCCCCGCATTCCCAGATCCCTGCGGGCCCAGGAATGCGGTTTCAGCAACCGATGACCGACAGGGTGCTTGATAAAGTGTGGGAGATCCCCTCCGGCTGTGTAGCCGGGCCGCTATTCCTGACTTTTCTTAGAAAAGGTAGGTGAAAATGCGAAGTAGTAGTAATGCGCCGAGCTGTGCCGCTCTCCGTAGCTAATTCTGATAACAACTCGCCCCTCTACCCCCCTTTTTATAGGGGTTAAGGGACTTAAGGGTAGTGCAACTCGTATATACCTATAATTTGAAAAATACTGGCCCGATTTCCATGTTTGTTTACTTTTTATGAAGCTAAGATTTCAAGCAACATTTCAATAATTTAGAAAAATAAAACGGTTTACAAATATCTTTGGTGCACATGAAAAAAATGCAAAGTGAATCAACCCTTTTGCTCGCGAGTGTATGTCTGTCGCGGATTGTTTCCAACCGTGACGCAATCCAGGCATAGGTACGTACATAAGAATATCATTAGGACTAGTAGTTTGCGTTCCGCATACGGCATCCTACGAGGCCAAGCCTAACAATTGGTAGCAACTAGCCGCTGTCTTCATTATCTGTTCATACTGCCTCAGCGACTAGGAAGCAAACAGCCATCATTCATGCTCTGATAATTCCCTTCGACATATCCTGTTTCAGGTCGACCGCAAAGGTTCAGGTAACAGACAACAAAATTGTTAAGGCTTCTATATCCAATACGCGAATATTCTATGAATTTCAAGCTCTTTATCTGCAGGATAGGTACCCTAGTATCGGACGAAGTATCACGACAGCGTGGTGTGACGGCGATGCTTTTTAAATAATTTGGTCACGTATCTACCTATCTGCGTTCAGGCAACAGTGAAGGCCATGTGGAGAGATAAACTAAATCTTTTATCAATTTCATGACGCAATAATGCGCTAGTGCAATTTTCTACCGGAACTCGGGCTGGGAACTAGACCTATACCCAAATTGATGCCACCCTATAATTCTAATAGGCGTATACGATTCATCCGGATTTATTTGAGATTCTGTCACAAGTCATATTGTTGTGTCGATGCTGTTCTGAGAATTCTGCACTTATTGATGTCATGTTCTACGAAACATGTTTTCCAAAACAACATCCCTAAAAACAGAGCGAAGGAGGTATAAAACATGAAAAACATATTACGCAGTCCATTTTGCAGCATGCACATTGCACGTCATAATGATCGAATGAAATATGCGACAGCCGGGGCAGAAACAACGAAACAGAGTCAGGTAATAAACATTGAATCTTTTAGGAGCAATGCAGTATAGCTTTCTACGTCATTCATAGCCTAAATTACCTGCTGATTGTCACTTGACTGAATCAACACCTAGTCGACAAACAACAAATAAAAAGTAGAGTAATCATAGGCGTCTTGAAATAAGTATTTGGAAACTTAGGTAGGTTGAAAACCAGTATTGTACCGGTAACAGAAGCATTAATTGTTCACAAGCATATTTTTCTTCGAGAATTCGGAATTTTGCTTAATTAAAGAAAAGTGGAGTTTTATTTCATTCACGAATTTAGTAAGTTGTTTAACCTGATATAACATGCATGACCGATAAAAATGTAGCGATTACTACTAAGAACAAATAAGAGGAAATGAGATAAGGAGTACTCAAATACGTTTACCTTGAGTTTACATAAGTATGATTATCGAGAAATCAAGATAAATCGAAATGTATAAGGAAAATATTAGTTCACGATTTTCATTCCATTTTAGGTTAAACAAACCATGTGTGTTAACAGAATGCTTTTTTGCGATAACATGAAATAATAATATGTAATAACCCTAATCGCGTTTCCGTTTTGTAGAAGTACAGAGAGTAAGGTTTCATTGCTCAGACTTTTCCGAATATCTAAGAGAAAATCTAGTAATACCTCTCAACCTGTCACTAGCTAGATTCTCCAATTTAAACCAATGCAAAGCAACAGGAATTTAATAGTATATTACTTTCTTTATTTTAAGACGCTTATCAAGTTGGCACGAGCCTGGCTTCCTGCTCCATTAATCAGATGATATTAACGATATTGCCGCTTGAAAACCAAGAACAAGCCTATCGGTAATTACGCTTGGATTTAATCCTCAAGCAATTAATTTATACAAGCCGTTGCTTATAGAAATCAAAGTTTTATTGAGGATACGAATGGGAGAACATGATCCGGGAAAAACAAGTGAATTTAGACACTGTTTTTCTGTAAGGGCATGCAGGCAATAGGCGTTTCGTAGAGTGACGAGAAGAGGTAAAAGTTCCTTGTTTAATTCCTAGTCGTGAAGTTAAACCGAATAACAATACCTGGAGCATTAACGTAAGTGGTTAACACTATTTATCTTGTCAATGATAATCCGGTTCCAGTACAAGTCAAACAATGTTTTATTGTTTGACTTGTATTGTAAACATGCCGGCGATTCAAGGCAACATGCATAACCATAACAATTGTTGAACAATGAAGTACCTAATTAACTACGAACATAAAATGTTCATATAGTTAACGAACTCGTTTACGTAGATAAATATATGAATTCGACTGGCCATGAGACGGGTGACATTGGCTTTGGTCTCGGGTGAGGACAAATTTCATTTAATATAGATGATGTAACAGTAGTTAGTAAGGTGCAGTATATCAGAGACCAATCGTAACATTTGTATTTTGGCAACAACTATATTTTGAAGAGTAAACAGTAAATTTAATAGATTTGGAGCTTTTTTTTTCTATTAAAAGATCAACTCGATCGATTTTGCGTCCTTTTTCTTGGCAAAAAAGATCGAGAGTACAAGCCTCGTTTGCGGCTTTTATCAAAATGTGTATCTGATAAGATACAATGTCAAGAAAAGGGTTAAATATGAAGATTGCAAACTGTTAAGTATCCATTATTGAAGTTTAGTAGGAATGTAGAGCGGATACAATACAAAGTACAGGAATATAGAGTGAATATAAAACAATATATTGTCAAGAGACCTAAAAACTTCGTTAAACTAAAACGTATTGTGCAATTCGTCAAATGTAACACACCCCCACAAACAATACACTAGGTATTTGCCCTGTGTAATTTACCTAGCAATTGAGACCAGACACATTAAGGATAGTTTAGTTGTTTAGACTACTTACGCTGATTAAAGTGAATAATAATATAAACCAGTATAAACTACGTCACAAAGATATACGTGGGACCAATTAGGACGTAATATAAATGTACGTGTTCTCACAACTAATGCGTATCAAAGTAAACTACGACTACGTGAAGTGAACACTTTCCATTATTAAAGCGTAGGACACACACTGATAATAATTGCGTGCAAGTGTAAGATTAACAGAGAACGCGTGAATGGGACATTTTAAAAGCCAAACACCTGTTGATTCCAGAAAAGCGAACTAAACGGAACGATGACGCAAACTAAGAGAAACTTGCACCACTAAAACAAGTGAGGAACGGAGCTCGAGCAACGTCCAATTACCTGACCACCTATTCTGACCATATCCAGCAGAAATACTCGTACTTTAGTCACGATACACGGCACAGAAGAATTCGGCGCTCCGAAATCGTGTCAGTAAAACAAGCCACGGCAAACGATGACACAAATAACACCACTTACATATATCTGGCGCCGGATAATAGTTATTGGAACACAAAATAGTTAATGAACGAGAACGAGCACGTAACAGAAGCTGTCGTTGTAGACAGTTGGCGAGGTTAGGCGTTCACATCGCAGCGGTGACGTGCGGGCCGCGGTTGTGCACAGACTGGCGTTGGAGCCCGAGCCGGCGCCCCGCGACCGCGACCGCGACGTCACGCGGGGGCGTTGGCGTCAGCCGCCCGACACCCGCACGCAGACCGCAACTCTATTAAAAATGGATGAAACTTTTTCGCACAACCTCCGAATCGTAACGAATTTAAAACACCGCGAACATTTAAAAGGTTCTTCTAGCCATTAGAGACCTTCGACGTTGGAATACAAATTCGGCGAATAATAGAATTTCAACAATCACGACAGGTCACAGAAGTGAGCAACTGCAGCAAATTTGAATTAAAAAATTAAAGGACTAAACGAAGATAGCTTAAATGGAAATCGAAACGAACAGTTACCATCTACCAACCATGAAGTCCGATCGCAAAACGATAAGGACTGAATGCGTATTGAAACACAATTAGCAACACGCAACTCAACACGCATTGCTGTTGACGGATCCAGATACTGAACATTTTAATGGTCGCTTGCAGACAAAACTTCTCTAATGATAATGATAAGCGCATTGTGCTCGAAGTTTTGACTGGACAAATGATACCATGGATACCACGACTGGCTTGTAAATGAAGCTAAGTTCAGTTCGTAACTTGGTACTGGGTATCACAAGACTGTTTGGGTTATCGGACAATAAATTTGATCGACTATTCAAATAAGGGGTAGTAAATTTTATGAACTTGAGGTTTTATTTGGTAAATCAGCATGGTATTCATGATCTTATAATAGGGTCGCCGGGACGCTCGACTCTCTATACAAACGTAGTTTGGTTCTAATTTTAAAACGACATGCTACAATCATGAATCTTGGTATGCATAATGGGATCCGCCATATCTACGTCGGAAACTTAGTTTCAGTTGCTAAAAATTAAAATAAAGAGAGTAGATTCTCTAATCGCTTCATTTTTTTCTAATATAATTTATAGCTACAGAAACTAGTTTCGTACCTAGATATGGCGGATAAATAAATAATCCAGTAAATCGCAAAATAAAACAGCTATTCCATGCATTATTAACTCTCAATTAAATCGCAGTTCACTCTTAACTGGCTCCTGTTTTTTTCGCAATTTCGTGGTTGTGGTTGGTCCCATGGGAAAAGTTGTTCAGAATCTTAATCATTTTTAGTAATTCTAAGTCAATGACCCCAAAACCAGATAGTAGATATTAGGTATTGTTGATTTTTTCAAGATGGCGGTCAAAAAACGCTTTTTCACAGTTATATCTTCCAGGACTTTTAGTATGTCAGAAAGATACAAACAAAGAACTAAAAAATCAGACCCGTCTTTGTGAGAATGACCTATCACCTATTATTTTTCATAAGTCCTCTACTAATCCCATTGTTTATAAAAAGTTTCATGTTATTCCAGTGAGCCGTTGTAAAATGAGAACGAAACTAC
Source organism: Epinotia nisella (assembly GCA_932294315.1). Classification (NCBI taxonomy): domain Eukaryota; kingdom Metazoa; phylum Arthropoda; class Insecta; order Lepidoptera; family Tortricidae; genus Epinotia; species Epinotia nisella. The sequence continues at coordinate 23,162,500 of OW028676.1, forward strand.
GTTTGTATGGATAGTCTACTTTTGTTCTGTTAAAAAAAATATCAATCTATGATGAGTGCACTGATATGAACATAGTACAAATACCGTGTTCACCTGAAACACTACAAAATTAAATGACCAGAGATGAAGCGCGAAATGTATTCGCCAGTCTTGGTCACATTCTAAAAATAACAGGATAAATTTGCCAAAGCGACAAGTATGAAACGCTCAGTGCCGTAATTGCTGAAGTTATTTCAGCAACTCTAATTAACACATTTAGCTTTATTGCCAAATTGTCCGCAGTGTTATAATAAGCGACGCCGGCGTGGCAACTTGATTTTTAGAACTATTACTCTAGATGGGATAATTGCTAGTAGGCATGTCATTGCAGTTTTATTATGTGAAAAATGTAAGCAGACACCCACACAACACAACTATTTCAAACAAAGGCGAGTATAATGTAAATGTGATCCGTAAAGGATAGACTGCAAAGGAAATACTATGCTCCTAAGCCCCCAATGTATATTCAGATTCAACACAAATGAGTTCAGCGTCTTTTCAGTGTTAGTGAAAAACGACGACGAAGGCAGCCTTTTACGTAGCAATATAACGTAATGGATAATATAAAAATGTTTCCTCAAGACAATCGGAATTTGAAATGCGCGTCACGAACGTAAGCGAACGACGCATTATCAATATCAACCTATGTCAGGCTATGTCTCGTAGCGGAAACAGGCTTTTCCGTGATACAGACACAGACGCCATTATGGAAACCCACGTCTCTGTCCACAGTGCTGTAGATAAATTTAGATCCACCCACTATCTCTGTATGGCTATGGGCAAATTTTCCGCTTATTATTACTGAGGATAAATTTAGATCCACCCACTATCTCTCGCTTCCGCTCGGGTTTAAATTAACTGCTCTAGAAACTCTTACGGAAAATTTCCATTAAGCGAGAAGATGGAAAGTGCAGATTTAATTTCGCTAGTCATCTACCCACATATTTTCGCTATTCGAAGACCTAGAGATATGTGAAATGTCTTGAGTTAGGAAGATAAAGCCCGAGCTTATCGCTAGTTGTGATTGTAAGACGCATTAACGAGCGCCCCGCGCTATACAAGAGGTATAATGATTTCATCTTATAATTACATGTGATAACTGAATGCATGCGTGTGCTGCCTCTAATGCGCAATACAGTACAGCTCGTCGTTTGGACCACCCAAGAAAGGTGAAGGACACACGTGGCAATCCCCGCCCAGGGACATAAAATTACGAGCAAGGTTAACGCAAAGAAGGCCAAATTTCCTTTATTGTCTCAAGTCTCAAGGTCCGGAAAAAATTAACCCAATTAAATAAATAATACACAAGGCAAGGTGACAGTCAGATTGACTTGTGTTTATGGGTTTCTTTTCTCACAAATGATATTCAGCTTCTAAATCAAAAGGCGAGTTAGGAGAGTGATTTTTTAACACGATCTCTTGAAGCTCTCGACGCAGTGAAGCAGCCACTTAGTCTCAAGTGGGCTCTTATTGGCGCGATACTGTTAACGAAACTATTACCCAATAAAGCAAACCAATTTAAATACAAAGGAATAAATCTAGCATCACAAATAGGTCAGAAAAAAAGTAAGGTATGGGAAAATTGTTTCACAATCGAATAGAACGTCCCAGTATCACAATATCCTCATTTCTTGAAGGGCAAGTTATTTTTAAACTCTGTGGGCTTGGGCAACGTGTCCTGAACCCGTCAGGGCTCACATTCACGTGTTTCAGACACGTGGCTCCAGTGAAACGAGCGTTGCTTCAGTTGCTTGCATAACAACCGACCCAGTGTGGTTAGTTTCCACCTTTTAGGCACATGTTTATGTGAAAACACTTAATAGGTACTGCAGGCAGAGCAAACTTTGAAGAACTTTGGCCACCAACGTGACGGGTACGCGTGAGTGTTGCTCCTGAAATGGACTTGTTAATTGTTTCGAAGAAGTCGTTCTAATTTTGCGAAGTACTTCGCTGCGGCGAACCTTGCCATTGAAAGATAAGATATTAAACGGAGTTTCGTTGGTCAAGGAACACTATTACACTACCTACTTAGCTTAGAATTGTTCTTTTGAGATCTTAAAGCAGGAGGCAAATAGAAAACACTACAAACAATCAATACTAATGAATTGTGAATGAACGTCCGACATTGTCTCGATACCAATAAAGTCGTCAGCGAAGGTCAGCAGACCCAATGATATGGCAACAGGGTATTTCTATATCATTGACAAAGTTACGTTTATCATTTCCTTGTGGACAATCTTATACGAGGATTCGTTCCGCAGTGCGATAAAATATTTAAACTCCAGATTATGCGACGACTGATATACGTATATTAAAGTAACGTTGATAATAATGACGGGACTAAGATAGCGAATATAGATTTCTAGTCTATTTGGTACATTCTAGACTAGTTAAGTTAGAAGGCATTTATAACATTTAAAACATTGATTAATCGACACATTTACAGGACATGAGAAACTAAAAAAAACATTACCGGATCTCCAGACAAGATATGGAATGCGAAAAGCGACACCACAAAGACAATTTAACTTGTAATAACTTAAAATATTCCGCAAGGTAAATCCCAACTATATATTTAGTAAAATGTAGTAAATGGACTTAAAATGAAAGGACGATTAAATAATCCGGGTAGGTTCAAAAGAGAAACGTGCAATATATAATTTTGCATTGAGGAATGGTGGGGAGCGCTTAGTGCAAATCAACTTTCACAACGCAAAATACGGTACGGGTATGTAGGTACCAGCATTGATGGCCAGCCCCGCCAATCGCTGTATACTCAACCTCCTCCCACGTTCCCGAAGTGTCATATTCATGGAAATGAGCCCGGATCGTGCAAGGCTTGTCCTCGGTACCGAACCTCATTACCTTACCATGAATTATTCAAAATTTCTCCTTACAACAAAATATGTCCTTCCATTTTCGCAAACTTTGTTATCTGCAGATCTTCCAACTTTATGGTTAGGGCCGTTAGGGGGCGGATTCGTTTAATCGTTCCAGAACAGGAAGCTGCTTATATTTTACGAATAACTTTCAGGTGACGTTATTTATAGCTGCTAAATTGACCGGCAGTGCCGGTACGGCTGACGGTAGAATATAGCGGTATTTACTCACGAATCGCATGACTGACGACAAGTTTATTTGATAGGTCGATTGAAATGAAGGTTGCCGGAATTAGAATCCAGGATAAAGATCATAAAGAGACGTTTGATGTCCCAGCAGTTGTTGTTTCGTTTTCTTCCGTCCTGTTTAAAACGGGCGTCTAATTACTCTAATGGAACGCAAACCGGTGTTTATATATTATACCTAATAGCGCCACTATCTGCAGAAAGCTACATAATAGCGCTATTAGAACTGCTTTTAAACAGACAAATTCTGAGAAATACGAACGACGGAAACGATCGTTGGCATGAAAGGCAACAATCCAATAACGGACTCCCAACATCCGCCGTTCGCAATAAGTCAAACTCTGCAAATTCAAACTTAGAAGGATCGCGTCAAGATGCAATGTTGCTTCCTGTCCCCACCGTCTCCCTGTCTGAGACTGCACCCCATGGATAAATGCAACGGGAAGCGGGTCGCGACCCACTTCGCCGGGATCAATACTCGGTCATCGACTTGCCCGCCCTAGCGTGGCCCCCCTCGTGTCTGCCACTATAAAATTAGAAACTGGAGTTCAAGTTCTCCGAATAGGGAAATTCTGTGAAGTCTGGCAACTGTCAGATTGGGTGTTGCGTTTAATACAAGCTATCATCGCTGGTACAACGTTAACTTCTTTGAGTCTGTTTATTGCTGGAGTCATGTTCGAATGTGACGAAGGAAGACTCAAGACAGCGTATCTAAAGAATGCTTGCTGCTTGAACTTGAATTGCTGGAAAATGCAGTACATAATAACCGGAAAACAACACGTTACCGACCAGTTACGACGTTAATTGTGATGAATTAACGATAAACGTGGTTCCATCAATTTGTAATTAAAATACCTTTTGGATATTAAGAACGGTATGTCGGTGATAAACTGATAAAGACTGATGACTATCATTAAAAGATAGCGGTTATCAAAGGATTGTTATTTCTTAAACATCGTCCGACACATAATATGCTTTGGACAAACCTAGTCAATAGAAAAATAACTATACAATAGATAAACTTAGATACTATTTTGAAACCAATGCTCGACTTATCCAATAATTTTCAGCGATCATTGCAAAAAGTCAATAACTAGGAATACCAACAACCTACAATCAACATGTCCCGCGATGTTTCTACGTCAGTTGTTATGATGTCAGTTGAATGCATTTATGTTTATGAAGCAACAGTGAGAATAACATGTCTAAAAATAGAACACCGAACATAGTAGCAAGTTGACCTGAAACTGTCAGTGATTTTGACACAATATTCGTTAAAAAATATCACATAATGATGTAATTTTAACACAAATTAACGTAAAGTATACATCTCCGACGAACTTTGAATTGGATCACAGGCTTAAATGCATTTCGACGGCTCCATCTCGACAAGATTCAATTCTACTCGTAATTACCAAGTCAAGCAATTAAGCTAAGCGACAAGGAAGCTTGTGCCTCCGCGCTGAAGCAATAACATGGCCTTAGTACACAGTATTTATCTAGGTATACGGACTAGAAACTACAGACAATGTATTAGTTGAAGCAACATTCTGTAAGCAAATATTGTAGCCATAAAGCCAACACCAGTCTATCTACATTCTACATGTTAGCTTAGCGACAGCTGTTATTTCACACGTTCCAATTCTAGAAAGAGTGGTTATCGATGGCAGAGGGGTAAAGATACAATTCAGGTCAGAGAAATCGATAGACAGACAGGTACAGGGCTTAGAATTCACATTCCTCTGGGATGAGATGAGTGACGTCACGGCTGTGACGTACTGCGCATGACGTCACGCGCACTACCACCGCCGAAATTAGAGGCTAGACTCAGGTCATACGTCAGGGCACGCTAAGAATAGATAACTTCTATGTAAAGGCAATTTTATCTAGTTGTATGTGATTTTGCAGACGTAATTAAATGTACGTCGAAGGCTTTCCAGGGTTAGATTTTATTCTGAAGCGTTTATATTAAATTGAAATCGCATCGGTTGGTGCGTTCCCGCTTGCGCATAGCCGAATATATTATAACCCGACGCACTGGCTAATCAGATTAAATGTGCACTTTGATTGTCGTTCAATGCAGACTCTTGCTGTTGCAATGTGGTGCAATATTCCTTACAATTCTTACAAAACCACTGCATTGGTGGGCGGGGGAGTCAGAATGTTCTAGAGCCTAAAGAGCGTTGTATTCTATTTCTTCGTATCGTTAGTCGTGACCGTGGGTACGTTTTGATTCAGCGACCTAGCTGCGCTGACCCGGTTCCACGGGACTGCTGTGACCCCCTTTACCTGCAGTCGGGCGAGAATAGCGTCGCATAGCAACCCGCAAATAGACGGGACTTGGCCTATTGATTCCTAACGATTTGTTCTTTCTATTGTATTGTTTTGAGGACATTCGACCATAGGTCAAAATGTTGGAATCAACAGGCCCGAGTGCTGCAGTGCTGGCGAAGAATGCTGGTGTGGGATACAACACTAAAATTCACTAAATATTACCTAAAAAACAAACGGCCAAGATATAACAGGCAGCAAAAGATAACTTCGACTAATATGGTTTTTCAATAACGATGAAATCTCTAGCCGACATAACAAAAGCAAACCACTTCCACAGATCTAATGCGGACGCAATTTTATATGGGACATTCCTCAAACTCCCAAATCATTTTGAAAATTTGTTCAATCAAACGTTGAACTAAGATATCCAACCAACTGCTTTGCTAGTTTGGCGAATCATTAGTACGGGCGTGCAACATACATTGAATTTTTGTTTAGTTGGAAACTTAAATAGATTTTTTTTGGAAACCCACAACTTAAATACAAATGGTGTTAATCATCATCTTGTATTTAGTTTAGAAAATAAATAAGTTATACATAAAATAAAATTTAAAAAATACAAATAAATCCTTTTCGGAGGTACGTTAATTAGGTTATGTATGACTAAAATAGCACTATACTTGTTCCCAACCAAAGTCACGACTGAGGCCATAAAACCATAGGCTCGCATTATCTCTTTTGCATTGTCTTTCTTTATGGCCTCAGTCGTCACATTGGTCACGTCATTTTTTTTATAGTGCTATTTTAGTCATACGTAACCATTTTTTTTTACAATATTTTATAAGCATTTCTACTTGTTTGACACATAGTTTACGAATATGGCACGAACGGTTTCTAACGTTCGTGCCATAACCATAAACAAAACTCAACGAGCGGTATTACCCATAGCCATATCACACTTCAAAAGGAGGTTACACTCTACTTAAACTCTAAAGCTTCATCAATCATCGGCGTTATAGAAGGCCCGAGTCCGTTGGCCTGGGTCAAATACCCGTGAGCAGGACTCTGGAGCAACGACCCCTGGTTTTTATACCGGCTTGGGCGCCATTTAAATGTAAACCTTTTAGCGGCCATTTTACTTGCGCTTGCGTTCCATTACGGCTCTAGATCTTTAACGTGCTGCACAATTTTTATGATGCGTTGTGTGTTCATTTTGGGGTATTTAACAGCGATATAACCATGCCATAAAGTTAGTGTCACATCGTCTGGTTAATTAACCAGTTAATGTGTCGAATCGATATCTGGCAAAATATCCTAGAACACGACCTATCATACATTGTACAAGTACAGCAAGTAATAACACCTTTCCATCGATCATCGATCATCATCATCATCATCATCATATCAGCCGAAAGACGTCCACTGCTGGACATAGGCCTCCCCCAAAGAGTGCCACAATGACCGGTCCTGCGCCATCCGCATCCAGCGGACTCCAGCGACCTTTACCAGGTCATCAGTCCACCTTGTGGGGGGCCTACCCACGCTGCGCCTTTCGGTACGTCCATCGATATTCCTTCGTAATCAGGCGAAAAATATATACAAATATTTGACATGGACTGCAGGTTAAAAATCTAGAACATTATAAAGAATATCTCAAATCACAGGCAATTGTCGCCTGAGTCGAAGACAAGGGAGATATATACTATACTAGTTTCTGTCCGCGACTTCGTCCGCGTGGAATTCGTTTCTATCGTAGCTCCATACAAACTGTCGCCCCCCATTTCTTCCCCTTATGGGATAAAAAGTATTCTATGTTAATCCATCTTAATCCGTTCAGCCGTTTTTGCGTGATTGAGTAACAAACATCCAAACTTTCGCGTTTATAATATTAGTAGGATGAATTTAATTATATCTCCTATCCTAATTTGAATGAACTTTACGTGAATATAGAAGAAATCAGCCGATGAAAATGTTTACTTAGACGAATTTGCGAGCTCGATTGATCGATTTTGAAGGGCAATAATCTCGTAACTCCTCGACCTTTTGGTTTACGGTGATGTTGTAAATAATGAGGTTTGATGAAGGATTAAATTTTTTTATAAGTAACCATAAGGTTAAACAGTAGTAAAATGACAGCGAACTCAAAATTAACTCATTGAGGTCATGTTTATGTGGTTTACCTATGTTACTTTGGGCCAAATGCAGCCTATAGTATGTTGTTTGAGCTCAGTAAATACCTAATGATTATACCAGTGAAAATAGTAATTTGTGAATGAAAGAATTGAAAGATATTAATATTATTACGAACGAATGCTTATAAAAACACATGCTGGGATGAGTCGAGATTTTAATATTTTTACCGTCAGAGTTAAACACAATGTTTCGCGAGGTATAAATACAATTTTTAATCACACAAAGGAGAATAACAAAGTTTTGGACCAAGTGTTGTCCAGAATTGAAAATACCTGTAATTAACTTGGGTTGGTCTTTATAATTTTAGCAAAAACAGATTTAAAGTAATTTAGGAAAAAAGACAAAAATTGACCATTCCCCCCCTTATCTCCGAAACTACTATGCTTAAAATTCTGAAAAAAATATGGACAATAGTTCCTTGCCTAAAGATTACAGGAAAACCTATAAGAAGTTTGAGTATTCAAAGCAACGGAAAAATTCTCAAAAACACTTATGAAACTTAGATTATATGCGGAACCCTCACCAACGCGAGTTGAACTCGCACTTGTCCGGTTTTATATGACAGACGTAGTATTGACGTCACACACGGTTTAAAACACGTTTATAACCCTCGGTGGGCAAGTCCGACTCGCACTTGTCCGGTTTTTTTTTTATACCACGTCGATGGCAAACAAGTGTACTGTCCGCCTGATAGTAAGCCGTTACCCGTAGCCTATGGCCGCTTGCCAGTCTTTCTAAGGGAGTCGCACTACCGACCCTAAAACTTTGTAGTTTCTTTTTAAAGCTTCATTCAGGATCATCATTTCAACGCTGTTATGTTAACGCTCGCAGGAGGAAATCATTTGTTGCCGCAAACGCAAAACGATCGTCAATTTGTTTCGATTCACGTATGGTCATTAAATTGATGACGTCATTTCGACGAGCACAGTACCTATTCCGTGAAACCAACAGCTAGTTCTGCGATAAGGTGAGTCGGCTTACACGTGCGTAGGTTAGGTTACGGTAGGTAGCGAAATCTTGTTGCTATACTAAGAAAATGGCTTAGAAATGCACGGCTTTATGTGAAATTCTGGTGAATATTTGAAGTGAACCGATGGCCGCTGGGGCGGAAAGGTTCTCGAGTGGCGACCACGTACCGGAAGGCGCGGCGTGAGTAGGCCCCCCACAAGGTGGACTGATGACCTGGTAAAGGTCGTGGGAGTCCGCTGGATGCGGGTGGCGCAGGACCGGTCAATTTGGAACTGGGGGAGGCCTATGTCCAGCAGTGGACGTCTTTCGGCTGATATGATGATGATGATTTGAAGTGGACACGGGCATGATTGTCTCAGTGTGATCTTAGGAATTATCATGAAAGTTGTTTACGTCTCAGGACATCACATAGCATATAATTCATGTTACCCGAGTGATAAAATACAAATGAATGTAATATGAATACTAGTGGGGACTTCAGGTTGACTGCCAGAAGTTTCACTTTTGTGCAAAAAATATTAGATAAAACCGGCCAAGTGCGAGTCGGACTCGCGCACGAAGGGTTCCGTACCATTATCTATATATAAAAACGGCAAAAAAATCATGTCTGTTGTATGGGAGCCCCAGTCCGACTCGCACTTGGCCGGTTTTTTAGTATTTGTTGTTATAACTCTAGCTATCACGGTTCTTGAGATACAGCCTGGTGACAGACAGACGGACGGACGGACGGACAGCGAAGTCTTAGTAATAGGGGCCCGTTTTTACCCGTTGGGTACGGAACCCTAAAAATAAGCGTTAAAACGCTCTCGACATACACGGAATGACAACAAATGAAATCAAAAGACTTTTCATCCAACCCAACTGCTTTTTTTTTTCAAATATTGTACCTAGCCTATTTCACTCCTACGATTAAAGGAATCCAACGACACCTCATATGGCTAAATCCAACAAGCCGTTTGTTGTTATTCTGTCTCGTTAGCCAGGAGACAAAATTACAGATACTTAGAAAAAAAAGTCACAATACGGACTTCTAACGTGCCCAGAAGATGGTCCATACAAAAAGGAACTTGATAAGAATACCTCACATTAGGTGATTTAAAACCCATAAATCGCAGTTTTAAAAAGTGACTCAGGAGACGTAACCATGGCAACTGGTGACAGAAAATAGTTGATCCACCCAAGTAACAGTTTGGATATTTAAGCGAAAATTGTTGTTAAGCCAACTATAAATCGTTGTAAATTATTAATCCTAAACGGTTATTGTAACTATATCAAAGTTCAATATCTCAAAACACTCAGGTTAAAATTATCTATGACACAAAAAAACCGCATTCAAATAGGTCCATCCGTTTGGGAGCTACGATACCACAGACAGATACACAGACACACAGATACACAGACACATTAAACTTATAACACCCCTCTCTTTGCGTTCAACTCGCATGTGGAAAGGTTTTTTAGGGTCCCGTACCTCCAAAGGAAAAAACGGAACCCTTATTTATAGGATCACTTTGTTGTCCGTCCGTCCGTCCGTCTGTCAAGACCCTTTTTCTCAGGAACGCATGGAGCTAACATTTATATAAAATACTGAGGTCTACTGTCTCTTGGAGCTGTGAAAAAATCAAACTTCTAAGCCAACGCAGTCAAAAGATACAGCAGTTTATGCCGCAAATTCCGTAAATTTTCGAAACTCGCAAGGGAATCAAAACCTACAGGGTACTTCCCGTGAACTCAGAATCTTAAAATTTGGTACGAAGCAACGTCTTATAGCAGAGATAAAGGAAAAATTGCGAAAACCGTAAATCTATAGTTACATCATATAATAAAAATAATTTCAATAAAAATACCATAAATATGATTCGATTGTCGTGATGTGTGAACTTTTACTTATATGCCTACAGGTTCGTACGGAACCCTCGGTGCGCGAGTCCGACTCGCACTTGGCCGGTTTTTTTAACTATACATGTGTGAAACTATAGAATGACGGTACATGTATGACTGTGGGTAATAACAAATGACAAGTATTTCACTACAATAAGCAGTTTACCAAAACTACGACAAGGACAGATGTGAATGTGCCAGCGTATATGTCAAAAAAAACAACCCATGTCTAAATAATTTTACCGTTGTAAATTGTATTCTATCACACGCCCGTAAGTGTTGTTTTTCTTTGAATTGTGAATAAGTGTGCGTGCTGACGTCACGGCGGAGGTCATTAACCGTACGCATTCGTTCCACGCAGGTAGGAGGGTCAATATCAATGCTATGGTAAAAAACCCTTTGTCTACGAAGGGGCGGGGATGGAAGATTTTATATAAATAAAGATAGTATAAAACTGAGAACAGCTTTAAGGAGTATTCACAAAGGCAAAACACGCCGGTTCTTCTTAGGGTTGCCAACCGTACTACATTATATAGTGTTGTACTATATTTTGACTCTTTGTAGGTACAATATACTGTTGAAGAAATATATAGTACGCGAAAATACAATATTTTGGGGGTCTTTACGAAGTGATTCAAATTGCCCAGGTTTCAATTCATCATCATCGTCATCATAAATATCAGCCGAAAGACGTCCACTGTTTGACATAGGCCTCCCCAAAGAGTGCCAAAGTGACCGGTCCTGCGCCACCCGCATCCAGCGGTGCAGGTTTCAATTAAATTTTACTAAATAGCTACATTGCCCAGCCAAGTACTATATTTTTTTACAGTGTACTATATTTTTGTCGGGATTTTTCTAAAAATACTATATCTCCCCCAAGAAAAGTTGACAACCCTAGTTCTTCTCGTGGCAGAGGACAATAAGGTGTAGGCACCAAATAAAATAACCAATAATGATGAATTTTCTTGAAAAACTATAGAAATATTGTCAAATGGACAGAAAAGCAAAGCAGGGGAGTTATAAGTGTTCAAAGTTTCACAGAGTTATAAGTGTTCAAAGTTTTAAGAGGGGGTATATTCTGTACCTTTTCAGCAAAACGCACCTTCATATTGATTCGTGATTCGACGATCGAATAGCCTAGTGGTTAGAGAACCTGACTATGAAGCTTGAGGTCCCGGGTTCGATCCCCGGTCGGGGCAGATATTGGTATGATGAATACGAATGTTTGTTCTCGAGTCTTGGATGTTTAATATCTATTTAAGTATGTATTTATCTACATAAGTATGTTTATCCGTTGTCTAGTACCCATAGTCAGGCTTTGCCTAGTTTGGGACTAGATCAATTGGTGTGAATTGTCCCACGATATTTATTTATTATTTATTATATGAAACGATTGTCATTTACGACGACGCTTGGTGATAGTGACGTCACGATCCCCGAGCTTCGTAATTTTTTTAGATATCTGAATGGGATGGACAAGAGCGAGCACGTCGTCGCGGTTTTCCTCGCCATGGAGAAGGCCTTCGACAGAGTTTGGCAAGAGGGCCTGCTGGCCAAAATGTCGACCTACTCCGCACCGCGACGCATCGTCAGAGTCCTGCGCTCCCTCTTGTCAGAGTAGCGGTTCCACGTGGCCGTGGAAGACGCCACATCGTCAGATCGCTCGATCCTCGCGGGCGTTCCTCAAGGAAGCTGCCTGTCTCCAGCCTGCTACGCCCGCATCACGGATGACATCCCGGTGGTCAGCAACGTCAAGCTGGGACTACTTGCGGACTACGCGTCATCCATCTCTCTCGCTCATGCCGCAACTAAGACCCAACGCCAGCTTGACGTCCTATACGACTGGCCGACCAAATGGAGGCTCTCACCGAGAACGTGGGCAAGACTCAGGCCTTCCCGACAGGCTCCAAACCGCCGCCGCAGTGATAGCAACTCACCACTCTAACCCCCTTCTATAGGGGTTAAGGGGCGCGCGTACGCTCGTAAATCGGGAAAATGCCCATATTTTGAAAAATACTGGGCCGATTTCCATGTTTGTTTACTTTTTATGAAGCGAAGATTTCAAGGAACATAACTACATTTCAATAATTTAGAAAAATAAACCGGTTTACAAATATATTTGGTGCACATGAAGAAATGCAAAGTGATGCGATACTTTTGCTCGCGAGTGTATTCCTAGGTGTATTGAAAAATAAAATACTTTGATTACAAAAATGTAGAAAAAAAAATTTCTAGCTTTATTGTTTTACTGCCAGGAGTTCAGGAGTTAGCAAGGTATTGGTTCCATAAAAAACTAGGCGTCATTACATTTTTGGCACGGTCGACGCCAAAAATACGTTTACACTATTCGCCTTATTGTAATGGAATAAGGTGCAAAAGTGTAAACGTATTTTTGGCGTCGACTGTACAAGCTTTTATTGCTGACTGTACTTTTCTATATACAATCATCAACTACTCAATGAGACGATTCTAACGAGCCCAAACACAACGGGGTTACGTCGATTAAATACTGAATTCCCATGGCCACCTTCTGTCTCCATCATCAGATCAGCTCGATGGTACCATGACATTGAATTGTCATCCAAACTATACTTTTACTCACAATTTCAGCTCAATCGGTTTAAGATATCTGCTTCAAAATTGATTTGCTTTTGGCGGACAACTTACATACCTACTTCCATACGAACCAGTCAAGATAATATGCTTGTAAAAAATGGAAACTGTTATAACACAGAATAAGTAAGAGTGTAATAACTCTATTTCATTTGCGAAGGTCCGATGCCTCTTTAAACTTAACAATGAAGCTCATAATATTTGTCTTTTGTTGTCCCATTGTTTTATTACATGAGCACTTCAGATTAGCACGTGTTGGTGCATGTTGCATATAAAAAAAACAGCACGCCGCAAGGGTCTTGCCAGGTATTTTTTTTATCTCTAATCCTATTGTTATCGCTAATGACCGTCTCAAGTGGCATCAGGCCTTCGCAAATGAAACGGAGTGTACATAAACATTTGTTCCACTAGACACTTCAGTTACAAAGTAACATTGTCTTAGGCATTTAAATTAACAACTTTCTATGTGAAAGGCAGCCCACAGGGCGAACAAACCAGGTATATTATGTATGGGTAAAGCAGCTAGGTATATATGTAGGTACCATATTCATATCCTGATGCTGAATGAACCCTAAATACCCTAATATACCATACAATGTTGACCTATCATAACTTTAATTTATTCAACATAGGGGTCTGTATGTTTCCATAAAGGTGGACGAGAAAGATGAATTTATATTATCTTAATGGTGTGATAAATACAAACATTCCCTTTCCGATACAAAAGGGGGTGAGCAGGTAGAAAATTCTTAACTTGAGTAATGTTTCCTCAAACCAGTTTTTATCAAAAAAATGTAGCATGTATTCCATATGGAATGGAATAAAGGTTAACGCTTTTCCTTCAACATAATGGTATGAGAACCAATCAATTTATATAATAGCATATACATACCTATTTTAAAATTAATTTGGTTTTAGTTTTACCAAGTTGTGTTTATAGTATTCCGCTGGTATTTCAGGAATCAGTTTGAACAGAAAGGGTAAAAACAGTTTATCATTCCATAAAATATTTTTTTTACTGTAACAATCATGAAATACAAGTTTTCAGAAGTGAAATATCAATAAACAACAGTTTGAATGTTATTTTGTTCTGTAAATATGCTTTATACCAATTAAAAATTTGATAATAGTTAATTAACTAATCAAAAAATTATATCATTAACTTAATCATTTACTTGTTACATTACAACAATTAACTAATTGACGAACAGTATTTCAATTAAATGTTGGTAACCATACATTTGACGATGCCTATAGGCACTGTGTCCCTCAATGTTTTTTTTACGATGATTAAAAATTCTGGATAAGCCAGATTATACATTATTTAATTCTATACTATAATATTATAATTGCGAAAGTGTGGCTGTCTGTCTGTTACCTCTTCATCTCTTCATGTTTAAACCGATTGAGATGAAATTTGGTAAGAAGATTGTTTGAATCCCGGGAAGGACATAGGATAGTTTTTATCCAGGAAATCATACCCTGAGGAGGTGAAATGGGGAGTGAAATTTTGTATGGAGCTATGATATAAACTAGTTCCACGCGAACGGAGTCACGGGCAGAAGCTAGTTTTATTATAAAATAAGTTGCCTACATTTGACTGTGACACAAGAATACCTGTGAATTCTTGCTTGAGACAAAATCTAGTAACATATTGTATTCTGCATAAAGTTTATTTATTTGTTTAGTATATTTCTGACCAAAACTTAAGTAACAGATGTGTGATTTTATTTTCTTTTCTTCTGCAGTAAGCAAAAGAAATGTTTGCTTAATAGGTACAAAACTTAAAAATGTCTCAACACCAAATCTATAAAAACAACTGTGGAGTCAGTGGCAAGATATTTTTAATTGCTAAAGGTGCCTGTATAATTAGGTCCAGATTACCATTAGGAAGGATGTTGAATTAGAATAATCCATGGCACGTAATTATTAATACAAACCTAACAAAGGCTATTATTAACAGGGACAATGTCATTTGTTTATAAATATATGAGGCAGAATGTACATATACTGAGCTGCCATAATTAATGTTTATAAAGTTTCAAACTGTGACTTTTAAATTCTTTCGAAACTCAAAATGGCTAATGTGTGTAAATGATAGGAAAAATGAGGTTTAGAGAGCAGTACAATTACAGGAATGAATAAAATGCCTTTTTTCCTATAAATAGTTGACATGGCAGGGCAGACACATTTCTACAAAAATATGAATAAATATACGTAATTGATTGCCCAAATTAAAAACAATAAAAGATAAACTTCGTTTTTCACTTGTTTTCAAGGTACCTACACCTACAACTCATCAAATAAAAACCTACCCGTCGGCAACTATAACACAAATTCAATGTCATTCGCGAGGAAACAAAACAATTACTATAAAAAACTAACTATGTATGTTTGTATTATTTGCGAGAATTAACTGGAAGTACGTTAAGTGTTAACCGATTGTGTGAGTCATATCATATTCAGAGCGCCGATCTGGGCTTGCTGCTCTACGAACAACAATTCAACAAAAATGGTTGCTTGTAGCATTTACGATCACCACCAAACCAAACACGGAAGAACATTAACAGTCCAAGACAATTAAAACCATTGTCACCCACTGACGAGACCTAACAAGTCTATTTAGAACACCTGCAACCAACACGAATCTGAACTGAAAGTTTTAGTAGGCGTAGCCCTATATAAAATTGACAACGACAAATAACTACAATAACGATGCCTATAAATTTAACACATTCAGAGGAAAATGTGGATATAATTTTAATTTTAGATCGTTTCATGACGCTTGGCTGGACGTGACGTATATCGCTGGGAGGGCGCGACCTTCGTAATAGGGAGTAAAACACACACGAAAATAACAGTCATAACATAAATACAATAATAAGTTCACTTACCACCACAGCCATACACATTGAATAAAAATTAGACGGATTTAGCCGTGAACAGCCAAGAGAAAACACCACACACGCCAAATACGTGTGCCTTGCACAAAAAAATAGCTGCACTAATTCAGAGAGTTGCCAGGACGTAAAATACACGTGTGTGTTACCGGCATCTACTATTTGTTGCCATTGCAATGACTAGAATAGCTACTATAATGGAAGCACAAAAAATTCGATATTTTGCTACCACTGTTAAATTCTCTCATTATTGCGGTTATAAGACCTTAATAATTTTAGTTAATGTATCTCCTTGTCCCATATTCTTCAATCGATAACATCTACACCTTTAAGGTTCGACCACACCGCCGCTTAAAATACGGTTACGATACGGAAGTCGGAATCGCAGTGATATATGACGTTTTTGACATGGAGCTTCATACTAAGTACGCCGTATCCGTACCGTCACAGTTTTTTGAGCACCGGTGCCGGACCTTCATGTTTGATTTAGTTAGCAGCATCTCTTTTCAAGTAGGTAATTTAAAATGATCAAATGTTGAGGTACAGTCAACCAATTTGATTTCTGGGCCACTCCGTACCTGGTCACAGTTATAATGATATGAGATCTCCAGGGATTTTCCTTTCATATTTTCACTGTGACAAGACTTGAACCACACTTGAACATTTGGACGCGACTAATAACGGTCAGAGGAGTTAATTTTTTTAATGATTTGGAATTATGGACTAAAAACACCTTGTTTGAAATGTATTCTGATTGGTCGGTTTTAATATTTACGTAGCTGTATTTTGGTTGGCTGATAGCAAATACAAATGTTTTTTTAAAGAGATGCTAACTTTGATTTTCCAATTTCGTGGTAGCTGCGGCACTACCACGAAATTCGAAACTCGAAGTTCGTATATCTGCATACCTGTCACTCGCGTAGTGTAAGTGCGATAGAGATGGAGATACCCGAACTTCGAATTTCGTGGTTAAAACTCAGAGGGGCTACCGCGAAACAAAATTCGTTTTCGTTCGTGTATCTCCGTCTCTGTCGCACTTGCTAATTCGAGCGACAGAGACGGAGATACACGAAGGAAAACGAATTTCGTTTCGCGGTAGGCCCTCTGATCAGTAGCAAAAACAGGCAATTTATTATTTTAGCGAGGCAACACAATGAAACTATAGATCCAACAAACAAGTTTATTAGTATGATTGATGTGATATGTGGCTACATGAACATGTGATCATTGAAGCCCCCGGGCGGCGGCAGGTGGTCGGCGTCGGGCGGCGGCCGGCGGCCCGGCGCGGGCGGGCCCAGCGGCGGCCCGAACGGGTCGAAGCGGGCTCCGGGCGGCACTGCTCCTCTGTTCATTAAAAAAGAAGCGGGGGTGATTCCACGAGCGTTCCAACCGCCGTCAGTCCGCTGATTGCATTATTGTTTTGGATCCCCTTTTCCAATAATTTTGTAGGAGTCCTGGACTTGTAAAAAATACCTGAACATGCCGCGCCAGTTTGCCGGTACATTGACAATAATGCGATCAGCGGACTGACGGCGGTTGGAACGCTCGTGGAATCACCCGCGGGTTGGTTTAAGTGGATACTTCTTTGTTGGCTATGGAACCCTAATAAAAATAACCGACCAAGTACGAGTCTGACTGGTGTAACTAATCGGTATAATAACTGTCCCTGTCCTAAATTGTGCCCCATAGATTTGCGATTGATTTCAATCTAAAGGAAAAATCTACTTGGATAAGCATTTTTAATGAATTGTTAAATTCAAAGTGTTTTGATTATTTAAAGGAATCTGCTATAGTGTACCCGTAAAATATATATCTGAATTAATTCACTAAAATCTGTATAAGTACAGATAAATCGGTATATATGGCAACATTGACTGACGTAGCTCATTTGACTCGCGATACATTGAAAATGGCGGTCATTTCAGCATTATTTTCATGTCCGCCACATAAACTAAATAACATTTTGTGATTAACAACTAATGGCAAATAAAGAAGCATTAAAACATGTAACAAACAATTATTTGAAATCAGATTAGGCTTCTCTACAAAGAGTTATTCCGGAAGTCACGTGATACATTTTGAACTGCACCCCTATACAAGAACGCGAGCAAAGAAGTATCCACTTCAAAAAATAACATTTTAACCACAGAACACTAACTAAGGTTTGTGCTCGCAATTCTCAACGTGTCACATATTTTGACGACCGGTTAGCCTAGTGGATAATGACGCTACCTACGAAGCTGAAGGTCCTGGGTTCGAATCCCGGTAAGGGCAAATATTTGTGTGATGAGTATGAATATTTTTTTCTGATTCTTGGATGTTTTCTATGCATTTAAGTATTTATACCTATTATATATATCGTCGTCTAGTACCTATAACACAAGCCTTATTGAGCTTACTATTGGCCTAGTTCGATTTGTGTAAGAATATCCCCTAATATTTATTATTATTTATACTCCAGGCAAAATACGGTTTCGAAAAACATTAATTTATAATAGCGTTTTTTTTGTTTATTTCATTCTAAAACGTTATTCTAAGATGCTTTATTCAAGAATCCAACAAACTTTCCACCCGGAAGTAATTATATATATTTAAATTAAACATTCATTGTCTTTTTTATTTTATTTATATTGAATATTTTAAAGCAAATGTAAATGAACCTAAATAAATATAAAATAATATATTAATATTTATCCGGACTTTTTAGGAGCTAATTTTTTTTTTTTTTTTGATGTCTGATTTTTTGTTGGATTTTGCCTCTAGGTAACTATTTAATTGATAATATATCCGTTACATTAAAAAAATTAGCTATTATAAATTATTTCCAAATTTGTCATTTTTTCCATACAAATTGTCAGTTCATTGCCTGGACTATTACATGATTGAGTATGGCAATCACAATTCTCATTATGTTAATGTTATTTGCTAGGGCTAATACGTGAATTAGGTAGGTAATTTATTAATTTAATATGTTATAGTATAAATAATCTTCACAACACATTTAATTATATTATGAATCTAGATGTAAGAACCTCAAATATTGAGTGCCCTTTACAGGGTGTCATGTACAGTCAGCATCATAAACATGTATACATTCTAGGACCTTATTGCTTGGAGATAAGGTCAAAAAGTGTATACATGTTTATGATGCTGACTGTATCTACCACCCTATACTTGTAACACCTCAATGTACAGTCAGCATCATAAACATGTATACACTTTTCAACCTTATGTCTAGGTAATAAGGTCATAGAATGTATACATGTTTATGATGCTGACTGTACTATGAACATGACTACAATATAATAAAGAATGAAGAATGTACCTTGGTAATCCTCCAGGTATACCCAGCCCCGGGTTTTCAAGGTCGCGCCGGGGCCCGAATGGGTTGAAAAGCATGCCGCCCCCGCCCGGGGCGAAAGGGTCCAGGTCCGAGCGGCCAATGTTCGCCAGCGGCGCTGTGGGCGGCTCCCTGGGTACATCACAC
Source organism: Epinotia nisella (assembly GCA_932294315.1). Classification (NCBI taxonomy): domain Eukaryota; kingdom Metazoa; phylum Arthropoda; class Insecta; order Lepidoptera; family Tortricidae; genus Epinotia; species Epinotia nisella. The sequence goes on from OW028676.1 coordinate 23,181,981, forward strand.
CACAGAATAACTAATAGTAGATTGTATGACAAGGGGCTAAAATAAGCCATATTACCACGAGATGGTTATTTTCCCGAGCGAAATGAGGGAAAATATTTCGAGGGGTAGTATGTTTGATGCAGGCGGAGCCTTAGAGCTATTAAATTATAGGTACGTTAGTATAATAGTGTATTTTACTAACGATATAACGATTATTCTTTATTTACTTAGAATCATCCAAATACACAGCTTAACTTATTAGACAGTCATAACTTATGACATTAAAACTGCCTGTTTCTGCAAAATGTAAAACGAAGACACACAACTCCAGGATACCTACATACATAAACATAATGTAAAGTAAAAATATTTTCAACAAATATAAATAGACGACGCGGCATATTTCAACTCGCGTGGTGTGGGGTGTGGGTTCCGTATATAATACACAAAAATATTGAGAATTTTCCGGTTACTTTGAATACTCAAACTTCTTATAGGTTTTCCTGTAATCTTTAGGCAAGGAACTATTTTCCATATTTATTCAAAATTTTAAGCCTAGTAGTTTCGGAGATAAGGGGGTTTTCCAGTTTACCCCCCAAAAGTGCTGCCGTGTCAATCCTGTCTCATGTGTCTTGAGATACATGAGTTACGCGTAACAGGTCTAAATTTGTTTATTTTCCATGCCTTTATCGACCTACATACTCAGTTTTTTAATTTAACTTACCAATTCCTTATACGAGCCTGTCACGTAACTCATGTAACTCTGTTTTTACCATAGTAAATCATGGCTAAATACTGTACAAAAAAAAATTCAAACGGCGTTTTCTCAAAACTATGCTTTTTGAGATACCTACATGAGATAGGCTTGACACGGCAGAGTGGCTTTCTTGTTCAGAATTCATTCATTGGGTCACCAATTTACATTTGTTTACCAAATTTCAACTCAATCGGTCAGTAGTTTCGGAGCAAATCGGCTGTGACAGACAGCCAGACAGACGCACGAGTGATCCTATAAGGGTTCCGTTTTTTTTCCTTTTGAGATATACGGAACCCTAAAAAAGAACTAATACAACACTAATTTCGACTCCAAATAATTGAAATTTCAATGCCATTTGGTGGGCAATGCAACTTATTAGAAAATAATAATAATACTGCTGTTGTGAATGGATACTAAGAAACCAAACGAACACTAACTTTGTTAAGAAGGAAAATGTCTGTAGAAAATTTATAGGTATATAGTAGCCAGGTTAGTCTACAAGTTATGGTAGATACCCTATATGATTTTAGTAATTGTTTGTTGTATTAATTATATGATTAAGGTTGTAAACTTTATGAATAAGTACCACAAGTCCCGGGTGTCAGGGTGTGGGCCAGACGGGTGTGGTCTCGTTGGCAATCTCAGCGGATCATCGGGAAGTCTTCTGTTTGGCTCATCTGTAACCACAAACATAATAGCACTGACGAGGACGGAGTTATAAGATAAAGGAATGTGCAGCAACTATGTAGTCACACAGCGACTTTGTGTAGCGAATAGAATAGAAATATATTTATTTGGTGTGACAAAGACATTACACAAGTGTATAGTTACATCTGAAATGCACCAAAATGGAAGCCACTCAGCATATGCCAGCAGCAATATATGCTAAAGGCGCTGGTTTTCAGGGCACCCAGAGAGATACAGAACTTTAAAAAAAAATTAAATTAAATTAAAATTATTTATTTACCAAAAATACACTTAATATTATAAACGTTATGTCCGTCAGACGCCAAACTAGGCTGAGCCTGTATCTTGGCTGTCTGCGAGTGCGATTTACACGAAATAATTAGAATATTACCATTTTGCAGTACAAAACACTAACTTAAAATATGACTTATAATTATAACCTCGTAAGGCCCAAACTATTTTTAGGACGTTTGATATATTGAACCAGTGTCCTAATTTTAAACCCTTAGACTAGCATCCCAGACTTTTAAATTGCCATAAAATCTAAAGTAATCATTTTTTCAAGTTGTCGTCTTAATATTTGTTGTAAAGGTAAGTATGATAAACAATATTATTATAAAATTTCTAGAAAAAAACGTGTCCTAATTTTAGGACGCTGGGATGGTATTTCAAGGAAATTTTCTGATAATGTCGAATTCAGTAATCGGCCATTTCTCACGAAATACATCTCATTGGATTTGTCCACGATTGTTTCCATCAAGCTGTCAGTGATATATTGACGAATGTAGTCATACTTCTCGAACGTAAGCTCGCTATTGGTCGGTAAATATGCTGGCTCTGTAAATGGAATCAACTCGGGAATGAATGGTTCTTCAGTCCACTCATTTGCTAGAATATGCTGGTCAAGGCCTCCATTATTCTGACAGCTCGAAGGAGAAGCAGTAGTTGATTCTTCTGGCATACTTTGTGCTCTTCCACGTCCACGTGATGACCTATTCCGGCCACGGCCACGACCACGACCACGGCCACGTGAGCTGCTTCGAGATCTTGTAGTTCCACGAGTATGGCGTGAAGTTTGGGGATTTTCGGGTATAGCAATAGTTGTCAGAATCTCAGAAGAAGCAACCTCATTTTCATCTTCAGATGACGAAGACGAGGATTCGCTAAGAGCCGGATCATACCTTTGGGGTTGAAAATCGGCATCGTCTATGTCGTCATCAAAATCACTAATATCCAAGTCGGATTCATTAAGATTCAAATATTTTTCTAATTCTATATCCATCAAACCTGTAACAACAGAATAGACAGAATAAACGCCCAATGTCCCAAAAATATGACACTACTATTTTATACAACTAATGCAATAACATCCCAATAACCTATTTTTAGGACATCCATGTTTACTCGCTTCTCCTACTCGAAATAAACCATGACGGACTAAGATATTAAGTAATATATGTAGTATAAACCTTAAATAATCAATTTTAATTAGATTTAGGTTAAAACAATTGAAGATTATATTGAAATAAACGGATTTACTTACCACGCTTCCCCGAGTTCGCCATGTTGTTCGACACCCACGAGGTAAAAGACAGTTCTTTGATTGTCAAACGTCATAATTGACAGTTAGCAAAACAGCTGCGATCAGTACCGCCATATTAGAAACATAAACGATCCGTTGCACGCAATATTTATGAAATGGTCTATGGTTAAAATGGAGGTCCTAATATTAGGACGCTGGGCCGCTAATTGATGAATTATAATATTTACTTGGGCCGGAAGGACTACATTTTCCAGTCCTAAAAATAGGACGTTGGGCCTTACGAGGATAACTTAAACGCACGGTTAACGAACACACAATTGTATCGCGACCCTAGCCATGGATTACCTGTCATACACCGCCTGCATCAATACTGTATTGCTGCAACAAGTCACTGTGTCTAACCACACTAAGATTATACAATGCCAGCACCACACAATTGCAAAGCTGAGATTAGTTGGCGAGTGTGTACTGCCAGCATAATAGTTACCTTGTTTTTCCATAAGATACAAAGTTATCCGATATAATCTGGCACCAACACATTTATACCTATGGCAAAGACAAAGAACTTGTTTACTGGTCATTTGTTCTGCTATGCTCAAATGGAGCAACTAGAGGGTTGACATATTTTGAAACTCATGACTCATGATCATCCGTCCTCTACCTCTGACGCCAATTCCATCGCCAGTTTTATAAAGCAACTTTTTACAGCGCAAATACATGGATACAATATCAATAAAAGTGATTTTGACAGATGATCTATAGCTCGACAGTCTCATGTTCGTAACCTTTTCGACGCCAACGACGCACATATCCGCACCGCAGGTTCAACGCCAACGACTGATATATCCATCAAGGGGCCCGGCATGATAGCAAACTTCTTGCATTGACATAAGGTTTAACTCTATCGTTTGTATTGCTGCAGTCACCATGTGTAATTTTTTTAAGAATTAGGGATTCATTAAAAACGTGTCAAGTGACATTCACTGAGTGCCCTCATTTCAGTATTCACCGAATACTTTTGATACTGATACGGAGGTTTTCCATTTAAAACACAAACACACTTACTTCTGATTGAAGTTTGTGTTTCAGCAGTGGTAGTGGGCCTCTCAGTGATGGTATCAATGAGGTCCCGTTTCACATTGTACATGAGATCCTTGTGGCCGGGCAGCATCTTGTTAATGGAGCCTGTTGTCTCTTTCACAGAGTCCTCGATCTTCAAGGCGATGTTGGATACCGCCAAGTCTTCAGATCTCTGTAAATATTAAGATGCTGTGTAAGGTGGGTTAAGTTAAGACTAAAAGAATGCCAGAGCAGGTTCAGATTGTTTCAGTATAAATTATAATGAATTATCACCAAAATATCATCAGGTCCTTATTATAAGTGTGTCAAAAAATATTTTTTCTGGTAAGTTTTTGTTGCTGGCGGTACTTTTTGCCAGTCATGGGGACATCTTGTTTAGTTTAAGACTTGCTATGGCCACCTTTTGTCTCCATCATAGTATTGCATTATCATCAGTGTACACTATGTAAAATTTGACCTAAACAAACCATCTGACTTAAGCCTGGTATTCATTAGGCAACATTTGTGAATTAACTATTATGACGTGTTTATTAAAGTTTACCGTAAACACTGTTTCTGTAACTTAGCAGTCCTCACTTGTCAGTTGTTGCTAGGATGTCACCACATGTGTGCTGCTTTCATAATTGTTTTTATTTGAAGCGTCCCTAAGTACATAATACTGTTGAAAAAGCTCTGAGCATCGAAACCTGGTTGGTGGACCACACCTACTTCCATGTTTATAAACTCGCGCAACTCAGTCCACACCTGCTGGTTTTTGCTTATAAACTAGATGTTTCGTCTTGCTCTCCACTCAAAGTGGGGAACACTGCAACATGTTTAATAAACAATGTGTCATCAGCTTTGTTTAAAAACTGTTTACAGATATGATGAAACATTGTGAAACACTGTTTATAAGCAGTGTTTATTAACAAATGTTGCGTAATGAATACCGGGGTTAATCTACATATCTTTAAACTCTCACGCTTTGTACACATATTTAAATTATTGTTTTACAGGGTCTAACGCTATATTTATTTACCTTTATTTTTGATGTTTCGACGTGTGTTGGTGTTAGATCCGTGTAAAACAATATTTTTACCTACATACATTGCAAGTTATATAAAAGCTTGTATAAAGAATGATTAAATGCTAGAGATGCAACAGACAGTGGTTTGGCCACATACTGAATATCCAGCCAAAAGTTACATGAGTAAAATGAAGTAAATCCGTTTGTGACGCTCTGTGCAGGTTGTTAAACTTTGTCATTATCTATATATTCTTTTTGAAGATTAAACTAACCTAATTAATTTGTAGTTTCTTATTTATTTGCCATTTTACCTACTCTTGTCTCTCCTTACCTATGTTATTCCATGTTAAAATACTATCCGGTATCCAGCCAGTTATTACACCACTATTCTGTATTCGGCCATATAGTAAAATTGTGGCCGGATACCAGATAGTGACCGGATATCCATTGCATCTCTATTAAATTCCATAGAAGCCTACCACATCACCCTAAAGAGTGAGGGAAAATATGTACGCTAAGTAACAGATGTGCTCAAAAACACTTTAATTCTTATGTACAGAAGTCAACTACAAATAGATATACACACTTTCACCCAATAGCACTGTAATGTAATATAACATTTGCTTGTTTAAAAACAAACTCACAGATCAGAATATAGAATTAGTAGGTATGTTAATTATGCCTACCCACCCATCTTATAAATGATTAATCATTTACACTGTTACATGGTCTCCTAAGTTTTACTTATATTACCAAGAATTATTAAAACAAATAAGCAAGACAATTTCAAGGATACAAATTAAAATTGTGATATTCTTATAACTAACAGGTTACTGCAAGTGAATTACCATTAAGTTGACAATGAGAGTGCCATCCGTATTCAATCCATGGAGGATGTACAATTTGTCCTCCAAAACATATCTTAAAGTATAGTTTTCATTATCATTCCAGCCAGTTGGGAGCACTTCACTCTTCTCCTCGTCTCCTGTTAGAGTTCTCTGAAAAATATATGACGTTTTAGATAAGCGGTTGAAATTTAACTTAGTACTGTCTAGAGGCATAATATATCAAATGAAAAGGACCGTTCTATACCTCATCACCTATTCCAATAGTACGGAATCCTCTCTTAGACATATTCCAATGTATAAAAGCAATCAGAACATCAGATTTGCGTTTAATATCCCTCTCGACAGTTTTAAAAGTTAAATCCCAGCCGAATAGCGGATCTGCTGCCATTTTGTTTGCTTTGCTTTGAAAAACTGACTGTATTCTTCTTAGTGCTGTAACAAACTAAATATTACACTAGGAACTGAGGGCAAATGCAAAGATCTGGCTTCAAGAATCAATTAGTTTGTAATATCAAAACAAGCACCGAAATTAAGTAGTTTACCATTTACAAAAACCGATTTGTAATTATTATGACATTAAACGTCAAACCGTTGTCAATTTCAGTGTTGCAAGTCAAACAAAGAGTATAATAAGTATATTTTTGCAGTTTCTTTAATTCCTAGAATCATTGTATTGAATATAACTATGCTTTTAATTTGAGCCTTAAAATCAAACATTTCACTTAAAATTCTTTATATTATATAATATGTAATCAGTTCACTAATAATACGAAAATGAAGAGCTGGTCTAACACCTAATAGTAGATATTATATTACATTACCTGACAACACTTAAGAGGAGTTAGTGATGTGAAATGCCACCAAGATTTTCCGATTCAGACTTATTGTTCACTGAATAAGGCCTCTCCTGCACGGCCTTGCCTCGGCGGGCAATAGTAAATTTGTCATCAGCTGTCAAATTTACTATGGACCGCCACCGCAGGCCGTGCCAGTGTGATGTAGACCTAATATAAAAAAACTTGGACGAACTCGCAATACATTTCCATGAATAAATTTCCTTAACACAAACATTCCTAAGCGGGTAAAGCTATAAGCTAGGTATAGGTTGGATAAGATTCTTATCTTAGTAATCGAAACATACTTCTCTCATTCCATTTTCATCGCGTAATTTCTATTACGAGCTGATAAAAGTCTAAATGAACTAACAAAGGAGCTAGATATTGGCGTTTTTAATAGCAACATCACAACTAAGACGGATTTGGACAGACAAATTGTTTGAGTGAGTGAGTCGTGTGCGATAGCGATCGGTACCTATATAAGTTTTGTTCTCTTAGTTCAGTATATAAATAGAATTGTATTGTGTTTAATAAGTATTCATATTAAGAATATTAACGTAAGGTTGCCGTATTTTTTTGGTCGTCCTTCACCATAAAAAAGTTTCAGATTTTTCAACTGCAATTATTTTTGAAAAATATAAAAAGTTTCCTCACTTACGTTTTGGGTTTAGGACGGCGAATAAGACGCTTCCCTTGATCTGTCTCATATTACAAAAAAATATCTTAAATATTCTTGATAAAGTGACACTGGCAATTATATTGACAGCTGCACGGCTATCACAAGACGGCGCGCGAGCTCTCTCAATTTTTCTCGCACTATCTGTCTCTCTCTTATTAGACAACTTAGACAGAGAGGTATAGTGCGAGAAAAATCGAGAGAGCTCGCGCGCCGTCTTGTGATAGCCGTACTAAGGCAGCTATATTTGTCATTGCCAGTGTGAGATATTTAAATATATATATATAAATAAATGCAACTTTTTCTGGTGCTAAGGAAGGTTATTCATATCACCAAAAAAAAATCAGGCATTTCTAAAATTTTCATCCATTCCCAATTGTCTGTTAATCTGTTTCTACTGGTGGTGAGAACCTATAATTGGCTTTCTGTTACCTACATATATGACTATTGTACAATTGTTAGCTGTTGTTTCTCCGAATAATAAATAAATACTTGGGTCCTTCAATTTGAAAACAATAAAGCAAAGTTTGATGTTGACAAAAATCTAGTAAGTGTGTAAAGTGTGTAGTAGGCTTTATTACCGATTTAACGGTTTATTTCTGCGAGTTGAATCACTATTTCAATGTGAAAACAACATGGCGGACGGGCAGTGTCAATTTGGGAACGTCGTGACTATAACGTAAAATAATGGATTTTGTTGTTTTAGAATATGGGTGAATATGTGCAATAAATCATTATACTTTGATGTGCTAAGTGTTGTGTTTTGATTGTATTTGTGTAAATTAAGTGAAACAATGGCCTCGGATAAGATTAAAGTTGCCGTTCGGGTACGACCCTTTAACAGGCGAGGTAAGTGGTTTCAATCGCTAATAAATAAAGTATTTTGCTATCTCGCAGGTGACTAACTGTATACACTATATTATCTTATAATATCGCTACTTTAGGCTCTCCGATAATAGACATCGTTCAGCAAGTTATTCGCGTAAAGAACGCAATAAATTTACTTCTTTAGTGAAATTAATAAGTTTTTACCTTGAAATTATTACATTTTTCTAATGAATGTGTTTGTTCTTGGTTTACATTTATTGTCTTGCGTTATCTTTGAATTACGTGCTCCATTTTGAATGCTGGAAACCTATTATTTGTATTAGTATCAATAAGATGTATTTTGCCAAACAGTCAATGTTTATCAATCATTGTTTTTATTTGTTTAAAAAAATGTACACAATGAATCCTAACCTTTTTACACATTTACAAGGAGCATAACTGCCAGTACCAATGTCAAGGAATGATGGAAGTTCAAACTCTTTTGTTGATTACTTTTTTCTTTACTTGATAAATAAAACTGGGTGTAAAATTACTGTTTCACATGAAAAGTTTAATCTTTATATTAAAATTATTACAAATTATAACTAAGCATTATGATTAATCCATTTCATTTCTATGATTAGGTAATTATAAAAAAATAAAGAAAACTAGCTGAATTTAATAAAAGAGCTTCTAATATTAATCTTTTTGAAATGTTTGTTGCCTATGAACTGCTGTTTATCAGGAGAGCCAGGCCACCCGGAACCACTGTCTAAGTTCAGTGTAGGGAATCAAATCTCGAGGTGAGATATGGCAATTCAAGGTCTCATCTGAAAAATCTGAGTTCGAGATTAGTAATTGGAGGTCTTGTCAGCCTACCCAACAATATCTCAATTTTGGGTAATACTGAGATTTCACTTAAAGCTGAAAGATCACCATGAGTCCAGTGGTATTCAATGAGGACTACTATTATGATTAATTTGGTGGAAGATAATAGCAATTTTGTACATATAATGCATCAATAAAAAAAAATACGCGTCAACTTGAGAACCTCCTCCGTTTTTTTCGTTGGTTGAAAAAGACTTAATTTTTTCAATTATATATTTGAATAGAATAGCATAGAAATATTTATTTACGATTAGATCTTAAGTAAAATAGTTGCAGAACCAGTATTCAGTCAACATAAAGTTCAATTCAAATAGTCAAATTTAAATAGTCCAATGAAACAATGTCAATGTGAATTAAAAAAAATGTATGATATGAAGTTTTTTCAATCAGAAGGACCACAAATTCTGGCAAAGAAAAAGGTACACTTAAAATCTTTTTCAATTCACTATTTTTTAACATGTTTATCAAATTATCAGTTTCCCAGTAAACCAGACTATCCGACCTGTCCTGTTATAACTGGTAAAGCAAGAACATATTACTTTAAGCATGTTCTTGATATTCTTTTGAAAACAAACGACTACTTCATGTTTCAACAACAACTGTATGTACATTTTCACACATAGAGACAGGTCAAACAGGTTTGGTGTATTCAAAATGTCATGACCTTGGCTTAACACAGCCTAGAGTACAAGGTATTATTTACATTTATAAGACTAACACTAGTCCTACTAATACTATAAATGCGAAAATTTGGATGTTTAGATGTTTGGATATTTAGATGTTTGTTACTCAATCACGCTTAAAGGGCTCAACCGATTTAGATGAAATTTTGCTTGAGGATAGTATATAGCTTGGATTAAAATATAGGATAGTTTTTATCCCGGGTCCACGCAGACGAAGTCACGGGCGGAAGCTAGTATTTAATAAAAAGCATTAAGAGCTTGCTTGTAAATTGTGACTAGATTGGTAGCCTGAGCCAGATTCGTTCGCGCTATGTATGAAAAAACAACAATATATAGATATCAGCATTTTTTTCACATCAAATATTTGGTATAGTAGTTGTACTAAGTATACTTGAATAATCCACCTACATTTAATCAATATAAATTCTGTAAAAATCAGGCGAAAATGGTATAAACTTTCTTTACTTTATAATTTACTACTTCTGTATCAAAAAATCTTCTGAAAAACCGGTTCCGATCCCTGCTTATCCCATATCTTTGGGATAAGCAGGGATCGGAACCGGTTTTTCAAAAGTCCCCGAAGTAGTCTAATATTTTGAATTATTTTAGGCTCTTAATGTAGGACTCTTATCATGTAATTAGGTAACGTTTTCGTATTATTAGACAGCCTGATCAAAAATGATATTATAAACCAAAGAACGAAATAAAACCGGTATTTTTGAATGGTGAAAATACCGGTATCCGATCCCTGGGGATAAGTACGCGCATTTCGTTTAATCCTTCCTTTATCCCTTATTTTTGTGAATGAAAAAAATGTAGTGATTTCAATAATAATCATCATCATCATATCAGCCGAAAGACGTCCACTGCTGGACATAGGCCTCCCCCAAAGAGTGCCACAATAATCATTTTAGCTTTTAAATTAACATACAAAAACCGTGTACAAAAAATTAGCCTGAAATTGAATTATTTCCAAAAAAACCGTATCTTGCTCAGGCTATGAGTGGATATGAACCATTAAGAAAATTCACACCATTTTCATTAATTCATTATTATTATTATTTTAGACTGGCAGCTGCTTTTATCTTTGTATTTCAAGACGTAGAAAAGTGTACTATTTTGGATTTCCGGAACTTCACTGTACCATGGCGCAACCTCTTCAATAATGGGGAGTTTTTTAATCATGAAAAGAGTTTAACTTATATTTACGTCCTATAAAAAATTCCACCCCATTTCACTCTTCTTGCGAAATTAATTCGTGGATTATAGTCCAGGCAATGAACTGACAACTTGTATGGAAAAAATGACATATTTGGAAATAATTTATAATAGCAAATTTTTTTAATGTAACGGATATATTATCAATTAAACTGTTACCTAGAGGCAAAATCCAACAAAAAATCAGACATCAAAAAAATCAATATTTAATTAGCTCCTAAAAAGTCCGGATAAATATTAATATTTTTTTTATCTTTATTTAGGTTCATTTACATTTGCTTTACAATATTCAATATAAATAAAAAAAAAAGACAATGAATGTTTAATTTATATCTATATAATTACTTCCGGGTGGAAAGTTTGGTGGATTCTTGAATAAAGCATCTCAGAATAATGTTTTAAAGTGAAATAAACAAAAAAAACGCTATTATAAATTAATGTTTTTCGAAACCGTATTTTGCCTCGGCTATTGTATGTCCTTTTCCAAGACTCAAAATGCATCCTTCCGAAAAACTTAAAAATCGGATCAGCGGTTTTAGCGTGAAAAGGTAACAAACTGTCTGATACACCACCAGTGCTTTACTTTCGCGTGTATAATATTGGTAAAAACACTGTGATGGTGGCAAACAAGCATACGGCCTTTCTAATAATATGCAGACACCATTTGGCTTGAGATTTGACGATTGCCAGTGTGTGTTGCCAGTGATGACATATGGCACTGAAACTTGGTCGCTTACTATGGGCCTCATAAGAAGGCTCAAAGTCACCCAAAAGGCAATGGAGAGGGCTATGCTAGGAGTTTCTCTGCGTGATCGCATCAGAAATGAGGCTATCCGCAGCAGAACCAAGGTAACCGATATAGCCCTCCGAATTGCTAAACTGAAGTGGCAGTGGGCGGGGCACATTGCACGTAGAACCGATGGCCGTTGGGGCGGAAAGGTTCTCGAGTGGCGACCACGTACCGGAAGGCGCGGCGTGGGTAGGCCCCCCACAAGGTGGACTGATGACCTGGTAAAGGTCGCGGGAGTCCGCTGGATGCGGGTTGCGCAGGACCGGTCAATTTGGCACTCTCTGGGGGAGGCCTATGTCCAGCAGTGGACGTCTTTCGGCTGATATGATGATGATGATGATTTGAGGATTCGGATAAATACAAAATGCAGGTTACGCCCAACCCATCCTCGATTTATCGTAAGTCAAGTCAATAATAATCTCACAGCTGTGTCACGAGGTAACTAACATTGTCGTCTCGGTAACGCTCTGAAAACGCCGACATTCAGAGAAACGTCGTATCATTTGCAATGCAGCGCGACGCGGCGTCAACGGAATTGCACACTTTTAGCACACGTGCAAGGATGTTTCATTGTGCATTGCGCATATAAAGAGAATAAGTAACAAAATACTGTTTTACGATACATTTCTGCGTTTGTCTTCGATTCGTTTACAAATCTAGATTTCGCCTTGAAACTGTGACTAAAATAAAAGACTTAGATTTACGATCTACAGGACACGTAAGGTGACCCTTTAACATCGTCTAGTAATTACACAAAGAGCGCAGAGCATTATAGCCGGCGGTGAAAACATTTTTACATTTTTCAACGTCGTTTAATAGTACATTGTTGTAGAGGCTAGAACTGTTTCGGCCGAGGCTTAACACAGTGCTTTTCACGCCTACTGTGAGGAAATTGCAAATAATTATAATTTTAAATCAAAATTAAAGATCATAAATACATAAACATCATCAACAGATCAAGATCATAAACAGGTACGCTTGCCTCGCGCCCGGTGTGCAGGAGGAGGAGCACAGGCAGCGCACGCCGGCGCGAGCGCGCGCGGTGCCCTGTGATTGGTCGATCGCTGTTCAAACAGTCCAACAATAACATTGTTGGACTGTTTGAAGTCATAGATGGACTGTTCGTGCGACGTCCAACTAACCCCAGCTTTGAAGCATGACCATCTTTTGCCACATTTCAGAGCAGTGGCGTGAAAAAATAATAGTTTTGAAGCATCGAGATACGAAAGACATCCCTCTTAAAGCGCCGCGTTGAAAAAGGAATGTGCTGCGAACGCGCTCCTGCTAGGGAATGATCTCCCTGCGGAGGTTTTCCCGAGAGACTGCAGTATGGGGTTCTTTAAGAAAGCTGTCTATAGAGTTTTAAAGGGATGCGCGTGCCTCATACTATTGCGGGCGTCCACAGAGTAACCGCTTACCATATCTGATCTGGCGAGCCGTGCGCACAAGCATAAAAAGTTCAAATATCTGTAAATGAACTGGCTAGCCAGCGCCGAGTGTAATAGTACACGAACCACTTGGCTTGACCCTTCTATAACTCAAAACCTCTTTAACGTAAACACATAAAACTACGTGTGTTTAATTATATCCATAAGGACATCTAGAAGCCCAAATTTCATGAAGCTAGCTCAAACGGTTATAAAGATATGAAGGTCAAAAAGTCGTAAATTTTAGTATTGATTGACTGACATATAGTACCTAAACCTAACCTACTTCCAGATGACCTAGAAGGATGACATTTGGAATCCAGCTCGGTAATTGTGTGTAGGAGAAAATCTAAAAATAAAAAAAAGTTAAAAAACTGTTTTTTTTTCATACACAAGGTAGGCCGTGTCACTCGGAGCATAATTTCGAATCGATTGATACCTCATTCAAGAAAATCGGCTCGGTATCTTAAACGCTACGTTGGAAGACACGCAAATACAAAATAGACTACTAAAATCATATCCCTTTCTTTCGGCTCTGTCGTAGTGGGGTAAAAACGCTGAGACTGACCACAACGTCACGTTCTTGACCAAAACAGCTGTGAAAGTAAACAATGGTCAGTCGATACAGTTGCGCAACAGCACCATCTTGAAAGTGGAGCGATCTCATTAAGGTACAATCACAAACGCGGGCATCAGCGTTTATCTACCGTGACGAGTGCAACAGATTTTGCGGAGTGCTTACGTAATTCCATCCTGAGTGTTTTCCGGATTGTTCATTCGGCGCTGCAAAATTATAATTAAAATTGGCTGACCGCCTTTTAACTGTGATTACTGACAAACATAATACGAAAATATATTTTTAATACAGTTGCTCAAAAAGTGCTACTTTACGTAGCTGTTTAGCGTGCGGAAAGTTGGTTTTCGCGCACTAGTGCTGTTCACTTTTCCTTGTACAAATTGTACCATTAATTATTATGTCAATAAAAAATAAATTAGATAGAACTGTATTAAAAAAAATTAGATATCCCGGTACTCGTGACGTAATGACATACTTTCCGCACTAGCATCGAAATGTACTATTCTAACCTGCAAATGAATCTGGGCAATCTGACATCCGAACTAAAAAGCATGTCTTTCAGTGGCGGAGTTCCCATACAAGCCGATTCCCACCGGTTTGGCTAAAATTTCTTTTTAGGCAACCCTAATAGTTGTATACTCTGAACTCTGATAACTTTTTTTGTTCCGGGTTGCCCGTCGAACTTTTCACGCGCCGCCACTGATGTCTTTGTAGTTTGTAGGCTTTATATGACGATGACGTATGGCACGGAAACGTGGTCGCTTACTATGGGGCATGGGCCTCATAAGAAGGCTCAAAGTCACCCAAAGGGCAATGGAGAGGGCTATGCTGGGAGTATCTCTGCGTGATCGCATCAGAAATAAGGCTATCCGCAGCAGAACCAAGGTAACCGATATAGCCCTCCGAATCGCTAAACTTAAGTGGCAGTGGGAGGGGCACATTGCACGTAGAACCGATGGCCATTGGGGCGGAAAGGTTCTCGAGTGGCGACCACGTACCGGGAAGGCGCAGCGTAGGTAGGCCCCCCCCACAAGGTGGACTGATGACCTGGTAAAGGTCGCTGGAGTCCGCTGGATGCGGGTGGCGCAGGATCGGTCATTGTGGCTCTGGTGGGGGAGGCCTATGTCCAGCAGTGGACGTCTTTCGGCTGATAGGATGATGATGATATGACGCTAAGAGTAACTAATTTATATTTGAATAATTTATTTCGATGTTCGCCAAACGCAAATGTAATTAAACCTGTTTCGAATACCTCACAACATAATCATGTCGAAATGCCATTCCGGTCATTAAAAAAAACCTGCCGGTGCGAACCGGGTCCCCCTGGCAAACAGGCAAATGAACATAATGCCTTATTCAATTCAATTCAATTCATTTATTTCATTTCATTTCATTTATTGCATAATCATGAACATAATTACATAAGGTGTTACAGTTAGTTAAGTCAATTCATGACACCCTGTTAGGGCACACAATGTACCATTAACTTATTATCAAATTAACATTTAATCATAATTCATAATATATTTACCGTAGTGTGTAAAAATAATCTAATAATAATAATGACATTGTAAAAGTAAATGAAAGATAAAATTTAATTAACATTCCATGCATAGCAATTGTAAAATAAAAGTAAACAAATAAAAAATTAAACAACATAGCATTTTATACAATAATTTAAAATTTCATACGTCATTTCTGTATCAGAGTATTATAAAATTACATTGTTAGATTTAAAATTTAAAATTCAATGTCCCATAATGTCATTAGTGTTGCAAATTATTACTTTAAGTCATTGTAATTGTGTTATTCTATTTCGCCAGCTTTTCATCATTTAAAAACTCCTCAATTGTGTAGTAGCATTTGTGAATTAACATGTCTTTTAATTTATTTTTAAATAATTTGTCACTTGTTTTATTCGTTGCATCCATGCTATTACAAGATTCCAAGTTATATATTACAGTGCGACATGGGCCCTGCTAGGGCAACAGCTTATTTTATACTTAACCTAAAACGAATCTTAAATTAACATTTAAAACTATAGGTAAACAACAACAATATCATTATTACGCGTCATATCACATTTTGGTCTTAATTAGATGAGTCTAAATCTCTTATAAATTCCTTAACAAGTGTAAAAGCATTAAAAAATTCTTTAGCGTTTTGATAAATGCGTGGTACTTTTCTTCTTTAGATATGTATTTAGGTATTTTGTTGTATATCTTAACAAGTACCTAACCATAATTCCCATTTCCAATTTTCACATTTACAGGTGAACGAATGACCAATGAAAATTAAACAGAACAATCTGCATTATGCTCTGGCATTTACAGCGGAATTGTCAAAGTAACTAACCATAATTCCCATTTCCAATTTTCACATTTACAGGTGAACGAATGACCAATGAAAATTAAACAGAATAATCTGTATTATGCTCTGGCATTTACAGCGGAATTGTCATTTTATCTTTGTAGCCAGCAAAATTACCCTATTACATATTTATAGGCTTTCAGCGACCTTAACACGACCTTGAACCAGAGGTTTCAGGATCGTAAATGTTACACAAGTGGGTAACTGTAGTATAACGAAAACACGGCCAACTAAATTAGACTAAGTTGATCTTAGCGTATTGCAAAAAACGAAGGCAAAGACGCGTGTTAAAATATAATATTTAGGATATTATATAAGTTATTAGGAGAAAAAAAACCGACTATTGAGTTTGTTTCGGCGTTTCCTCTTGACAGTGGTCAACTTTTTCAGGAACGGTGGTAGAATTTGACTTGTAAAAGTGCCATTGCGGCCTACGTGAAGAATAAAATTAATTTACAGTACACATGGTGTTACTTTCCCGCACTAGTGCGAAAATGAGCACTTTCCGTGCATATGTTGAAACTTTAAAGAGCCATATGTACTGTAAAACGTTGTACGATACACGTGCGAATAGGTAATTCGCGACTCGTGTCGATTTAAAACACTCCCTTCGGTCGTTTTTTTAATTTATCGCCACTCGTTGCGAATTTCCTATTTTCTGCACTTGTATCGTAAATAACTATTCTTTCATTTATTACCCTCTACTTACAACTTGACAACGAACTAACCAACTTTACTTCTTTATAATTATTAGTATATAGATAGTCATACCCATAGAAATACACGTGTCAAGGATGTGTTGGCATAGAAATATCATTTCACAAAAAAAAACCCAGATCAGTTAACTTTTTGTCATAAACATTTTGTCTGATTAAACATAATAGTTATTTACGATACAAGTGCAGAAAATAGGAAATTCGCACCGAGTGGTGATAAAATAAAACACGACCGAAGGGAGTATTTTAAATTGACACGAGTTGCGAATTTCCTATTCGCACGTGTATCGTACAACGTTTTACAGTACATATGGCTCCTTAAAGTTTCGACATATGCCCGGAAAGTGCCATTTCTGCACTCGTGCGGGAAAGTAGCACCATGTGTACTGTAAAAGATTTTATCCTTGTCTTATATTCTTATAACAATTCTCGCTCTCTTTCTCTAATGCATTTTTTTACGACCAAGCTTTATTTGTAAACAAAATCTTTGTTAAAGTATTCGTTACCGGTGCTTGACCTGTTAATAGCTATTTTTGCCCAGAAACTCGTCGTCTAGTAGGTACCGTTTACTCAGTCTGGCTTTAAGTACAGCTACAACCGGATTTCAAGTAGGTATCGCCCGGCTGCAATTCACAATGTCCGTTCTCACCTCATCAATCGTCCATAGTGTGATGTGTCCGTGAGATTGGTAACAACTAAGTAACGGTAGGAGGTCAGGAACTCAGCATTAGACTGGTTTGCCAAAGGCTAGTTGGTGTGGTTAGCATTGTGAATACAAGCTCAGTTGACTCACCGTCTGCTTACACCGATCTATATTAGGTATTATGAACACGCACGGTTTCCTTTGTGATGAATGAAAATTAGGAAATTGATGCTGATGCGTCATTTTGTTGAGCTGGCTAATTAGTTTTTATACTCGTCGACTTTAATATTTGAATTAAGACTGCTCTAAACTATAATCACATTTTTTTTTTTTATGGAGCTCCCAACTCAACTGAAATAGTATTTTATACAATCGTTACACAATGAGGGCTCTTAAAGTCGAGTACCGTGTTTAGGCCACGGGGCTTGCCGACCACCTGCATGACCTGCACCAGACAACCGTACTGTCTTTTCGAAGATCTCACGGTTCTAAATACACTGATAAAAACGGTGTATTTTAATTCATCATCGTCATCACCATATCAGCCGAAAGACGTCCACTGCTGGACATAGGCCTTGCCACAATGACTGGTCCTGCGCCACCCGCATCCAGCGGACTCCCGCGATCTTTTCCAGGTCATCAGTCCACCTTGTGGGGGCCTACCCACGCTGCGGCTTCCGGTACGTGGTCGCCACTCGAGAACCCTTCCACCCCAACGGCCATTAGTTCTACGTGCAACGTGCCCCGCCCACTGTCACTTAAGTTTAGTGGTTCGGAGGGCTATATCGGTTGGTTCTGCTGCGGATAGCCTCATATCTGATGCGCTCACGCAGATATACTCCCAGCATAGCCCTCTCCATTGCCCTTTGGGTGAATTTGAGATTTCTTATGAGGCCCATAGTAAACGACCACGTTTCCGTGCCATACGTCATCAGTGGCAACACACACTAGTCAAAGACACTCTTGAGACACTGCGGAATATATCCGATTGAAATGGGAGTTGGTACTATGTGAACGTTTGACATGATCTTCGTATTATCCATGTTCATCCTTAGACCAACTCGCTCGGAGGCTTTACCGAGGTCATCGAGCATAGTACTCAAGTCCTCCATATCATCAGCAAACCGAAGGTGAGTGATGCGCTCGCTGTTGATGTTGATGCCTAGCCTTCTCCAGTCCAGAGTCTTGGAAACGTAACGGCCTAATTGCCATACCATAAATAAAATAACCAGGCAATGCATTGGTCAAGTGCCTCAATGTTGCCAATTTAGACTTTCGTGAAATGGGCCCCAGAAACACGTCATAGCCACATACAGAGCAAGTAGTAATTATTTAGCATAACGCCCTACATTCGTAGAAATGAAATCGCATTAAAACACAGTGCTTGTCAATCAACGACGCCGTGTTGCCGTCACATTGACATTCCCGTCGTGAATCCAGAGGGAACATGATTTTGAAGCGGTACACGTGACGTGCTCAGCTGCCTTGGCATTCAAAAGTTCATAATCATAACACTTGCCGACTCACAACGAACCAGTAAGTCTGGTCTCCGACAACGTATAGATTTAAGGGTCATAGGGATAAGGTTATTCTCGGAATAGTGAGGTGAGACGAGACAGGTGAAGCGCGTAGCTGTAACTAAGGAATATTATACGAGTACGTAACATATGTACGATGAACGTGACGGTTTGTGTACTTCCAGTACTAGGAAAATACCCTGGGCAGAGTTAGGTCGTCTATGAATCAGAATACAATAAAGTGTTCGTATATTTTGGACACTTGGCCTGTAAAGATATTTTTGATTTGACAGTACTGACTTTAAAAAAAATTCTAAGTTTCATAGCATCGATTATTTGACTTCTAAGTTCATGCATATCACTTTACTGTATTCCCCAATGCTTGATTGGAAGATAATGCCTTAAAGCATTAAGTCCGCAAATTGCACTTTACTGTGCTTGTGCAATACCTAAAGTTTAAATAGATAAATATGTAGCACTTAATTTTCATATGACACATAACACAGTTGCGGTAAACCCATCAATTGCCAATAAAATAACGTTATAATTACGTAAAACAATTGCGCCATCCACTAAAATCAGTGCATATATCTGGATGAATATGTAACAAACAGTATTTAATTATTATAGCGGTTGGCAGCGCTTCGCTTATTAACAATCCCATTTCAATAATAAACTGGTAACACTGAATGACAAATTGGATTACCCATCAGTTGATTACTTTCTATTGTTTCATAGTAATATACCTAGATTACGTTCTATAACAGCATATAGAATATAGTGTTGAATAAAAGAGATGATATTTTGCACAAGGACCCACTGTAAATATGGATCAAATGCTATTTTGTTGTTTTGTTATTGTTTAAAGTTGTATACTAAGTTACTACAGTGTGTAGGAAAGTATTCTACTAATTAATATCATAAATGTGAAACATTGGATGTTTGTTACTCAATCACGGAAAAACGGCAGTTTGGATTTAGATGAAATTCGGCATAAATATATAATTATATACTCACCGGCTGAAAATTTGACCCAAATTAGAAAAAGTTTACTATGCGGAAAAATATTATTTAATTTGTTCAATTTATAGTTTGAAATCACGAAAAGTTTTTCTGCCGGTGAGTGTAGAATCCCCAAACGTTGAAAGTTCATTTATACGGAAGTTATTCCATTCCGGATCACCACTGCAACGGGGTAACGGAGAGTTAAAATCGAAATAGTTCAAGTTGTTCAAAACTCGAACGGTTCTCGAGATATCGATCGAATCCATCGTACAAACGACTACTGGTTAGCTATCAACACAATGAATCCTCAACTCAATAAAGGGTCTGTGACCCTTCTTGAGTCGCGTCCCGTGAAGTACTTGTATGCCACCGGTTTTATTATAAAAAACCGGCCCAGTGCGTGTCGGACCACGCAAAACGAAGGATTCCGTGCCTATTAAAAAGGTCGTATCGTCACAGAAATCTTATGGCACTTACGTCCTTTTATTTAAGGAAGGCAGTTTTTCGGCAATATCTCGAAAACCTTTGAACCGATCTTGTTCAAAATAATTTTCGGTGAAAGAATTTAATAAGCCCTATGTTCATGATTTTTAAAATACACCGTTCAAAAATTAGAGGGGGGAGGGACAGAATTTTAGTGACTTTCGGGGAGATTATCTCCGACTTTATTCACTTAATCAAAAAAAATGCTGATAAACCTTTTTTTGAAAGGCCTATCGATTATTATATTTAAATACACCTTATAGTTTTCGAGTAAAATGCCTGTGACGGACAGACAGACAGACATGACGAATCCATAAGGGTTCCGTATTTTGCCATTTGGCTACGGAACCCCAAAAATGGGTGTCCAGTTACATTACGGGCGAATGGTGAGTTCAATCAAAACAAGTTGTGGACATTTTGTACGTGGAAGTTCTGTACGTACGTTTATCGTGCTGAGATTTCAATCGACGAAGCCTAAATGGCATCATTGACTTAATCATGTGTTTCATTAAGTAAAAGTGGCGAAGTTCAGTAGATTGGAGTTGTTGGTGTCGCAAAGGGGAAGGTAATCAACTTGATTAACACATTGAAACGTAATTAGACTGACAGAAATTAATGCTATGTATAATTAAATCGAATATGACCATTAGATGTCGTGATTATTGTTTACATATCAGTGGCGTAATTTGAATTAAATAATCTCGTTATTTCCAAATGACGAGAAATGGCTTCTAAGTCCAATCATTTTATTATCAACGCATTTTTAACTATACTCCATTTCATTTACGAAGGCCCGATGCCGCTTGAAACTTAACAATGAAGCTCATAATGTTTGTCTTTTATTGTCTAATTGTTTTATTACCTAAGCACTTCAAATTGGCATGTGCTGGTGCAAGCTGCATACAAAAAAAACACCACGCCGCAAAAGGGTCTTGCCAGGTCATTCTTTGTTATTCTCTAATCCTATTGTTATCGCTAATGGCCGTCTCAACTGGCATCGGGCCTTCGCAAATGAAATGGAGTATAATATTTGTTGAACGAGCGAACGAAGTTCTCCGTTTAGAAAGAAAGAAAACAAAAAAAAAACACGTAAAACGAGTGTCTCTGCGGCAGTGAACCGGACACTGGCTCAGCATTATGCTGAGGTGTCTGACACTTAACAGCGCTGATTTTCAGCCAGCACGAATCCCATCTATTTTTTCAGCTTGGGCAAAAATTATTTCGTATGTCCGGCGTCTGTCTGGCTGTTCTCCTCTACAGGTGGCATTTCTCAACGGTTTCTCGTGAAATTTTTTGACCGCCAATAATCAACCCTTTGAGAGCTAAAGACGGCTGTGGACGCGGACGAAAACTCGTGCCACTGAAGCCACAGACGGCCACATGATAATATTGATAAAATATTGTCATTTTGACATGACAATATTAATCAGACAGAAGTTTCATTTTATTCATATTTTGTCTGGCTATTGTTTTGTTTTGCACCCTCGCTGTCAAAAGGTTAAAAGAGTTAATTTTTTTAAGTCATATAATTATGTATGTATGTATATGTAAAATATTGTAATCAGCGTTCGCAAGTCCCGAACCACAGCATTCAATCAGCCAATCTGGCTGATATTCCGAATCGTATCAATTAATCTCCACGAGGAAGCGGAATATGCATTTATATTTCAATAACTATGTTTGTGAAATTCCATTTCAATTAACGTATCATAATTTGTCAGTTTAAGGGTGAATATCCACCAGATATGTGCGAAGATGTGTTTTCATATAATTCCTTAGAGAATAGATTTCTAAAGAGGAGCTCTTTTGCCACGATGAGGGACGGAAAGGCTCCTAATACAGCTAAATTAAGAACTGTTCTTGAAATGGCTGACGGCTTACCATAAACAACCTGCTTAATTTGGGCGGGTAATGGTTTATATGCCACAACCTCATGCTGACTCAGTTGCGGCAAATAAAAAAGCGGTTTTCTGTCACACTCTTTGAGATTTGTACTTGGCGCTGCTGGCACAGCAACACACGACACCTTTAGTTGTCCTTGACGTTCAAAGGGTTAACATATTGTTTTTTTTTTTCAGAACTCGAACTCGGCACACAATGTGTCGTGGACATGGAGGAGCAGCAAACGGTCCTTCAATATCCCCAGGCACACGACAAAGACAGGTGAGATTAGAAAACTATGAACTACTACGGTAACAGGGCATGCAATCCCGGGATTTATTACTACTACCGGGATTATAAATACCGGGATTGCATGCCCTATACGGTACTATACTTATTGCATAATTAGCAAAAATCTCATTTTGATAAGATTATTTTTAACGGTTTTATTGTGAATTTAGTGGTTGTTGCTACTGTTGATACTAACTTGATAGCCGTCGATCTATGTCGTCGTAAGATGCCCGTGGGTTTTAATACCTGTCAAAATTTGGTAATATTTGTAATATTAGACTATACCTCATTCCGTATAACGTAATTATTTCGATCATTAAGTACTTTTAAAAAAAAAATTTTTTTTTGCTTTTTATAGAATATTTTCCTTAAAATCGCGTGACGATTAATAATCTTATATGAAATAAGGTACGAGTATAGTGGCTCCCTGGGGAGCTAAAGGTGGACTTCCGACCAGCGCGGCTCCGGCGTCACTAACGCAGCGACAACTGACGCTGCGCTCGAACGTTCCCTCATACATTTCCGTACTGTATAGTAGTATCGCTCTATCGCCGTGTCACTGACGCTGCGTTAGTGACGCCGGAGTCGCGCTGGTCGGAAGTCCACCTTAAGGGGTATCGAAAGGTTAAGGTAAGGATGTGCAAATTGCGGAAAGTTTCCAAAAAGACGGAAAAGTTCCCGGAAATTTCTAGAAAGTTTCACAAGAAATAAAGGAAATTTCCAATTTGGAAATGGAAAGTTTCAATTCTCATACAAAAATGAGGAAAATTTCCGAAAATTTCCTATGTTAAATTGCAGAAAAAATTCGCAATTTAGGAAACTTTCCGTCGGCACATCAGTAGGTTAAGGTTTACCATTAGTTGGTCAATTGTCACATCTAGAAAATGTATAAAACAGATGAAAGATTTCAGAAAGATTAGGTTATACAAATGTCCGAGAGCATTGTAACCACTAAAGAACAGAATAATCATAGAAGGAACTCTCCTGTTGCTGAAATATATAGTAGTGTTAATCTTTGTTTTGGATTTTGTAATGTAATGCTTCTTTTTTTTTGATAATCGACCAAGAAAGACAATTTACCAATCTAATTCTGATTATGACCCATAAAATGAAAGCATAAAGTCAAGCAAAAATGCAATGCCTCTAGAGATTTTCTCGGTAGCTGAGCTGGTAAAAATGCATGTTTGCTTGGATAGCTGGCTACCATCCGCCCGGACTTCCGGCCTTCCGGCCTAACTTACCCTGGGATTTTAAATTTTGCTGAATTCTCTGCGTCCGATATCCCTCAAGTAGGTATTTCAAAAATCAGACAATCGTTATTGACATTGCCGGTTTTCTGCCAGAAGTGCCAGAATTGACTCATAATTATTGAGTAAGGTTCGTGCCTTCATTAACATCTGCAAGTAATCAGTTTTGAAATATTAGCATCGCGTCGTAACAATGCGTTTTTATCCGCCTTTTAACAAAAGTGGCCTTAATACAATCCTTGCCCTCGTTGTAAAAGCGAGCGAGCAGAGGAAGACCGTTCGAAGGCTACCTGTTTCCTTGAATTGCGTTTGAATACATGTTTTATAGCTGACTTGCTTGCTATGACTCACATTTCTATTATTAGCCCGAACAACTGGGCCGAATTCGTTGCATAATTTAGTGGTTGTATCTATGGCACCTGATTCTTAAGGGCCGGTTGTTTCAAACTGTCTCTTCTGATTATAAGGGCTGCACGCAGTGATTTCGTCGCGAGAGTTCAATTTACAAACGTTCTAGAAAACAAGCTAATGAATGAAGCGAAAGGTGTTTGTTTGTTGGGATAGTAACAAATGAAAACTCACAATCTCTCTATTTGGATTTTGGTTATTTTTATGTTTTATACAAAATTTAATTCGCTATACATTTCCTCTTCAAAACTTAAACGGCATTTGTTTACCGTGATCGAGTGACCGTGTTGCCAAATTAACGGCACTAAATGTACGGACATTTGAGACGCTCTGATTGGTGCGTTACCTCGGCTGTTGCGCAAACGCGTTCACTCAAACAAGTGTTACCGAAGTCCGCTCTTCTGAAAAAAGAACTGATTACGAAGTGGTGAAGTATTCCGATTTAATAGAAATAGAAAAATGTTCTTCGTCACACCCACAAAACAACAAACCAACTACTAAGGAATCAAGAGAAACATGTCACAAAATAGTTTCAACACAGCATGTAGACGGCGATAACCTATTTCCGTTGGATTTCGAGGATTTAAAGGATTGGGATAAGGTGACAATTTTTTTCGAGCCAGATGAAAGGTTAATTGTGTTTATGGTTAAATATGTTTTTTCAAGCAGTACAAGTTGAACATATTATAATGAATATCGCTCGTTTCTTCAACGCGTAAGTTTCATGGTACATTCACTTCACGTAAATAGTTTTAGGACTCTACTTCGATTCCATTATCTTTTATTAGATTATTCCGCTGGATGCGGGTGGCGCAGGACCGGTCAATTTGGAACTCTCTGGGGGAGGCCTATGTCCAGCAGTGGACGTCTTTCGGCTGATATGATGATGATGATGAGATTATTCCTTAGCCATATGTATCGTAACATGAACATAGGTAGTACACATGTGTAGATTGTGTAGTGCGGATTGACATTTCATCATCCGATATACATTTCAGACCTTGGCTTAAAATATACAAAAAAAAAGTTATACAATCAACGTTTCTTATGAAATCCGCTACAATAAAATAACTATCATCATCATATCAGCCGAAAAACGCCCACTACTGGACATAGGCGTCCCCTAAAGAGTGCCAAAGTGATCGGTCGTGCGCCACCCGCATTCAGCGGACTCCCGCGAGCTTTACCAGGTCATTATACCATCTTGTGGGGAGGTAACACAATAATAACAGTAATGTACAACGCAACAGCAAAAAGTTCGTCCTGAAAAAAAATACCGCTGTAAGACGCCAAAGCTGTTTATCAAAAGGCTCTGGCCTTAATTGCTTACTCGGTTTTGCAAAAGGAAATTGTGCGAACGGGGAATAAGCGAGTTGGACGGTTTTCTATTAGATTTTAAACCAGTTTGAACCAGTCGCAATCTGTGACCAAATAAAGGTAGGCATTTTATAATAGCGCTGCAGTATAGAATGTCGCGAGGCTAATGAAATGACATGTGGTTTCCGTTTGAGACAGATGTTTATTGTTAGTTGTTCTAACTGTCTTAGTAAACATTTGTACGTTACTCACTACGCGCTAGGACGAGGAGATGCGATGTGGGAACTTTGTCGTATGTCGTTCAGTAGATACTTTCCACATTAATGTCTTTCGGAAGAAGTTGCTTTGGGGTTGTTTGTATATATTCAAAACAATTACTCCGCATGTTACATATTACCTAGCGAGTATCCTACTAATATTATAAATGCGAAAGTTTCCAACCTTTAAATATCCATGTTTAGATGTTTGTTACTCAATCACGCAAAAACGGCTGAACGGATTAAGATGAATTTTGGTATACACAATAGTGTATAGCCTGGATTAACATATGGAATACTTTTTTATCTCGGGAATCATCCCCTAAGAGGGCGAAGTGGGGGGCGAAAGATTGTATGGAGCTATGATATTTATATGTGTGTTATTTCTTATATATATGTGTTTTGTTTTGTTTAGTTTCGTTCCATGACGCATTGGTTTTTTTACTGTAATGTCATGTTAACATGTTTTAATAAATAAATAAATAAATAAATGATATAAACGAGTTCCACGCGGACGAAGTCGCGGGCAGAAGCTAGTAAGCCATATTTGTTACGAATCCAAAACCAATCGATCAATAACGGCTGAAGGGACTCTTCTGTACTACCATCAGACAAGCCGTATGCTTGTTTCCCACCGTAGTGGTATTTAAAAAAGAACACTGGTTGACGTATAGATGTTTGGTGGATGTATAGACCGCATTAGTGGTATTTCGATTAATATTAATGGTGACGACAGCTTAGTGATACTGTAATTTCTTTGTGAATAGGCAACGTAATCTGCACATGACGTATTTTCATTTTAGTTCAGCGTGTATCAGTTAACATATCTGCATATAAGATCGGAGCGCTAAATGATGCCACATGACCGAAGATAACTCGCTAATCAGGCTTGACGACTCACCGTACGGGCTCGATGGAATAATGACTTATGTGTTTCATACGTGCATACGTAATATATGTTTTAACCTCAATTATATTTATACGTACTATGCTTACGTGAAAACACTTTAATTAACAACATTTAATTTTTCTGACTCCCTAATTTTGTTCAGGAATTTAATAGTATTTGAAAAGTAAACACACGTATTTTTTCTTTTGATTTTATTTTAAATTAAACCCCCTCAATTTGGGTGTTTTAAACTACCACGTTCGACAAGGGCATAAGTACATTTAAAGGATGAATAAGATTAGTACTGTGGTCAATTTATTGAATTAAAAAGTAAATAGCATGCTGTTGTCTGTGACAGTGACATTTGACATTGACAATGACAAGATAGAAGGAGTTAAATAACTGTCAATGTCACAACATTTTTTTATTTCTTATAAGATGCATAAGCACAGCCTTTAAAAGGCTTCTTCAGAGTAATTTCCAGTTTTCTCAAGAACTAGCGAATATAAAAAATCATTATTTTTTATATTTACTCAGCGAGCCCAAATCTCTAAATGGTTTTATAGTTTGAGCCGCTATGAAAAAATGAAAAGTTGTCAATGAAATGGCATCGAGAAGATACGGAAACGGTCGTTTGTCGTTGTTTTTGGGCCTATGAGAAATCGATTTATAGTGTTAATAATTAAAATAATTTTTCCAAAAAAAAACATGTAACCGTAACCCAATCCCGAAGATTTGCACGTTCATGGGTTACGATATCCGCTTACCACCGTGGGCAGTAAACTTGTTTGCAACCATCGTCATGGTACTAAAATACAAACAAATACAACTGTCTTGCGACTAAGCTAGTTGGTTGATACATAAGTTTCTGTCAAAAAGTTCACGTTTGGTACTTTTATTGCCAACTGTACTTTTCTGTATACCGTTATCAACTATACTCGATGAGACTGAGCCTAACTCAACGGGGTTACGTCTGTTAAGCCCTTAATTCCCATGGCCACCTTCTGTCTCCATCATCAGATCAGCTCGATGGTACCATAATATTATTTTTATTTTTATCAATATTTGGGGACAATCTTACACAAATCAACCTATATAATCCCAAACTAAGCAAAGCTTGTACTATGGGTACTAGACGACTATATACATACTTATGTAGACAAATAAATACTTAAATACATAGAAAACATCCATGACTCAGGAACAAATATTCGTGCTCATCACACAAATAAATGCCCTTACCGGGATTTGAACCCGGGACCTCTTGCTTCGTAGGCAGGTTCACTACCAACTAGGCTACAGAGGCCGTCAATTGAATTGTCATCCAATTAAACTATACTTACACCCAAAATTTCATCTCAATCGGTTGAAGATATCTGCTTCAAAATTTGAGTTGTAAGATTCCACCCGAACAAACGTTGTTACGTATATTGCAAGTTAAAAATATTAGAGAGTACATAAAATCTAAAACTTCTCTTTTTTATTAGGTAGTTATAGTTATTGTCAGATATCAGAGACAGGATAATAACAAGCCTCAGCAAATAGTAATCAAACTAACAGGAACTCGCCCTAATATATTGATTTACTGATATGAAACACTTGCCCGTACGGTGTCTCGATGGTACTAAATTCGAAGTACCATATTTATATACGCTGTATACGCGAAAAAGTACACGATTCCGACGGCGGTATTGATCTGCTGACGTCTATGTCATCAGATATTGTATTCATAAATTAGCACTCGGCCCGGCCTCTGCACTGACGAATACTTAAGCGATTCGCTGTATAATTCACTTTAGTTTGAACTTAACTCAACAGAATAGTCAATTAGTGAAACATTTGCATTTTATGTAATTAGGACTAGAACTTAACGCTTTTCAACTCGTATTTAGTAGTAAATTTTCTTCCTGTGTTCATTTTCACAAGACTCCGTATAATTTGCGTCGAGGGAACACGATAAAAGCGAAGAAATAACCAAGATATCTTGGTTATTTGTAGATATCTCGCTTGGCTGTCATCGACTTTTAATGGTACCTCAGAGATACAGAAACGGTACCTAACTAGCATATTTATTTTGGACGATCTATATCTGCCACTATCAAAGTTGAAAATTTTTTAAGGTACCTACAAGTAAACACATTCCTTCTTTTAAACTCCTAAAGGATACGTGTGGTCTCGATTTGTTCTCGCTCGAAAGTATTTTAGTTTGTGTGGTTCTCGACGCAACTTATCTGTCTTGCTTTTTACCAATATCCTTTAAAAGTAAACATGTGTTTCTCCTTTCAGAGATCCTGCTGAGCTCCTAACCTTACTCCTTGAAGAAGAATCCTTCCCTCAAGAACCCATCCCTCCTGCAAGTTATGTCTCCTTCAATCCTGATTACTAAAATTTTACGTTTTAAGGTTATAAATTGTACGGAGATGACAGCTGTCTTAGGGATCATGATTCGCCGCGATACGTATACATACCTATCAATGTTTGTTAGTTCTTGTTAATTTGAATTTTAGTCATGAATTGATAGCAAGTGACTCGGCCGTAAATGTATCAACTTAATTCCTAATCGATATTACGCTCAATAAATAAACGCTAGTTTTTTATAAGTGACACTGTGCTGCGTTACTCATTCTGTTTTTTACTTACCTATCTTGCTAGTAAAATAGCAAAAACGACTACAAAATCATGAATCACATTTTGTAAATCTCTTAATCAAATTTTTCCTTTGGTTTATTTACATTTGCTTTGCTTACATAAAGGTGTAAAACCATAACATTTTAAGTGCTTTTAGAGGAGAGAGTACAAACAAATATTCTGGAGTTAGTCTACAAGGCTATTTAAAGTTTAACTTAACTAGTGTCTCGGAAAATGGGACATTCGAGGAGATGAAACTTTGCGCTGTGTTAGGAGTTGGTTTACTATCCCGCTTTCTTTCATTTTCATTGACGTATGTATATCAGTGGTGTTTTTTTAGGGTTCCGTACCCAACGGGTAAAAACGGGACCCTATTACTAAGACTTCGCTGTCCGTCCGTCCGTCCGTCCGTCTGTCTGTCACCAGGCTGTATTTCAAGAACCGTGATAGCTAGAGAGTTGAAATTTTCATAGATTATGTATTTCTGTTGCCGCTATAACAACAAATACTAAAAAACCGGCCAAGTGCGAGTCGGGCTGGGGCTCCCATACAAGAGACATGATTTTCTTGCCGTTTTTATAGATAATGGTACGGAACCCTTCGTGCGCGAGTCCGACTCGCACTTGGCCGGTTTTTTTTAAATTATTCACATGACCGTTTCAGCCACAAAAATGTGCAAAGATATACAAAATTATAACAAAATGGGTGTATTGCGGTTAAAATAACAAACTTTTCATGTTAAAAAATTAGTGATTCATAATTTAAAAAATCATAATATTATCTTCGTTACTGAAACAAAACTGTCTAGTTATTATATTGAAATATTACCCACTGTTGTAATAACAGAAAATTGCGTTGAAACGGTGCATTAACGTATTTAAACAGCACTATCGCGAACCGACTGCGCGAGCTGAAAGGTGAGATTTGCATTTCATTACCGCGCCAGTGTACGGATATAGTCGTATTAAACTAGGTGAGTACCTACTTCGGGGTTCACGTGATTATATATCGATCGGGCTTTTGCTGCAGAACTAGCTAGAATGATCACGTTCATGTGCAACAAACTTTTCTTTAGGAAGTGTGTATTGGGTTTACCCTTGTTTTACAGACAAACATTTTAGAGCGTTTTTTAAAAAAAACTGTTTTTTTCTCTTTTAAAAAAAAAAGTGTACATGTACTTTTTTTCAGATTTCGTTTTTCTTACTCAGAATCGTTGATACTATCGATCCTCATACAAGAAAAAAAGTGTCCCAGATTTTACTATGTAAGTTTTTTCTTCCAGTGCGTCACGACCATATAAATAAAAAAATACTGCGTACAAAAATGTGACGATCTGGAATGGAATATTTTGACACTTTTTTTTCTTGTATGAGGATCGATAGTGTCAACGACTCTGAGTAAGAAAAACCCAAAAAAATCGAATTCTGAAAAAAAAAAGTTCATGTACACTTTTTTTTAAAAACGCTCATCATCGAATTAATGTTTCGCCGTATTTTCATTTCATCGAAAATAATTTTTTTTCTGAAACGTCCTTTTAAGGATTACGCATACCACCAGCGGGGACGGACCCTGGTGGCTATGCGGGACTCCCATGTCGGCTAATGAGGCCTATGGTTTACCCACTAAAAACCCCTCTATGTGGCGCCTCTGCGCTATAAGGCGAGGCCACGGGAACGCCCTGGGCACAATTCCGCAACCTATGATACAAACTTTTTTTTTTTTTTGTTTAGGGGGGGGGAAAATGCGTTACGCCATACCACCCGGGTGCAGGGGGTGACCCGAGTGGTTATATGGGACTCCCGTATAAGCTGATGAGACTCACGGTGTACCCACTAAAAACCCCCCCACTTGCCGCCTCGCCGCCATGTGGCGAGGTCACGGGAACGCTTGCGCACACATCCGCGACCCCGCCGGCGGCAGCCACCCACAAGCGGCTCCCTCGCGGACGCCCGAAGGCCCTCCACGAGAGGCACGCCAGATGTTTCGGCGCGCCTGGCTCCTCCATCTCCACACGTTCAGTAGCGGACCCCCCTGAGTCCGCTACGAGGAGATCATGGATGCGGGAAATTCCAGCACCCGGTGGCGGATCAGGTCTGTGGTTCCACGCCTCGGCCGCAGAGAATAGGGAAAGCGGCGCAAACCTATGATACAAACCTGAGCTAACCTAATCGGTTTTACACAATTACCTTTTAGATAAAAAAAAGTTAACGGTTTCTGAGAAAAATGGATGAAATGAAAATTCGGTGAAACGGTGTCGGTAAAATAAGGGACTCCCGTGCATGTGAGAGAAGAGCGAATGCTTTACGTATGATATATTTTATATCGGACATTAAGCATTCGTCTCTTACTAGCAAGGACAGTCAGCATCATAAACATGTATACATTCTATGACTTAGCCATAAGTGTATACATGTTTATGATGCTGACTGTACGTAACTGCGACCGGCTGGTGGTGGTTGGATATATTTTTAGGGTTCCGCACCGCAAAAGGAAAAAAAACGGAACCCTTATAGGATCACTCGGTTGTCTGTCTGTCCGTCTGTCACAGCCGATTTGCTCCGAAACTACTGGACCGATTGAGTTGAAATTTGGTAAACATATGTAAATTGGTGACCCAAAGATGATGTACATATGTTTACCAAATTTCAACTCAATCGGTCCAGTAGTTTCGGAGCAAATCGGCTGTGACAGACGGACAGACAGACAACCGAGTGATCCTAATAAGGCTTCCGTTTTTTCCTATTGAGGTACGGAACTCAAAAAAAATACTACTCTTTCGGAAATCACTTTCTAATAGGACAAAATAGGGTATGGAAGTTCACATGGACGAAGTTTGTAAAAAATAATACAAGTATTTCTTAGCCATCAAATGCTTCACAGCAGCTTCAACATGTTTCATCTCTTTTTCTCTATAAACACTAATAAACAGCTAAGTTAACCTTTGATCTTTACTGGAGTTTAAATTTAAACTAAATCTGTCTAAAGTTTCTTAAAATGACCCCACAGGGACTGCGCAAACAACACGTTTCCTCAACAGCTAGTAAAAGCTTCTAAGCTTTTAGAATTATAAACGGCTCTGACCGATCTGCATTATGCAAAACAGTGCGGTAAAACTTTTTCACATTATTTATCTTGCTAAGTTTGAATTTGAATTTAGGTTTATTACACGATTCAATTGCGGTTTGTAATGTTATTACCGCATTAAACCTGTTTGAAGTACCTAGCAGAGTAATTCTTCGCGTAGCATTATGAAGATTAACGGCTTATTACATTTTTTCCGTTAAGAGCTGCCTAAGTTCTCTGCAACCACACAAGATTCTGTCAGACAACGGTGGCTACCTTTTTTTCGTGAACAAGGCATTGCGGCCTACGCAGAACAAAGTTTATTTATTTCAATTAATAACGACTTATTCTGTGATTATTAATCAAAATTGTATGGACTTAGATAAACTGTATAAGGACGTAATCTTAGATTAAACGTCGAAATAGTCTTGGCTATTAGTCTTCGACTAATTAATAGTCTGCTTTGTATGGATTACCTGGGCCCTATTTAATAAACATTACAATCCTACAATTTTGTAAAAAAGTGACATATTTGTTAAGTTTCACTAACTAAAACTTAACAAATATGTCACTTTTATACAAAATTGTAGGATTGTAATGTTTATTAAATAGGGCCCATGATTTCAGTATGAAATGACATTTTTTAAAGAATTTAATTTAAAAGAAGGTCTTTTCACCTATCGTTTTGAGTGGCGTTATGGATATTTATATCAGCTGCTATCCATTTTTACAAGCTTTATATTAACTTGATTTGTTCGTATGTAAGTATAAAAGTATGTACCTAAGTAAGTTGTCCATCAATATTTGCAATCCATTTTTCAGTCACTTTCCGTTATCCGATTGAGCTGAAATTTTGGGAATTAGTATAGTTTGGATGACAATTTAATATTATGGTACCATCGGGATCTGATGATGAAGACAGAAGGTGGCCATGGGAATTCAGTATTTAACCAACGTAAACCCGTTGAGTTTGGGCTCTTTAGAATCGTCTCAATGAGTAGTTGATGAGAGTATACAGAAAAGTACAGTCGGCAATAAAAGCTTGTACCAAAAATGAAATTTTTGACAGAAACTTTTTTTTGGGTTAACTTTTGTAATCTCAGGATTGTAGTCTTAGATTTTGTAATTTTTACGCTTGGGTTCTTTTTTTGCCTTTACTCAAATAGATTATCGATGCTATAGTCCAGTTCCAGTCTCTTAATACGCATACGGTAATGCAGGTCATAAGTTGTTTTAAATCATGCCAGAAGTAGACACCTTTCTACGCAATCATTTTAGCTTTAAGCCTTAACTGGCATTATGTAGGATTTCACAACATTGAAGGAAAAATTGATGGATTTTAGATTCTTACACATAAAAAAGAATACTCTATTGGCTATCTTATTATGGTTTTAACTACCTAGACCTACTGGGTGACAGTGGAGACTTAGTTTTCGATGGCTGCTTTTTTTCGTGAACAAGCCTCTCACTTTTACAAGTCAAAATATACTTGACCAATTTATTTCTGGTCAAATCGGGCCCAACATCGTTAGCAAATAAATCGTGCCGGTTTCCACTGAGCCGAGATGCGCAAGAGTCGGGTCGTTGATCTAAACAGGAACAACACTCATAACAGTTTTTTGTCACAGCCGATGAATTAGCTCAGGTTTAAACTAGATGCCATTGAACTATTGTTCTACCGGTTGTAGAAGATAATCTATGAATGTGAACACGTGTGTATGAAAGATGGGAACAAGTATAAATGCAAGCCATTGACTGATTAACAGACAAAATAAACGCCATGCATTTTCTATATTTCAAGGTTCCATTGGTTATGGTAAAAATGACTTTCGTTTTGTTATTTTTTATACTGTTATTTTTGTTTTTGTGTGTTATAGTACCCTGTAGGTTAGGTTTGTTTTATAAAAATCCTGAAAAGTTATCAGTTTCTGAAGAAAAAAAACGATTTAGGGCAATAATGGCAAACGTTACACTTATGGCAAATTAAATTAGATATGGATTTCATGAGTAGGTAACCCCTTTTTACAAGCTTTTTATTAACTTGCAAAGTATGTATCTACATCGGGGGCATCCATTAATTACGTGAGACATTCAAGACATTTTTGACAGAAACTTATTTATACTACCTGCAACTGCAGGGGACTTGCAAGCGCGTTGCCGACCCTATGAAAACCTGAACCCTCTTTTCTAAAGTTATGAACTAAAACTAGGACGGGTCTTTAGACCTATCGTCAGGCCGATTCACGTAATTCCGTTGTCATCTTTAATGGCCGGCAACGCGTGTCGATCGACCGTCCGTGCTGTGTCGTATTGATTGACCCAAATGGCCGACGCGCGTGTTTTTATTATTTACCCCCGAAAGACGGCTGATTGCGAAGGTGTGACTGAATGGTGGCAAATGGACTCCGTAATGTCGCCGGTGTGTTCGGGGGCCCTCTTATTTGGGGAAAACTTTTCTAGATTCCGGAAAAACTTGTATTATTTTGAACAGCGTTTATTTATACAGTATAGAGATACGGTATGTCAAAGTCAAAGTCAAAGTGATTTATTCTTCAATTTAGGCATATTACATGCACCTATGAATGTCGATAAACTACCGCCGGTTCGGAAAGTAAACCTCTGCCTCGAGAAGAACCGGCGTAAAAAACTCGGCGAGGTGTCATTTTTTCAAAACAGTATACAATATATAATTTCAGTATCAGAGTATTATAAAATTTTAAAATTACAATGCTACAGTAGAAAGCCTATTTATTTTACGACAGATTTCTAGTGCAGGATTTTATCGCTGCCAAATATCCCTATCCATGATGTAGTCGTTTATCTTATAATATGCTTTTGAAATAAGTGTCCGTTTTACGACAGATTTGAATTTAGAGTCAGTAAGTTCGGTAATGTGTTTTGGAATTTTATTGTAGAATTTTATACAATTTCCCAAGAACGACTTTTTCGCTTTTACTGGGTTGTTTAACGGGTAAGTTATCTCAATAAACTTAAGTTGAGTAAAAAATAACACTGGTTAATTGTTAATAGTTTATTAATTGCGCGATGACAGATCGAGGGGAACCTAACTAATTACAAAAAATATGCGATAACAAAACGGAACTAAGGTCAATGGCAGATAAGATGTCAATTAGTATCTTGAGAACAGCTGGGTCGTTCTTCTTTTCGACCGACAATAGCCTGTCCCTCGTCTTATTACGGCATCTCATTTGAGTAATGATGTTTACGGTTTTATAATGTTCGAATGAACGCCCATATTATTTTATTCATTAGTGATGTTTAATATTTCACTTTCTCTAACTAGCATTTTTTTAAATGTTTTTTTTTTTCGTAGAATGCCGTGACAGAGTGGTAAACCAAAATGTTGTCCCCACTGAAAGAGTCCACTTTGTCACATGTTTTTTTTTAGAAACCAACCGTAAATCAATATTTATATTGGCCAGAAAGGAAACTTTAATTAGTTCTAATGAAGAAACCTATGCAATTTTTTTTAAATCGCACTTCAAAACCACAATTTTCGATAGTTCAAAAACCAAAAAAACAGAAAAACCTCGGATCATTGTCGGTAAAAAAGAAGAACGACCCAGCTGCATCTGGGTTAATTAATAAAATTATGAGAATTGTTATTCAGTCATCACTCGCGTGTCCTTATCCCATTTACTTGGGGTCGGCGCAGCATGTTTTTTTCTTCCGTACCTCTCTATCGCCCGTCAACTCATCACACACTTCCTTCCTATTCATATCGTCTCTCACGCAGTCCATCCGTCTTTTTCTTGGTCTACCTCTTCTCTTGCAACCCTCCACATTCATACTTAATGCCGTTCAAGCAACATTACTATCATCCCTCCGCGTAACATGTCCATACCACCGTAGGCGATTTGCTCTCAGCTTTTTAGTTATGGGTGCTACTTTCAGGCTTCCTCTTATATACCTACTCATTCCCTATTCGATCCATTCTCGTCACGCCACACAACACATCCATCTCAACATTCTCATCTCGTGTCGCGGCAAAACATAGTTTTCAATTATCAGCACAAGTGCAAGTTGAATGATATTGCTTGTGGCTTGTGGCACAGTGTGTACCGTTGGTTATTCACATAGCGTGAACATGTATTTGATTTGAAATTACTTTATTTGGCCGAGTTGCATCAAATTAATCCGTTCAAAAAGTGTCTGCCGTCCAAGCCAGAAGATTAAAATCCCAATGGCAGGTTTTATAAAATCTCGGCCACCTTAAACAATTTCAGCTTGAGTGAGACTGGGTATACACATTGTCACCGCAATGGAATCGCTCAGTATTACACAGGAGACATTGTGCATCAAGGGCGAAATAGAAGCCAGGATTTTGTTCAGGAAGGGGCAAGGCAAGGCACCCCCCAAGTGCCCCCCTTGTTCAGAATTCATTAATTTATTTACTTTACGCGTCCATCTTTGGGTCACCAATTTATATACGTGTACCAAATTTCAACTCGATCGGTCCAGTAGTTTCGGAGCAATTCGGCTGTGACAGACGGACAGACAGACGCACGAGTGATCCTATAACGGTTCCCTTTTTTCCTTTTGAGGAACGGAACCTTAAAAACGAGAAAATATGCTTTCCATTCACTGTTAAGTGGTAACGTGGTCACTATGACATACCAAAAAGAAAAAAAGAAATTTCGCAGAAATCACAAGTTGTCCTAAGTTGCAAATTTGGGTTCACACTGCCCTGACTGGTTACAACATACCAAAAAAACTAGAACTTCATCATGTCTTGCGATTTTAATATCGATTTCTAGTTCTATAGGCTCTGGCTACTATTTGTCTGTGTACAGCAAAGTCTAGTTTACCTTTTACAAAGCCGTTCCCATGGCCCCAGTCAAGTCGGAACTCGTGATTTCCCGAGGACCCCTAACAATGCACGACCTCATTCAGCGATGAATGCCCGCCTAATGGAGCTACTGTCAGAAGCCGCGCGAGATCCTTGCATGCTTTGAGTGAGATAAGATTGACGGGTGTACAGTTTTTAGGGTTCCGTACCTCGAAAGGAAAAAACTGGAACCCTTATAGGATCACTTTCACTCGACGTGTCTGTCCGTCTGTCACAGCCGATTTGCTCCGAAACTACTGGACCGATCGAGTTGAAATTTGATAGACATATGTAAATTGGTGACCCAAAGATGGACGCGTAAAGTAAATTAATGAATTCTGAACAAAGGGGCCACTTTTGGGGGGTAAACTAGAAGAAAAAAAAGTTTCGCAAACTGTATTGTGTGACATATCAAATGAAAGGGGTTGTTGTAAGCATCTCAGATATTTTTTTTTATAATTTTAGCAAAAATAGATTTCAAGTAATTTAAGAAAAAAGACGAAAATTTAGCATCCCCCCCCCCCCCCCCTATCTCCGAAATTACTAGGCTTAAAATTCTGAAAAAGATCTGGAAAATAGTTCCTTGCCTAAAGATTACAGGAAAACCTATACGAAGTTTGAGTATTCAAAGTAACGGGAAAATTCTCAATATTTTACGGAACCCTCACCACGCGAGTTAAACTCGCACTTGTCCGGTTTTTTTATTCGGAAACTGAACGGTTGACACCGGTGTAGTCTATTCTGCCACCGATTTCGGACTTCAGTCATTTATGCCATGATCACACGTGCCGAGTATAGCGGCCGAGACAGTGCTCTCTTGCCGAGCAAAGTGGCGAGCGAGTCACTCGGACCTTGTCTTATTTACTTGCTCGGCTCGCCACTTTGCTCGGCCGGGAGCACGTCTTGGCCACTATAATCGGCACGTGTGATAAAAGCAT
The DNA here is from genome assembly GCA_932294315.1 of Epinotia nisella. NCBI lineage: Eukaryota > Metazoa > Arthropoda > Insecta > Lepidoptera > Tortricidae > Epinotia > Epinotia nisella. The sequence goes on from OW028676.1 coordinate 23,220,285, forward strand.
CAGTTGTTTTATTCACTCGTCCACCCTCTTGAATTAGGATTGTTCATTTTTTTTAACCCCCCATTTTTATTTTATTTTTCGAAAATATAGAGTAATTCAAGAAACTAATTTCAACATTTTAGCAATTCGTCGCTTCGTTTATTTTTTATAATTTTTTGAAAATATGAGATACGACTTCTCGTAAATTACATGTAGTGGCTGAATCTACGTATACATAGCACACGCCCAATATAAAAAAAAGTTTTAAATGTCAATCGATGGTTTGTAGACATCTGTCAATGGCATCATTGTCATTCTAAACGTGTTCATTTCTCATTCTGAAATTTCTGCAATAAATTTAAAACCCAAATACAATGCCACATGCTTGCATGTGCAAAGAAAAAGCCTCTGTTTTGTGTTGCTGACCCATGTTTCGAAGTAACAAGGAATGTTATCTTAGTATGGGAAACTTTTGATGCATGTTACATAAATAACATCATTAAGCATGCGGAACAGTTTTGGGAAACCTATATATATATAGTCACTAGCAACTCAAAGCAAAAAAGTGGGATTACATGTAAACGAAGACAAAACAAAAGTAATGACAAACAGCCTATACAGATTGTTCCGTTCTTATCGTTTCGTATTTTTCTTTAATCTGTAAACTTTCTCGCGCCTTATCTATCTAAACGATGCAATGTCAAAACGCCTCCGCAAGCAGTACAACATCGAAAATCTAGCCAATGGGAACGCGCGGAACGCCCGGCGCGCATGCGCAGTACCAACCGGCGTTGATGACAACGCCATAGCGGCGGCTGCGAGGAAGGGTCGAAGGAACGCTCGCGCATCGTGAACATATCGTACCGTGACAAAAAACCTTTTCGACGTTCAAAAGACTCATAAAACTACTCATACTTATGTTATTGTGTGTGACATGATCCAGGAACTGTGTATACATATTATTGGGCCGGCCGGCTTACGTATCTGAAGGACAAATTGAAGAGAACCTTTTCGTGGAAACCAGCACGCTGCCGACTATCTGGTGAGTACTTGTGCATGGTTTTCTCATTGACTGATAGTCTTTGTTGTACCGCTTTTTACCGGCGAATATATCACATATTCGATCCAGAGTAGTGAATTGACATTGCATCATCTATAAACGCGTTAATTTGCATACATCTTTATGGTGCCGAAACCAGGGACCTTTAGATACCTGCAGCACAGTCGGCCTAACAAATACCGATTCTATTTAGTAATTGTAACATTAACAGCCTTAACCGTTTACTATACATAAATATCGCTAAATAGACCTGCGGCTGAACAAAACTGGGTTTCGATAGCATTAAAGTTTTTTCTTTTTTGATATGTCGTTGGAGGCATGTTAAATAATACTTATGTAAAAATGTAGAAATTTTTAGGTTTAGATTTCGGCTATATTGAAATATTTAAGTTTTTTGCCAAGAACTATGCAAATATAGAATTAGAGTCACAAAAAACTGTAACCTATCCAATAACATTTTAATTTCTTTACTATATTCTGTTTTTAGAAGTCTGGAACATCTGCGTTCTGGTGAACGAAAAAATGCTTATAATTCCGAAAATAAAGAATTAGAGTCGCTGATATTGCAAAATTATGATATTATCGATCCACTTCATATACTTGAAAAAAGTTGGAGGTGTAGACAATCGGCTTGTCTAGATATTGATTTCTAGCTAAGCAGTATAACCAATATTGAATTAGAGTTTGTAGAGTTAATAATAAGCAGGTCATGATAATGATCTCTGTTACCAAACAAAAGTTTATAAATATAAAATCACGGCGACACTAAATACTGATACGTAAGCATTCCGGGCCTATATTAATACATTTCAAACTCGCTGTATGCGCGCGCCGCGCTGCGCACTGTGCCACCAGACCCCTATTCCGTAACTGGTTTTAAGTTCACCTCAACGCTCACCAACAAATATATCTTGATACTGCGGTGCGTAGTAGCTAAGCGTAGGTAGAGGTCTAGTTTCGTTAGGTGACGCTGTTTTAAGTTCACCTCAACGCTAACCCACAAATATATCTTGACACTGCGGTGCGTAGTAACTAAGCGTAGGTAGAGGTCTAGTTTCGTTAGGTGACGCATGGGGTGAGGCGCATGAGCGCGTAGCGAATAACGGCAGCGATCAGTGGGGGCGGGGTAGTAGCGTGCCCTTGACTCCACGTCAACCTGCGTCCAGATTCCATAAAAAAATCCGCAAAGCGTGTTTTAAACTAATATCAACCGAAAATAGTTAAACTTACCCTAATTTATTAGTATAGGGATTGCCCACGGTTTTGTTCGCGTAGAACTCGTTATCGTGTTATAGAAATAATTGATATGAAAATTATCATACAAATGACCATTCTCTGCAGAAATACCTACTAACAAATGACATACAATGTATTTTTTTTGCGAAGTGGCCAGTAACAGTAAGCTATGGAATAGATGGGTAGTAAACCGCAATTTACCTACCACATGAAATTGTTTTTGTATATTCAGGATGTAGGGTCGGTTCGCCGGTCATCGACCACCTAATTTAGTGTGCCAGTTTGCGACCACTCAGGTAAATTGGTGAACCGAGAGGATATTTTCTAGTTTTTTCAGTAGATTCCTGCCTAATAACTACATTAACTAGGTACTTAGAGCCTGTTCAAATCTATATATATAAAAGAAGATTCTGACTAATTCATACACGCACAGCCGAAACTACTCGGACTAGAAACATGAAATTTACACCCAAACTACCTTTTATAAAGTTTTTTTGGAACAACGGATAAGAAGGGATTTTAAGAAATTCCACCCCTAAAGGGGGTTAAAAAGGGGTGCAACGTTTGTATGAGGGACACTTTTTTTTGAGCTAGAGACTTAAAGTTTTGTAGAAAGATAACTTATTAAAATACAAAAAAGTACTTTCAGCGTTTTGGAAAATTCTATCCCTAAAGGGGTCATAAAGGGGTGCAAGATTTGTATAGGAGAAACATTTTTTTAAGCTATAGACTTAAAACTTTGTAGAAAGATTACTTATTAGAATACTAATAGTGCTTTCAGCGTTTAGGAAAATTCTACCCCTAAGGGGGTTAAAAAGGGGCGCAACGTTTGTATGGGGGAAATTTTCTTTTTTGAGCTATATACTTAAAATGTTGTAGAAAGATTACTTATTAAAATACAAATAAAGCACTTTCAGCATTTTGGAAAATTCTGCCCCTAAGGGGTTAAAAAGGGGTGCAAAGTTTGTATGGAGGAAACTTTTTGTTTTGAGCCAGACTTAAAACTTTGTAAAAAGATTACTTATTAGAATACAAATAAAGTCCTTTCAGTGTTTTGGAAAATTCTGCCCTTAAGGGGTTCAAAAAGGGGTGCAAAATTTGTATGGAGGAAACTTTGTTTTGAGCCAGACTTGAAACTGTAGAAAAATTACTAATTAGAATGCAAATAGTCCTTTCAGCGTTTTGGAAAATTCCGCCCCTAAGGGGTTAAAAAGGGGTGCAAAGTTTGTATGGAGGAAACTTTGTGTTTAGAGCCAGGGACTTAAAACGTTGTAAAAAGATTACTTATTAGAATACAAATAAAGTCCTTTCAGTGTTTTGGAAAATTCTGCCCTTAAGGGGTTCAAAAAGGGGTGCAAAATTTGTATGGAGGAAACTTTGTTTTGAGCCAGACTTGAAACTGTAGAAAAATTACTAATTAGAATGCAAATAGTCCTTTCAGCGTTTTGGAAAATTCCGCCCCTAAGGGGTTAAAAAGGGGTGCAAAGTTTGTATGGAGGAAACTTTGTGTTTAGAGCCAGGGACTTAAAACGTTGTAAAAAGATTACTTATTAGAATACAAATAAAGTCCTTTCAGTGTTTTGGAAAATTCTGCCCCTAAGGGGTTAAAAAGGGGTGCAAAGTTTGTATGGAGGAAACTTTGTTTAGAACCAGAGACTTAAAACTTTGTAAAAAGATTACTTATTAGAATACAAATAGTCCTTTCAGTGTTTTGGAAAATTCTTCCCCTAAGGGGTTAAAAAGGGGTGCAAAGTTTGTATGGAGGAAACTTTTTATTTTGAGCCAGAGACTTAAAACTTTGTAAAAAGATTACTTATTAGAATATAAATAAAGTCCTTTCAGTGTTTTGGAAAATTCCGCCCCTAAGAGGTTAAACAGGGGTGCAAAGTTTGTATGGAGGAAACTTTTTGTTTTGAGCCAGAGACTTTAAGCTTTGTAGAAACATTACTTATTAGAATACAAATAAAGTCCTATTAGCGTTTTAGAAAATTCCACTCCTAAGGGGGTTAAATAGGGGGGTAAGCTTTGTATGGGCAACGATTTGTTTGAGCTACAGACTTAAAAGTTAGTAGAATGATTACTTATTAAAATAAAAAAGTGGATTCAGCGTTTAGAAAAATTCAACCCCTAAGGGGTTAAAAAGGGGTGCAAAGTTTGTATGGAGTAAACTTTTTGTTAAAACTTTGTAGAAAGATTACTTATTATAATACAAATAAAGTCCTATTAGCGTTTAAAAAAATTACACTCCTATGGAGGTTAAAAAGGGGAGTAAGCTTTGTATGGGCAACACTTTGTTTGAGCTAGAGACTTAAAAGTTAGTAGAATGATTACTTATTAAAATAAAAAAGTACTTTCAGCGTTTAGAAAAATTCAACCCCTCTAAGGGGGTTAAAAGAAGGTTCAAAGTTTATATGGGGAGCAAGAAATTTTTAAAGTAAAATTTCGGTCTTATCATGTAGTTATGTTAAGACTTCAAAACTAATTTCAGAGTTTTTTTTCAAATTCGTCCCTAAGTGTTAAAAGGGGTTTAAAGTTTGTGTAGAGAGCAACACATTTATAAAGTATGAGATTTGTAACTTTGGTTTTAGACTGTTTGTTTAAAAACTAGAAAAGGAATTTCATTGTTTTTTATATTGATGCAGGCCTGAAATGGAAAGAGGAGCTGGATGCCGTTGAGCATTCCATTTCTTCAGCCTGTTATGCTCTGAGAAGCCTGAGGGAGGAACTCACTAGACAACAACTTAAAGTCATATACTATGCGTTAGTAGAATCTAAGCTTAGGTACAATATCAGGCTCTGGGGAAATAGCTTTAAGTATAACCTTAACAAAGCTTTGGTTGTTCAAAAAAGAGCCATCCGCACTATTGTACGCATTCCTCAATGGATATCTTGTAGAGAACACTTCCTGGAATTGGGCATTCTAACAGTTCCTTGCTTGTATATACTCGTGCGGCTTACTATTTTGTCAAAAATATCTTAAAATATGAATCTATCGAAGAACAAGATTTGCGCCTACAAACACGAACAAAAAACATTACACAAAGTTTTTTCCCGAAGCTCAAAGTGGCGCAGCACAGCACAAAACATCAGGCTGTAATTTTTTTTAACAAACTGCTTCCTGACTTAAAAAATATCACAATTTATAAGGTATTTCATAGACAATTAAAAGCATTTTTATTGAGAGGGTGCTTCTACAGTATTGACGAGATTTTTGTGCGTGATATCTAGTTATAAGAATTAAAGACATGACATGTATTAAGTTAAATAAAATGTACAAATTATAATTAGTTAAGCAATCTTTTTATGTATAATATTTAAGTAATTTTAATTTTAATGTAGATATTTCAAACACAATATTTGTATTGTTACTGAATAACTAATAAAAAAAATAATAATATGGGGTTAAAAGAGGGTTCAAAGTTTGAATAGGGAGCAATCATTTTTCTAAGACGATAAAAACTTCTACGCGGACGAAGTCGCGGGCAACAGCTAGTGTTTACCATATCTTTAACTAGCTTTTGCCCGCGGCTTCGCCCGCGTACTAAGCGAAATTTTTAACCGTCTACAAAAAAGGAGGTTCTCATGTTGACCCGTATGTCCCGATTGAATTGCAATGTAGCACAAATATTTTCAATAATTTTCATGTCCACAATATTAAATTTCAAAATCGATGCCATTTTCGTAATGAACGTTCAAAAAAGCAATAAAAACGACACCCATATTGATATTTAGATATTTCAACCCCATCGCATCCCAACAGGGGAGATGGTATTTCACGTCCGCCATGTTGGATTTTAAAATCGTTGTTATTTTCGCAATCAGTGACCCGATAAACCATAGAAACGATACCCATATTGATTTTCAGACTGTCACCAAATGTTCCCCTTTTAGGGGTTGAATTTTTTCATCGTAAGCCCACGTGTGGCAATTTAATCGATAGGTCTTTTCAAAATAAATATAAGGTTTCTCAATGTTTTTGATTAAATGAATAGAGGCGGAGCTAAATCGCCCCAAAAGTCACTAAAATTGTGGCCCCCCAGGGATCGGAACCGGTTTTTTCAAAAGTCCCCGAAGTAGTCTAATATTTTGAATTATTTTAGGCTCTTAATGTAGGACTCTTTAGGTAACATTTTCGTATTTTTAGACAGCCTGATCAAAAATGATATTATAAACCAAAGAACGAAATTGAACGAAATAAAACCGGTATTTTGGTATGGTGAAAATACCAGTATCCGATCCCTGTGCCCCCTCCTCTAATTTTTGAACGGTGTTTTTAAAAAATATAAAAATAATCATAAACCTATAGGGCTATTAGGGCTTATTAAATTTTTTCACCATAAATTATTTTGATCAAGATCGATTCATAGGTTTTCGAGATATTGCTGAAAAACTGCCTTCCCTATAGAAAAGCACGTAAGTGCCGTAAGATTTCTGTGACGATACGACCTTTTTAATAGGCAAGGATCCCTTCGTTTTGCGTAATCCGACACGCACTTGGCCGGTTTCTATAGATAACTAGCTTCTGCCTGCGACTTCGTACGCGTTTAAATTATGGATTTCATGATTATGATTCGTCCTAAAAGGGACGACATAAATTATACCCTATTAAATAATATCAATTAGAATTTTGGTCAAGTGCGAGTCGGATTTTAGTTTTCCCATACATTTTGTGACCCAACTCCTGATGAAGGCAACGAGCAAAAATATTTCGTCTCCATACAAAGTTTCATCCCCTTTTTCGTCCCTAAGAGGGATAAAATTTGACAATAATTATAGCCCTTGCCCTATTCTAATATATAAGGAACATATCTGGAAAGTTTCATGTACACTCATCGGTATATTTTGAAATTACGTGGAACGTACATCCATTCATACATCCAAATTTTTACGTTTATAATATTAGTAGGATGGTACGGAGTCCGACTCGCACTTGGCCGGTTTTTTACTGTTACTAAGTTACTACAAATAGTCAGTCCATATATCAAATTTTTTTTACTCATTTTGAAGTCAATAACTTATTAAATTCACATAATAATAACCGCATGTAATTTACCGTGCACGTAAACAAACAAATGATATGATTTGAAATACAAACGCAGCGCTTGCGCGGCGGAGCGGGGGGCGGGACGAGGTATCACTCTAGGGGCTCTCTCTAGGTTCCCGCGCGCCGGTACGTGGTACCGCGGCGTGGTTATTTATTTCGCGCCTATTTTAATAGATTATACTATTACAAGGCAATCTATACACAGAAATTTCTTACTTTCCATTATATGGCTGCATATATTATTTTATAGTATTAGACTAATCTTTACAGACTCTAATTCAATATTAGACCTTACAGGACAAAAGGCGCTTATAAAAATTCTTATTAATGAAATCTTATCTCTAATTCCTCCAAATTTTTGGCTTTGTCTATTAACTTAAGGATTTAAAGATATTGTTGTGAATTTTTGAAACTTTAATTCAATATCGACAAAATAATAACCGAATTCTGGTTTGACCCAGTCGCTCGTTATTTTTTTTTCTACAAACTTAACAGCATAAAGCATCATACATATTATAAACGATGAAGCTTAAACTTTGCACTCTAATTCAATATTCACAAATCACCAATAAAAAAACATAAATACCTAATTTATACCTAACTCTCGTTCTAACTTTTCGTCATATTTTACAAATATGCTTAAAAATATGTCCCATACCATATAAGCATAACTTTTCCGACTTTAGAGTTATCGAAACTTGTAGGGCAAAATTCCGGTCCGGCTACAGGGCTATAAAACAAATAATCACGTAAACATATCGCTCAGTTACTAAGCAGAAATTCCAGTCCTTGTTCCATTTTGTTCCGCTACCTACCGCAAACCGTTTTAAAAAAGGCATACTCATGTCGCTAAATCTTTGTTGAGAGATAGATATCTAGTCGATTTATACTGGTTGACACATTATTATCTATCGTTTTACCGTTTGCAATTACCAAAATTGCAAAATACATCGCATCATAGTTTTGTGTACCAACTTGAATATAACTCGACTGCTAAACATCGATCGCTCAACATTACCAACTTATGTTATATTAAAGTTTTCATGTCGTTTTAAATTTCGAAATATAACATATTGTATCGTTGTATCGTGTATCGTACTTGATTTTATTAGTTTTTCGGTGCTTTCGAATTTTCGTAATTACCTTTGTAGATTAAAATTAGTACTAATATCACTGAAAGTGAACTGTTTTTTCTGAAAATTGTATTAATATTCGTAAATATCGTTATTACAAAGAGTTCGGAGTGCTACAAAGGTTCATTTTTTTCTACTAACCGTTTATTCGATTTATTTTACTACGTAACTCCGCGAACTCGTGGCGACGGATTTTTATATGTTGTCGCGTTATACGAACATCGATGCGAGTTGTGGACTTGCGATCGCTGTTAACGTAATTATTATTTTGAATACGTACCTATTCTGTTTGTTATTAGTTGTGTATTTATATTGTTTTGGATTGGTAATAAGTAATTATGTCTTACATAGCAAGGCGCAAATCTAAATCTGCACTAAAAAAGGGTACCGAACCGACTTACACTGTTAGTAATTTGCCAAGTTTACGACGTAAACGAACGATAGCTTATAATCGCATTTCGAAGGCTTTGGAAGTAGGGAGATTAGCTAACACCGATGAATCACAGATCGAGCTATTTCTTTCGTATTGTCAGGAGATAACAAATATCTCTGACAGTTTTCAAGAAGCCCATTTTATTATTTTGGACCTTCTCAAGGATGTCGATGAGAGTGAGGACGACATTCAGGAACGCTTCGACGAGACATACTTTCAAGTTATTGCAATTCAACGCAAATTTGAACAGTGTTCGTCGCAACAAACAGATAGTTTGAAACGGAATTCGTTGTCCGGTTCGCACAGCGGCAATATGCGTTTACCTAAAATTTCGTTGCCGACGTTTGCAGGCGTTATTAAGGAGTGGCCTGAGTTTATCGCTACTTATAATGCGTTGATTCATGAATCTACCCTCTTGAGTGAAATTGAGAAATTTCATTATCTCGTATCGGTGTTACGTGGTGATGCGTTATCGTTAATTAGAACGTTCCCTGTTGCAAGTGAACATTATTCAAGCGCATACGATGCTCTCAAATCTCGTTACGAGGACAAACGCGAATTAGCGTTTACGTGCTGGCGTGACATTTTAGATGTGCATTTCAAAACTACAAACGCTCAGGATTTTCGACGAGCTTTAGATACGATCGACGAAAACTTGAAGTTACACTTACCTACCGAGCACTGGGATTTCGTTCTCTGTTATAACATTCTAGCCAAACTCGATACCATATTAAGACGCGAGTTTGAGGAAAAACACACCGATATCGAGCTTCCACAATATAAGCACTTAAGGGCGTTCTTATACTCTAAAAGCGAAGCATTAATGCGCGACACGCACTTTACCGCCGCCGTCACCAACAAAAATCCTAATACTTGGAAGGAGGCTTCGGGATCGGGATTTCCACAGAAGCCGAAGCGATTTAACGTTACGCATTCACTGATCGCTCCTGCCGTAAATAACCAAAAAAAAAGTTGGTGACAATGACAAACCAGAAGCGAAGCCTACTAACTATTCGACAACACCGAAGGTTATTCGTAAATGCTCCTATTGTGGTGACGAACACCACATATCGGCCTGTCAAGATTTTCTAGCTAAATCATTGGACGAGCGTATGACTGTGGCCGGTGAAAAGAGATGGTGCTATAATTGCCTTAACCCATCTCACTCCAAGCGAGATTGCTCTTCGATATTTTCATGCCAAAAATGTAAACGTAAACACCACACTCTGCTACACCGGGAGCAACCAGCAAGCAAGATGGACCCCGCCGCTGGTGATCCATCAAGTTCAGTAGCCTTAGTGGCAACAGAATCGTTAGCTCAGTCTAACTCACCGTTAAATACGACCGTGCTGCTGGCAACTGCCCTCATACAAATTCGTGACGCATCTGGCGAATTTCACACATTTCGCGCGTTATTTGACACTGGGAGTCAAAACAACTTCCTCACGGCCCATGCAGCCCAACGGCTGAACCTACAACCTCGAGCTGGTTGTGCTAACGTTCGTGGCCTAGGAGGTAGTCCTGCATCAGTCAGTGGCACTGTCATATGCGATGTTGGTGCCAATCGTAACGTCAATTTTCGTCTGGAAATGCTCGTTCTACCGAGTATTTGCGAAGATCAACCTATAGCAAGACTGAATACGAACGGATGGGATGAAGTCAAGACACTACCGTTAGCAGATCCTGGTTTTGACATCCCCGGTCCAATCGACGTCTTGTTAGGTGCCGACGTCTTTGTCGAGTCACTTCTCGAACAACGTCTAAGAGGCAACGCCTCACAGCCCCGGGCCTTCAACTCGGTCTTCGGCTGGCTTCTTCTTGGGAAGTCACCACTCGTATCATCCTGTTTATTAGGCGTAGCATCTCCTACGGTTAATGACAGCTTGAATCAAATCGTTCAACGTTTCTGGGAAATCGATAACGTTCCACAATCCTCCCGATTGACCCCGGAAGAGCAACTCTGTGAAAACAGTTTCACCAACGATCACTACCGTGACGAGACAGGTAGGTATGTCGTTTGTCTCCCTTTCAAGGATGATGAGGAGTCAGTCTTTGAGGGCTCTCGAGCGACAGCCTTACGATGCTTTCATGCTATTGAGAAATGTTTGTCTCGTGACCAGAACTTAAACCAACAATATGTCGAGTTCATGAGTGACTGCACTGAAAGTCGCCATATGTTCCGTCAAATCAACGTAGCTCTGCATCATCGTGATTACCAACGTATTCTTTGGCTAGCTCACCCAGATGAACCTCTCCAGAAATACGTGGTAAACACTGTAACGTACTGGGTATCGTCGGCTGCGTTCTTGGCGTGCCAAAACATTAAGCAACTGGCCAACGAGAAGGCCAAAACTGTTTTAACCTCCGACATTTATGTCGATGATATCGTAACCGGAAACTCTTCGCAAGACGATGTAAGTGAAATCAAAACTCAAGTCATCGCTCGTTTCGTTCCTGGCTCTATTGAGCTACGAAAATGGGTGAGCAGTCGACCCGAGCTTCTTAGCGATCTTCCCGCAGAGGCGTGCCTTTCAGATGTCATTACTTTCACCGAAGCTGAAGACACAACCATCAAAGTTCTGGGTCTTATGTGGGAGCCTGCTTCAGATTCTTTCGTTTTTAACGTCAATCCGTCAAATCAAACATGCACCAAACGAACGATTCTGAGGGAGGTGGCCAAAATCTTTGACCCTTTGGGTTTCCTGTCACCGTTGATAATTCAGGCCAAATGCTTAATTCAAAAGCTTCGGGTCCTCAACGTTTCGTGCGATGAGACTCCTCTACCGGAAATTATCTCCCAGCGGAGTAACTTTTCTCAACTACTTCCAGAAGTTAGAGAACTTAAGGTTCCGCGCAAATTCGCTGCCGAGGGCGTTCAATCCTATCAACTGCATAGTTTCTGTGACAGCTCCGAAGCAGCGTATGGCACCGTCGTCTATCTACGTGTCACCGAGTCCGACGGTTCCGTTCGCGTCTTCCTTGTCTGTGCAAAGGCTCGTGTCGCTTCTTTACAAAGGCAATCGCTGCCCCATCTAAAAGTATGTGGCGTAGTTTTGCTCGCAGACCTCATCAAATTCGTCAAGGACTCGTTACGGATCCCTGTCCATGAAACTTATCTATGGTGTGACTCAATCGTTACTTTTGCCTGGCTACGAGCCCTTTCTTCTTGCTGGGTGACATTCGTTGCAAACCATGTCAGCTATATTCAAGACATCGTACCGACCGAATGCTGGAGGCACGTCCCTTCTGCTATGAACCCTGCAGCGATTTGTTCGCGTGGACAATTGCCAAGGGACTTATTAAACAACGCGCTATGGTGGGCGGGCCCAGAGTGCTTATCTCAATCACATTCTGAGTGGCCAATGGACATGGACACATCAAAAGGTCGTTCCACGGACAATGTGGTGCTCTCTGAACAGCGTCGTCGCTCTATAGCAATCGTTACAAATCAAATCGACACCGCTAATCAAACGTCAACAATCGATCAGTACGCTTACCATGAGAGCCTATAGAATACTTACAATAGTAAACTTCTCTCGATATCGAGCTAACGCGCTTCGACTAGATTTCGATTCTCGCAAGTTCGAGCTGTCAAATGCGCCGTACTCATGGTGCCGATATACTACGAAAACAACTACAAAACGTTACTCGCTAGCGTCTAGTTTTCGATGCGTAATCTAAACTTTCGAATCGTATTACCAAACGGTAGCGTGAGTCACAAATTTGACATTTCGAATCGAAAAATACCGTAGTATCTGTAGTTTACTATTTCACTTCCAAAATGGTGCGTGATAACGTATTATTTCGTCAAGATTTACCGTAGATCCGATCGATACCTATCTCAAATTAAAGAACTTATAAAAATAAGGGTTTTGAATCGACAACTTATATCCGCAAAATTCGGATTGTCGCGTATTTTGTATTTAAAAATGCAAATAATTGGCACACGTTCCGCCATATTGGGTCGACAGACTTAGATGAGGATCATCGCACACTGTTAAAATTATACTTAATGTCGTTAAGCTTAAGGTATAGATTCCTTTAAAGTCTTTAAACTTTGGCGTTGGGGAATTTTTCGACGTTGGCCATGCGCGTATTCTGTAATGTCATAACCGACAAACGCTAGCATTTAAATTGAAACGATAAATGCTTGTAATTTAAGGCTGAATATTGAAAAATCTATTAAACTATACGAACAATCGAGTTAACTGTTGCGAGAAAAGTATACTTATATGGGACTCGGGGTACCGATTAGATTTTTAGTTCTGTGAGTGACCGCCAGGGGCGGTGTATAGAGTTTTCATACAAATCTTTAACTGTTGTCGATAGTCGCTAGCGTATTCCGACTTACTGTAAACTCACACTAAAGCTACAGTTGTTTAAGAAGTATTCATCTCTGGACAAAATCTGTCGCATTCTAGCTTACATTCGGAGATTTTGTAACAATGTTCGCAACAGCGTTCCGATAGCAGAAAGCCTTTTCATAACGGACACCGAGCGCTATCGTGCGTTACTAACTATCGTCAAACATTTCCAAAATCGGTGTTTTTCAGACGTTATATCAAGGTTACAGCTGCGAAAACAGCTGCCACGCAGTTTTCGCAAACTAAATCCCTTCTTGGACGAGCAGGGTATACTCAGGGTGGTCGGCTGTCTCGCTCGCTCTGGTCTTGAATTTGAGCACAAGCATCCCGCATTGTTGCCCAGGAACAGCGTACTTACAACAGCCGTAATTGAAACTATTCATCGAAACAATCTTCATCCCGGTCTGAACACAACTCATTACCTGATTTTACAACAATTCTGGATAGTCTGGAAAAATGAGTACTTACATGCGATAAGTCAGCGGGCAAAATGGACTGAGGATTCAAAACCATTAATCGTAAATTCAGTCGTGCTTATCAAAGACGATAACCGACCTCCTCTTCAATGGGCACTAGGACGAGTTGTTTCCCTAGATCCTTGGCCCGATGAAGTGGTTGGGGTCGTGACCGTCAAACCAGCTAAAGACCATTTAGTTAAGAGACCTCTGATTAAACCATGTCCTCTACTAACCGAGTAATCACTTTAGACTCACGTTCCCTAGTTTTTAAGATTAGTATCGTAATTCGTAGCATAACCATAAACTGTTAATTTTAATTTTGGGAAAATCCCATTGGTATTTTGGTGGGCGGAATGTTCCGTTCTTATCGTTTCGTATTTTTCTTTAATCTGTAAACTTTCTCGCGCCTTATCTATCTAAACGATGCAATGTCAAAACGCCTCCGCAAGCAGTACAACATCGAAAATCTAGCCAATGGGAACGCGCGGAACGCCCGGCGCGCATGCGCAGTACCAACCGGCGTTGATGACAACGCCATAGCGGCGGCTGCGAGGAAGGGTCGAAGGAACGCTCGCGCATCGTGAACATATCGTACCGTGACAAAAAACCTTTTCGACGTTCAAAAGACTCATAAAACTACTCATACTTATGTTATTGTGTGTGACATGATCCAGGAACTGTGTATACATATTATTGGGCCGGCCGGCTTACGTATCTGAAGGACAAATTGAAGAGAACCTTTTCGTGGAAACCAGCACGCTGCCGACTATCTGGTGAGTACTTGTGCATGGTTTTCTCATTGACTGATAGTCTTTGTTGTACCGCTTTTTACCGGCGAATATATCACATATTCGATCCAGAGTAGTGAATTGACATTGCATCATCTATAAACGCGTTAATTTGCATACACAGATCATGCTAGATTCTTCACCGGTAGAATATGTTGAAGACTACATTTATTTAGGTCACTTAATTTCCTTTAAATCAAGCACTGAAAAAGAAGTTGACAGATGAATAAAACTCACATAGAGTAAATATTGGTCCCTGAAGGAAATTTTCAAAAGTAAAATGCCTACTTAATTGAAAACTAAACCCATGAACACCTGCCTACTCCCATGTCTCACTTATGCATGCCAAACCTGGCCCCTAACCAAAAAAACGCTGTACAAACTGAAGGTATGTCAGAGAGGAATGGAGAGAAGCTATCTGGGATTGAAACTTAGAGATAGAGTAAAAAACAAGTCAATCAGAAAAATAACTAATGCCACAGATGTAGTCAAACAAGCGCTGCGACTCAAATGGAAATGGGCAGGGCATACACTAAGAGTTAAAGACGAAAGCAACAGAATGGTACCCCATGGACAGCACATGAAGAAAAGGAAGACCACTCTCAAGATGGGGTGATGATATTAAAAAGACAGCGGGATGCTCATGGGGAAGAAAAGCTAAAGACAGGGAAACCTGGAAAGCTTTGGAGGAGGCTTTCACCGCTTTAGGCGGTCCTTATGCGGAAGAAGAAGAATATTTTAAGAATAGTAAATAGGAAAGTGAAATATTAGTGAAAAATAATAAAAACAAACAATATAAAACTTTATTTTTAAAATAGTGCATAAAATATGGTCAAAAACTCTGTAATAAGGAAATAAAAGCTCATCTTATCTTATATATTTACAAAATTAATAAAAAGTGCTCTGAATTAAATAACATGTTTTATTTTCAACATTAGATATTCTCTTCCTGTAAAGTAGCTCCAACATTTCTTAGCTTCGCTGTAGGTTTAAATGTCGGTTGTTTTTTTCACAGATTTAAAGTTGCTGTTTGTCACATCTTGTTCAGGCTGCAATATGAACAATTAAATATGAAAAGTTATGTAAATAAGCTAAGAAAAAAATATATTAGGGAAATCTTAAAGATGTGTGTAAATACTGTCACATGCTCTGCTTACCCCTTTTGAGGGCACATACACACTGTTTTCTCGTTCCATCAATGGGGCCCCATTGACGGGACAAATCAATGGGACCATGAGGGAGGCTTGTTTCTCGTGGTCCCATTAATAACATTTCACTTCCTGTATATAATATAAATTGCACATATATCCTTAGATGCCCGAAGGGCAAACAGAGCAAAAAAACTGTCGAAATACCAGGATATCATACACCTAACGAACATATCCTACCTAGTGTTGGAAGAAAAGTGGGAGCGCACATACATATACAGGATGTTTAAGTGCATTTCAATAGAACTTAATGGGACTACAAGAAACAAGTCTCCCTCGTGGTCCCATTGATGGGACAAATCAATGGGACCACGAGAAAACCGCGCACATATATAACACAGGCGTGTAATACTCTGTTACTGAACCTGCCCGTAAAGCTAGCTTTTGGTCTAATGAGTCTAGTAGATATCCTTTCCGTATTTATACAATTTATATTTTTAAAACTGAATGAATTGAATATTGAATGCATGTGGTTTTTTTATACTTACTTCGAAGTGATCCTCGCAGCAGTATTGTGTATAACACTGATAATACTCCACGTTGGCTTCACGACACCACCTTTCACGCAAGTCTTCCCGGATGCGAACTATCGTTTTCGAACTATTTTTGGAGTCGTTTTTACACGTTGGTTAATAACATTTCATGTAATTTTCCATGTCTTCCATTAAATTAATCACAAATAACGATATTTAAAGTCAGTTTATTTATAGAGTGGCTTGACAGAAGCTTGACAGTGACGGAAAATACCACAGGTTCGATAAGTGTTTATTTTTTAATGACCAAAGTCTTTTCTGATTCAGCCACGAGGGAGGTCCACAGAAGGTCAAACAAAGGTCACACGTTTATATGCTGAAATATCTTTAATCATCCATTATTTTGATGAAGTAAATGTCGGAATCTGTTTGAATACCTCATATCTCGAAATGGTTTTCGAAATAGCACTTAAGAAAAAAAATGAACAATCCTAATTGAATGAGATGGATGAATGGATATTTGTCGTGTTAGAAAGAGTGACAAGTTGACCCTTTAATTCGCATTGTCCAGTCGGCTAGACATACCCGTTGACCGTCTTTTTGTAATTTGCCTGACCAGAATCGTTTGGGCTATTCAGCACTGCCGATGAACTAAGGACTAGCTATTTTATGCATTGGGTTAACGAAGGAATAAATAAACTTAACTTCAGAACTGCGTTATTTTTTCAGTCTTTGTCCAGACCAGAGCAAACCCAATTGCATTGAACACGAAAATACAGACAACCTGATGGTAGTTGGGTCTGAAGTGGCGTAGCGGTCAACTCGATACGAAACATTAAGGCTTGTCATCAAATTTACTATAGACCGCCACCGCAGGCCGCGCCATTATGATGCATGCTTTATTAGTTAATTAGCCAGTCTATGTGATAGCAACGTTATGTTATGATTATGACAAGAGCCAGAGTCAAAAGTGTTGTGCACCCATGCGTTTTTCATACAAAAGTCAAACTTTAAAGGGTGCATTTATATATTTTATAATAGAAAGTTGTGTATCTATCGGAAAAATTCGTCATATTTATTGACGTTAAGGGAAATTCCGTGAAAAATATATACAATTAAACCTTTATTGTAAATCCCGACTTTTTCTAGCTTCAGTTTCCACACGCAAATAGCAATTTCAAAATGATATATATTAATGATTTGCACATGTTCAAACACTTATTATATTTTATGTCTTCGTGTATTTATGAAATTGAAAAATAATACTTTATACATGAGTTACAAAGGGAAACGTTGGGTGCTCAATACTTTTGGCCAAGGCTGTATATCACTATTAAATCTCTGAAAGTTTTCCAAACCCACGACTCGCTGTACAATAGGCTTGTGTCCTAATTTTTTTTTACGATGCCATTCGAACCAGTTTTTGGTGTGGAACAAATGTTTGTATGGGAGTAAGTACAATTAAAGAACATAAATACCCAAAAAATTGAGTTAAAGACGGACCTCGCTGGCGGTAGCCGAAAACGTTCCATACTGATTAACATTGAATCTTGACGTCACAGGGTAATATTTGTACTAAGTAGTCGTTATATGGAAAATCAAGTAAATTGCTGTTTCGGTTGCGAAATACTGCGTTTAGGACCATAGTTGTCATACAATATTGTTTCTATAAAAGCGTAAGGATTCTATTGGTAGCTTTAAATTTACTTTTGGACAATAAAAAAAATGCATATTTTTTGTAAACTTTCAAGGGCCATATCTTTTCATGGTTTTAACTATATTTCGTAATTTATACTTAATTGCATTTATTTCAAGGTTTACTATCAATTTAGCGACACTGCGCTATCAATTTTAAGTGAGGACACAACCCAATTTATAAGTTGTGCTAGTTAAATCTACATTACTAGGGAATTCCGCTCCATAACGTCAGTTTTATAAACTTAAACAGGTGGGATGCATATTTTCAAGCACGTACTCCGAGCAAACTTCTAAAGCGTAGCTGAAACCTTATGCAACGGGGCACGAATTCAAAATTAGGAACACTTTTAGTTGCTTAAGGGGCTGTTCCGTTTAATTAATTATGCCAAGACGAGATAGTGAGGGCTACGTGAGCAATTTTGGCGCACTTAAGCCGCTAGGAGACGCTAACTCGCTTTATAAACGCTGTATTAACGCTTACAGTACTCGGTTACTCACAGATTATTACTGACTGGTTCTAAAATAAAATAAAATGGTATAATTTAACGATATTTAGTATTAGTACTTCGTTAAGTACAAATGGTAACTGGCTGGTTTGTATAATTTAACGTTATTTAGTACTTCGTTAAGTTGGTGCCGGTTAATGTGCGGCCCGATAATACGCGTCCACGGTATCTCTATCTCTTTTTAACTTATGCTAAAAAGAGAGAGAAAGATAGATGGACGCGTATTATCGGGCCGTACATTAACCGGCACCGTTAAGTTAGCAAAATATTTCCTCACTGAAGTAGAGCTGAGAGACTCGTCATTTATTTTCTTACGGTAACACTGTACCCGTAAACACTGTACAAGGGGTGTTAATATACGTACTGAAGACAGGTTAGCCTAGTAAGTTGTGACGCTGCCTACGAAGCTGAAGGTTCTGGGTTCGATTCCCGGTAAGGATAAATATTTGTGTGATGAGCATGAATATTTGTTTCTAAAGTCTTCGATGTTTTCTATGTATGACTGAACGCATCCGTCTCGAAGATCTGGACGCCAAACGCCAGTTCCGTAAAACTCGGCCCAAGCCCTCCTACCACTACACTTATAACTCTAGTGGACAGCTTCACTTGTCTCTTGCGGTCGTACGTTCAAAACCAAATTTGGTTTTGCAAGTCACACTCGAGCCCATGCACGTAAAGTTTCCCAACCTTAGTTAATAATTTTTGTCAGGATGTCGCCGTCGACGAATACGTCTGGGAGGACATCATCATTTAAGTATTAATATCGATTAAATATATCGTCGTCTAGTACCTATAACACAAGCCTTATACAGCTTCATATGGGACTGGTTTGATTTGTGTAAGATTGTCCCCTGATATTTATTTATTATTATGACATGACAATACCGCTTTTAATAAATTGACTATACTATACGAGCTAAACGACTAAGGTAAAATATTTCGCTAAAACGGCAGACTTCTTCAAAAGACCAGACCTTTCGCTTAAAATTCTTAACACGAAAACCCAGCTCGTTTTCAGGTGATTCGGCTTTCTGCAAGCATTTCGCAACCAGCCAGCCGATAAACTATCCTAAGATTACCTGCGGGCTAGTTACAACCGGAATAGCCAATAAATTAACCCTCATCTTAACCCGTTGCCGATTATTCTGGATTGGTTCGTTCACGTTTCTGCTTACAAATCACCATTTGGCCCACGATAAATCGTTGGAGTAAGCTCATTAATATTGTCTCTGGTTAATCCTATTATTCCTTATTGATTCGGTGCTGATGTTGGTCATCATCATCATCATCATATCAGCCGAAAGACGTCCACTGCTGGACATAGGCCTCCCCCAGAGAGTTCCATATTGACCGGTCCTGCGCCACCCGCATCCAGCGGACTCCCGCGACCTTTACCAGGTCATCAGTCCACCTTGTGGGGGGCCTACCCACGCCGCGCCTTCCGGTACGTGGTCGCCACTCGAGAACCTTTCCGCCCCAACGGCCATCGGTTCTACGTTGATGTTGGTAATACGGGCGAATTATGAAATGGTGTTGAACGTTGTTTCAGTATTTTGCAAAGGTAGATATTTAATTAAAAAAAGAAAAGCATTAGAAATGCTTCATGTAAAAGGTATGCTGCTGTCTTTGAACGTTATTACCTAAACGTAAACCCTTTGTAAAGTCGTGAAAAAAACAATAACCGCTATGACCTACTGCCCAACTTAGCTAAGATATATAAAGAAGTGAAATGAATGAGCCATAATTGATGCTAGTTGTTTAGTTATTCGAGTTTACACTTTTTAAAACATTTCGATCGTTGGAAACAGCAGATAACCTAAAATGAAAAGCGTTCATTTGTTACAATCAGTCTCTGATTTGTAAACACTGTCTAACCACCAAACATCGCATTGTTTCACCAATACAAACAGTTTCCTCACTTTCGTTTTGGGTCAAGGACGGTCAATAGATCGACACTTTCCTTGATCCGACTCATATTACAAAAAAATATCTTAAATATCTGTGGTAAACTGACAATGGTAATTACAAATATAGCTGCTGCAACTTTCAATATCATTGCTAGTGTCAGTTTACCACAGATATTTAAGATATTTTTTTGTAATATGAGACCGATCGAGGAAAGTGCCGGCTCTAACCCAAAACGTAAGCGAGGAAACTGTTTATATTTTTCAATAATAATTGACGCAGCTGAAAAATCTGAAACTTTTTTCTGGTGCTAAGGAAGGTTATTCCTATCACCAAAAAAATAATCAGGCATTTCTAAAAATTTCATCCATTCCCCACTGTCGATTTGGTGAAATAGGGGCCAGGGGACATTTTGCGGGCACGTCAGTTGGTAAGGCTTACAAAAAATACATCAAAATTTACGAGTACTCGTACTTAGTAGGTATTTATAACTTACCTAGTATTTATACTCGTTATCGTGTCGTAATAGGGTCGTTCTTCTTTTCGACCGACAATAGCCTGTCCTTCGTCTTACTTATTACGGCATCTCATTTGAGTAATGATGTTTACGGTTTTATAATGTTCGAATGAACGTCCATATTATTTTATTAATTAGTGATACTTAATATTTCATTTTCTCTATCTAGCATTTTTTTTTAATGTTTTTTTTTTCTTAGAATGCCGTGACAGAGTGGTAAAATAAAATGTTGTCCCCACTGAAAGAGTCCACTTTGTCACATGTTTTTTTTTAGAAACCAACCGTAAATAAATATTTATATTGGCCAGAAAGGAAACTTTAATTAGTTCTAATGAAGAAACCTATGCATTTTTTTAAAAATCGCACTTCAAAACCACAATTTTCGATAGTTCAAAAACCAAAAAAACAGAAAAACCTCGGTTCATTGTCGGTAAAAAAGAAGGACGACCCAATAACCAATCATCGATCTTAAATTGCCAACACAATGTGTAAAAAACCTATTTATAGCGATAAGCCTATTTAAGTGAAATGGATATCATATACATAGATATAGACGAAGAAACTTGACTGCCAAAAATTTTGAAAAAATTCGAATAAATTATTCACATACCTAATATGCATAAGTGGATAAATTCAATAATTATCTTACTATGACTTTACCTTTTCAATGTTGTCAATTCATAGGACGTTTATCTTAGACACGGATTTATGCTATTTAACGACGCTGTCTCCTTAAACCCGTCTACATATCCCTCTGCATTACCAACCTCTTTAACACGAAGCTCCCAAGACATCATACAAAGTAAGTGTGCTATAAATCCACACGTAATAGAGTACATTGACATTATCCTGTTTCAGACCAAGGAAATAAAGGTAATTGTATTTCAGGGCCGACCCGAGGGCTTTCTGGGATTTAGGGATAATCACACTGGCAACACTGGCTTGGCTGTGGCTGAAAGGGTTTGAATGACAGGCCATTTGTGTTAGATGATTAAAAATAAACCTAGCGTTGTTCGTGAGAATAGAATGAGTAGAAATAACGCCTGTCGGATGCGTGGAATGTTTGCAAGAGAAGTTATTTATATTAGGGTAAAACTTCGGGCCGATCCTTTCCTTCATAAACAAATCTAGTTACGTCCCTTCCAAGTTTTCGTACCAAATTAAGAGTTAGTGTTGTATTGATCTTGATCCCCATAAAACTGCTTTCGTTGGTCCCGTTGTCGGCTGTTTGAGTCGGGATGTGGAATTATTTATGAGGTGTTCAGGTCAGGGCTGTGGATTTGGAAGGGTTTAGCCAGAATTCTTTATTTTTTACGGAATAGCATTAGGGAAGGTTATAAGTTTGTATAACATGTGTGAAGTTTTATTGGGAATGATTTGGTAGAATTCAGAATTTCTACGTAATAATAAAATGGAAGTGGGTAATTAGACGAATTAGGTATTTATGTACTGTATTCATAATATTTATAACTGAAATGTGAAAGTAGGTACTACCAATAGTTGTTGATATTTTTGTTTTCTATTAATCTGTTTCTTTTTGCATGGAAATTTGAATGATAGGTGGAAAACGGTAACTATTGTGTTTGTATTTTTGTCTCCGAAAAACGTATATTTTCCGAGTGTTCTAAAATATTTCCAAAAGCAATATCCTATACTATTTAATCCTTTGCAATTACCTATATGTGTATATATATTTGTAATCACGTTCTCGGAAACGGCTCTAACGATTTCGATGAAATTTGGAACATAGGGGCTTGCGGAGGCGAGAAATCGATCTAGCTAGGTCTCATGTCTAGGAAATATCGTTTTCTCCGTATTTTCCCAGTCGCCCAGGGACTTTAAACTTAAGTTATGAATGAATGAAAACGTTTATTTCGGAACCAGGTCCATATTAGTTAGTAAATACACTCACCGGCAAAAAATTTGGCCCAAAAACTTTTTGTGATTTTAAACTATAAATTGAATAAATTAAATAATGTTTTTCTGCATAGTAAACTTTTTCTAATTTGGGCCAAAATTTCTGCCTGTGAGTATATTATTATCTTAACATATATCTGTTATGTAGTCATAATAAAACAATAGTGTTTATAAAACAATCTATTATTTTATTTTCACGCCATACATCAACTATTGATGTAGATTAGTTTGTAGACCTATGTCGCTTCTAATCTCAAATTTCATTCATACTGCCAACCTAACGAAGCGCGACCTACAACGCAGGTACTGCCAACCTAACGAACCGGAACAACCCTAGCGCATTACTCCTGGCTCATCAGCTTGAGTGCTCCTCACGGTCAGATTCGTTTCGGCCGTTTGTGACAGCGTCATTTGGAACGTGCCGTTCTATTTTCAAAACTAGAACAGCTTTAGCGCCATGGGTTTTTAAAAAGTTACGTCTTTTTACAACTGTAGAAATGTACAGCGTAAAACGTGCTTCTAAGCTTGTGCAGTATTTCTAACAGATTTCAAAAGCATGTTGTTCAAATACTACTGCATGTTTTGTACGTGAAATTTGCGTCGTTTGAGAACCGAATTCCGATTCTGACCAATTTTATTTTATTTTATAGACACGGCAATTTTAGAATGTTGAATAACATAATGGGGAATGGATGACAATTTTAGAAATGGCTGATTATTTTTTGGTGATAGGAATAACCTTCCTTAGCACCAGAAAAAAGTTTCAGATTTTTCAGCTGCGTCAATTATTATTGAAAAATATAAAAAAAAAATCCTCACTTAGGTACGTTTTGGGACAAGGACGGTCAATAGACACTTTCCTTGATCCGTCTCATATTACAAAAATATCTTAAATATCTGTAGTAAACTGACGCTGGTAATGACAAATATAGCTGCTGCAACTGTCGATATCATTGCCAGTGTCAGTTTACCACAGATATTTAAGATATTTTGTTGTTATATGAGACCGATCGAGGAAAGTGCCGTCCCTGACCCAAAACGTAAGCGAGAAAACTGTTTATATTTTTCTAAAATAAATGACGCAGCTGAAAAATCTTAATTTTTTTCTGGTGCTAAGGAAGATTATTCCTATCACCAAAAAAATAATCAGGCATTTCTAAAATTTTCATCCATTTCTCATTCAAAAGATTAATGGGAGTTACATCGCTCTAGGTCCTTAAGGCTTTAGGGACTAACTAGATAGTGTTTATGACAAATTGGGATAAAACAACTATTATAGTAGAGTTAATAATTTAATACATTTGTCAAGTCTTTTTGTTCACAAAAGTATCATTAACGGCTAGCGCCTTCGGGACCAATCTTAATGCCGCAGGACGATTTTACGGCACACGCTGTGGACGCGGACGAAAACTCGTGCCACTGAAGCCACGGACGGCCACAGCCGCGCGTGCGCTTTGCGTTTTTTCGTTAATTTTATGTAATAAAAAGCTTTACAAGTAACTTGACCCATTTTTTTAATAGTTCATGATACGTACATTAATTTTGACATGACAATATTTATCAGAAGTTTCATTTTATTCATATTTTGTCTGGCTATTGTTTTTGTTCTGGCCTCAGTTGGGCACCGTTTTGTTTTGCACGCTCGCTGTCAAAAGGTTAACTACCAAGTAAGCGCAAGAGGAATCAAAGTAGGGTTGCCAACCGTACTATATTATATAGTATTGTACTATATTTTGACTCTTTGTACAATATACTGTTGAAGAAATTATATAAGTATATACTTACGAAGTGCTTCAAATTGCCCAGGTTTCAATTCATCATCATCATATCAGCCGAAAGACGTCCACTGCTGGACATAGGCCTCCCCCAAAGAGTGCCAAAGTGGCTGGTCCTATTTTGTTGAATTTATTTTGGTTTTTAATTACTAAACAATATCAGTTTCATGCATCGTGAAATGTGTTTGTATACATAGTTAGCCTTGCAGCTACGTACAAACTAAGTTACAAAAGATTTAATAGAATTTGTTACGAAAGAGCCGTGTGATCAGGCCTTGAAAGAGCTAGCATGACCCAGTAATAAGTTAGTACTCTGCAAAACTTACCACTCCTCCCCTACAAAGCTCCAGCAAGTAGGTACTATTATTTAGTATGTGGCAGCAGTTCTGCAGCATTTTTATTATTCGTGAGCTACAAAAGTGCAATCCTCACGGCTTTTGAAAAGTCGCTGTAACAGCAGTTTTCAAACCCGTATTATCTACAAACTTGTCCTTACAAAGCAACAAGCAAGTTTATGGACATACGCTATCAAAATCTGACAAGGTCGTATCTCCATATGAACATCATAATAACATACGTCTTTTTCAAAACTATGGTCGCTATCTGTACTTACTACTGTTATGATAGCAGACGCATCTCAGACGGACATCGACATTTCTACACTTTAGAACCAAAACGACGAATGTATTGGTCGATTTAAAATGTATATGCAATTTCGAATCTTATCAGCTCTGACTTAAGGTTCAAAATGTAAACGTTTTCATAGATGTGACTGTACATCATGTTGCTCATACGCGCATTTGTTTCCGAGCTGTTTTAGTCCATTACTTTTACTACCTCGTTACATCGCTGCCAATGTCATTCAACTTCAAGCCTTAAATGCAATCAATAAGGTTGAATTTTAGGCTTCATTAACGGCGCCATTCATGCAGTGTTATTTTAATCAGAGGGAGGCACTGAGCAAATGAATGTGAACTACTGTATTTATGCGATGTCAGTGAGGTGTCTTTTATATATGAGTATTCAAGTGGTATCAGGACAACGGATCTTAAACCCATGACCCATGCTTTTAAGAAAGAAAGAAATCATTGAGGTTAGGGAAATCAACCCTGTAACCACCATTCGTCACTGACGAAAATGTCACGCACGTAACATCTTTTTGATACAAGAGAACGAATTTATAGTTAGTTAGTTACTTTTTTTATTGGATTGCGTTTGACCTTCGTCTAACCTGATGGAAAGTTAAGTCAAGGCCTAAGATGGATCTCAATCACCCAGAAAATGCCTGTTCACTCTTGCCTTGGTCAAGCTTGTATCAAGGTTGTATGATACCGGAAATACTTAAAGCATGAATGCACAGAAAAAAATACATACTTGAAGCGAGGTAAGTATTCTTGAACCAAGAATTGAATTAGGAAGATGCTAAATTATTTCGAATCATGCGAAATTATCTTGAGCCAAGATATTTTTCCTGTTGGTTCGAGAGAATCATCTTAATTCAAGAGGATATCTGTATAAATCAAGTTGTTTTCCTCATGTTTTCCTCATTTATTTCTTGATTCAAGTAATGTTTTTTCTGTGTGAAAGATTACTTTGACAGTATGATAACATGGCAGTGCACCGCCAATCTAGTGACTAGTGAATGAATTTTTTTCCATATGTCCACCTCAACTTCTTATGCCGTCATGCATTTCTAATATTGTACATTTATAATTAGATTTTTTAACAGCGGATATTTGACAGCTGTCATCCCGGTACAATAAACGTCAATGATGACATTAATTGTACTGAGATGACAGCTGTCAAATATTGGATGTAAGGGCATTATCACTATAAGGACACTTAAGTGGACAAGGACACGATGTCACGAATTGTCATTAAATCAACTCGATTTGCTCACTTAAACGTTTCTAATTTAAGTTTCCTAATCCAGACTGCCATTGCTACTGTTACCTTATCTTTCATTGAAGACTAAAGTTAGCTGTTATCTAGAAACTAATTCAATCTATCTCTACAGACTAGACGTGAATGACTTTATCTACAGAACAGAGAAACGTAGATAATGAATGACAAATCAATGTTGAATTAAAGCTGTTTTGGCAATTGCTGGCAATCTGCCCTAAACACTTCTTACTATTACTTACGACTATTACTACGTTGGTTCAGTGATCTAATGTGAGTCTAGGTCTCTAGGTGTATGTAATTGAAAGAAGATTTCAACGCCAACTCAAAGATGCCCTCAGCCGTCGATTTCGCTATTAAGGATGGGTTGCACCAGTCTGTAATGGTAAGCAGCGTTCGTGGGTTCTGAATGTGTGGAAAGTTTGTAAGTCGGTGCAAGTCTCAGAATGTCCAAATTAATTCAATTCAATCAAATTTATTTTTATTTCGGACAAAGTCCATACCGTGTTAGTAACATACTTCTTCATTCTAAGGTTAGTATTATATTAATATAGGGTTTTACACATTGGGGCATGCAGCTGCACCCAGTGCTTCAGCCACGATTAGTCCCACCGGTCGGCCACCGTGCACAGGATGGTATTGGAGCCGGCGCGCCACCGTCTCAGCAGCGAGCTACATCGCTTCCTGATGATCGCGTGGAAGCCATCCGCCCCTCCGCGAACATACCCAAGGCGCTGCAGTGTGTTAATATTGAGTTCATTCCAAGATAAATCCGTAGGTACAATTGTGACGCTGACGTTTAACCTCAAATTAGTAGTTAGTTCAAGTCCTTTGTTATAAATAACAACCTTTGTTAATTTCTTAGTCGAGAGCACAACGGAAACACTAATTTATGTTCCCTTGCGAGGGTACTGTACTGTACACTAGGATGCATACAGTCGTTGCGGTGAGTTAACAGTCTGTGTAGGACTGCACGACGCCTCACACTGAAAAGGACTAGATTCACTAGGAATATACCGTCGCTTATGTCGTTTTTGTATTGGGTGGCGTAGTGTTACGGACAGGGAAGTGTTTCCGAGCGTTTCTTGTTGTGGAATGCAACAGTAATATTTTAGTGTGCTAACTATGTAATAACTTGGGATATCTTTACGAATGTGTTTGCTGTCAGACAATAGTTACAATCAACGATAAACATAAATAAAAAGTAAGGGATAAGTTGTAGACTTGTTGTAAAAACTGTAATGAGAAAAAAGTACGAGGTATGTGCCAGGTAAATTCCGAAACGGGTAATAACAGCGCAGCACTAATATAACTCGCGGACGTAATGAAAAGTGAGGTTAGAAAATATTTAAGGGGATCGTTCCAAAACGGGTAAAATGCGAAATATCCCAAAATTATACTTCACTCATTCACATTGATCTTAAATACAATATTTCTTTGAGTGACCATTTGCAGACCTCACTCATTACGATACAAAACTAGAATGTTCGGTCTTGACCTTGGTGCCCGGGAATCATATCGAAAGGGAATTGTAATCGGCATCAGCGCCGACCAGAACTCTCTGTACGTTGTAACCAGCCTCCGTGCACAATAACGTTCATTCAAGGCTCCACAATGAGCTATTTGTGAGTAATTACGTTCTGAATGCATCGCGTTTGCCGCTCGGTGCCCGTGTGATTACTGACCGAGTCTGTTGTTATCTAGTTCATTATTCTTTCTCCTACACTGTCTGTTGTTGTTTCACCTGTGCCTGTCTTAGTTCGTCTAAAATATATGTGTTTTGCATGGATTAAGAAAGGGACAGAGATATAGTGCGCGGCGGATTATTAGGCCGTACATTAACCGGACCCGATATAAGGGATGGATGATGGATTCCTTTAAAAATAGCATGAAATTAGCATAGCTTTGGCTATAAACGTATTTATAGTTAAATTGCATCTTTTGGCATCAGGAATTGATTGGTATTAAAAAAATCAGCAATACGAGATTAAATTTAATAATAATCAATTATTTTCGCATTTTTTTGCGGAGATCAAGTTATGAACAAAAATATGAAGTATTTTTCTAACATCTAACTAAGCTTATAGGGTAACTGTAATTAGAAACTGTTCATCAGTAATTAATTATAATTCCGAGGTTTCAAGGAAGTGGTTTAGTGTATTTCCTACTAAATCGTACTTATAATTGGTATCAGTAATAGACAATGATCGCGCTATGTGAGCAATCAAGGAATGACTCAAAGTGTATGATTCAGCCATCGAATAATCTGTTCCTTGTTAATAAAGTGATAAAGCGGTTGTCTGTATGTTAATTAAATGTTTGTTTATAAACAGATGTTTGATTCTACTTTGTTTATTTGCAATTTATTATCACACGTCTTCGTCCCGAAGTGTGGTTAAAGTAAATTGAGATAACACAAGACAGATTAAGGTAGGTTAAGTTTACCCCCCTCATTCATGCATTTATTTATTGCTCAATCAGGTAACATTACACTACATCAGGGGTTTTCAAAGTAGGGGTCCCTGATGATGATGATTTGGCTAGCTAGCCCATTCACTTTCGTTTCCTTGCATCGAAGCGAAGGGGGGCGTGGGAATTTCATTTTTGGCAGCAGGGGGGCGTGCCTAAAAAAAGTTTGGGAACCCCTGCACTACATATATGCTGATAAGAGTGATAAGAGGTATTGATACAATTATATTCAGTCAATGTAATCAAAATATCCTCATTAAATTAATCCAATGCTTCATAAAAAAAACTTACTAACCACATTATCTAGAAGAGATATTATTTTATTCTTCTGATGTTTAATGAATAATAATGGATACCATATTTAACAAAATAAATGGTAAATAAAATACAATTTCAATGATTACTATGATTATCGGACAGTGTCCCCAGAAGTATTGGCACAATGTTCCCCGTTTTCTTCCCCAGTTTTGTTCCCCCTTGGGGATCACATTGGGCCGATATAATACTTTTAGAGAACATTATTTGTACACATTGAATTACACTGCGAATACATTTTGTAACACACCATACAGACAAATAATGTATTATAGACCGCCCGATTATTGGACTTAATTTTAACTTTAGCACTTTATAATTTTAGTACAGGTTATCTTTCATAAGTTTTGACCGTTTGAAAAACGTGTTACTAAAACATCCCAACATCAAAGGCGTGTCGCACCCCTATCCGTCGCAAGGTAAACATTGCAAACGAACATTTCACGTAAACAAGACTAGCTATCGCTTTTTCATAAATAAAACAACATGGCGTCCCCTTTGCCCATTCATCAATGCCACTCGCAATCACCTGATACTGCGACCGGTTTATATATTCAGGGAGAAGATTTTGAAACTGACGAATGTAGCGGCACCGGCAGTTTGAAACTACCTTTTGCTATCACATCACTCATGGTTAAAAAAGTTGAACTCAGAAGTTAGGTTAGAAAAAAATGACAGGAGACGTTCGTAAACGGATAAACAATGAGTTCTCGTCGCACTCTTAGAATGAAATCGACCGAACTCAAAAAATGAGTTAGCAACACATATCGACTCAAAATTACATATTGCATCAAGATGTGTTGCTAACTCATTTTGTCGATTTGTTTGAGTTCTGTCGGTTTCATTCTAAGGGTGCGATATATTGTCAGCCGAAACCGAATTTCGGCCTATCCTTCAGTTTCGGCCGAAACTATGTTTTTTTGGGTCGAAACTGACCAACACTTCGGTTGGACACTAGTGTTATACACTGAAAAAAAAGTATGGTTAGCAGTAGCTCAAGTTTTAGCTACCAGTAACATAAATCGGGGGACTGGCAAACTGAGTGCTACTAGTAGCGAACATTAGTTTTGTAAAATGACTTAAGTTGTTTTTTACTAAACTGTTAAAGCTAACAGAAATCAAATAAGTTTGGTTGTATAACCAAAACAGTTTGTTTATCGCTAGTAAAAGTGCTTTGTTATATCCTGACTAAATTGTTTTATTAAAAACAACTACTCTATCAGGTTATTATTCACAACTTTAGTTTGATTAAAAGTAACAAAACACTTGAACTAGTTTAGTCTAACTGGTTTATTACCAAATTGATAATAGTACTGCTACTGATAACAAATGTATTCATTTGTCAGTTAATAACGGATTTAGTTAAATATTACTAAACTGTTTATCTATTAATGGCTGATGTTGTTTTGTTACCGAATTATGTGGTTCTGCTACTGATAACATATTTATTCATTTGTCAGTTAATAACTGATTTAGTTCAATGTTACAAAACTGTTTATCTATTCATTGCTGATGTTGTTTTGTTACCGAATGTGGTACTGCTACTGATAACAGATTTGATCAATAGTCAGTTACTAAAGGATTATAGTTACGGGTTACCAAACTGTTTGTGAAATCATTGCTGTTATTGTTTAGCTACCGTGGGTGGTTAGTTTAGGGTTTCCGCAGATGGCCGCTTGGTATTTCGGCATGTCTATTATTCCTTGTAACCAATTAAGAAATTGTTAACAGGGACTTAACAATTTCTTAATTGGTTACAAGGAATAATAGACATGCCGATTTACATAAATAATCAATAGCTAATACTTGTCGACCATTAGCAGAATCCCTATGTTAAAATTCTAGTCAATATTTTAACCTCCAATCAATATTTAAATACCGTCACTTATTACTAACCTCTTTATAATGTAAAGTTTCTCTATGTTAAGTCAACGTACAGTTAAAATATTATACTGAAAGAAATTAAATATTGACTTTTATGAAAATAAAAGAATTTAATTAGAACAAAAGTAGTTTTATTCGAAAGTTCGTGAAAGGGGAGATGACCCACAGGGTCACACAACTATGATAATATAATATCTGTTTTGTGATTTAGTGCGACATAAAGCTGATGTACATAATATGTATTGAGACTGTTGTAAACTTACCTTCAAATGTATCGATGATTACTTGAACTGTAATATTTTTAAAACAACATGAATGTACCTTATTTTTATCTTTCTAGCGCTTCTTTCATGTACGAGCTGTGTATCATATTTTGAGTGAATTGTGAAAATTCTTATGAGAATAAAGAATCCATAAACCTATTTGTACATAGTAAAAAATATTAGCCTTCCTTTTGGTTTTTCCATATTCAGGTGAAAAGGACCTCAATTGATCGAGAGGTACAATAAACTGAATGAACTTCTTAAATTAAAATTTGGGATTGCTGGGGAGACGGGGTTATGCCCACCTGTTACCACCAATTTGTTAGCAGTGGTAACAGCTGGGATTTTTTTCCAATCTTTTACCACTGGTAACAGATGGGATTAAAAATTCCTAACTGTTAACACTAAACTATTTAAATTAACTAAATATAAATATTATAGTGGTAAAAGATGAAAAAAAATCCCTGCTGTTACCACTGCTAACGAATTGGTGGTAATATTTGGGAATAACCCGGGAGATGCTCTAGTCTACAGCAACCCTCAATTCAGTTTATTGCACTTTAAATATATTAAGGTACATTATTAATAGTATTCATTTACAAATTCAATACATATTGTGTACATCAGCTTTATGTCTTAATAAATCACAAAACGGACAGTGTGAACATCAAGTTTCTCAGGGGCGTGCATATTGTATTACTTCTCGTTAGTGCTATTTGTTTGGACTTAGATCGTGGAAATTGTTAGTTTATAGTTGGTGTTATTTTTAATATAGATGTTTATTAAATCTCGACATGACACTGGTGCAGTTTACTCTATACGTTAATACATACTTTGGTTTAATGCTGATTAGTAAGAAAAATTAAGAAGTTGGTTAATCATCATTGTCGTGACCGCAGCTCGAAGTGACTTCTCAGTGAGTTTTCTTACTCATCGATATGTCTGGACATGAAAAGCATATAGTCGGATTTGAAGACCCACCCATGACGGTTTTTTAGTTATATATATTTTTACTCACTATATTTTTCTCTCCTCATTCTAGCAAACTCACTCTTGTATTTCTTTCCTTGTTGTTATTACAAGAAAGCGTAGGTACTAAAAAACCGTCATGGGTGGATCTTCAGATCCGACCATATGCTTTTCATGTCCAGATGTATAGACCGAAGTAATAATTTGAAATACTTGCAAACTGCAGAAGTATCATACTGCACGGCTATCACAAGACGGCGCGCGAGCTCTCTCGATTTTTCTCGCACTATACCTCTCTTTCTAATTTTTCGAATAAGAGAGAGACGGAAAGTGCGAGAAAAATCGACAGAGCTCGCGCGCCGTCTTGTGATAGCCGTGCAGGGGTTAAAAGATACTCGTATATGTGTATTTAAAGACAACCTATTAGTACACTAACGAGAAATAATAGGTATGCACACCTATGGGGAAACTTCCTAATGTTCCCAATTGGGATTTGCATATATGTACTTAACCAGAAACAAAAATTACTTATTAATGATATCAATAATAATAAATTATAAATATTATAAAGTAAGACCTACTTACGGCGATATGTCATGCAAAACTAGTGGCACTTTTACGATTGTTTCTTACTTATATCTTCTAAATCAGATCATACAGGCCAGGCACTAGGAAAATACCTTTAATATTTATTAAATCACTGTTTACAAATTTTGTAAATATTAAAGAAGTTTTCCCACTGCCTGGCCTTTTGCATTTGCCGAGAGCAGATCTGATTTACAAGGTATAAGAAAGAATCAGAAGTGGTGATAGTTTTGCATGACATATTGCCTTAATAATTGAATTGACAAGCCCACCCACTGCTCTCCTGCTCTGGGCCTGTGCCCAGCAGTGGGCTGATAATGATGAATTGAAGCGAACAAATAGTACAGTGCCATTTAACCCAAATCATTCACACAGTCATATTAATTAATTCTTACATATACTGTGTCATTTGAATGGTCGAGTAATTACTTCGAATTAACTTGTAGGAAATTTACTTAAATAAAATAATGTCGTTCGTTAGTCCCCACAGTATGACATCGATGTGTACTATTACGAGATGGTTATTAGCTCTTTTATAACGCGGTAAAAATAATGCCATTGCGTAGTGACCACACAAAGACAATAGCATAGTGTGGTGACTAACCAAAGGCATTGGTTTGCTCACTTTCGCAACCGATAATTTCGTAGCGCTAGATTTGCCACAACTAAAATAAAAAAAAAAAACTTATACGTACCTATAGCACTTACAATTTTTATTTTCTTAAAACTAAATAGTTTGATTTTGTAATAATGCTTTAATGGGGCCGAATTCACTTGGCTCTGTTCTAAACAACAATGGCTATTATATGCGTTGTGAATTGACATCACTAACTACCACTTTGAGATGAAAGCCATAATAAGTGCAAACAACTCTCACACTAAACGCGTCTTTTTTCTTTGAACAGCATTCGCAAAGCTAGTTTTTACAGACTAGTGTTTTATACTTTTCCCCAAACAAAATTTGGTGCGGGCATGAATTTTCGAAAAAAATATTAAATTAATTTAAAAAACGTTGAGTGTACATAGAAAAATGTCCGCCCGCCGCGACGCACTGGAGAGAGGCGCTGGTGGGCCAGGGGCACTAGTTCGCAAAAACTAACATTGCGAACGACGCACAGCCAAGAAACTACCACTATTTGAGCAAATGCATTAATAATAATATAAACATATAATGTTAGTCTATAACATACTATATTGCTCAAAAAAAATAGGGCCACTAAGCATGTTTATTTAGTACGATTTAGTTATGTATATGTTGTTTTGATTTAGGTTGATATTCGTTCAATTGATTAGTCAATTGTTTAATTTATTTATATTAATATGAAATAAGTTAAACTGAACAGAAATTACCCGCACACAAATGGCCCCATTTTGTTTTGAGTCTTATCGTATACAACACTTAAGCTTAACATCCTAATCCAAATAAGAGCCTGACGCTCATAATAGTACATAGTTCTTCAAATACCAATCAACACATATCTGCACATTATTGAAATTTATGACGGTCTAACGCGATATAATTATTTACATTTTTATGTGACGTTTCGGCACAGGCTGCACTGGACTGGTGAAACAAACAACAATATAACTACCCGACAATAGTCTATAATTATACCGCGTTAGACCAACCGAATCTTAAAAACAACGTACATTTACAACTGCACTCTTTGTGTTACGTAGATCTTACCATTTGAAGCAATATTTTTATGACAAGGCATATATGATATTAGACTGTTCTGAAAAATATAAATGATTGTTTCATTTTTGGGTACCTCAACTTCAAAGCAATAATAATGGTCATCGAAATCTATTGTAGACAATAACGAGCATTCAAATATAATTTTGTCGACATTGAAAGCAAAGATATTTTTTATAATCATAAAAATTGTTTCGTCTAGATTTACTATATCTTGAATAAGAACTGTTCCAGGTTTGTACAGAGTTGATTTTACTTTGGCCCATGTAACACATATAAGAGACTGAGTGGAATCCAAATTTAAGTAATTTGTTATTTCATCGCGCTTTTTTTTTATAACTCTCTTTGTAAGCCCGGTTTTAACAGAAGTGTTAACATAACCTTTTAGAAATACTTCATTTAGTTGTAGTTGATGTTTGGTCGCTAAGGTCAATGTAAGGTTCCGACGATTAAATGAAGCTCGTGCAGCAATTTTCGACAGTCTATGTTTGGCTTCATAGCGCATAGACCAAAAGTTGACGAGAGGCCCGAACTTCAACATCATTGAATGATAGTGTACTAAAAAATGAAATTTTGGTTTCAAATTTTCACCTGTCAAGGTTATGTAAAGCTCATTTAGTTCTGATACCAAAAATTTTAATCTGTCACTATTATTTTTTACGAGTATGGGACACATCATGATGTCCATTAGTTTCCGAAGGGTAATGTACATTAGCCAGTATTGATCTTCTGTGGGTACAAAATCACCTACAAGCAAGCCGAAATAACGAAGAAAAGTTAACATTTCCGAAGCTGATAGGCGAATATTACATTTAGAAATGTGATCCATACTCAGAGAACAAGGTTTACTCCCACTATCTGGACCATAATCGAAATTTGCCAGTCTGTCGTTTAAAACTTTCAAAGAAAAGTATTTCAAGTCTCTCGTAAATTTTACAATCAGAAATGACATAACATATTTGGCCACACCTTCCAGTATGTCATGCATTATATCGACACCCGTTTGATTGAACAAATTAAAATTATTGACGGCCAACCATACACATTTCTCCTTAATACCTGCAGTACTACTTGGGCAATTTTGTTGCAATTGTTCATTGTAATTTTCTGTATTTCTAAGTAAATTTGGATTTTCAAAACATTGATTTCTTAAGGCTTCTTTTGTTATGTTACACACTCGACAAGGGTAGTTAGACGAAAATGTTTCATTAAAACCAGTTATTGAATGTATTCCAAGATTATCTCCAATGATCAGAGCTAACGAAAAATACAATTTACCTTGATAGGTGGGCACATTTAACTCTATACCTGTTTCTGACAAATAGTTTAATTCTGTTATAAGAGGCTGAAATATTACGCTGTTTCCAAATGCAGTTCGGTCGGATGAGTGAAATAGTAAAGCTAAAAAGATATTTGCTAATGAAGAAGCCTGGTCGAGCGGTAGACACCCAACGGAAATATATACAGCTCCTAATTTATGTATGCTGGAGTGACTACCTAGAACATTTCCACTTTCATAGTCGTCGAAAAATAGAAATAGAGGAAACACTACCTTGTTTCCAAATCGTTTGAGCTCGTTAATCCAAAAACTGCCTTGTATAAAACTGCTTATACAATTTTCCGACTTAGGTAAACCGTTCATATAATCCAATGTGGCCTTCAT
This sequence comes from Epinotia nisella, assembly GCA_932294315.1. NCBI lineage: Eukaryota > Metazoa > Arthropoda > Insecta > Lepidoptera > Tortricidae > Epinotia > Epinotia nisella. The sequence goes on from OW028676.1 coordinate 23,256,525, forward strand.
AACACCGTCTAGTGAAAAATATTTTTGTAGTACAAATCGAAGAGGAATCATTTGCTCTACACATGGCATTGATACTGATCTAATAACACCACGTTTAGTAATGGTACACATTCTTTGTCCTATTACTATTTCTGTTGGAGGGATGTAAGTTCCTAGTGTTTTTAAAGTGTGTAATCGTTTGTGCTCTGTATTATATTGTTGAAGTGGAGAATGTACAGTTGACAACAGCTGTTCTTTTAAAAGTGTTATATTACTGTCCTGTTCTACATTTTTAAGTATGTCTGAAAAAACTTTTTCTATATTCGAAGTCAAAGTGCTACAGATATATTTGTTCATCCCTATTACAATATCTTGGACAACTTTCCTAGGTATCAGTGGATTTGCGTAAAGCGATGAAATAAATAGTTGTAAAGTATAATCATTATTACTATTATTGCGAACTTGTGAATTTTTGGCAACATTTGTATTGAGCAGAGAAGAACACAAAACTGAACTTGAACTAATTCCAACCGACTCGATAGTTTGTGGTGGTAGTGGTAACGGGCATGAAACTAAATTTGTCCTTTGAGCAAGATCAGAAAAAACTGAATTATTCAAATATTTATCGTGTTCTCTAACTAAATGCTTGCGAAAGGTATTTCTCAAGTGAAATGAACGCGTACAGTCATTTTCTATGCAATGATATGTAGAAAAAATATGTCTTTCATGGGCTGAAGTAAAGTGAGAAAGAAGATTACTAATACTATCAAGTTCTTTCAAACACAAGAAACACTTCGGCATATTTTCAATCTGGATTAAATCTTCTCTTTCGCTTATCAATGTTGTACAATTTTCAGATCAGTTATTAGTACGTCCACAGTTGTATATATTTTTTCGTATTTAGAGTCTAAGCAATACACAGCTTTTTGTATGAATTGCCATACATGCTTACATTCCGATGGATACTGCGCATTTAATACGTATATTATTTTAAAACACGCGTCAACTGCATTTAATATTGATGTTACCTCATATCGAATGTTGTTGAGAACGACATATCGAGCAGAAATCTCCTTTAGTGATGATCCTACGACCATGATAAATGGCTGCAGATGCAATTCCAATTTCAGTAGTTTGTCTCTTCTTCTGGTAATGCACTCTTCAATCTCAGCTGCGCTTTTTACATGAGTGATAAAAGCGTCAAGCACTTCCTGTTTGGAAGGCCGCCACAGTTGTCCTTTTCCTTTCTTGGGCTTGACTATGGTGTGCGTGGTCATTAAAAATGATAAAATCATAAATGCAGCCAAGTCCGTTGTTTCTTCGTCATTTTCTGCCAACAAAAGAAAAGAAAATGATTAATACACCTAACCGATATTAAAATTGAACAATCCATGAGAAAAATCATAAAATAAATACCGTGAATGTAGTCTTTAATTTTATCTGGAACTCTGTCTTTTCTTTCCTGTGTGTATTCAATAATTTTATTTTTGATCAAATGCCAATTCTCTCTTAATTTGTTATGAATATCTGGATACAAATCTTTGAAGTCTTGCAGTATCTGCAAAAAAGATTAAATATTAATATGATAACAAGTTGCAGCTTTATGACATCTTACATAAATAAATACAGTAACCTACTCGGCTGTTTATTGTTATCACTAGCACCTGACAATATATTTGTCGCTCGTCTTCCATATAAACAAGAAGATTGCCGATTACTACGCGAAGACGTAAATATTATTTGCAGTAAAACCAGAATACTAATAGTAATCGGCAATCTTGTCTCAGTTGCATAAGTAACTCTTTCATAATGATAGCCTCTACACGCTCTACTCTCCTCGCCTGTGGGTCTTTTCACAAACAACTCGTGTATTGACGCCAAAATTATTTACAGTTACATATATTACTCTATCCACACTAAATGGCCTAATGTAGTCGCAAAACTGCATACCAGAAATAAGCCTCCTGGTTGATTGAGTGCCTTGAATTCCTCAAAGTATTGATCAATTGTAATACTACTCGCTGCAAGCAGATTTAACCTTTCTTTAGCTGTTATTTTCCAATATAACTGAACAGTCGCCCATGGATCTAAGCAGTTTTTAAGCCATAACATTTTTTCTGCAACATCATCATCATCATTATTTTCCAATAGATTTATTGCTTCTTGTCTACTAGTACTGGGACGCGGCGACTCGGGTTCGCTGGAACGCGACGATGATGCTGTTGAGCAGCGTCGGTTTTTCGCAGATATGACACCTGATTTCAAATAACTTCGTCTTTTATGGCGGTAGCAATCGAGTAGTTTGCCTTTAGCTGTAATTTTTTGAAGCGGACTAAAGGATGTGAATGGCGTAAAGTATATTGCTGAACTTTCTTTTCTGAATACTTGGTTGATTTCATATGCTAATTGGTAAAATCTTGAGCTCGTTATTCTTTTTTCAGCATTTTCTTTCAGTTCGCTAGATATTATTATGCTGCAAAGTTGTCTTCTTGCGGCACTGTTCAAAAGACCACTTTCTTGATACCTTAAAAGAAGGCCTTTCCCTTCATTGCAAGAACTTAAAACCTTGTATACTTCCTGAAAACACAATAAACTCTAAGAAAGCTTCCTTGAAATTTATTGCTTCTATTACAGTCAGCGTCATAAATACTGGGGTAACTCCGATTTTTATGATCACACTGGATGCCGCAGTATTTATGACGCTGACTGTACTAGACCAACTATTACAAATATGGCGATAACTGATAAGGTATGCTTTAAAATGGGAAATTCTTAGCATAAATTTTTAATAAATTAGCACCGAATTATCAAACATGATTACCAAACAATTTAAATCACATTAAACATTAATAAACCGTCGCGTCGGGGGATAGCTAAGTGAAAAAAACAGGTGTAGGCGCAGATTGCAACAAAAGAAAATTTCCGGTCCCCCGACGCGACGACGCTTGGAAAATAAAAATATTTGAACTTACATACGATACTAATTATAATAGGTATAAAATATTATTTGTTAGTTTTAGAGTAAATTTTTAAATTTTAAATTTTACTTTTATTTTGTCCTTTTTAAAGTATACATATTAGAAAGATACAAATTTCGAATCGATAAGACATATGGAAGGTAGTCAGATCCCCTCATCAACTATTAAAGAGCTGATGATCTTCAAACGGCTGATCAGGTCATGCTTACCTTGCCATATACTTTCAATATCATTAAAGTAACATGGTACCAAATTTCGGATCGATAGGTCATATGGAAGGTAGTCAGATCCCCTCATCAACTATTAAAGAGCTGATGGTCTTCAAACGGCTGATCAGGTCATGCTTACCTTGCCATATACTTTCAATATCATTAAAGTAACACGGTACCAAATTTCGGATCGATAGGTCATATGGAAGGTAGTCAGATCCCCTCATCAACTATTAAAGAGCTGATGATCTTCAAACGGCTGATCAGGTCATGGTTACCTTACCATATACTTTCGATATCATTGAAGTAACATGGTACCAAATTTCGAATTAATCGGACATATGGAAGGTAGTCAGATCCCTTCATCAACTATTAAAGAGCTGATGATCTTCAAACGGCTGAACAGATTTTCATGAAACATCGCTAAGAACACTCGGGATAAAATTATCTATGACATAAAAAAACCTTAACGAAAATCGGTTCATCCGTTTGGGAGCTACGATACCACAGACAGATACACAGACAGACACGTTAAGCTTGTTAACACCCCTCTCGTTTTGCAGCGGGGTTTTAAAGGGTAAAAGGTCTGCTAGACGGTCGCCAACACGCCCCTCCGACCGAGCGACCTTGGTCGGCCCCGACCGTTGTAGTATGAAATTTTGTTGGAAACAACTGTCTACACGGTCGGTGCGGACCAAGGTCGCTCTGTCGGAGGGGCGTGTTGGCGACCGTCTAGCATGGGCTTAAAAATAATCGCCCCTCTTCTAATACCATTAAACCTTCTCCAAAATGTACAAATACTTTTCTGAACCGCATCAAAATCGGTCCAGCCAAACGCGAGATAATTGCGGACAAACATACATACATAAAACAAACATACAGGTCAAACTGAATCTCCTTTTTTGGAGTCGGTTAAAAAATAAACAGCTAATATTGAAATATTACCACCTTTCTTCATCAAATAAGTCCTTAAAATTGTATTGCCACCCAAATTGTATAAATTACCAAATCAATCAGCGGTGAGAGAGTGGGATGCCAGCCCGCTGCAAGAGCGCTGGAGGGAGAACCACAAGCCTGTCATCACGGGGTCTGGCTAACATGGGGGAGGGGTTATTTTATTTTTTTAATTTATAATTTGTAATGATATAGACTTTGTCTGGAATAAATTATTTTCATTTCATTTAATTTTGATAGTGTTAACTATTGGGACATTTACCTTAGGTTATATTATATCACAATGGCTAGTTTTTTATTAATTTAAAATCAAATTAATCAGCCAGAACAAATTGGCTGTGACAGATAGTCAGACAAAAAGCCAGATGGACCTAGGCCTAGGCCTAGTAATAATGTAGATAGGTACATCTACAACTTCAAAATACAAAAAACACAAATTTACTTACACATGTGGTTTTGATGTTTTCTTCACGTTCCAAGGCCTCAGGTGGTATCACAAGTAAGGTTGAGTCTGTTAGAATTGGTAATTCGTCGATATCATATGATTGGGATGACAAATTAATGTCCTGCAAAGAATTGTGTTAAATTAATAATATTTGTTCCTAGGACCAAGATGGGGTCAAATCACTTATTCATTGGAAACCAAAGTCACATTCACTAATATCTGAGTGAAAATCTCACAAACTCTTTGTCAGACGCTTAAGAACTCCCTTCTAAAATTGTTTTGAAGTAGGTATTCAAGTCATGCCAGTGACGCCACGCAAATTTAATACTAAAAATTTCACAGTACAGTCACCGGCATTAATATATGATGGAACAAAGGCAGCAAAAATATCTGACATGCTGTAACAGCTCTAGGAATAGTTGTATCTGATATTTTTGCGGCCTTTGTTCCATCATACATTGATGCTGGTGACTGTACAGTTGAGGAGAAAGATAATGCATACCTATACATAGTTACAAAGATATATGTACCTACAACATCACTTCTTATCTCATCACTCAGATACAAATTTAATTAATGAAAATGATATGTATGTATTCCTACAGATTTTTTTATTTGATTGTAATGCGTTTTAGGATACTTATAGGTTAGCATTTCGGACCATATATATGCAGACTGTACATACATCATTGAAATGTAAATGAGTCATATTAAAATATACATTATTCTACATTTTATTATTATTGCATTATTCTTAAATTTGAATTTAGAATTTCACTCATTATAAAGAAAGGTGAAGTATTTAGTTGTTATCTAAACATATTTATTTCTATGTACATATGTAAGCATGTATAATTTAAAACAATGGTTTAGATATATTCCTAGTGTAACATTCACCTCCCACAAATATAATATCATTGTTTAACTTTAAAGTGTATGTTGTACTCTTCAATGCTTTGTAAGTGCCCAGTGATTAAATGTCATTATCATTAATAAAAGCACTTACCGCTACTGCTACTGGCTCTGTCGAACGATCAGTCATAATATTTTTTAATATATTTACTTGTGCCATTAGTTTGGCTCGATGGCCAATTATTGGGATTAAATCTTTTATGTCCCCTTCTGACAACATTTGTAATGTTTCCGCATCTATAGCATGTGCTGGTAAAAAAACATAAAATATTATATTAAAGGTATAAAAAAACAGGTGGCGCAAACTCTACCAGCAAGTACCTACTGTTTGCATTTTGCAATAAGGCTTGCCAAAGGCCTACCGTTTCTGATCTGTTAAGTCATTTTCTTATAAGAAAAGCACTTACCGGGTTGATCACCACTCACTTACTGGTGCCATGGGCCATTGTATGGGCCAACCGGCCTTGCTTACCGGCCGGAACAGTAGGTGTGACGAGTGGTACATTTTGTACTGCATTCTAACCTCCCTAACCCGATCAGAAACGGTAGGTCGGTGGCCAGCCTAAATAGGGCCTATTATCTATTCTGTGACAGGGCAGACTCAACGCCAGGCCAGGCCAACAGGCGGCGGTGCGGCCGGCGCGTCGCAAGCGAATCTTTAGTCCAGAACAAGACACGGCGTGACTGGCGTGAATTAAATAACCATATTTCATTTTGTAACAAGACCGAGCTGAACGTTCTGTTAGGCTGGTTTTAGTGTCACGTGGATAGTCCGCGCGGACAGCTCCGCACGACCAATATCTAAAACGCTCCCTTAAGCTTAATACATCGTACGTGATCCGCGCAGACGGTCCACGTGACACTAAAACCAGCCTTAGGCCTTGGTCGTTCTCACCTGTCGCGGCCCGTCGCCCGCGGCGGCTGTATGATGTGTTCGTAAATGTTCGCGGCGGGTGAGAACGACCAAGGCTTTAGCACGTGGTTAGTACTGATAGGTATCAATTTCAACTTTGATCCGTACCGCGTGCGGGTCATAAACATGCCCGCGCACTCGTTAACTTTTGTTTTGCCGAACTGAAACCATATACTGAGAGCCTATGATGTAATAAAAGTATAGTAAATACCTGCAAATGTCTCTATGTACATTTCGAGACCCCATGACCGTAAATAATCGGCTATTGGATCCACTGGCTTTTCCATCCTGAATTTTGTGTCGGCTAGTAATTTTACATACATGAAGTAGTAACACCAAACAACACAGGGCGCAAAATAACTGTAGTAAGCACAACGAGAGCGACCGACCTCCAACTTCGGTAGCAGTTCCAATTCCAAACAAACAAGAACGAACTTGTTTTTTGCTTTGCGATCCGGAAAGTCGCGCGACGCTACGCGGGAGCGGGAGGGGGACAGGAGCGGGAGGGGGACGGGAGCGGGAGGGGAACGTGTGCGTTTAGAAATCAGCAAACAAAGTTGTTTTGCCAATTCTAATCAATATTTCTTAAACTTTTTATAAACAGTTTTGTAATGAAATACCACATTTTATTTAGTGTCAATTATTTCACATCTATTGTTAGTGATAACTTAAAAATTTGTCCATTAATTGCATTATAAAATTGGCTATGCAGTAATTTAAGTTAGTAAAAATTTTATAAAGTAGATTCAATTATTATTAGGCACTCAATTGCGAAACTATACCAAATGTGTAACCTAATAATTACTATAATTAGCTCACGAGTTTGCTCACCATTAACCAAACATTTTGTGCATGCAGCTAATGTGTATTAGACTACTTTACAACATTTGAATGTTTAATAATAGCAAAACAAAAATAGCTGCAGAAGAACATAACTTATTAAAGATTTAATAAAGTTCACTGAATTATTTCTAGACACTTATTTGGTAATTTATTACTAAACGAATAACATATTAATAGTTAATGAATGCGACAACTAGCAATCAATCATTTTGTTCATGTAGCATTACGAGTTTATCAAACTCACTTTGGTAGAGGTTAGTTAAAAATGTATCTAACAGTTATTGAAATAGGAATAGCTTAACTAGTTTGCAATTGCCGCAAAATTCGTTTTGTAAATTTAGCATAACTTTGGTTACTACTAAGCACAGTTTGGCTATTGCTCAAGTAGTTCAACTAGTTCAGCTATTAATTTTTTTCAGTGTAGTCTCATTGGCTATGGCTAAACATGTTGGTATCAAGGTAGCTGAAAACCATTATTCATCTTTGTAGTGATATTGCTAGCGCGCGTAGCTATCGTAAAATACGAGTAAATTCTCGCAGCTAATTTGCAACAGGCACGAACGGCCGACCGGGCTGTATGTGTGTGTTATATTTATGACGTGAAAAATTAAGTTAGACGACCACTTTAGCTTTAGTTGCTAGTGACTCTGCCTACGAAGCAAGAGGTCCTGGGTTCGAATCCCGGTACGGCATTTATTTGTGTGATGAACACGAATATTTGTTCCTCACACCAGTCACACCCCACCTTTAACACCTTTGCACCGTGTCGCATTAAATGTCATGTTAAACTGCCATGTGAAGTTATCAAACGAGTGAAAACGACAACGACAACCTCTTGTAGTTAACTTTAATTTTAAGAAATACTTGCTGTGCCATTATTTAAGACCTATTAAGTTGTTACTAAATGCATTTATATTCTCCTAGCAGGGCTGGTAACCCATGGAGTCTTATTACCATCCCACCTTCTTCACCGAAGGAGAGGCCATTTAAAATTGAATGTAAAATTTAATTTAAAAATAAGTAAACATATTGTCGTAGCAAATTAAAATTCTTATGTAACAAGGTATTAACAATCAATAAATGGCTATTCTAATTCTAATGTACCACATGATACTACGCAATAAATGAATCATGAAATACATTCAGGTGTTCAGCTACGAGTGTGGGATTCGTTTGGGACTAGGTCGATTTGTGTAAGATTGTCCGCAAAATATTTATTTATATATATATTTTTAGGGTACCTCAAAAGGAAAAAAAACGGAACCCTTATAGGATCACTCGTGCGTCTGTCTTGTCCGTCTGTCACAGCCGATTTGCTCCGAAACTACTGGACCGATTGAGTTGAAATTTGGTAAACATATCTAAATCGGTGACCCAAATATGGACGCGTAAAGTAAATTAATGAATTCTGAACAAGGGGGCCAATTTTGGGGGGTAAAATGGAAAATTAAAAAAAAGTTTCGCAAACTGTATTGTGTGACATATCAAATGAAAGCGGTTGTTGTAAGCTTCTCAGATTTTTTTAAATAATTTTAGCACAAACAGATTTGAAGTAATTTAGGAAGAAAGACGAAAGCTTACAATTCTGAAAAAAATATGGAAAATAGTTGTTTGCCTAAAGATTACAGGAAAACCTATGAGAAGTTTGAGTATTCATAGTAACGGGAAAATTCTCAATATTTTTGTGTATTATATACGGAGCTCTAACAGGGCTCATGAGTGAATTCAACCATTATGTAAGACCTATTCAACTTCAAAGGGAAGTCGAATAGCCTCGATCTAATCTCGAAACGTATTTCTGTTTGTTGGTTTCCAGGAAGTAACAGGTCCTGAGGGACTGTGAACTAGGGTGTCCCGTCAATGTATGGGGGGTTTTTTTTTTAAGCTACACTGTCACAAGAGGTATCGAAAGTTGCGTAATTTTACACAGACTATAGAAAAGGCAAAAATTTTAGAATTACGTAGCATCTTGAGGGCTCTACCGCGCTTCAAAGACGTAGAACTTCTATAAAAACGTAGATTTTACAAATCTTTGAAGCGCGGTAGAGCCCTCAAGATGCTACGTAATTCTAAAATTTTTGCCTTTTCTATAGTCTGTGTAAAATTACGCAACTTTCGATACCTCTTGTGATAGTGTAGCTTAAAAAAAACCTCCCATACATTGACGGGACACCCTACTGTGAACGTCATCATTCACGTAGTGTCGTGTCAAGGAATGCAAATGTGTTGTCGATCAATACCCCAGTTTTCAAAGTTTGTTTAGGCAGGCATTGAATATAGAAACGAAACGTCGAACTCGCCCACCGAGGGTTCCGTACAAAATTACAAATGTATAGTTTTCAGATTTTTCCCTGTACTTGTAGTATAAGATACGTAAGATATTTCTTGCCAAATTTCAAAGTTCTAGGTCAACGGAAAGTACCCTTAGTTGAGTGTCGAAATATACGTTTTTTGCGGTATAAACGGCCGCATTTTTTTTACGTTAACTTAGAAGTTTGATTTTTTCACTGGGAGGGACTGTAGACTTGAGTATACGGTTATAATTTCAACTCGATACCTCCACGCGTTCACGAGATAAAGAGTCTTGACAGACAGACAGACAGACAGGCGTCAGGACAACACAGTGATCTTATAAGGGTTCCGTTTTTTTCCTTTCGAGGTACGGAACCCTAAAAAGACATTGGATTTGTAATTTGTAAACAATAACAATTATAACAATATAATTCTGCTGGCAGCGACCTTGTCGCACAATAGATAAAGTTTGTCGGTCAACGCGCCGGAGGTCGGAGGCGCGTGGTTAGATATGCGTAAGCGCACACATGTCAAACAACTCACATGATTGTTTTTTAACCTGTGGCTCGCCCTAAATAAATGCCCTTACCGGGATTCGAACCCAGGACCTCTTGCTTCGTAGGCAGGGTCACTACCAACTGGGCTAAAGCGGTCGTCGAAATATACTTAAGTTATAAGAACTATGAAGGTAGGTACAATTTTATCCATGTGTATGTATGTGTGTGCGTGGGCGTGAGCGTGTTATGATAGACCTATGTTATGATAGATTAATGACACCAACAATTTTTGTTAATCTGTGCTATAATTGTATAATTAAAAGTTGGATAAGTGCTAAAATGTTTAATTGTTTGTTTCAGGTATGAAATTAACCTTCTGAAGTCTTCAATTTCAACGCCATCGCACCTGCAAGTCAAAGTTATTTATTTTTAAATTTAAGCACAGACAGTATTATACATGGACCGGTATGAATGCCGATAAACTTCCGGAAAGAAAACTTATGCCAAGAGAAAACAGGCGTAAAAAATGCCTAAAAAGTATAATCGTGTTTGCTACAAGACAAAACGATTCTTCTTACAAACTAATAAAAGAGCGGAATGGTTTGTCTGTTTATCATGCAAATTCTAAATAGCTGCCCGCGCTCCGCCCAGCACAGCTGTGTCGCGGTGACAGCCTAACCGTCTTTTTCTATGTGTCCTAATTAGAAAGAGACGGATAGTCTATCTCGCCGTCTTGTGATAACCGTGTAGAACGTATAGTCCAGGCAATGAACTGACAACTTGTATGGAAAAAATGACATATTTGGAAATAATTTATAATAGCTAATTTTTTTAATGTAACGGATATATTATCAATTAAATTGTTACCTAGAGGCAAAATCCAACAAAAAATCAGACATCAAAAAAAATCAATATTTAATTAGCTCCTAAAAAGTCCGGATAATTTTTTTTTTTTTTTATCTTTATTTAGGTTCATTTACATTTGCTTTAAAATATTCAATATAAATAAAATAAAAAAGAAAATGAATGTTTAATTTAAATCTATATAATTACTTCCGAGTGGAAAGTTTGTTGGATTCTTGAATAAAGCATCTTAGAATAATGTTTTAGAATGAAATAAACAAACAAAACGCTATTATAAATTAATGTTTTTCGAAACCGTATTTTGCCTCGGCTAGTAAGCGAAGCCGCGGAATAAAATATAGCTTTTATCCGTCCCAAAAGTCCATGAATTAATTAGAATTTTTAAAATCGATGAGTTTTACATACAAACGTACACCCTCAGAAAGCTACACAATCTCAAACTTTATCTCTTTATTAGTATAGACATTATAACTAGACAAACAACTATAACTAGCTCTTAGCTATAATACGATAATTACTACCTACATAAAATGCCCTTAATGCTGCTCAGACATGGATACTTTAATCAGCTGTTGAATACATATAATTGCTGCGTTCGCGCTTCGTTGCCGGGTAATTAATAAACGCAATTATCGATGCTTCATTTATATCCAATATCCAACTTGATAAAACAAGCTGCAAACGAGCTGAGAACTTTCTTCCGACATTGAAGTCGGTTAATACGTATTGGGAGTAACTATTATTTGTACAGTAAGGGAAATGTATTCACGTACCACCGTAGAACCCTGTCGCAATTGACAGGCCGCCGTCACTCAAACTCGAGTTATATGTCACCTTATTGCGATAGGGTTCTACGGTGGTACGTGAATACATTTCCCTTACTGTACTTACACAGTAGTAGTAGTATTAGTATTACAACCAACCGTATTGTTCTGATCGCAGTTGATACAATAGTACTCGTACATTTCGATGCTATAATCCAGCGATGCTATAATCCATTGCACGTAGAACCGATGGCCGTTGGGGCGGAAAGGTTCTCGAGTGGCGACCACGTACCGGAAGACGCGGCGTGGGTAGGCCCCCCACAAGGTGGATTGATGACCTGGTAAAGGTCGCGGGAGTCCGCTGGATGCGGGTGGCGCAGGACCGGTCAATTTGGAACTCTCTGGGGGAGGCCTATGTCCAGCAGTGGACGTCTTTCGGCTGATATGATGATGATGATGATGAATCCAGCGACCTTTACCAGGTCATCAGTCCACCTTGTTTACCCTTAGCTTACCCACGCCACGGCATGTTGTGTAGCGTAAATATACTATACTCGTATTTTACTTCAACAAAAGTCTTCAAGATGGTAATGTGAATGCCATTTTCGTATGAAGGATATTTCTAATACAATTCATAAATACTTATGAATGTTGTGAACATGTGCGACTAGACTACCGAAGGCCGCGGCGGAATACCTTGACCCGCTGAAGCCCGGTTGTGTTCAAGGACTGCGAGGCTTAGAGTGCCGACAAGAAGAACCTCAATATATTCGAGATTCCTCGAGTTCCTTTTGGGTGTACATTATCCGGATATCCGTGGAACATTAGTTTCGAAACTGGACACCTTGAATTCCATATCTACAGTAAATTTTCTCTAAACGAATATACAATGGAATCCAGTAGAAAATTCCTCTTAAATTCTTGCTCGGAAAGAACAATGCTTTATTTGCGGACGTTTTAAAAAAGTAGCCACGCTTAAGTTTGTAAAAGGAACTACATAGCTTTCATACTTGAATCTACTTGAATAAACTTTATGAGTAAAAACTGGCGGCAAAAAAACGCGTTCACAATTTGTTATTTGTTGTGAATGTACTCGTAGTGCTGTTATGTTGGCAATTATTTACGGGTGACTGCATCCAATCATCCGATCTTGTACCTGATCGCACCCATAAATATTTATCGGCTGTTTAACTTCCAACTATACGACAGGTTGACAGCTATTGAATTGCAATCCCTATTGCAATGAAATAATGTCGTTATTTCGTAAGCACAGCGATTAATCACAGTGTCTTTAAAACCAGATGCTTTAGCAGAAAGAGTGACGTAGCTAGTGGAGCGGGAAAATAGATTGGAAAACTTTTACATATAAAAAGACCGCGTAACAGGCGCAGTGGATGTCGGTGCTAGATTTTTATTATCTTGTAAAGTTGAACGCTCAACTTTTATTGTGCTGTAAAGTCGATCAAAGCTGTATTTGTTCCATTCAGGGCACTGAATGCATTGGACTTTGAAGAGTTTCTACAGCAAAACGAAGCTTCGTATTGAACGTTTAGATTCGATTAAATTGTGTTTTCTGATTTTAAGCTTCAGTATTTACTTCGAGCGCCAAGTAGACGTTTGCTCATTCTTTTAACTTTACTAAATAATAATTAATAAATATTACGGGTATAATAAGGCTTGTGTTGGATGACGACACATTAAATAGACATAAATACTTTCATAAAAATACTACTAATGGCCTCATAAGAAGGCTCAAAGTCACCCAAAAAGCAATGGAGAGGGCTATGTTGGGAGTTTCTCTGCGTGATCGCATCAGAAATGAGGCTATCCGCAGCAGAACCAAGGTAATCGATATAGCCCTCCGAATCGCACATTGCACGTAGAACCGATGGCTGTTGGGGCGGAAAGGTTCTCGAGTGGCGACCACGTACCGGAAGGCGCGGCGTGGGTAGGCCACAAGGTGGACTGATGACCTGGTAAAGGTCGCGGGAGTCCGCTGGATGCGAGTGGCGTAGGACCGTTCAATTTGGCACTCTTTAGGGGAGGCCTATGTCCAGCAGTGGACGTCTTTCGGCTGATATGAGGATAATGATGATGATGACATATAAATATCCAGAATCGGAAACCTATATTCTTGCTCATGACACAAATAGGTATTAGCTCTTACCGGGACATAGAAAGCTTGACATTGCAGTTCCGTCACTCTTAACCCAGCGCAACCACGGGAGCGCTGGCAACTCTTTACCTCTAGGAACACAACACCACATATCGTCGGGGATCGTGCAATACCGCGTAACTAGCACTGGTAATATCTAGTTAGATATTAGATAGAATAGTGTATATCTACGCAACACCCATAGTGCAAAACCGCGTACCTAGCACTGGCAAATACTGCTGGTGCACAACACCCAACTTTACAGGAGAAGCTTAAGACGTTTCTAATCAGGATTTTACGCGGAATTTCCCTATGGGTGTTGTGTAGATTAGATTTTTTGTTCTGTAGATTACATTAGACACTTTTCTATGGTAATATCTACACAACACCCATAGGGCAAATCCGCGTAACTGGCATTGGTTAATACCTCGTATCTAACAAATGTAGCCAAATTGAGATTTCCCGCCAACGGACGTAAAATCCTGATTAGAAACGATTTAAGCTTCTCCTGTAAAGTTTGGTGTTGTGTAGACACGCAGTATTTACCAGTGCTAGTTACGCGGTTTTGCAATATGGGTGTTGTGTATATACGCACTATTTACTAGTGCTAGTTATGCGGTTTTGCACTATGGGTGTTGTGTATATACGCACTATTTACCAGTGCTAGTTACGCGGTTTTGCACTATGGGTGTTGTGTGAGTACGCAGTGTTTACCAGTGCTAGTTACGCGGTTTTGCACTATGGGTGTTGTGTAGATGCGCAGTATTTACCAGTGCTATTAGTTACGCGGTATTGCGCGGTACCATAACCAAATGAACAGTGTGAGATGGGCAGGCACTTACTCGGAGGAATACAGGTTGGAATGCGGTGTGAGACAAGGGGGGTTGACGTCTCCACGGCTTTTCAACCTGTATATAAATAACTTGATCGATGAGCTCAGCAGTGCCAGGGTGGGGTGCTCAGTTGGTGGCCAAATAATGAACAACGTTAGCTACGCTGACGATATGGCGCTGCTGGGCCCATCGATTGGGGCCCTGGAAATTTTAGTTGGCATTTGTGAGAGGTACGTGGAGGCCCACGGTCTCAGATATAACTCCAAGAAAAGCGAGCTACTTGTTTTCAAGGCAGGGAACAAAAAGCCGAAATCTGTACCACCGCTTAAACTTGGAGGAACGGAGTTGACTAAAGTCACAAAGTTCAAGTATCTGGGGCACTGGGTCACCGAGGACCTCTCAGATGATCTCGATGTGGAGCGGGAGCGTAGGGCATTGGCAGTGAGGAGCAACATGTTGGTTCGCAGGTTCGCACGTTGTACGAGGGATGTCAAAATAACCCTTTTTAAGGCATTTTGTCAGACTTTCTACACGTGTAGCCTGTGGACCAAGTGCACGCAGAGAGCTCTCAATGCCTTACGTGTCCAATACAATAATGGTTTCAGGATGTTGTTGGGGCTGCCTCGCTTTTGCAGCGCATCAGGTATGTTTGCAGAGGCTAGAGTTGATAGTTTTCAGGCTATAATTCGTAAACGAGTTGCCTCCCTGATGCGCCGCGTGCGAGACAGTGACAGCAGCCTCCTGAACACCATTGTTGATAGGTTGGAATGCCCGATGGTGGAGCACTGGAACTCCATACATTCTAGTAATTATATTGTATTGTTTTAATTATTTTATTTGACTTATTTTAATGTAACTTTAATTTTAAATTGTTATTTTCAATGAATTTATTAATTTTATTTTGTATTTATGATTGTATATGTATATGGACTTATTATGGTTCGAAATAAATGATTAATAATAATAATTGCACTATGCGTGTTGTGTATATACGCACTATTTACCAGTGCTAGTTACGCGGTATTGCACTGTCTCCGACGATGACTACAAAGCAATTTCATCTCATGATATTGTTGAACTTACTTATGCTGAGTTTCAGTCGCATATGTTCTCGGTTAAGTTTCTCCGTAGCTGACTGTACTATCGCCCAAGGGTATGGGTTCACACTTTCTGTTCAAAATCGTCTGCACATGCATGGCGAACGCTCGAAAATGACCCAAGAAGTGTGAACCCGTACCCTTGGGTGATAGTACCTACACGGGCCATCAAAAGCAACCTACATATCCTAAATAACAGCTACTGAGAACTGATGATGTAACCACATGCTGGGGGGCCACGCGGGGCGCCCCGTGAGGCCCAGACAGCCCGACGGGACACGTGCCAACGCTGTTTATATACAGGCCGGTAGCTTCAACACACGTGGAAATGTATCTGTTTGCTATCCAACCGCAATAAGTTTGGGAATAGGATACCTCATAATAACAGCTATAACCCTGGATAGGGTAGTTTCCTCATGTTAAAATTGATAGCGTTGTATTGCAAAATGGATAGTTAACCATCAAATAATTGTAGTAAAGTATAAATTACAAAAAAAAACAACATAAAAAGATATGGACCTTGAAAGTTTAGAAAAAATATGTAATTTAAAGCTACCAGTAGAATCCTTACATTTTTAACCTAAACGCAGTATTTTGCGATCGAAACAGCAATTTACTTGATTTTCCATATAACGATTAGTACTACTAATAGTAAACCGTGACGTCATACTTCAATGTCAATTACTTAGTGTGAAACGTTTCGGCTGCCGCCAGCGAGGTCCGTCTTTAAGTAATTATGGGTATTTATGTTCTTTAATTGTAGTTGCTCCCATACAAAAATGTTCCTCTCCAAAAACTGGCTCGAATGGCATCTAAGAAAGATTAGAACTCAAGCTGATAGGTTTATGAAATGTCATATTCGTTAAGAGTCCATAAAATTCACCAGAATTTTTTTCAAACGGCGTCATAAAATGTTAGTTTTACTACACTAGTTTTCAAAATCAAAGTTTTTCAATTCAACCATTAAACGTAAAAAAATTGTAAAATAAATCAAACAATTTTCAGTGCACGCGGCAGTAAATATCAATGTTCTAACAACATAACGAATCTTCAAATCAATAAAAAATCGCCATCCGCATGAGCCAAGACTGTATTTTTAAAACTGCCGTACAATAGCGGAAATTACATTTCATGTGAATATGTTTGTAAACATTGTGGTTTCTATGTGGGCGTCGTCGTATACGACACTCGAGACAGTTTATTTCATCCACATTGTTAGAAATAATAAGGATGCTTTGTTGTTTGTACTCGATTTGATTTCTCTGTTGAGTAACAACTCGATGTTTCGAGTCAGTCACATTCACTATAGCAGAGATTTAGGTATTGCTTCATTTGCCCGAATTTCATATGCCATATAATCCATAATATTCAAATGCAATAAAATCATTCCCAAAACAAAACTTCAAACTTTTTAGGATTTAGGTCAAAATCCTGGATGTAGGTCATTATAATTTGATTTCCCATACCTATTCTCACCGCCTTCACTCCAACTCAACACTAAGGCAGGTCGGTGTAGGTAGGTACGACGACGAGCGAAGCGAGGTGGAGTGTTAGATTGAACTGCGTTACTGCAACCCTACAGCGCACGAGCCGAGCGAGCGAAGCGAACGTGCCGCGGTATCGGCCGGCGAAGCGCTAGAACCGAACATTTGCAACATTCGAACGGCTCGCAGAAATGTAGTTTTTTTTTATGGCAAATGAATATTCTGTCAAGTTAAATTATTGCATATAAAATTATGGCAAACAAAGTTTATGGCATGCGAATGATTCGGGTATACAACATTATAGAAAATAATAATATGTCAAATTAATACTATGGAAAATGAAACGTTATGGAATATAAAATTATAGCAAATGAAGTTATGGAAAATAAAATGCGGGCAAACGATAGACAACTTTTTTTTTTGCTATGCCATGATGGTGAAGACCTGCAACCCAACTCTTAAATTTTGCATTCTCTCACCTCCACACATCACTATACTACCATTCACCACCATCTTCCACCTACCTACCGTTGTAACTACGACAAGGTATACGAAGTGGCCCAGAAATCATATTGGTTGACTGTACGTCAGAAATAGCGCACGCGCATCGAATTAATGCTCTCATGAATATGTACCCGGAACCTTAATTCGACTTGTATGTCATACACATACGACATTTGTATTGTGTGCACCCTTACTTGACTATCAAACCGATTCCAATTCAACAAAGTTCAGTTTGAATCGAGCCGTCGGAACTCGGAACGTGCGAATTGGACGTGCAGTATTGGATTTGTGAGAGCGTTGCAAATGACGGCGAGGCCGCGTCGTTACAATGGGAATTGTACTTTTATTGTTTGCCAGTGCCCTTTGATAAAACAGCTGGTCGTCGTAAGAATATTCCTGTGTTCTGACCTTGTAACACTCATAAACACATACATTGAACATACATACATTGAAAACTTACGCCTGTGTTCCCAAAAAGGGTTCATCATCATCATCATCATATCAGCCGAAATACGTCCACTGCTGGACATAGGCCTCCCCCAAAGAGTGCCACAATGCAAAAGGGGTTGCCTATGCCAAAATCTTAGAGCATAAATAACTGGAGTAGCCATTCAGTAACTTACCCCTCTGTAGAAAACCTTGCACAATGTGCAAAAAATCATACACCTCGCACGAGAACACTGATCATAAAAAGTGCCCGCATGTTGCTGTAAGCACTTGATATTATAAACTTTCAACCACTTCAAGCTTTCAATACACAATTGAGTTTCAATATCCTATGAAGATGCTCCCCCCGCTCCTGCAAAATTCGGCAGACATTTTGTACGCAAATACGACATAAGGCTACTCCAGTTATGTATGCTCTAATGCCAAAACAAATTAAATCCAATTTTCAGTACCATTTCTAGCGGTTGTAGGTTTAATGGTGAAGGATATGTGATAATGTGATAAATTGCAAATCCATCACCCATAACACACTTCAACCAATTTAATCGACTCTTGCAACTCCCACGGCTAGAGATATGAGCATGAGATTAATCTAATCCGGCACCACACACTATACAGTAGCTTCTGCGGTTGACTGGCAGAGAATGCCGTAAGGCATTAAGTCCGCCTTTGTACTTTTTGCTTGTGCAATAAAGTTTAAATAAACTTTAAGTATACCATAGGGTAAAAAACATACCAGTGACTCTAGTGAAAAGGGGTACCTACAAGTCGAAAAACACTACTTTACAGTTACAGGAGACGCAAAAAACCGTTGGACCTACAAATTATTCACAACTTTCTTCATTGTATTTTAACCGCTGGACTTACAAAAAAATCTTTAAATGCAGTTTTACTATTTAAAAAATCTTCTTTCACTTGGTAATACTATTAATTCTCTAAGGTTTAAAAAATAATGCGACTTGTATCCAAGCCAATATGTGATCCTAAAGGATATAACTGAAATTATACCACATATATTTCATATACTTAGTGTAAAAGGACATGCTGTTCAGGTTATTTGAAATAACTCTCTTTATAACTGTTATATACGATCTCTGTTATATAGTGACGCTGCCTACGAAGCTAGAGGTCCTGGGTTCGAATCCCGGTAAGGGCATGTATTTGTGTGACGAGCACGAATATTTGTTCCTGAGTCATGGATGTTTTCTATGTATTTAAGTATTTATTTATCTATACAAGTATGTTTATCGTCGTCTAGTACCCATAGTACAAGCTTTGCTTATTTTGGGACTATAGGTCGATTTGTGTAAGATTATCCACAAATATTATATTATACTAGTTTCCGCCCGCGACTTCGTCTGCGTGGACCCGGGATAAAAACTATCCTATATTTTAATCCAGGCTATAAACTATCTTCGTGCCAAATTTCATCCAAATCGGTTGAGCCGTTTAATCGTGATTGAGTAACAAACATCCAAACATCTAAACATCCAAACTTTCGCATTTATAATATTAGTAGGATATTAGTAGAATACTTAGTGTAAAAGGACATGCTGTTCAGGTTATTTGAAATAACTCTCTTTATAACTGTTGTATACATTTATAAACATTGTAATACATACATATCAGCAGGCGTGTTTCCCGAAAGAGTAGGCAGAGATCACGGACTTCCATTTGCTATATCATATCCTGACCCCATCGTTCACTGTCATACATGCTGAACGACTTATTATAATTTCCTTTAAGCGCGTTAAGCCCAGAATACACAATGGCCATGGAAAAAATCATGTAGACAGATACATTTCTTTTGTACTTGGTTCGGGCGTGGATACAGATGACATAAGAAAAAGATAGACAAAATAGGAACATGAGAAAACAGCAGCTGTTCGTGTTGGCAACTCAATATATAGCGCAATGGGAACAATCAATGACCTAGTTCTCCCGAGAATGGAGATATTGTCCATTCGAAGGAGCACTTTCATACTGAATCCGTTCAATTGCTTGGTAGTTATATATCGTTACACCACCGAGAAACGCCTCACTCCGAATTACGCTATGAAAAGTGGACTTCTAATATATGCAAATACTTCTTAATTCACACTTGGCCGTAAAGTGACAATCCCCGCCCACTACGCGTGATTATCATCATTCGCTTGTCCTTGTCCCATTTACTTGGGGTCGGCGCAGCATGTTTTTTTCTTCGACACTTCTCTATCGCCCGTCAACTCATCACACACTTCCTTCCTATTCATATCGTCTCTCTTGCAGTCCATCCATCTTTTTCTTGGTCTACCTCTTCTCTTGCAACCCTCAACTTCCACATTCATCCGGTTCGAAGGACCATATGTTGAGACTAGTGCCCTAGTTTAAGTAGAGGGATAACTAGACTACAAAGAAATACTGAGTGGACTGTAAACACTTATAATAGGTAACTTTCTACAATAGTCGCGGGTCGCGGCGCGTACAAATATTAGTGCGTGCGAGCACGGTGCGGTACGCGAGGTCAAGTGGTCGCGCGGCGGTCGCGCAGCGGTCGCTGTCGCGTCGCCTGCGCGTGCGCGTCGACGTCGTCATCAGCTAACCGGATTTCTCTGCGCTCGCTGCGGCGGGTCGGTTTATGTTGCTGGGCCGGCATTGTCACCACCATACCCTTCTAGCAACATTACTATCACTACGCGTGCTGCTCATGATAATAAGGATAGCCTCAAATCGCATATTTATCGTCATATACCTGCGAATCCAGCGGTCTGATACATTCTTTGTTTTATCGCCCTAGGTAAGTAATATACTATTATTGCACACCTCACACAAACAACGCAGTTACACTAGTAGTGTTACTGGTAGAGGTAGAAAACAGGCGGTCTTATCGCTAAAGTGATTCTTCCAGACATCCTTTCATTACAAAGATATATAATTTTTGCGTCATTACGTGGCAATAAGAGCGCTCTCTCAAGCTTCTCAAATCAATTTATTTCTGCCATCTAAGGCCTAATTAAAAGTATGAACACCCAATGAAGACACTAATGGGTCGTTCTTCTTTTCGACCGACAATAGCCTGTCCCTCGTCTTATTACGGCATCTCATTTGAGTAATGATGTTTACGGTTTTATAATGTTCGAATGAACGTCCATATTATTTTATTAATTAGTGATGTTTAATATTTCACTTTCTCTAACTAGCATTTTTTTTTAATGTTTTTTTTTTCGTAGAATGCCGTGACAGAGTGGTAAACCACAATGTTGTCCCCACTGAAAGAGTCCACTTTGTCACATGATTTTTTTTAGAAACCAACCGTAAATAAATATTTATATTGGCCAGAAAGGAAACTTTAATTAGTTCTAATGAAGAAACCTATGCATTTTTTTTTAAATCGCACTTCAAACCCCCAATTTTCGATAGTTCAAAAACCAAAAAAACAGAAAAACCTCGGATCATTGTCGGTAAAAAAGAAGAACGACCCTAATATTTAATTTTGTTTTAAGCAGTAACGCTGCTAATGAAATTTCAAATTTCAAATTAAAGAAAAAATTGAAAAGCTGAGGTTGATTGGGATTGTTCCGATTGGTTAATAGCGACGGGCCATGTATGCCTGTGGTCGCCGGTTCGAATCAGGCTCGGAGAATTGACGAATGAAATTTACAGTAATATTTGTCAGATTCGGCGTCTTATATCCCAATACCCTCCTATCTATTGTTTCTAAACTACCAAGTCTGTTCCTGAATACTAATCGATTCTGTTTCAAGTACTCAATACACGCTTTGCAGCCAAGTTGTTATGCAAAACAGAGTAAGTTTGCTCCACGTTCCAACCGATTTAGCGGTGTATCTGCTCTAAATTACAGCTCGCTTGTTGCTAAACGGTGCAACCGTTTCGTTACCATGTCTGCTTGAAGCATTCATTATGCGTTCGTAAAGTCTACACTTTACGAACGCATAATGAATGCTTCAAGCAGACATGGTACGCCTAGCAAGGAGCGATTCGCAAGGTGTCTCAATTAACAACATTTAATTTTTCTGACTCCTTAATTTTGTTTAGGCATTTAATAGTGTTTGAAAAGTTAGGACATACGTATTTTTTCTTTTCATTTTATTTTAAGTTAAACCCCACTGCCCTTTGGGTGACTTTGAGCCTTCTTATGAGGCCCATAGTAAGCGACCGCGTTTCCGTGCCATATGTCAGTGCAGTGCCATAAGACATCTCACCATATAAGATAGTATTTTTATCCCACGTCGGTGGCAAACAAGCGTACGGCCTGCCTGATGTTAAGTGGAAAACCTCGGCATGGAACTCATTCCTCAACCGGAGCGTTCGCAGGAAGAAATTTCGCCAAAAGAATTGCATGTTTGTCGGCCCAGTTTGTCGGACGCAGAATCTGATGTCGTCGTTCTATGCATAATCGGACCAGTTATGTTGGTTATCTTGAAGCGAGTTGTAGGTGGTTGTGAATAGTCAGGAAACGAGTCTACCTACGCGGCTGAGTCAGCGATCGCTGAGATTTCGCCGCGTTACGACAGCTGCAGCAAAACCTATAAAAGTAACGTAACGACGAGCAACTTTTGAATAAATGTGTTATAAAATGAAAACTGACAAAAGGTGCGATAAAAATGCCTTGTAAACTTTCGAGGAAATATGCGGAGATTTTAAAGTGAAGAAATTATGAGCTTAGATTAATATCCTGACGAGTTCTGCGCACGGCATTTGTGATTGAGGGTTCATTCTATTAAAATACCAAAGAAATCGGGCAAATTTTTTGTTGTACATAAAAAGAGACGGTTGGATGAAAACTACATTTTCGTAGTTTCATAATTCGAAAATCCTGAAGATACATTCTATAATCAAGTGAAAGAATTTTTGAAATCGGATGAGTAGTTTCAATTATTACTCCCCCACATACAAACTTACACTCCACAGACTCTTTGTAATACGCTCCAGAGAGGTTTAACTAAATATGCATCGTGGAGTACGGTGTAATCTGATAGCGCTTTACATGTACGCAGTGCATTTGACGTCGCTCGCTGACGCACGTGCGCAGCAATTTTCACGGTTCGCGCCGCAACAAAGACCACCAAGTTATTGTTCTCTATTACCTAATTCGCCCTCTTCAAGGCTTCTCAACCCCGGCCATTGTTTCAAGCACAATAACCTTCGCAGATAAACGAGAACAGACCTCTTTACAGATTTCACAAGACGCGACTCAAGTTCCTAATTCTCGCCAAGGCTAGTGAAATTGAATCTCGTATGGTTTTGTGTTCGAACGTAATTCCAATTTCGCGCAACGAGCTCTGCTATTGTAGGTCCCGGATTAGTTTGAAAGAGTTTGTATTCCAAGGGTCCTGGTAAGGGCGCATTTCGAGGCGGCATCACGTACAGATTCCAAATGAAATTTCCAATTGTTGAGCGGAGCCAGGCCCCTTGGGAGCTCTAGCCTCTCGTAACAGTTTGTTTGAGTGTTCTTTCTATGAATGGCGGATCTCAATTTCTATTCCCGTCTATTGAATTATTAAGCCTGCGATGAGGCTTGTTAAACTGCGCGGTCTTAAATAATTCATTCAATTCGGCCCGAATTTGCGGTCAGTGCGGCCGTATTTTCATTTTCTATGTAAACGTATTTGTACGAGTATGTACGGTCGACGCCAAAAATACGTTTACACTATTCGCCTTATTGCAATGGAATAAGGTGCAAAATTGTAAACGTATTTTTGGCGTCGACTGTAGATCATACGGATGAAGTTTACCGGATTACCATCAGGGTGTTTCGGGGGCAGCAGATGGAAATCGAACAGTTGAGACGTCATATCCTTGTCAACATCATCACCATTTCAAAATAAATAAGTAATTTGGGACAACAGCACTTATGTACCGAGATGAAGAGCGAGTTTCTCCTGACACGAGTGTTTGTAAAAACTTACTAGGAGACCTGCACATTTGTATTGTATGTTTTGTACCGTTGTTTGGAACCAATAAATTACTATCATTATGGCATGGATGCATGCATTTGATTGAAAAATGAGTCTTAAAAATCATATTTATGTATGTTAAGTCCTTGCCGACCTTCACACATGAATACAGGACATTAACATAATACAAATTAATATCCTTAATGTAGACATTTTTTACTCAAATTAAACCACGAATCAGGCCATATTCAAGCAAGCCAAAGAATAAATAAACCAAGGAAGCATCTCAGCTCCGCACAAATTGAATCTGTTTTCTGCCTGAACCTGCGATATTGGATTTGTCCCGTCCACTTCCTTTCTACCTAGGTTACCTAGTTACGTTTAGCTTGGTTTGTGGCATATTCATTAAGACCGCCTTCGCTGTATTCCTGTGAAGTTTGAGTTAGTTTGAGAACTAAAGCGCCTAGTTCCTTATAAGGTGAAGTTTCCGCGCCGGTTATCAATATTGAAACGATCCGAGTTTGTAGTACTTTCAGTGCAGTATAAAATGACCCTTAACAACTCACATGGAAGAATTCGTCCCTTATTAAGAAGTATTTAAGTGCAAGAGATTTAAGCATTCGTGGCTTTACGACCGACATAAACTCGGTCATGCTAGCTGGGTAGGATAGACATAATTAAGAAATTATTAGGCTAAATTGTATCGTGCGGTACCGCCTGCATGGGTTCTTCATAATACGCGGGCAGCTAGTGTCATCATATATATCAGCCGAAAGACGTCCACTGCTGGGCATAGGCCTCCCCTAAAGAGTGCCAAATTGACAGGTCCTGCGGCAGCTAGTGTACTGTAGAATAATTTAAAAAGTATATTCCATCTACAAGAGCCTACCTTTTAAATACATGATGATGTAAAAGCCACATAGCGAACTTTGTAAACGCAAATAACTCCCAAACTGTTGACGCACTGATAAATGTTCTGGTCGTGGAACTAATGACTTCCAACGAAACATGTAGAACACACGTTTTGTTCTTTTACAGGCCACGAATTCTAATTGAGGGAGCGTTAAATAAATAAGTAGACCCGACCTTCGCCATCTGCGTCCGCTCTTGAAATAACAGAGATTCTGGGGTTTTACTTTAAAAGGGATTAAGTTGTATGTACGTCTAAAGCGGTTAGGATATTTAAGAGACTCAAATGTCGTTGCATAGTCCTGTACGGACGCTTGTCTCATTTAGCGTAGGCCGGTAAAACAGTTTTGTAATTATCTTTTTGTGAGGAATGTAAAAGGGAACACACCAGTGGATTTTTGTAAATGAGCAGGATGAGTACTAGTTTCGTTTTTAGGGTTCCGTAGCCAAAATGGCAAAAACGGAACCCTTATAGTTTCGTCATGTCCGTCTGTCCGTCTGTCCGTCTGTCCGTCTGTCCGTCTGGCCGTCTGGCCGTCTGTCCGTCTGTCCGTCTGTCCGTATGTCACAGGCATTTTACTCGAAAACTATAAGGTGTAATTACATAAAATTTTTAGGATAGGTGTATTTTGTTAGCCGCTACATAGTTTTGTAATTAAATGTCTAAAAAAAATTTTTTTTAGGGGTGCACTCCGTACATAAAACTGAAAGTCAAATTTTTTTTTCATTTTAAGCCCACGTGTGGCACATCAATCGATAGCCCTTTTAAAATAAATATAGGGTTTCTCAGCTACTTTTTTGATTAAGTGAATAGAGTTGGAGATAATCGCCCCGAAAGTCACTAAAATAGTGCCCCCCCCCCTCTAATTTTTTAACGGTGTATTTTAAAAATATGAAAAAATTCATGAACATAGGGCTTATTAAATTCTTTCACCGAAAATTGTTTTCAACAAGATCGGTTCAAAGGTTTTCGAGATATTGCTGAAAAACTGCCTTCCTTATAGAAAAGGACGTAAGTGCCGTACGATTTCTGTCACGATACCACCTTTTTAATAGGCACGGAACCCTTCGTTTTGCGTGGTCCGACACGCACTTGGCCGGTTTTTTTTACCCCCTACATACAAACTTACATTCATTTTGTTTATTCTTAGTATAGACGAGCGCTGTTTAAGATTGCAACTAACATAAATTCTAAGACTTCGGCCTGAAATATACAGGTTCACTGCTACTTAACTCCATAATTGTTATTTAGCCTCAAAAGCAGCTTCGTTTATTACAAGCTTTATATTAACTTGACTTGTTCGTATGTAAGTATACAAGTATGTAAGTTGTCCGTCAAAATTTGCAATCCATTCTTCAGTCACTTGCCGTTATCCGATTGAGCTGAAATTTTGGGTATTAGTATAGTTTGGATGACAATTTAATATTATGGTACCATAGAGCTGATCTGATGATGGAGACAGAAGGTGGCCATGGGAATTCAGTATTTAACCAATAGTTGATGATGGTATACAGAAAAGTACAGTCGGCAATAAAAGCTTGTACCAAAAATGAAATTTTTGACAGAAACTTATAGCTAAATATGCAGAAACATGGTTTTGTATAAAATATAACGTTTGAATACATCATTAATATTGTAATTAATCGGTTTACAAGACAGAACAATAACCACATCATGACTGTCTCAATTCTTTACTTTCATCTCGTTTTCTTCGCAGGAAATAACGTACTTAAATAAAACAATAATCTTGACCAGAAATAGCTGTTGGAATGTAGTAACACTAGGTTTTAAGTTTAGTTTTAAGCATGATTTTTACTTATTTTGTAATTTTAAGTTAAATAAAGGTTGTTTTTCTTTTTCCTGAAAACTTTTTTTGTCAATTTTAAATTTTTCGATGGAGTGTTTCATTATGTTATCATGAATTATTTTAGATATTAAGCAGTTATTAGAATTCACACACGCCAAGAAAACTATAGTGTAATTTAAGACTTTTGTAACCGTACTGCGAATAAACGATTTGGCTTTGTAACGGGCCATTGGATCCAAATTGGTACTTTAGGTAAATATCTACGGTCTATAATTTTCCCTTTATAACGGTGTTTTACCAACCATCCGCAAGTTTCGCAACCCGCGAAAGCCAATATTATAATTAGATTGCGTGTCTGCACTCCATTAGGCCGCGCCCGACTGTACCTGTCATACGGAGCTTGTACAGTCAGCATCATAAACATGTATACATTCTATGACCTTATTACTTAGACATAAGGTCGAAAAGTGTGTTCATGTTTATGATGCTGACTGTACCTTACAGGTGGACTTGCAGACAAAACTACCAATAGTTTAGATTCAGAGTTGTTGATATCATACATACCTGGCCATAATGTGGAAATTATATCGTCCACTTGCGGAAAGCTCTTCGCCAGGGCGAGATGTAATTATACAGTTATATTGACTGATTTTTATTTTTATTTCATTGCAAGTTTGAGAAAAGCACTATACAAACCGCGGCGAGAAACGGGGTTGCCGGCCGCGTATCCCTGCACTGATCCCTGCAACCCTTCGTTTCCCGGCAATACATGTTAATTATTAAATTTGCCAAAAGACAATTCACTACACAATCAGCTCACTTATACAACTTCATAAATAACAAAATAAGTATATACCCCTTACAATTCTACAAAGCCAAGAAAGCTATAACTTGTTGGCTAAACACAATTAATTACCAAGACACAGAGTCACTTCTATTATACGACAAGTAAACCTGAAAATAGAATCCTCACATACATAAATGAATCATGCACACACATTTACACACACAAACACACGCACACTCACAAACACACACGCGCACACACACACAAACAACACACACGCGCGCACACACACACACACACACACACACACACAAACACACACACACACACACACACACACACACACACACACACATACTTGAGTAATCGCTAGACGGTTGCTTAATTATTATACATATATTCCTTTTGTTTTGTTTAAATTCCTAAATTTATAATTTATAATTGTACCTAGTATAATTAGACTACGTGTTAGTCAATTAGGTTAAAATCTACAATACCCAAGCTTATTGTTAGAAGAGCGGGTCCTCCTGATACAGTTATACTTTACTTACTAGGAGGTCCCAACCTTATATGATACAAAACTTGTACAGTTTAACCTAATAAACATTTTTCATTTTCATTTTTCATTTTCATTTTCAATATAATTAACATGTATTGTACTCCTGGTGTGGTAAGAAAAATGTCTCCAATCACAGGTTTATCCTTTGCCTTCGGCTTGGGCGTCCAGTATCTGCGATCTGAGACATTCATAACCACTACTGCTGAGATGGAATCGTTTCGTGGCACTATTTGTTGTTTTTATGTGCTGTCCATGTGCATGTTGTTGTCATGAATAAATGATTATTCTATTCTATTCTTTGTTTTACCGCCCTAGGTGAGTAATATACTAAATTATTGTCAAGTACCTACAGCAGGCACAAATTAATGAAAGAAGATACAGGAAGTCAGGTAAAACAGCAAGTGTCCAAAAGTTAATTAAGTTTGTTGTCATAGTTTTACGAATTTGCCGATAGATGGCGCTGTACCGCCGGGAAACTAGCCAACGCTAGTTTGCTGTAATATGTAGACACTAGGAACGTTTTTTAAGTTTATTAGAGATTTTGTGTGGTGGAATTAATACATTTTACACGCCACTACTCGGAAATGTGGCAAAAGATGGTCAGAATTCAGGCTTCAAAGCTAGGGTTAGTTGGACGTCGCACGAACAGGCCATCTATGACTTCAAACTGTCCAACAATGTTATTGTTGGACAGTTTGAACAGCGATCGACCAATCACAGGGCCCCGCGCGCGGTCGGCCGGCGTGCGTGCGCCCGCTCCTCCTCCGCCTGTTTAGTATTATGATCTTCAATTAGATACTTAATTTTGATTTTAAATTATAATTATTTGCAATTTCCTCGCAGTAGGCGTGAAAAGCACTATGTTAAGCCTCGGCCGAAAGGGCAATAGCTGGACTCGTACTTTCGAGGGCCTCCGCTACGCGTCGGCCCTCGAACTAACTCGTCCATCCATTGCTTACTTTCTAGCCTCTTCAACAATGTACTATTGTTAAGATTACTGATTTCGGTGTGTTATTCTACGCTCCCCTCGAGACCTGAGGTACTTCTGTACAACAAGCGCTTTGTTTCCAGACAACTTTGGGCATATAAATAATGTTAAAAGATTCATTGTTATTATCTTTAAACGCTTTTAGTTTAATAGACTTGATTTTTAACCCTTCGAGTGGCAGATCGTAATTAGCACAAGACGGAGAAAAGCGCGGCCATTTTGAAAAAAAATGACCTTGACCTCGCGGGGTGGTCAGGTGGTTCCTCATGTTAGAAAAATGACAATTTCTGACCAGACTGACAAGTATAGTCTAAACGGGCATAACGGAAATTCTAAAAGCAACGCCTACGTCAATATGAAGTTAAAAGCAGCGATAAAAAAATCTATGGCTTATGACCTAAGATTTTTTTACGATGCCATTCGAACCAGTTTTTGGAGAGGAACAAATCTTTGTATGGGAGGAACTACAATTAAAGAAAATAAATAACCAAAAACTGAATCAAAGACGGACCTCGCTGGCGGCAGCCAGAATGCTTTGCCATTAGAACTAATCGTTGTATGGAAAATCAGGTAAATTGATGTTTTGGTCGCGAAATACTGCGTTTAGGTCCATTGTTGTCTTACAATTTTGTTTCTATAAAAGCGTAAGGATTCTATTGGTAGCATTAAATTTACATAAAAAAATGCATAATTTTTCTAAACTTTCGAGGTCCATCTTTTATGATTTTAATTATATTTTGTAATTTATACTTTATTACAATAATTTGCTGGTTTGCTATTTAGCAACACTACGTTATCAGTTTTAACATGAGATCACAAGACTATTGGCAGCCATTTTATATTTGTACCGCGTCCTCGTTCCACAACCTTTATGGCACTGATGTAAGCGGGCGCCCGTGACAAATATCAAAACAATCCCAATTCAACACGTACAATCCAACATACCACTTTTCCTTCCATTTACAGTACAATAACAGCTAGTATAGTGAAGACCGCGCCCTGCACCGCCCCTGCGTTAGGGCG
This sequence comes from Epinotia nisella, assembly GCA_932294315.1. Classification (NCBI taxonomy): domain Eukaryota; kingdom Metazoa; phylum Arthropoda; class Insecta; order Lepidoptera; family Tortricidae; genus Epinotia; species Epinotia nisella. The sequence goes on from OW028676.1 coordinate 23,286,666, forward strand.
ACGATAAAATTAAACCCATCATTTACCCCACTAGGGCTGGCGGGGCGGAGTGACGTTGCCGTCGTCGGAATGTTTAAGCATTTCACATTTCTGGATAGTTATGAAATATTTTTTTTAATACAGTTGCTCAAAAAGTGCTACTTTACGTAGCTGTTTAGCGTGCGGAAAGTTGGTTTTCGCGCACTAGTGCTTTTTACTTTTCCTTGTACAAATTGTACCATTAATTTTTATGTCAATAAAAAATAAATAAGATAGAACTGTATTAAACTGCATATAAACTGTATTTAACTTCATTTGTATTTCAATGATGTTACAGAATTAATAATATAAAAGTTTCAAATTCCTTACTTATGGTTTTTCTTATTTTTTCGCGACTGTATTAAAAAAAGTCGTTCGATACATGTGCGGAAATGTCATTCTTCACTCGTCCCTCGCCTGCGGCTCGTGGCAAGATATCTCGGTGCTCGTGACGTAATGACATACTTTCCGCACTAGCATCGAAATATACTATTACAGTACACATGCTACTTTCCCGCACGAGTGCGGAAATGGCACTTTCCGTGCATATGTCGAAACTTTAAGGAGCCATATGTACTGTAAAACGTTGTACGATACACGTGCGAATAGGTAATTCGCAACTCGTGTCGATTTAAAACACTACCTTCGGTCGTGTTTTAATTTATCACCACTCGGTGCGAATGTCGTATTTTCTGCACTTGTATCGTAAATAACTATTTCTCAAACATGCAATTAGATATTGACGTTGTTTTCTTTATTCGGCTTCGAAGTATCACGTTCCGAGTGAGGCGAGACGAGAGATCCGTAATGCAATTGCATTTCATACAAAATTGGAGGCCTGCAAAGCGACGTTCTTTTGTTTCAATGGCAATTCGTAAGATGGCGTCACGGCGTTTACCCCCATTAAAAAAGGTTAGTAGTTGACTAAAAAGTAAATTTCCTAATTACATCTGATAAAAAGAAAGTAGCTTCAGTATTTTGTAAAGGACAGGACCTTGTAACAGCTGTAACTTATATAAATGCTTTTTTATGTACGGAAAATTAGAGATTCTAAAATACAAAATAAAATAAACATTCATTGCTCCGAGCCGGATTCGTAGCAGACGCTACAAAATTAGATTGAAAACGCACTGAAAAAAGTAAGTAAGTCATTTTCTGTATGTATGTAAGCAGTTATTTAGTTATTCACTGGATTTTATAACTGGCAACCCTATTCAAAGTCAACCGCGAACATTAAACCCCTTAATGTTTCGAATTTCACTTAATGCTCTATAAAATGGGTTTTCGGGAGCTTTACGTTGCTTTTGCGATAAGATTGTCATCGACACGTACAATGCTTGCTTGTGTTTGTCAACTAGATGTATCGTGACATATTGACAGCGATTAGACACGTTTAGGATTCATATTCGTTGACGATATTGATAAATAGAATTTTATATCATTCGTTGTCTAACTTCGGGTATTTGAAGTCAGAATCACGTGGATCATGGTTTTTAAAATAAGACATTATGGTTATGGTCAACAGGCAGATCGCTTATTGAGATCTCTTGATACTATGTCGGTAGCAAACAGGCGTACGGGTCACTAAATGGGAAGCCACTTGTAGTGTTGAAAATTTCCGGAAAAAATCCCGTTTCTTTCCGGCTCGTTTTTTTCGGATTTCTACAGAAAAAAACCATGAAATTTTCCGCTTCAATTTTTCCGAAAAAAACGGAAAAAACGTTTTAAACAGGTTTCAATCGGTTATTTTTCTTAATACCGGTGGATAGGTGAATGATTATAGAGTTACTTTGCCATTGACATCGGTGTCAGTTCAGTTCAGATTGTCACAGTTGTGTCATTACTCTTATTGTTTTTTTTCGTTAAAAATCCGAAAAATACGGAAAAAAACGAAAATTTTATAAATTCTTGAAAAAATCATTTGATTTTTTCAAGAATGCTTTCTGATATAAAACTCCGGACATACATAACTTTAGGAGGATTTTATTGACAGATTAACAGGTGAGGATTTGAGACTAAGTAGGTATACCTATCATTACAGGAATAGGAACTCCATGTTATATGACTTATATGTATATTAAACCATTCATTGCCGTGGACGGGAAATCGCGTCCTCATTTGTTTTGACATTTAGAGCTAGTAATAACAGTAAAAAAACCGGCCAAGTGCGTGTCGGACCACGCACAACGTAGGGTTCCGTGCCTATTAAAAAGGTCGTATCGTCACAGAAATCTTACGGCACTTATATCCTGTTCTTTAAGGGAGGCAGTTTTTCAGCAATATTTCGAAAACCTTTGAACCGATCTTGTTCGCTTGTTAATAAGCCCTATGTCCATGATTTTTTTCATATTTTATTATGTAATAAATTACACCACTTTTGCTGATATGAGCACTTTAAGTTACTATTTTTTTATTCATGCATCATCTCCGCTGGGCTCCGTCACGGCGCGTCACATGAATCGTAGCTTGCGATGTGAGGCGCTCATGCTGCATTCCGAGATTGTTTGGGTTACCGTACATGCTAATGCTCAATGATTCGTTCATCGGCAACTTGTGATAATTTAATTATATTACCAAATTTAATTAACGTGGTTCTCATAGGCATGTAAGAAAAAAGGCCAAAGAAGTTTGTAGGTACCGCCGATCGGAACTGAATCGTAAGATTTTAAAACTCTTGCAATTTCTGAAACATTGAAGACGCGTGGATCTAACGTATCCCTACGAGCGCACAATCCGCATTGAAAACAAATAGACCCCTCTAATTGTCATTGAAGGTCAACGAATAACACGGCACTTTATTGAAAATTTTAACAGTTGAGGCAATGGTGAATGGATGAAAATATCAGAATTGCCTAATAATTTTTTTGGTGATAGGAACCTTCCTTAGCACCACAAAAAAGTTGGAGATTTTTCAACTGCGTCAATTATTTTTGAAAAACATAAACAGTTTCCTCACTTACATTTTCGGTCAAGGATGATCAAAAGACTCTTTCCTTGATCCGTCTCATATTACGAAAAATATCTTAAACAAATCTCAAACATTTTTTTGGGTAAAGTAAACATACACGTAAAGTGAGAAGCTTATAGCAGGGGCAGTGAAAATCTAACCTCCCTCTGATCACGTCGAGTCTGTAAGAGTTCAGAGGTCAAAATAAACTATACGCTCATTAACTGAGTGCCACATTTATTATCTTAGCTCTGTGTGAATCTAGCCATCTGCCGCTAGGTGCGATCGCTTTTATGTGGGTCATAGAGTATTCTTCTCTTACTAGCAAGTATGTAAGTACTACCAGCGGGACGAATACTTCATGTCCGACATAAAAGCGATCATGCTAGCTAGACTGTGGGACATCTTAGGTTTGACAGTAATATCCCCACGGAATAGAATGTATCTAGTCGCTGGGCGACCGACCTCTGCTCGGGTGAAAATAGACAACAGACGAAGAAAACGAATTTTCCCAGACAAGAGACCTAGGCAATGTAGATAGGTACTACTAATTAATCCCATTAATTACAAATCTTTTTAGATCTAGGTACAAAATTACACATATCGATATATTTTTATCGACGTCTACCGTGACTATTTTTTTTACGAGGCAATTTTCAACGCTAGCCACTTGTTTGACTTTGAAATAACTCTTATTCTATAAACGAAAAAATAACTTCTTAAAACACACTTAAGAAAATCACTAACAAACAATTAAAAATCCTTCCAGCGTGTAAATTCTGTTCATAAATATTATTTTCGCCTAACGACAGTATTAATATTAATAAAGAAACTTTTAAAGGCACTCTCGTGCTGTTCATTCAATCGCTGAATTATCCAAATGGAGACCGAAAACCGTTGGAAAATTCAAAACGATATATCCCACAAACGATAAAACAGTATACTCTCTCCTGACCGGTTTCGGCCACGGCGACTGCTTCAACTCTGGCGCTGATGTGGTACATGTGCTCTGGTGTGGCTCACGTAGCCGATCTTATTTACGAAGACCCGAGTACACATTGGGCGCGTGAGCACACCATTTACAAAATGATAGCTGACCGCCGCAGGTGGTCGGGCGTTCATAATTAACAACATTTTATTAAAATAATTATTCAAATAAAAACGTTACACGTAATGAGATTGCCAAAACTCCCTAGCTCATAAAGCGTTAAAAAGATATCAGATCGCAAGTAGCGCCAAGCTTCCTACTCCACACGGCTTAACTCTACCAGCCACGCTCTACAAATTCTACATCTTGGCTAAAAAGTATAGCTTTGTTGGGCACATCCCGGTCGCGCGTGCATACGGTATGAATTTATGATATTAATAAGCGACGGGTCAGATTCGGAACGTGAGCAGGACGGAAATCTAATATGTTGATATAGTCATGTTGGCAGCGCTGCCTCGGGTGCAATTTTACGTCACTGTTACAGTATCTGTGGCACGTTTTGGTTTTTAATCAGGCTTTGTGTCAACTTAACATTTCGTGCTGCACTAATCTGTGGTAGTAACGTAGGACACGTTTTCATAACGGTTTATTTTATGAAAAAATATTATGTACCTAATGTTTGTCATTTTTATTGGTTATGCACTATATTACACTCATTTAAAAGAAAAAACGCAGAGGCGAAATTTAACGCTCGCGTTTCAAGTAAGCCAGTTTTAGATACTCAGTTATAGTAAGTATCTGTTGAATTATAGAAAACTCTTGCAGATTTGCAGTTGTAAAATGGCTTCCGTATGCTTTCTTTTGACATACTGTAAAAAAAAAAAACAAAACCTGTAGCTCCATTTAACACTCATCAGAACTTCGAAAAACTTGGAAAGAATGCATTTTTTCTTTCGTTTATAACATTAATATACCGTAGGTTTCTATTAGCAATCAGTAGGTAGTGATGAAAAATGGTTGTCTGTAAAGTCGGTTTATCGACGATAATTTGTGACGGTTTTTGGGAAAAGGTCCCACTTTGTCGATATGGAGTTAAGAGTAGTTCCTAATACTACAGATCATACGCTATCTTTTGGTGAAAGATTCATGTCTCTAGGTGCTATAGTTATTTTTTTTAAATTCTGCAAAGTTGCAGAAGTGAAAAAGCGACAATTGAGAAAACGTTGGTTAAAGTTTGGGATGGCAGAAAACACACTTCTACTTTGAAGTTATGGAGTGGTTGGTATTAAATGAATGGGCATACTTTAGGGATTTCAAATTAGTTAAAATCATGTATGTAACCTTAGTATTTTGAATGTTATGGAGGCTTGAACATAAAAACGGGACGAAAATATGTAAATCCTGAATATGGGTTTATTTCTATATTATATTATACGGCACGCAGATTTATCATTAAAGTTGTATTTATAAATGGTTTCCCATGCTGAAAAAGACAGAAATAATTCTGTGGATCCTTTTATTTAGTTATTATGTCAAAAAGTTAATAACAAATGATTTGAAGAGTGCCATGCATAAAAATTAAAATACACGTGTCTCTTAATATATAACATGAGATTACTTAAAAAACATACTTATTAAGCATAGAAAGTATGTAAAATATCAAATTATAAGTACTTTTTGTGTGTATAAAGTTTAGTGATTTTATATAGGGAGGGTCCCACTTTGTCGATTTACTAAACTTTAGTGCTTCTTCATTGAAAGTGTTTGTGTTTGGTATATTTTTCAGTTTTATGTATAAGATAATGGTTTGTTATTGTTAATCTAAGAGTCTTTGATACTAACGTCGTTTGTTTAAACTTATTTAACGTAATTGAACGAAATTTCTTTTCGACTCAAGTTTAGTGACCCACTTTGACGGTTTAGTGGATCATACGCTAAAAAATTACTACAAGTATAAAATCATAATTTATAAACATAGGTGTAATTTGCTGAACCAAAAACAGTATAATTACAAACCAAAAACCGGCCATGTGCGTGTCGGACCACGCAAAACGAATGGCCGTGCCTATTAAAAAGGTCGTATCGTCACAGAAATCTTACGGCACTTACGTCCTTTTCTTTGAGGAAGGCAGTTTTTCAGCAATATCTCGAAAACCTCTGAACTGATCTTGTTCAAAACAATTTTCGGTGAATGAAATTAATAAGCCCTATGTCCATGAATTTTTCCATATTTTTAAACTACACCGTTCAAAAATTAGAGGGGGGGGGGACAGAATTTTAGTGACTTTCGGGGCGATTATCTTCGACCCTATTCACTTAATTAAAAAAAATGCTAAGAAACCTTATATTTATTTTGAAAGGCCTATCGATTGATGTGCCACACGGGGGGTCACAATGAAAAAAATGTTTTTGACTTTTAGTTTTATGTATGGAGTGCACCCCTAAAAAAATTTTTTTTGTCATTTTAATTACAAAAGTATGTAGCGGCTAACAAAATACACCTATCCTCAAAATTTTATTCAAATACACCTTATAGTTTTCGAGTAAAACGCCTGTGACATACGGACAGACGGACAGACGGACATGACGAAACTATAAGGGTTCCGTTTTTGTCATTTTGGCTACGGAACCCTAAAAATGGTGTACGTATTGAAGCTATGAGATGTAGCAAACGGATCGAACTCATCGCAACGTTTATATAAGTCGCCGCGCCGCCTCGTCGGCGACATCAAAGGCACCGCCGCCGCTAAGCGCTTTGTGTAGAGCCGACGTGGGTATGTACCTACGCCGGTCGGCTCGACGCGCAGCGCAAGCGGCGACGGCGATCAGTGCGAGGCAAGCTACCGCTGAGGTTGGGTGTAGTAATGTGCATCAAGTAGCGTATGATCCACTAAACCGTCAAAGTGGGTCACTAAACTTGAGTCGAAAAGAAATTTCGTTCGATTACGTTAAAAAAGTTTAAACAAACGACGTTAGTATCAAAGACTCTTAGATTAACAATAACAAACCATTATCTCATACATAAAACTGAAAAATATACCAAACACAAACACTTTCAATGAAGAAACACTAAAGTTTAGTAAACCGACCAAGTGGGACGCTCCCTATATAAAATCACTAAACTTTATACACACAAAAAGTACTTATAATTTGATATTTTACATACTTTCTATGCTTGATATGTATGTTTTTTTAAGTAATCTCATGTTATATATTAAGAGACACGTGTATTTTAATTTTTATGCATGGCACTCTACAAATCATTTGTTATTAACTTTTTGACATAATTACTAAATAAAAGGATCCACAGAATTATTTCTGTCTTTTTTAGCATGGGAAACCATTTATAAATACAACTTTAATGATAAATCTGCGTGCCGTAAAATAGAATATAGAAATAAACCCATATTCAGGATTTACATATTTTTGTCCTGTTTTTATGTTCAAGCCTCCATAACATTCAAAATACTAAGGTTACATACATGATTTTAACTAATTTGAAATCCCTAAAGTATGCCCATTCATTTAATACCAACCACTCCATAACTTCAAAGTAAAAGTGTGTTTTCTGCCATCCCAAACTTTAACCAACGTTTTCTCAATTGTCGCTTTTTCACTTCTGCAACTTTGCAGAATTTTAAAAAAATAACTATAGCACCTAGAGACATGAATCTTTCACCAAAAGATAGCGTATGGTCTGTAGTATTAGGAACTACTCTTAACTCTATATCGACGAAGTGGGACCTTTTCCCAAAAACCGTCACAAATATGATATCGACGATTTTTTTCTGTATGCGACAAAGTGGGTCGCTGGGCACTAAACTTTGAGGCCCTAAAAAGGTGCTTCAAATGGAGATTTATGCGTCGTCATCAAAATCATAGGTTTATTACAGTCTGTTCTATCAGTTTTCATCGAAAGTTGATTTTCGGTAAGTTTTGCCATATTTCACTAAACTGCCCGTAACTCCGTAACTAGAATCGACAAAGTGGGCCCTTTTACTAAACACCGTCACATTTTACGTGATAAACGTCATAAGAAAACATTGATGAAAAACTGCATAACTTGTATTTACTCGTTTATCGCTAGGAATACTCCTGTGAAGTTTCAAATGCAATAGTCTAACTAATTTTGTTTCCCCATACAAACTTTGGACCCCCAATTCACCCCCTTAGAGGTTGAATTTTGGAAAATCCTTTCTTAGTGCACCCCTAGACCTTATAAGGAACCTATGTGGCAAATTTAGAATCTCTAGAACCAGCGGTTTGGGCTGTGCGTTGATGATCAGTCAGTCAATCAGTCAGTTTCTTTTTCAGGATTCCGATACCTCACAAGGTAAAAACGGAACCCTTATAGGATCACTCGGTTGTCTGTCTGTACGTCTGTCACAGCCGATTTGCTCCGAAACTACTGGACCGATTGAGTTGAAATTTGGTACACATATGTAAATTGGTGACCCAAAGATGAACGCGTAAAGTAAATTAATGAATTCTGAACAAGGAGGCCACTTTTAAGGTGTAAACTGGAAAATTAAAAAACAAAGTTTCGCAAACTGTATTGGGTGACATATCAAATGAAAGGGGTTATTGTAAGCATGTCAGATATATTTTTTTATAATTTTAGCAAAAACAGATTTCAAGTAATTTAGGAAAAAATACGAAAATTGACCATTTCCCCCCTTATCTTCGAAACTACTAGGACTAAAATTCTGAAAAAAAATATGGAAAATAGTTCCTTGCCTAAAGATTACAGGAAAACCTATAAGAAGTTTGAGTATTCAAAAACACTCATGAAATTTAGATTATATACGGAACCCTCACAACGCGAGTTGAACTCGCACTTGTCCGGTTTTTTATATATTTAGATATGCCTAGGTATTTTTATTAGCAATCAGTAGGTAGTGATGAAAAAAAAATTCTGTGGAAGTATTAGAACAGCAGGTTACATAGCCAAAAAAAGATTTGAGGTAATTGACTCAAATTAAGGCGATGGCCGCGAACTGCCGTGCCGAGAGAAATGTTTCAAAGCGGCTAACTGGCAAGGCCGTTGGTTACACGATTTTTCCACGTTTATTCGTTTTTCTGTTGTTGGCTGCAAAATATCTAAGCCTTTGGTCACGATCTGGTAATAGTGCCTGATCCGATTTTTCTGACTTATACCTCATTCCATAAATAACATTAGATTTTTAACGGAAAATTGTGTACGTTTTATAAAGAAACTAACTTAACCGCCAAGTATAGTACCTACTTTACTTCCTTGATGCACTTATAAAATGTCACATAGTTACTTAATACATTATACCTAGGAAATATTTCTAGATGTTACAAATATATTAATTCATTTAACTAATTGCTCAGCACCTTATCATTGCTAATGCTCGTTCAAGAATACCCCGCTTCAGCCCAGACATCGGCTTTTTGATCATCCCTCCCCACCCAAAAGGGTCCCTCCCTTTCAAACTACAAAGTCCGAGCAGGTTTCCAATACTATTGACTACCCTAATATGCAATAAATTATATGGAACTACCCTCCTATTTTACAAAATCATCACAGTTTCTTAGTTCCTCTTGGATACCAAAGGGGAATATTGAACTGGTTTTTCTTATTTCGATCATTAAGTGATTTCAAATAACAATACTAACGTTTTTTGCGTTTCAAAATACTTTTCCTTGAATTCGCATGACGATTAACGCACGAGTTTTCTAATCTTGAACAGGGCTTTAAAATTTACCAAACAAATCATAGTCTTTATGTTGACGTATGTCCCCTCTCTTAACCCTTTAGAGGCCTAGGTCGCGTATATACGGTTTAGCGTCAACAATAGAATAATCAGTCAGAATGTGCGCATCTACCCTTATGTGTCAAGTTCAAGTTCAGTGTGTGTGACAATGTACCTACCGTTCAAAAGACAAAAAGGCTGCAAACAAATCGTATATTATCAAAATTCGTCCAATAATATTTAACACTAAAGTATCTATCTCTTTGTTTCCCTTCAGCAATAAACGAAGATCTCTATCAAAAGAGCAACAATAATTCAAACCACTGGCTTTGCATTACACGAGCGGACCCAGCGAAATGCAAATAAACATTTTTTCATTTTTTTTTGAAACACATTCAATTTGTTAGCGCACTCCATAAAGCAAAGTAATAAAACTACAGAGCTGAAGCTGTGCAAAAACCGGTAAAAACCGGGAAAATCCGAGATGGAATAACTATAAAAATCCTCTTGCTGCCTCGCCAATCCCCGCTGGGTGCTTGTTTTCCTTTGCTAGGAAAATAATAAGTAAAAATACGCGGTATTAGCTTTTGCCTCGGTTGGAGCTTCATCGGCAAATGTACTGGAATAGAATTCTGTGACCTTGGGGACGTATCTAGCCATAGACTAAAGTCAATCGAATATAATGTTGACATTTAGTAACTTCGAATTTAGAATGATGTAAGTATTTTTGTAGCGTAGATTTCAGTTATTGCCTATTTACAAATAGTATACAATGTTTTCAATGACAGCTTTTTGAAATCGTCTTCTCAATTATAAAATTGTACAAACTACATAATACTACAACTGCAACAACTTCTGGCCTTCATTTGTTAATAAAAAAAACCGGAAATGAATTATCTTTTAGGAGTTCTGTTAATTCGCTCGTCTAATACGACTTTGCCGAAATTGGTGCATAAACTGTAAGTATTCACCTTTGTGTGGCTAAGTTTGTGTAATTTTTCGATAATTACCTTAATTGACCATAAATCCGTTCTATCTGCCTACCTATTATTCGACTGCACTTCTCGTAAAATATTCAGAAAGATTGCGTGTTTCATCTCCGCCATGCCAAAAGATAGGCCACACCCCGAACTATCATTCAAATGCCGAATACGACCTTTTCGAGAATATTATGCAGATGTCAAACTTTTATCTCAATCTTTAAACATTTAAAACCACTTTCAGCCCGACTGTAAAATGGGAAAATTTGCAAATATGTAAATCCGTCCACACTGTTGCCTGAAGTTCTTTTATACATGTTTAATGTGGCACTAACAACCAAGGTCTTAAACAAAGCTCGAACTTAAAAGGTCTCTTGACGTGTACGATTTGAGTCTTCTGCCTTGGTGACAAGGTCCGATATTGCATAAACTTATTACCAAAATATCCGTCTCAGTTCTGTGAGTGAGTTGAATGCTGGGACGAATATGGTTGCATTTTGTTGTCAGAGGATAATGTTTGTGTTAAAGAGATGGAAATTTGAGAGGTGGGATTTACATAATAGCAGTTGTTAAAGTTTTATTTAACTTTACATCGTTTAAGCTCGAGCTTTATTAGTACAGTCTTGTGTAAAAATATGGGTGCATACAACTTACTCATAAATATATCTTTATGTCAAGGTTTTGATACATATTTATGAGAGGATTAAATCGATACATATTTTTGCACTTGACTGTTAATAAAATTGCAAGTTTTCATAGGCTGCGGTGAGCGCTTATATCAAGAGAGCCTTACGCTTGTTTGTAACTAACGTGGTAATATATCTAGTAATGTTAATTATTGTATTGTATATGAATTATTTTTGATGTGTAATGTGTTACTCGTATTACCAATAAAGTATGTCTATATATATATGTCTACCTATTCGGGGGGTGACTTTGATTAAATAGGTTTTTCTCCGAAATCATTGTTTTTACTTGTGGGTGAATTGTGGCAGTGAATATATTAGTATGCTATCTTGCTGTATTAAATCTTCTTAATATCAAATAGTTCTGCTTTTATACTACATTATAAATTATGAAAGTAAGGTTTACGGTACCCAAAAATTAAGAAAATTAACTACAGATTCAGCAACAAGTCTTTTACTCCTAGAACAATGCAAGTCGGTCACGTAGTGACGTCTTTCAGGTCGATGTGCCCTGAATCGATACAACAATTAACCAGCACGTCACTATTTAACCGACTTCACTGTTATAATCTCTTATGTCTCTCGTCATTGATATTGCAATCACGACTTTGTAAACAGGTGATACAGTTGAAACTTCTTTAAATTGAAAACAAGTGATACGTCGCTCGGAAGTAGTCAATTGTCAGTAGTGTTTGCGCCCCGTCTCCAAGGTTACCGATTCGATTATTATTCGATACAAATTATAGATGTGTAGTGTTGTGAAGCTTGCGTTTTTTCGGTTTTTATTTACGTCGTATTATGTTGGCTTGATTAGAATTTAATTACTTGTTAATCTTGTTGGTTCAGAGTGAGTTGTCTTTGAATCGATTCGGGGTAGGCCTTAATTACTATTAAACCCTTGTTACAGTTAATGGGCCGTGGACGCTACGTACATTAGTGTTAACATAAACGTTATTGTTTTATGACTTGGTTATAACATAGCAAATAGTACCGTAAACCGGGGTTACTTTAGGAAAAAATGTACTTTGATAATTTAAAATGTAGTATAAATAAATAAATATCGTGGGACAATTCACACCAATTGCTCTAGTCCCAAACTAGGCAAAGCCTGTACTATGGGTACTAGACAACGGATAAACATACTTATATAGATAAATATATACTTAAATATATATTAAACATCTAAGACTCGAGAACAAACATTCGTATTCATCATACAAATATCTGCCCCGACCGGGGATCGAACCCAAAAAAAGCAGAACTATCTGAAATGAAGAAGATTTAATCGTGTATACAGCAAGATACAATATTACGATTAATGATAATGAGGAGGTGTATAGTGTCGCTGCATGTATCTAATGCGGATTGAATATTATGTTAGATCCCGTAATATAAATATACACTCGTCGTAAAATGTTCACCATAGGTACATATGTACAATTCACAAAATGTACAGTAAGGGAAATGTATTCACGTACCACCGTAGAACCCTGTCGCAATTGACAGGCCGCCGCGTCACGCAAACTCGAGTGATATGTCACCTTATTGCGATAGGGTTCTACGGTGGTACGTGAATACATTTCCCTTACTGCACCTACTTAAAGAAAGTAACGATAGGGAAAAAAAGATGTTCAAACATCAATCAATTAGTAAAATAAAATACCTAATCTCAGTGACTGGTAAGTGTAAAATTCGCTATTTATAATTTTATGCATTGTACGTCTTCGATTTTCCGTTTTGTGTAGGATCAATTAATTTTGGTGTACTCAGGTGTTTAGTTTATGTGCTATTGAGTTTTGTAGGTACATTTAACATTTTGCGTACAGTTCTATTATTAGAACTATCACAATGACGAAGTGGCCATAATTCGTAGAACGACTCAAGTGACATCATCTTAAAAACTCATGGGCACATCATTAACCAATGTCCTTTTTTGTTACAGGTATGCCTCGACGTTTACGTATGTTCTATATATCTACATTGTAGAGTTCCATCATCAGGTATGGTAACTGCCCTCTATAAGCTTGGGAAAGATATGGGTGAATTATCTACTTGAGTTGAGGAGCCGTAGCATGGTTGGCCTTATCACGCGACAAGTGACAAGATAAGAGCGTCGTCTCGTTCTATCGAACGGTGTCAGCCAGTGACGCACGCTCTATCCTATCACCTATCGCGTGACAAGGCCAACCATGCTACGGGGCCAGGAGCCGTAGCGCCCAGAAAAGTACCCAATTATAAAAAAAATATGTTTGGGGAGGTACTACATGGCTTAATAAATAAAAAAACATGTATTTATTATTCTAAGATGTCATCAATCACATCATTTAATTATCGCGGTGGTTTTTATTTGTAGTTCGAAAAACGTTTGTATGGAAAGCGACAGAAAACGTTGACCTAAGCTGTTTACAGAAGTCAAATAAATGTGCTGCATACTATTAAATCCTACAAAAAACTGTTCTTTCTACCAGATACTTACTTGTATCGGAAAGGAGGCTTAACCACCAAATCCCCTTTAAGCCTAGCAACGTTCCCCGCATATTTACGATCCAACTTCGCCAGATATTTGCCCCAAACTTGGGCCCTAATTTCGTTACTATTTTCAGAATTCATTGGAACGATATCGAAGGCAATTTGCCCATGAGTCCGCGGAATTTGCATAAGAATTGGCATCATTATAGGATATTTTGAAGGATCTGTAAAAAGTTCGCAGTTTGCGCTTTAGAACCGAGTTTGTTAGAGATTTTATCAGTTTTATATTCATTTCTTTGGAAGTTGCTTATACATATAGGTATTAAATTCGAGCAAGTTATAATAGATTTTACGTCAATCTAGGCCGTGAGTGGGATTTTCTGGACGCTAAGCGAGGAGAATATCTCACTTCCTGGTCAAGGCAAGACGTAAAAGTTTAGACAAACCACGGGCGGTAATTCGTAAAGCCCCAGATCGCATATTTATACGCACACCTAGGTATGTAATGTACTATTTCATCACACTTGCTCGTAAAAGGCTTCATAACGCGCATTGGGCGTAATAGTTTTTTCCTTAAATTTTATGTCACTCATGCGTCAGTTAAAAAATCAAGGAGGTTTAAACTCAAATTCGATGTTTAAAAACCTATTTATAAATAATAAACTAATTGATTTAAAGATTTATAAATTAAAATGTGGTAATTTAGTGTCTCTGTAAAATAATTTTTAACAGTGATTTTAAGTTATGGCTGTACGCAAAAGGGTCTTGCCCTTCGTATTTAAGTCAAATACAAGAAATGAACGATTGACATTTTGTGTTTTCTTATTGCTGTTGGTATAATTTTGTTTAAAATGTTGTTTCCTCGCAAATGTGATGAAAAACATTGTACGGTTAGAATTGTACAAACATCTCTTACCGTACTCGTGGCACAATTTTGCGATCTCATCATACTCAAAACCGATAATAACAGCGACACAATAAAACGTAATACTTCAATGTCACCGGATACTAGTAAGGTAAAACTCACTATAATTTTGTTAGGAAATGAAGTAATTTGACATTCACTCTTTTGAGTTTATGCTAAGCGATAACAAATTACAGTGCGGCCAACATAACACGCGAAGGTCTCAAGTGCGGCTGGCACCGCTGGCTCACATGTTGGCAAACATGGTAATCTCTGACAGCTGAGATTGAGTTAACCTGTGGTGCATGTCCGCGAACTAAAAAAAAAACGTAGATAGAGGATTTAATAGATGTAGAGAATAAATTAACCTGACTGAATTGAGAATGGTCAGAAGACAATACATCCTCGACATCTCATGTCCTATACACTTTAATTTAGTTGTATTATATCCATGAAAGACCAGCGCTAGCTGTCAAACTAGCAATTTGCCGAGCTGGGTTCATTTCGTGACATAATCTGTGATATTTTAATTTATTTCTTGTTTTATTTTCTGTACGGTCACGAATAAATGTTTGAATTTGAAACGCAATCGTCTTTTATTTCAATAGCTACTATAGGAACGGCACCTTTAAACCGTTTATATTAATTACCGCTTCGGAGGTCACATCAGGGGGGTAATCACGTAACGTTCCGAACGTGCGTCTGACAGTTAAATCTCAATCTAACTGTCATTTTTCCATATAAAATTGACGTTTAAATCTTACAGACGTTCGTAAGAAAAGTTACGTGATCGACCCACAGACCTGCTATTCTGTAACTTTTTTAAGCTCACCTCAACGCTCAATCTTTTCTTTGAGTAATAAACGAATTTTTACAGTAGGCATTTGTAAACAGCTGGTGGTATTTTTATGGATTACTAGCTTCCGCCCGCGACTTTGTCTGCGTTGACCCGGGATAAAAACTATCGTATATTTTAATCTTTATGTAAAATTTAATCGGAATCGGTTGAGCCGTTTAGGCGTGATTGAGTAAAAAACATCCAAACATCTAAACATCCATACTTTCGCATTTATAATATTAGTGGGATAGTGGGTCGGTAGTAATTGCATTATAAATATACATCAGACGCTTCGTGCGTAAATAAGTATTAAATTGTTAACGCAAGGTATTTCTCATCCCTGTTTACATAAAAAAAAACACGAAAAAAGGCAACGTAACAAATACCCACCCAATTTAAATATCAGCTTACTCCCATTACGTATGTGAATAAATTCTGAAACGTTCACGATAGGTATTCTCCTTAAAATAACTTTCGGGAGAGTCTCGGGACCTTAATAAGAAAACAGTGTAAAAGAAAAATACTGAATCCTATATTTATGGCCTACTAAATTGTAACGTTATTAGCTGAAAATGGGAAAACTCACCTAACTAGGTACTCGAGAGTTGCCAGCTTCCATTTTGAAGAGGAATTCTCGCGAGGGCAGCGAGTATTTTTGCGTTTGCGGGAATATTTCAGAAATGCGTTTGCCTTTTTGGTGCAAATTACGTTAATGTCGTGGCCGCTGTGAAAAAAAGGCGGCATTCTTGTGCATGTTCAACCTTAATTAATGTGACCCTACACGTGTTGATAAAGTGCAAGGTTGCTACAATATATGGTGAAACACAAATGTAGGTTTATTTGTTATTTGTGTTATGTCTATTGTGTTACGTAAAATACTGATATATTTTAAACATTACTAGATAAATTAAAACACCTCCAACTGATCTACAGACCATCTCGACAGACAAGACTTTAGATTTAAAAATTCGCACTAATAGGTCCATCCATTTGGGAGATACGATATCACAGACAGATATATACACAGATACACATATTAAACTTAAAACAAGTCACAACACTTTTCGTCAAGGTTTAAAAGTTATGAGCTTCTAAATTCGACTGTAGTATAAATATGTACATTATAAGCAGTACCATGGGGTACAGTGATAGGTCAGAGCGAATCGTTGGCTATATTTTAAGTTTTACAATTACTAAGATATTTCTACAATGAATAATGATGCATAATGTAAGTATATCATAATGTAGTTAGTCATATCGAAAAGGCCTTTTTATAAAACTATCGGGTCTTTCGAGCGATAACGATTTTTAAAACAAATTATATATATTTGGAGCTAGTGTGATCAAAGGTTCAAAAATAACTTTAAAATAATGAACACGCTGCCGCATGTCTAGATTTTTTTAACATAGAACTATAAATTAGATAGTACAGATAGATTAGTATAGAAAAAATAAAAAAAATACCTCAAACTAAAACTTAACAAGCTTACAAAATAAAATAAAATTGTATTTGTCACAAGTTACAGATTGGCACCATTGTATTAGTAATGGCCGTATTTGATATCCATGTTAATAGGAAAGACAAGAGATAATAAAAAACGCCTATTTATATTTGCAGTAAATAATAATATGTGCAATAAAGAGTATTTGTGTTGTATTGTATATTTAATAAATTTATATGGTAAAGTCAGCCTTTCTCATTCAAATGAAGTAGGTAACTTTTTCACAGGCATTACGTGAGCGGTATAGTGTCTGTCTGAAAAATTGTAAAAAAATGAGTCAGAGTTAGGTATTGTCTGTCTTTCCTGTACAAGTACGTAAACCTATTCGCCGCCACAGAAAAAAAATCGAGGTGGCACCCCCACGCCACGCAAGTCTTAAGTGTATTGTTTTTGAAATTAATATGAAGTCTGGCAGACGGGTGGCAACAGTGACGAACTGGAGTTCAAGTCATGATGTTGATGATGATGATGATAATGATGTCCTCCCAGACGTATCCGTCGACGGCGACATCCTGACAAAAAATATAATCTAACTGGAAAACTTCGTGCATGGGCTCGCGCCGTGTGACTTGCAAAACCAAATTTGGTTTTGAACGTACGACAGCAAGAGACACAGTGAAGCTGTCCACTAGAGTTATAAGTGGTAGGAGGGATTGGGCCGAGTTATACGGAACTGGCGTTTGGCGTCCAGATCTTCGAGACGGGTGCGTTCGAAGTCATTGATACCCGTATTGACAGCAGTCCGCCAGTCCGATCTCTGAGTTAGCAAGTTCCTCCCACGACTCGCATACTGCTGGTGGCAGACAAGTGGTGCTTTAGGACATCCTTGTATCGCAGGTACTGCCCACCAGCCCACATATAATCTAAGCCATCTAAGGGCACTGTCGTCTTGTCCTCTCGGTTATTGTAATAAAGTGATACAAAACGGGACTTCATCCCCTTGTCCAGTTACCACAATACGGAGCTCTCCGTTGATTATTAATGAAGCAGAATCCTCTTACTTTCCCGCTCATTGGTTGCCGAGGGCCCTCGATGCTGGCTTACTGTTATTATAGGAATAAGCCCTTGGGAGCTATCGCTCTTTATTAGAAATATTCTCCAATTACGCTAAATACGTTTTGCAAAATAAATAATATTTGACTGTATTAATTTGTGATTTCCTTTTCATGTATATAATCATTCATTTTTACTAACAAATTCGTTGGCATTTTTTCGTTTATCTATAGTGCCTGCAATGCGGCCACATCTCAAATGTATTTTACTTTTGAGATGTGACCGTATTGCAGTGTGCAAGAACAACATCTCAATTGTGTTTTAATTTTGAGATGTGGCCGTTGAGCAATCACTAGGCGTTATCTACTATATCAAAGGATGTTGGTCAAAGGATGAACATGGATAAGACGAAGATCATGTCAAACGTCCACGTAGTACCAACTCCCATTTCAATCGGAGACTTTACGCTCGAAGTTGTAGACGAGTATATATATATATATATACCTACCTAGGACAGATTGTCCAGTTAGGTAGGTCCAACTTCGAGAAAGAGGTCAATCATCGAATCCGACTCCGCTGGGCAGCATTCGAGAAGCTACGGCACATCTTTTCGTCCAATATTCCGCAGTGTCTCAAGACGAGAGTCTTTGACCAGTGTGTGTTGCCAGTTATGACGTATGGCACTGAAACGTGTACATAACAATACTAGTGTTTTTGGGTTTCCAATTGCTGGGTTTCCTTGAAATAGCATGGCGATTAAAGCACGATTTTTCTAATATTGTATTGAATAGGGTACCATCATCATCATAGCAGCCGAAAGGCGTCCACTGCTGGAAATAGGCTCCTGCAAAGAGTGCCAAAGTGACCGGTCCTGCGCCACCCGCATCCAGCGGTTGAATAGAAAGAAAGAAAGAGACATTTATTCGTGACAAAAACAATTAAATAAAAAGAGTGTCAGAGAGCATTTTTTGTCACGAAACGGTTCTATCTTAGCATAATGCTGGCATTACTGCCAATAAACAATAATAGGGTATAGAACACCAAAAAAACAAACGAATTGTAGTATATTGTTCTTTAAGTAAGCTATGAAGATATGAAAAGGAAGCACACATCATTTACTTGCGTCCGCATTATAGACGCTAGTAAATCATGACGGGAATAGACGGGAATTTAACGTTTTATTTCCGAACACCACTAAATACCACCTATCAAGAATTTTGCAAATAGGATGTGTTTTAAAAGGATTTTTAGGAATTAAAGTAAATATAAATTCACTGCCTTTCTAACTAAAACAAAGTTAACGACACACTGCACTTAACAACGCCTTTCTAAATAAAAACAAACGACACAAATACACTTTGCAAGAGCATAGTATTGTCCTCACGGCAAACCCTACTTTATACGTATTAGGAATGACAGCCCTGACAAATTACTAGCATTAGGAGATCCACCTAACACAAAGGGCCACTCACTATTAATGCTTAAACAGGCAACACCGATACCTAGCTCGCAGCTATCACAGGTTTGGAATACCCGGAGTACAAATGGTGCACGTTTTCCTGAAATATAAAACTTCTCAATCCTAAGTGTTATCTATTTAGCCAATGCATTAATAATGCAACATCCAGTTTCACATTGCACCTACATCGGTTAAGTTCTATGAAAAGAATAGCGGTGATCGATGTCTATTTATTTTTCTAAAATTCTAAATATTCATTTGAAAATCTAGGATTTTCACTCAAAATGCTTTTAATTTGATTAAGTTACCTAATTTTCTATTGTCATATTGATCATGGTTATATCTTAAAGTTGGTCTAAGAATGAACATGGATAAGACGAAGGTCATGTCAAATGCCCATGTAGTACCAACTCCCATTACAATCGGACACTTTACGCTCGAAGTTGTAGACGATTATGTATATCTAGGACAGACTGTCCAGTTAGGTAGGTCCAACTTAAAGAAAGAGGTCAATCGTCGAATCCGACTCGGCTGGGCAGCGTTCGGGAAGCTCAGGCACATATTTTCGTCCAATATCCCGCAGTGTCTCAAGACGAGAGTCTTTGACCAGTGTGTGTTGCCAGTGATGACATATGGCACTGAAACTTGGTCGCTTACTATGGGCCTCATAAGAAGGCTCAAAGTCACCCAAAGGGCAATGGAGAGGGCTATGTTAGAAGTTTCTCTGCGTGATCGCATCAGAAATGAGTTTATCCGCAGCAGAACCAAGGTAACCGATATAGCCCTCCGAATTGCTAAACTTAAGTGGCAGTGGGCGGGGCACATTGCACGTAGAACCGATGGCCGTTGGGGCGGAAAGGTTCTCGAGTGGCGACCACGTACCGGAAGGCGCGGCGTGGGTAGGCCCCCCACAAGGTGGACTGATGACCTGGTAAAGGTCGCGGGAGTCCGCTGGATGCGGGTGGCGCAGGACCGGTCAATTTGGAACTCTCTGGGGGAGGCCTATGTCCAGCAGTGGACGTCTTTCGGCTGATATGATGATGATGATGATGATGATATCTTAAAGTGTCTCAGTGTCTCACGACGAGAGTCTTTGACCAGTGTGTGTTGCCAGTGATGACATATGGCACTGAAACGTGGTCGCTTACTATGGGCCTCATAAGAAGGTTCAAAGTCACCCAAAGGGCAATGAAGAGGGCTATGTTGGGAGTTTCTCTGCGTGATCGTATCAGAAATGAGGCTATCCGTAGCAGAACCAAGGTAACCGATATAGCCCTCCGAACCGCTAAACTTAAGTGGCAGTGGGCGGGGCACATTGCACGTAGAACCGATGGCCGTTGGGGCGGAAAGGTTCTCGAGTGGCGAGCACGTGCCGGAAGGCGCGGCGTGGGTAGGCCCCCCCACAAGGTGGACTGATGACCTGGTAAAGGTCGCGGGAGTCCGCTGGATGCGGGTGGCGCAGGACCGGTCACTTTGGCACTCTTTGGGGGAGGCCTTTGTCCTGCAGTGGACGTCTTTCGGCTGATATGATATCTTAGGTCCTCTATAAGCGATGACGTATAAAAAAGCGTAAAAAATCAATAAGCTGAACCTTATTCCGTAGACATTACGTATGACGCGGATAAATGACTATCGCGACGGCCTTACACCGTTACTTTATGTGTAGATTAGATATATGTAGTGGAAACAGAATTACGGCACCTAGGTAACGTCGAGAAATCGGTTTAGTCGACCTGGTAATACGCGCCTATTTTTTTCTATTCTGCTCAGTTTTTTTCTGTACAACTTCGTAATAGTAAGTTCAGTTTTAAGTAATAATTGCATGTGAATGCGCGTATTTGCGTATGCTAATTATCTTAAGAAGCTGTCACTTTTTTTATTTATTGACTAAGAACGATACTACATAATAATGAATAGTACCTAAAGTTACAGAAGGACTGCCTAAGTGATGACATTAGCTGTCAATTAATATCTATTTATTTATTTTGCAATGGGATTACTTCTTTCGTCATGTCAGCAAGATGTTGTAAAATTGAAATTCGTATAAAGGTTGGAAGAGAATGAAATTAAGTTTGTTACTACGTAAAAGGTTCTTGAGTGGCGACCACGTACCGGAAGGCGCAGCGTGGGTAGGCCCCCCACAAGGTGGACTGATGACCTGATAAAAGTCGCAGGAGTCCGCTGGATGCGGGTGGCGCAGGTCCGGTCATTGTGGCACTCTTTGGGGGAGGCCTATGTTCAGCAGTGGACGTCTTTGGGCTGATATGATGATGATGATGATGATGACTACGTAAAACGGAGCGTATATATGAAACGTCATTGTGTGCGATACGCTGTTACTTTTCTCTTGTATGGGGATCGATAGTAGGTATCAACGATTCTGAGTCAGAAAAACCCAAAAAACGAATTCTGAAAAAAAGTACACGTACACTTCTTTTGAATAACGTTCCAATACCATATAACCCGTCATTTCGCCCCCGCTCCAGCCTGCCTATGCCGTAGCGGGGCAGGCGTGAAGTCGCGTGTTTACACCCTGATGAAGTAAACAACACTGTTTGCCCAGTCCGGATTGTAGACGCGGCGGCATGGACGGACATTAAATCCAGGTCTGGATGGACGAGGATGAGGAAAGCTGGCATTAAGTCTGCCTGGCTTTTGCGATGACTCGCCTACAATGTTTAAACCCTTCGAAGTGATGAAGTGATCACTCACACGCCAAGCACTGTAACCTGACGTATCGTTAAAAACCGATAAGAACAAATAAAAACAATTCATAATAGATTTTATTCATGATCAAAGTACACCTTCACTCCGACCTTTTTAGTGGTTGTTGGCGTGGTGAGCACGACAGCACTCGACCACTTTAGTGGCTCTCGGCGTTCAAAGGGTTAAGATGTAAAAAGCGTAGTTGCCTATACCTTAGCTTGCTTGCATATTTATTGTTTTTTTTGTTTACTTACTTTATTTTATTTACGCAGTGTGATACTTATAAAACAAGGAGATGTGTTGAACTATATGTGCTAGGCATTAGACAATCAGTTATGTACGGACATTTAGTCCTTCTAACCGGATTTGTGAAAATACTTTCACCTTTACTGTAATTAACTAGTTACATTTTTTGAGGCTAGGTTAGGCTAACATTTTGCTATAAGTATAGTTCAGATTATTTTCACTGGAGTGCTGTTGCGACGTTGAAGCTAAAAACTTGGCACAGTGCCCGAGTTTGTAACACGGAAGTTACATGTTACCTTGGTGTCAGGACGTCACCATCCCTCTTTCTAACCCCCTGCTTTATGCCTGAATTTACATGCATCTACTACAATAACAGATATCAACTGCTTAAATCATATTTCCTTTTAACTTTTCTAGAGTTCAGCAAGAAGGGCCCATGTGCCTGTCACACATAAAACGCTTTTACAATGCACTTACTCTGAAGCGCCTTTATATGGTTCAACATAAACACGGGAACTCCTCTATGCCCGCACGGCGGAGCGGTTCGGGGCGGGGCCGTGCGGGAATGGATTTCAGGCCAATATTCCCACACACGTGCGAGAATGAGATTTCATGACAGTTAACATTTCACCTTTCATGCATATTTTTTTATTTTCTTACATCCTAACTCGTGTCGATCAAAAACACTCCGACGGTCGTGTTTTTTGGTCATCGTCACTCTTTGGGAATAACCTACATTCCGCACTTGTATTATAAATAACTATTATAGGAATGGCATTCGTGCGAAAGTTCTAATTAACACCATAATACTTCTGCGTAATGGTGCACATACATACCTGATCCCTACACCTACCTGTTGGATCCAAGTGATTATCAACCACAGCCACAAAGATCCTTACAGCACTGACGATAAGGTCTACAATCTCTTGATTTTCTCTAGACGCACAATATTAAGGAAGACTGGCACATTAGTACGATTCGTATGCGAGCCGGCTCCGAAAACTTATCTCATTAGAAGTTCAGGCATCCATTCCGGCTCTAAGACATGGTCATATTCGCTTTCCCTCTTATATTTATATTTACGCGGTCTTAGTTACGGGAATAGAACGCCCAAGATAAAGAGCGGGCCATTTTACAAAGCTACATTTCAAGTCTAGTATCTTACTGTACATTGAGACACTTGCTCAAGTGGCCTTTTGGACTTGTGCTGTTTAGGCGTACTAGAATACGTACTTACGTCGTCTAGTACGCGTAGGCGTAACTTGTACATACGTACTTATTATCATAGACCAGACAATGAACTGATTTGTGTATGGGAAAAATTACAAATTTGGAAATAACTTATATTAGCAGATTTTTTTAATTATTAAGTAATTAAATTAATTAAGTAGTTAAACCATCTAATTATTACTCACACACACACACACGCGCACACACACTCACACTCAAAAAACACACACACACACACACACACACACATACTCGAGTAATCGCTAGACGGTTGCTTAATTATTATACATATATATTCCTTTTGTTTTGTTTAAATTCCTAAATTGTAATTATACCTAGTATAATTAGACTACGTGTTAGTCAATTAGGTTAAAATCTACAATACCCAAGCTTATTGTTGGAATGGCGGGTCCTCCTGAGACAGGTATACTTTACTTACTAGGAGGTCCCAACCTTATATGATACAAAACTTGTACAGTTTAACCTAATAAAACATTTTTCATTTTTTTTTTTTAATATTGTAATAAAGTATAAAATAAAAATATTATTCAAATCATAAAAAAGATATGAACCTCGAAAGTTTAGAAAAAATATGCATTTTTTTTTATTGTCCAAGAGTAAATATAAAGGGACGGCACTTTAAATATCTGTGGTAAACTGACACTGGCAATGATATTGACAGTTGCAGCAGCTATATTTGTCATTATCAGTGTCAGTTTACCACAGATATTTAAAATATTTTTTTGTAATATGAGACGGATCAAGGAAAGTGTCTATTGACCGTACTTGACCCAAAACGTAATTGAGGAAACTGTTTATATTTTTCAAAAATAATTGACCCAGCTGAAAAATCTGATTCTTTTTTCTGGTGGTATGGAAGGTTATTATCACCAAAAAAAGAATCTGGCATTTCTAAAATGTTCATCCATTCCCCATTGTCATGGTGACAATTGACAAACCGGTAAATAGGGGCTGGAACTATTTTACTTCAGTGTCAGTCAGTTCTCGGTTCTATGGCAACCGTGACTTGCCACTTTGACGCGCTGTTTACTCTACGCATGTTGCCTCTATTTGTTCAACGAAACCCCAAAAAAAAAACAAAAAAAACCGCAGTAATAGCCACTTTCTAATGACGCCGATTGTTTGCGTCACCGCGACGTTTTGTCAATGGTCTTTAGGGGCACTCCACACACTAATGATGACATATGAAAGTGAAGTTAGCAGTAATAGTCACTTTTCTTTCAAAGCCTGATTGTGTTGTGAGAATTTTGAGTTTTGACACATCTAGACACAATGGGGTGTTTCATTCGGCACCATCATCAAGAACGTTCCTGCTTTCAGTTGGTTCATGATGGCAAGTTGACATTGTAAGTTATTTTTATCCCTTTACAACCGACTCTATACGATCGTGCAGGATTGTTACACTGAATTGTCAATTTTTTGACAATTGTCATTAAATAATTTATTGAATAAGGCGTTACTTTGCGGAAATTCATGATATATTACGAGAACAATATTCCTTTGCTATTCCGCTAAAAAACGTGCAGGTCGATCAGCGGAGATCAAATGCAACTAATTGCATATAAACATGCAAATAATTACAGCAAACCACCACCAATAATGAAAAAACCTCGACACGTGTTTCGCCTCTCTACGAGGCATCATCAGGAGATGCTGGCAGGAGATGTTGCTTGCGCCACGTCCACTGAGCAAAAATATACGCAATTAGTTGCATTTGATCTCCGCTGATCGACCTGCATGTTTTTTAGCGGAATAGCAAAGGAATATTGTTCTCGTAATTGTCATTAAAGTTCATTTTTGACTTGGCAAATCACGATTTCTCGGTTGTAAAGGGGTATACGAAGATAAATAAAGGTAGGTAGGTAAATCAAATGGACAAGGAATGGCGGTCTTAAGTGTCGGAGGCCAAGATCCACTTTAGGTCGTTGCGCCCCGGCAGCAGCGTACAATGCGTTACGTAGGTCATCAGTCCACCTTGTGGGGGGGCCTACCCACGCCGCGCCTTCCGGTACGTGGTCGCCACTCGAGAACCTTTCCGCACCGACGGCCATCGGTTCTACGTGCAATGTGCCCCGCCCACTGCCACTTAAGTTTGTTTGCTCATCAACTTGTTGCTTTTGTGTGAACAATACCTAAGCACAGACCGGAACACTTTCTCGGCTTAAGTTCGTGCTCCAGTAACTGGTCTTTGTGGGATGCGGTCACGAAATGCAGGTTGCTCGCTTTGGGTTAGCTACGGTGGTAACCGACGGTTTGAACTGTAAACTCAGTCCTCTACATTACAAAACCCATTTTCGTCGCTAGAATACTTAAATCATGCCATCCCGCTCTACCGCATAGCACGTTTCTAACCTGGACTATGACCACAGGACTCTGAAACTATTTCAAGATTTACTAAACCTATTTGAACTGATTATTTACTTATTTAAACGCTGCTGAACAATAATTGACGACCGCTTTAGCCTAGTTGGTAGTGAGCCTGCCTACGAAGCAAGAGGTCCTGTGTTCGAATCCCGGTAAGGGCATTTATTTGTGTGATGAGCACGAATATTTGTTCCTGAGTCATGGATGTTTTCTATGTATTTATCTATATAAGTATGTTTATCGTCGTCTAGTATCCATGGTACAAGCTTTGCTTAGTTTGGGTCTAGGTCGATTTGTGTAAGATTGTCCGCAAATATATTTAAATAAAATATAAAAAATTGGCCGATTGAGCTGAAATTTTGGGTTTAAGTATAGTTTGGATGACAATTCAATATTATGGTACCATCGAGGTGATCTGATGATGGAGACAGAAAGTGGCCGTTGAGTTTGGGCTCGTTAGAATCGTCTCAATGAGTTTATCAAAAATGAATGTTTTGACAGAAACTTATATATAAGTACGTTAGATTAAATGTCAGACCAAATATGAGTAGTACCTACTCGTAACTCGGTGCACTTTTTGATATTACTTACGACTAAGCAGCGGTCATTGTGGAACTCTTTGGGGGAGGCCTCTGTCCAGCAATGAACGTCTTTCAGCCTATATGATGATGATAAGGTCTAATGAATCTTTATAAAACCGGGCCTAAGTTAATAATAATAAGAACTTTATTTCATAAAGCCTAATTAGATCTAAATTTTGCGACCGCCTTGATTTGATCGATCCAGTGCGCCAACATTGGGCAGTCGTACCTGTCAGCAATGACACTTAGAATGCTCTTGGAACTTTCCCTTAACCGGCTCACCATCGAGACGATTTTCTTGCGTATAATCGCTTGAAAACCGTCCGTGCGGGCCTCGGCGAACATACGCGAGGCGCTACACCATCGGGGTAGTCCCATAAGCACTCTGAATGGATTGTTATATTGCACGTGCAGGGCATTATAGGCTCTTTTGGTATATTTCACCCACAGGCTGTTCGAGTAGGACTGGCTAAACGCCTTAAATAGCGTGATTTTCACTTCGGTGGAGCATCGAACAAACCTGCGGGCCAGCATATTTGACCTTACTGCTAATGCCCTGCGTTTACGTTCAATATCTAGGTCATATTTCAGATCGTGACCTAATTTTTATTAGGGTTCCGTAGCCAAAATGGCAAAAACGGAACCCTTATAGTTTCGTCATGTCCGTCTGTCCGTCTGTCCGTCTGTCCGTCTGTCCGTCTGTCCGTATGTCACAGGCATTTTACTCGAAAACTATAAGGTGTATTTGAATAAAATTTTGAGGAAAGGTGTATTTTGTTAGCCGCTACATGGTTTTGTAATTAAAATGACAAAAACATATTTTTTAGGGGTGCTCTCCATACATAAAACTAAAAGTCAAAAAAAAAAATTCATTGTGACCCCCCGTGTGGCACATCAATCGATAGGCCTTTCAAAATAAATATAAGGTTTCTTAGCATTTTTTTTGATTAAGTGAATAGAGCCGGAGATAATCGCCCCGAAAGTCACTAAAATTCTGTCCCCCCCCCTCTAATTTTTGAACGGTGTATTTTAAAAATATGGAAAAATTCATGGACATAGGGCTTATTAATTTCATTCACCGAAAATTGTTTTGAACAAGATCGGTACAGAGGTTATCGAGATATTGCTGAAAAACTGCCTTCCTCAAAGAAAAGGACGTAAGTGCCGTAAAATTTCTGTGACGATACGACCTTTTTAATAGGCACGGAACCCTTCGTTTTGCGTGGTCCGACACGCACTTGGCCGGTTTTTAAACTATGCGAACACGATTGATGAGTGTTCTAGGCGACGGGCAAGCAACATAATTGCAGAATCACAGTTTCTCCAGCTTTAAACATCCATGTACATCGTTCAAATTTACTGGGGTAACTCGTCAGACATACAGTCCACTTTTGTCTTGCAGAAAAGGTGCTTGAGAATTATCTTTCGCATGAAAAACAGACAATCACTCCGAAATGTTTTTAAAGAGCAAGGCTTTCTAACATTAACTAGCATTTATGTTTATGAGCTCTGTAACTTTGTAAAAAGTAACAAAGATAATTTATTGAAATAAAAATACAAGATTATAATTAACATTAACTAAGATGAATTAAAACTAAGTTAAATCTAAAAAAGGCCCTCGAGGCATTGTACCGAGGATGCTGGCGGCATTTCCTCGCTGAATTGCAATGCTGATGCGTTGCGCGAGAAAGCCGCCAGCTCTTCGGTCGCCAGTTACATCGACCAGACGTTTCGCGATTTCTGCAAATAACTTATGCGCACTGGGACCCCACGGACCGAGGGTCTCGACGCCAAAGGGTACAAAGTCGTACTCTCTGCCGAGGCCTCTATATTTATTACATTTCAGATTTTCGGCGTTTTCCGCCGCTGCACAAAGATTACTTCACAACACTAGCCTCCCAACGCGATAACCTACATACTCAATATAGGTACAACTCAAAATTGCCTGTGGTAAATAATATTTTTTTTGAAAAAAGCACATTTATTAGTGCCATTCGAGTTTTTAATCAGCTTCCAAAGGAATTAAAAATGTTGGATGACATAAAATTTAAACGAAATTTAAAAAAATGGTTATGCAACAAACTCGTTAAAAGAATTTTTTGAATTTTCGTCTTAAAAGTAAAATAATGTATAATATAATATATTAGTTTTGTTATTCCTTAGTTTTAAGTAAATATTGTACACCCGAAATGGGTAACCGTTGGGACCTAACACCTGTAGTGTTTAATACCATATGTAACACGGTTAAACAATAAAGTTTTTCTATTCTATTCTATTCTATTCTATTCAATGTGTTCACTGTAGGCTGAACTAGAATATTTACTCCTCAATAACTAATTCAGTGTTTCCACTTTCGCTCTAGGTTAAGGTCGCGGTCGAGCGTCCATCGAGAGGCGTTCGGAATATAAATATCTCTGCGATCAACAGTTATATTTGGTTTCGTTTTCCTCTGCTCTTGTATAAACAAACAACAAAATAACAGTTGTTTTGACATTATACTAAGCAAACAAATGTACTAATAGAAATTGTACATGTATTTAGTAACTAACTGATGTCATGGAGTGACTGTGCGATTTTGCTAAAAGGCTTCCAGCTCTTTCTCCCAAATTACATTGTTCCGAGCTGGATTCGAACCTACCTTTGGCAGAAATTTGTTGTGCTCAGAATATTGGGTAGGTACCATTAGTGTATAGTACCATTGATTCTGGTAAAGAAAAAGAATACTATACTAAATTTTCTATAAGTCATAATGCCAAGCCGTAAAAAATGTATCTAACGCATTGGTATACAAAATAGTACATTATTGCCGTGGCCGGGAAGGAGGCAATTGCAGGCTGAGTATTTGTTGCAATTGCCATTCCGGCTAAGGCTAATATAGTGCTTTTCTCAAAAATGGGGGAATAATAAACTTTAAATATCGTTGCACAACGTGAAAATATTAATGAATTTATGATTTCCCGCCGTTTTTCTTTTTAAGCCGAATCGCATGTGTATTTTTCCACCGAAAAACGCAAACTATTTGAGACACATAGAAAAACGTCGCGTTTGCAACAGAAAAATACGAGTTGAATTGGCTGAATACGACCTCTGCCGTCTTTTATATGCCGGTTTCAACTTTTTTTAAAGTTTGGTACTCGACAAATAAAGGAATTTATATGTAACATTCCAGGCGGCCTGCAATGTTTTTTATTTTTTAATTTTGATCTGACCTGAAACTATACACTTTACCTTCCAATATGTAGCAACTAATGTACACTTTGCGGGCCAGTTTGGAGAAAAGGTTTTTTAAACGTCCAAAATACATACTGAATCTTTTGTATAAGTCTACCTAATGGTCCTAATATTCTTGATTTTTCCGTTTTACTCCTACATAGAAGCAATTGTGTATGAGTAGGATATGGATTTTATTTAAATAAAGAGGCACTAAACCGTAATGTTTCCATAACCCTGCCGGAAAGGTAATGAAAGGACCTGAAAGGCATATTGAAGTCGCCAGACACGGTAATCCCGCAATATCGCGGGATTCGCGGGACTCTCATAACTCTCAACAACGGCGCCATAATACGGGATACTGAGCTAGCTAAACGTGTTATGTACCTTTCAGTTTCAGATCAAAATTACATATTTTCCTATCTTCATCAACTTAATATTCACTGATTTAGCAATATTTATGGGTCGTTCTACTTTTTGACCGACAATAGCCTGTCCTTTGTGTTATTACTGTGCATCTCATTTGAGTAATGATGTTTACGGTTTTATAATGTTCGAATGAACGTCCATATTATTTTATTAATTACTATTATTTAACATTTCACTTTCTCTAACTTTAAACGATTTGTTTTTCGTAGAATGCCGTGACAGAGTAGTAAACCAAAATGTGGTCCCCACTGAAAGAGTCCACTTTGTCACATATTTTTTTTTAAAAACCAACAGTAAAAAAATATTTATATTGGCCGGAAAGGAAACTTTAATTAGTTATAATGAAGAAACCAAAGCATTTTTTTTTTAAATCGCACTTCAAAACCACAATTTTCGATAGTTCAAAAACCAAAAAAACAGACAAACCTCGGTTCATTGTCGGTAAAAAAGAAGAACGACCCTTATGTCAAATAAAATGTAGGAGATATTTCACTGTACATAAATAATAGGCCGTGATTGGTTCTAAATAATTAAATTACAAGTAAAAGTTCATTCGACTGTGCGTACAGGTGTTTGTCCGTCTGTTTTTTGTTACTAGCTTCCGCTCGCGACTTTGTCTGCGTGGGCCCGGGATAAAACTATAACTATAAACTATCTTCGTGCAAAATTTTATCCAAATCGGTTGAGCCGTTTAAGCGTGATTGAGTAACAAACATCTAAACATCCAAACTTTCTCATTTATAATATTAGTTTAGTAGAATTAGTAGGATTGGTTGTTTTTTTAGTTTTTTTAAGTGTTGTTGGTTTGTCTCTACTTATTGTTATTTATGCCCCATAAAATGGATAGGTACATATTTTTGCAGTCAGCTGTACGGTGATCTTATCCATAGCGTAGTAGGACTGGCGCCTCTACATAGATTCAGGCTATTCGTCTGTGGAATGATCTCCCTCTTACGTCAGGCAAGCTCAGGGCTGTTATTTGCTACGCGCAAATGCGGCTCTCCCCGCCAGTCACCCGTTACGAAACTAGACCTCTACCCACGCTTAGTTACTACGCATCGCGTGTCAAGGTATAATTGTGGGTGAGCGTTGAGGTGAGCTTAAAACAAGTTACAGAATAGGGGGGGCAGAGCATATTGTCCTTTAAACGCAAGTTGCGTCTCTTTTCTACTATTTAAGATTGATGATCCTCGTGATATCTTTGTGCGGGTACATAAAATTGTATGTATTTAAGTATGTATAAGTAAGTTTATATTGTATGCATTATATAATTATGTATATTCATAAAATTAATTGATTTGGGTTTCCATTCGAGTCTCAGTATTTAAGATCCTGCACCACTAAAGTTTCTGTTCAGCCCAATGGTTGACTGGTAGAGAATGCCTGATGGCATTAAGTTCGCCAATTGTACTTTTATTTGTATATTTGTGCAATAAACTTTAAATAAATAAATAAATAGATTGAACTAAGTTATTTATATATACGTTCTTGAAATGATTAACGGGCGCTTCCACGAATCATCGCTCGAGTAAAATTGGAAGACGATGGCTTTGACGAGCCGTAAACGTTTTATCTAATTCATTTGGGCCATTAAAGTCCAGTGGCCCCTCGTAATGTAAGCAAACAGAGTAATGGCGTCGATTAACGAGCGCAATACGTGTTATAAGTATCGGATGTTTAGTTTGGCATCGGGTGTTGAAGTAATGTTTGATATTTTCTCAAGTTCATAATGACCCTTAAGAACCATAACATTATTATAATTGGACATTATGAAGACCACTGCAGTCGAACTGGTGAAAGATTTTTTTCAATCCGATGAGTAGTTTCGGATATTACCCCCGACATACAAACGTACAAAGCTACAATCGCAATATTCCACTGATAGATTATAAAAAAAAACCGGCCAAGTGCGAGTCGGACTCGCGCACGAAGGGTTCCGTACCGTTATCTATAAAAACGGCAAAAAAATCATGTCTGTTGTATGGGAGCCCCAGTCCGACTCGTACTTGGCCGGTTTTTTAGTATTTGTTGTTACAGCGGCAACAGAAATACATAATCTGTGAAAATTTCAACTCTCTAGCTATCACGGTTCTTGAGATACAGCCTGGTGACAGACAGACGGACGGACGGACGGACAGCGAAGTCTTAGTAATAGGGTCCCGTTTTTACCCGTTGGGTACGGAACCCTAAAAAGTAAGTAGTTTGGCGAATGAGTCAAAGTTCAATATCTCAAAAACAGCTGAACCGATTTTGTTGAAACGTAGCTAAGAACCATCTCGATCACGTCAGCCTTCGGACAAAAAAAACCGCAATTAAATCGGTCTATTCGTTTCGGAGCTACGACGCCACAGACAGACATACATACAGACACACAGACAAACAGACACGTCAAATTTATAACACCCCTCTTTGCGTCGGGGGTTAACCCTTTGAGAGCTAAAGACGGCTGTGGACGCGGACGAAAACTCGTGCCACTGAAGCCACAGACGGCCACATGATAATATTGATAAAATATTGTCATTTTGACATGACAATATTTATCAGAAGTTTCATTTTATTCATATTTTGTCTGGCTATTGTTTTGTTTACCACGTACCGGAAGGCGCAGCGTGGGTAGGCCCCCCAAGGTGGACTGATGACCTGGTAAAGGTCGCTGGAGTCCGCCGGATGCGGGTGGCGCAGGACCGGTCATTGTGGCACTCTTTGGGGGAGGCCTATGTCCAGCAGTGGACGTCTTTCGGCTGATATGATGATGATGATTGTTTTGTTCTGGCCACAGTTGGGCACCGTTTTGTTTTGCACCCTCGCTGTCAAAAGGTTAAAAAAGTAGAGTTACATTCGGAAAATGATTAGATTACTTATGTAGCACTATCAGTCGCTGAACTTTCTTATCTACATTATTTGATTCACGGCTTCCTACTTAGTTTCCTTTTATCTTGTATCGCGGTTAACGTAACTGATACGGTTGGTAGTTTGTTTACCTGGTAGGATGAGTTATGATATCTGTCTTCAAACTAGGACAAACTGTACTACCGAGTTTAGTTTAGTAAGGGGTAAAGTTAAGAGCAAACTATAATCAAAAAACCGGCCAAGTGCGAGTCGGAGTGCAATCTATAAAAACGGCAAAAAAATCATGTCTGTCGTATGGGAGCCCCAGTCCGACTCGCACTTGGCCGGTTTTTTAGTATTTGTTGTCATAGCGGCAACAGAAATACATAATCTGTGAAAATTTCAACTCTCTAGCTATCACGGTTCTTGAGATACAGCCTGGTTACAGACAGACGGACAGCGAAGAACCCTAAAAATCAAATCAAATCAAACGTTTATTCGTAACACAACACATCTACGGAAAAGTATCCTAATCCTACTAATATTATAAACGTGAAAGTTTGGATGGTTGGATGGATGGATGTTCCACTTAATCTCTAAAACTACTGGACGAATTTATATGAAACTTTCCAGTTATGTACCTTATATATCAGGATAGGACATATGCTATAATTTATGTCAAATTTAATCCCTTTTAGGGACGATAAAGGGGATGAAACTTTGTATGGAGACCAAATATTTTTGCTCGTTGCCTTCATCAGGCGCTGGGTCTCAAAATTATACAATCTCCTATTTACCATGATGATTAAACGTTGATTTTGTTTTGTTTCAGGTATGAACCTTCGATAGATGATCTTCAATCGTCATTGTAGATTTGCATTGTGACTTCTTACTGTGCAATGTGAGCTGTAGAACTCTACTTTCTATTTTACGCGGATATATTAAAAAAAGAAAAAAGTAAGAAGACATTTATTCACTACACAAGAGACACACAGAGATAAAGGGCGTAAATATACAATACAATTGACACATATTGTGTGTGTCTTCGCGGCAGTGAAACGGTCGCTGTCTCAGCATTGTGCCGAGGTGTCAGACAGACACCTACAGCGCTGGTTTTCAGACAGCACCGTACGTGGCCCACGGAACGCAACACAACATACTAAAAGTATACACATAATAAATAAATAATTAGTGTAATAAATTTGTAAAATATATGACCTAACAGCAGTACAGTATGAAAAAAAACATACAGTCGAATTGAGGAGGAGGTCTCCTTTGTTGAAGTCGGTTAAAAACACAAAAGCATAAAACGCGACACGGTTGGGATGTTAAAAGCAGGTATCGGATACCGGTATTTTCTTCATACAAATTAAAGTAAGTAAAGTAAGTAAAGTAAAGTAAAGTAAAGTTTATTTGTAAAACATAGGTAACAAAGATGGTACAATGGTTATATGTGTATCACTATGTTTGGCCATTAGGCATACAAATTTGCAAGCAGCATGCATTACATATTACACACTTATATATAGTCTTCATTATAAATTACATTTTGCTAATTACAGTTTAAGTAGTCATTCACTGAATAAAAAGCTTTATCTGTTAAGAAATTAAATAATTTTGATTTAAATTGGGGCATGTCAGTTTCTCTTATAAATTCCGGTAACTTATTGTATAATTTCGGTGCCATACCGAAAGCACTTTTTGCTAGTAAAGCTGTTTTTAAAGGCCTTGAACTAATTTTATGCCGCTGGCGTATACTTTTAAAAACAGAAAATTGCTTGATGTTGCACTTGATATACATAACTAGCTCGAAAATATATAAACATGTCAGGGTTAATATTTTAAATTGGATAAAGTAAGGCTTGCATGAATCTGTTGGCTGTAGCCCACAAACAGATCTTAAGCACTTTTTCTGAGCCCTAAACACCAATTCTCGGTCAGTGGAATTGCCCCAGAATATGATGCCGTATCTAAGTGTAGAGGTTACATAGGCGTGGTAGGCGGTGAGTACTGTAGGCCGGTTGACTACTTTATTCAAGTTATATAGTGCATAAGAGTACTTATTTAATTTTTTACATATAATGTCAATTTGGTTCTTCCATGTTAATTTATGATCTAAGCTTAAACCTAAGAATTTTGTACATTCCGTTTCCTCAATTGTATGATTCTTATATGTCACCATTAAATTAGTCAAGTTATTAATCCTCTGATAAAAATTCATTACTTTAGTTTTGCCTAAATTTATATGTAAGTTGTTGTGGTTAAGCCAGTCAATTATTAGTTCTAATGAGTTATTTATATTTTCTTGACATATTTGTGGATTTTCTCCAGTTAATATGACCGTGCTATCATCCGCAAAAAGTACCATGGGGTGGTCAATGGCCTGGGGCAGATCATTGATATAAATCAGAAACAAGAGGGGTCCCAGTATGCTCCCTTGTGGCACTCCATAACATGTTTCTCTGAACTCCGACGAAAGGGTTATTTCGCATTTTGTTTTTAAACATATCTGATTAATTTGAACCATTTGTTTCCTACCAGCTAAGTATGACTTTAAAAGGTCGTAAATATTACCGCGTATCCCGTAATTATGTAATTTACGCATTAAAATATTATGGTCAACGAAATCAAAGGCTTTAGTTAAATCCATATATAGGGCGCATACAGAGTGTTTTCTATCTATGTTAGTCATTATTTCTTGTAGCAAGTCAAAAATAGCCATGTTTATTGATTTATTCTTACGGAATCCTTTTTGTTCTTGTGCAAATAAGTTATTTGATTCAAAATATTGGTTTATACTGTTATAGATAACTTTTTCTATTATTTTGGAAAAAACATTTAAAAGTGCAATGGGCCTAAAGTTATCCATACTATCTTTGTCGCCTTTTTTAAAAAGTGGTCGCACAATAGCTAACTTTAATTTTTCAGGATAGACGCCCTGCTCTATACACAAGTTTATAATGTAGCTCATATGCGATGCTATTAAAGGTGCTACTCTTTTTATAACTTTCGTACATATTCCGTCATATCCGGTACTATTTGTATTATTTAGGGAATTAATAATATTAAGAATGTCATTGGGATTAGTCGGCTTCATAAATAAGGATCTAGATGAACTATATGTCAATGTATTATATATTTGAGAATTATTATTGGGAGGAACATTATTAATATCATTTGAATTTTGAATAGATTGGATTTGGTCTATGAAGTAATTATTGAATTTTTGTGCTATTTGTATTAAACCGGTATTATTTCGTTGTTTGGTTATGATATCATATTTGAGCGGGCAGTCTAATAATACGAATATATTACCTAAATACACGATAGAGTCCTACATTAAGAGCCTAAAATAATTCAAAATATTAGACTACTTCGGGGATACTTGAAAAAAACCGGTTCCAATC
Source organism: Epinotia nisella (assembly GCA_932294315.1). Taxonomy (NCBI): domain Eukaryota; kingdom Metazoa; phylum Arthropoda; class Insecta; order Lepidoptera; family Tortricidae; genus Epinotia; species Epinotia nisella. The sequence goes on from OW028676.1 coordinate 23,323,130, forward strand.
TCTGGTTAAAAGATGGGAAAAAAACTATGTAGTTATTGATTCTCTCCCCTCCTATATTATCCTAATTAAAATATCCCACCTACGTTGATATTATATCCTGCTAAACTCTAAGGAAGAGCGGTGTCTCTTGACACAAGCATCTTGATTGCTTAAAAAGAGGCACCAGCCTAAATATTGTAAAGTGTTTTTAGTTGTTGAATAAAAATCATTTATCATTATCATTGAACCTCGTCACAACGTTTCACGAGAATCGGTTGAGAAATGCGACCCACAGAGGAGAACAACCAGACATTTGGACATACGAAATAATTTTTGCCCAAGCTGTAAACGGAGAACTTCGTTCGCTTCGCTCGCTCGTTTAATAGAATGCTAAACTCCCGCCCAGCGTTTACACAAATAAGTGGTTACCACCCAAGTGACACAACGGCCATAACTTTAAATTACGCTTACTGGAAAAACACCGCACCCCCAATTTTCCATCGCTTTTAATTAAAACTAAGTGAATGAGCACTTTGTCCGCGCCCTTAGCTGAAATGCCGTTAGACGCTATTACGTTATACGAAGATACGTCGTTTTGGCTTAACTTGCGTACATCGTAATTCGTATAGTTTACGTAGCTTGCTACTAGTATAAATACATTGAGTACAGATTACTTGATCGGTTCTACTTAATTGCAATAAACACATCATATTTATGGTGATAAAATTGGTACATTTGCTTTAGTAAATTTGCAATGTTTATATAATACTGGTGGTAGTTTATCGACATTCATAGGTGCATGTAATATGCCTAAATTGAAGAATAAATCACTTTGACTTTAATATGAAAATTTACATTGAAATAGAGGATACCTAAAAGATATCACCGCGGGTCCTGCCTTACTCTACATTTCTACAATATCAACATCATTTATTTAAGTTGGAGAAGTATCAAAGTTATGAGATATACTCGTAATATTTAAACTTTGTGTATTTAAGCCAAAATTCTACAGAAGAAAGTAACCATCAAATTGTATAATACGCATTACGCCGAGATGCCGAAAAGGTGAAAGCAAAAAGGTTTTTTTTTTTTTTTTTTTTTTTTAATTATGAATTATGTTTTCCGAAAGCACCCGTCCTTTAAAAACAACAGTAACTCAAGGAGCTGGCCTTGACTTTCGTTATTATTAACGTAACAATATCAATCCAATGTTGTAAAGAAATACGAAAAGTAGAACTGCAAGTTATGCTGCAAGAAAGTTGGTGTTCATGCACGTTGTATCGAATTATCATGTCTGCTATTATTCGACGCAGAAAAACGCACTGGCATATTTACCTATCAGTGAAAAAACTGCACTGTACATTGTGACGTTACAATGCACATCCCTTTTTATAAACTTTTAAACCATTCGCACCAGTGCAGTGTTCGCGTATTTCCCAATACCCATTCTATAAAACGAGGATACATGTTCAGAACTGGCCAAGTTAAAGCATTAACATATACCTACCGACGACCGAATAGCCTACAGTAGCTTTAGTGTGAGTTTACAGTAAGTCGGAATACGCTAGCGACTATCGACGACAGTTAAAGATTTGTATGAAAACTCTATACACCGCCCCTGGCGGTCACTCACAGAACTAAAAATCTAATCGGTACCCCGAGTCCCATATAAGTATACTTTTCTCGCAACAGTTAACTCGATTGTTCGTATAGTTTAATAGATTTTTCAATATTCAGCCTTAAATTACAAGCATTTATCGTTTCAATTTAAATGCTAGCGTTTGTCGGTTATGACATTACAGAATACGCGCATGGCCAACGTCGAAAAATTCCCCAACGCCAAAGTTTAAAGACTTTAAAGGAATCTATACCTTAAGCTTAACGACATTAAGTATAATTTTAACAGTGTGCGATGATCCTCATCTAAGTCTGTCGACCCAATATGGCGGAACGTGTGCCAATTATTTGCATTTTTAAATACAAAATACGCGACAATCCGAATTTTGCGGATATAAGTTGTCGATTCAAAACCCTTATTTTTATAAGTTCTTTAATTTGAGATAGGTATCGATCGGATCTACGGTAAATCTTGACGAAATAATACGTTATCACGCACCATTTTGGAAGTGAAATAGTAAACTACAGATACTACGGTATTTTTCGATTCGAAATGTCAAATTTGTGACTCACGCTACCGTTTGGTAATACGATTCGAAAGTTTAGATTACGCATCGAAAACTAGACGCTAGCGAGTAACGTTTTGTAGTTGTTTTCGTAGTATATCGGCACCATGAGTACGGCGCATTTGACAGCTCGAACTTGCGAGAATCGAAATCTAGTCGAAGCGCGTTAGCTCGATATCGAGAGAAGTTTACTATTGTAAGTATTCTATAGGCTCTCATGGTAAGCGTACTGGTTACTATGAAGCTTGAGGTCCCGGGTTCGATCCCCGGTCGGGGCAGATATTTGTATGATGAATACGAACGTTTGTTCTCGAGTCTTGGATGTTTAATATCTATTTAAGTATGTATTTATCTATATAAGTATGTTTATCCGTTGTCTAGTACCCATAGGCTTTGCCTAGTTTGGGACTAGATCAATTGGTGTGAATTGTCCCACTATTATTATTATTATACACGGTGCCCGTGAGCATTGCGAGAGATTTCAATCACGAATTCCTGAGGCTATAAGGAGTAATAAATGTTATATGAAGCTAGGTCGAATTATGATTTTTAATTTTTTTCTTATTTTCATACACAATAATTGCTGATCTAGTAAAAACGTGTCTTTAGGACGAGCTGTCAAAGTAGATGGTTAAGTCTCGCAACGTCGCAATCATAAAGGTGTTTCATACTGGAGATTTGATTACAATATTTTTACACAAAAATGGAAATATCTCTAAAACCGAACTGAATTTACTCGACGTTAATTAACATTTTTAACTTAAAATATAGTCGGGAATATCCTGTTAAAATCTCTCGCAATGCTCACGGGCACCGTGTATACATATGGGCCAATCAACTATTTTTTTTTGCTGCGTTGCCATGGTTTCGTCTCCTGGGTCACTATTAAAAACCAGGATTTTATGGGATTTAAATCCACTAAACAAGTGTTTTTGTTTGGTAAACCCATTCCATGGTGGGGCATCTCCATAGCATGATAAAAGTCCAATTCATAGTATTTTTCTAAGAAACTCTGTCATTGTTGTCTCCTGGCTTACCGGGACAGAATAACAACAACAAAAAGTTTATTGATCCATATACTGCCATCAAAGAGCGATCGTTCTCCGTTTCGCAGTCGGCTTATAAATCGGAAATTATGAAAAAAACTGAAGATAACTAGGGTTCTTTCAACATCGCGAGTATCTTACAAAATGGCGGTCTTTCAGCTAAGCAATGCAGATTACTGGACTTTGGTAAATGCAGAGCAATATTGTACAGTGAATTGTGAATATAGGCCGGAAGGCTTCTCTGCCAGGGAGCGAATATGAGCGGAGCTGATAATTCTCCTAACAACAAGAGAATTTCATAAGAGGAGATTTTTGTAAACATATTTGGGTACATTATGATTTTGAGTATACAATTTCCTTATGCATTATGTGTGTGTTCATACATATTACCTATATGAAAAGTGAGGATGATAATGACCTATTTTGTTATTACATATTTGGATAAAAAAAAAGTGAATAAAAGAATACATTTGAACTATTTTTATATTATAATACCGGTCTATTCAATAATAAATAAATAAATATAGTGGGACAATTCACACCAATTGATCTAGTCCCAAACTAGGCAAAGCCTGTACTATGGGTACTAGACAACGGATAAACATAGTTATATAGATAAATACATACTTAAATAGATATTAAACATCCAAGACTCGAGAACAAACATTCGTATTCATCATACAAATATCTGCCCCGACCGGGGATCGAACCCGGGACCTCAAGCTTCATAGTCAGGTTCACTAACCACTAGGCAATTCGGTCGTCACAGGTACATACAGTAGGTAGGTAATGTACAGGTTATTTAGTGTGAACTATGTGAATAAAGCAATGGTGCTGTCTGAAAACGAGCGCTGTAGGTGTCTGTCTGATACCTCGGCACAATGCTGAGACAGCGACCGTTTCACTGCCGCGAAGACACACAATATGTGTCAATTGTATTGTATGTCTACTCTCTTTATCTCTGTGTGCCTTTTGTGTAGTGAATAAATGTCTTCGTTTTTCTTCTTTCTTTCTTTTAATTCTTAAAATTACAATTTTATCTGTCAGACTTAAATAATTTAAAACACAGGCATGACATGACGGGGATATGGGGATATCACTATGAAATTCCAACCAAATTTCGAATCGGGCCTAAGGAAATCATTAACTGAAAATGATCGATCGTTTTAAAAAATTGGTAGCTTCTTGAACTCCCAGGTCATCTCCACTTCTATATTATTGATTTATGGGCCGCTTCGACCAGAAATATCTTTTGTGGCAACCCTTTTTTTGTTTGCCTCCAGGAAATTCCAGATTCTTTGTGTGCATAAAAATAAAAATAATTGTAGTCCTCTCCGCCGATCCTTGGTGTATGGTACGAAGGCTCCGCACTGTTTGCTGTGTCAGTAGTTTGGCTCGGGCCCAGGCATTTATGCATAATGTGACGCCGCGGGACTCTTCGAAGCGTGCTTTAAAAATAGTTTATGTATCTAAAGGAAGTGCTCCATACTTACCCGCTACATGGATGATAAAGAAAATTAGGGGCGGGTTGCGTCACCAACTGGCATCCTATAGATAAATGACAAAATCAATGCAATTTTGACGTTACTTTAAATTTGAACCTAATGTTGCTGTCGGTTAGGGATTGTATTATTAGCATTCACTTCGTGTGTAAATATGTCGGACCTGTACACTGATATTGCCAAATCCACCTTGCTAAACTCTTCGAATAGGGAAGCAGTCTTTAAGGCTCAAAAAATGCATTAGAGCCATGTGTGCCTTGAAACAGACAGACAGTTGTGTTCCCCATTTCAAAGAACTAAAAGTTCTGACAGTGCCATGCCTATATATTTTTGAAGTGGCCATATTTGTTAAAACTAACTCAGCGCTATTCGTAAAGGTATCAGATGTATTTAAACGTAGCACATATCGCAGTTATAACCTTTGTTCTGTATCTTCACGTACCGTACTGATGCATAAGAGTGTTTTCTGCATGGCACAAGGTGGACTGATGACCTGGTAAAGGTTGCTGGAGTCCGCTGGATGCGGGTGGCGCAGGACCGGTCATTGTGGCACTCTTTGGGGGAGGCCTATGTCCAGCAGTGGATGTCTTTCGGCTGATATGATGATGATGATGATGATAATGACATTATTGAATAATGGCGTAAGATCAGATGGGTACGAAGATTTTTGTAATGGTCAGCGGAACTAACAACGCACGGCCAGCACAAGACCGCGCGTGAATTGTCTCGCGCGCGAGATTGGCAGAATTTCTGATTAGAGCACGGTTATATGCCTAGTCGCGGTCTGATCGTGCTGACGCCGCGAGACGAGATAATCTACCGTCCATTTTTAATTCGCACAGTGCGAGTGAGACAACAGCAACTGTTCCGCGCGACGCGACTTGGCAGCAAGTCGTATGTACCTAATGAATATGAATACTACATTTATTTTCTAAAGTAAATACAAGATGATGATGAACATTAACTAAATTAAATTAAAACTAAGTTAAATCCAAAAAAGGCCCTCGAGGCATTGTACCGAGGATGCTGGCGGCATTTCCTCGCCGAATTGCAATGCTGATGCGTTGCGCGAGAAAGCCGCCAGCTCTTCGGTCATGAATATTACATTTCTTGGTTTCATTACATTTCAGAACAATAGTAAATATATATTTGAGTATATATGTGTGAGTAGTTAATATATATTTACATAAAATAAATAATTATAAAGGGACAATTCACACCAATTGTTCTAGTCCCAAACTAGGCAAAGCCTGTTCTATGGGTACTAGACAACGGATAAACATACTTATATAGATATATACATACTTAAAAAGATATTAAACATCCAAGACTCGAGAACAAACGTTCGTATTCATCTTACAAATATCTGCCCCGACCGGGGATCGAACCCGGGACCTCAAGCTTCATAGTGAATGAAAATGGTCACATTTCTTCTATAAATTAAATTATATTCTTTAAAAATGACCGTAAAATTAATCGGTCAGATTTATTTGAAGTTCATCAAAAAGTACCTAACTTAAATAGCCAGAGTGCAGATTTTCACCTCAAAGAATTTGTCGTAAGCTCTCGCCTTTCCAAAGGCAACGTCGTTAAATTTACCTCTAAAAGATTCTTAACTCGCTGAATTAACTCAACTTCCGTAATTTATGCAGTTCGTTAAAAGTTTCCGCAGCAGAAATAGTAGCGAAAATTTACCATAATACTGAAACTCAACATTACAGATTTAACATTGTACTAATAGTTAAACAGCACAACTTGAATTCCTTCTCAGTTACATCTGAGAAGAAATTTATAAGAGGTATGTGAAGTCCCCAATCCGCACTGGGCCATCGTGGGGACTACTGCCCGTTCCCTCTCGTTTATGAGAGGAGGCATGTGCCCAGCAGTGGGACTAGTTAAACGGTTGAACTCGCATATTAATTGTCGCTTCGAGCGACACGTTCCCCTAAGGATTCCTGATGGGTTGGAAACATGTCGTCCGTCGACCATTTAATAATTAGTATTAACTTTAAACATAACTAACGAACGTTTCTATTCAATTACAGATTTACGTTGCGCAGTGCGATGTAGAAAGCAGGTCGGCATTCCTACGTCTAAATTATAACTATTTACGATACGTATTTATTTCGCTGCGCAGTCTGATATTGCAGCGAAATGGACATCGTGTGTTGGACTTACATTGTACATTGCGTTGCGCAACGTAAATTGACATCAGACAAGCAAAACCTATCGGCAACCTCAAATCCCTTCTTAACGAACATTATTTGTCTGTCCCCTAACCCTGATTGTATTTTTGGCTGACAGTTTATGTATCATATATATATGTATGATTGTTTATATATAGAGCCATTTATGTACGTTTATTTTATAATTATTTTGATTTTTGGTTAATAACAATCTCTGCATCACCTACTGCATAATCTAGTTTTATCTCTTTCTCCGATACCCAAAGGTTGTCTGGAAGAGATCGCTCTTCAGCGATTAGACCGCCTGTTGTTTACCTCTACCTACATGTTATTGTATCGTTTCTTTCTGTAACTGCTTTGTTTGTGTGAGGTGTGCAATAAAGAGTATTTGTATTGTATTGTAAATTAGTACAATTTGGACCCAGCTTATCATCCGATGAGGGTCAATGATGCATTTGTCGCGGTAAAGATAAAATAAGGTCATGCCGCATTTAGTGGGGCGATATTTATTTATTTATTATGATCACCAACAGACAATACATCATACAATTCAATAAGTAGCTCAGGTAATATTCTAGGTTGATGTTCATCTAATTATAGGTAACCATGGCTTATTTTGGTATCTAAAAATATACAAAACTAATGTAACCTACAAGTTTTACAAAGGGGAATAAAAATGTTGTATGCTTTAAATTTTGTAGTTTACCGAGAGCTTACTGATGTCACCACGATGTTCAGGCGGTATGCAGCATTATATTTGCGCAGTAGTATTACAGTAGTTGCGCAGGACCGGTCATTGTGGCACTCTTTGGGGGATGCCTATGTCCAGTAGTGGACGTCTTTCGGCTGATATGATGATGATGATTATAGTAGTTTACAGCACTGCACGCTTAGGCCTACTACGCTGTGTTGATGTCGAGCCTAGGATCGTAAAATAATAAAAACCGCAGCACTAGTATACAAATCAGAGGTAAATCATTTACTAGTTAGCTTCCTTTTTACCCGACTGCCGAAAGAAATGAGGGTTATGTTTTTCGAGCGTATGTATGTATGTAACTATGTATGTAATGTATGTATGTATGTGTGTATGTCTTATTCTTTGGCACGCCCTGCAGCCTAAACCGTTTGACGGATTTCGACATATGAGGTGTCGTTGTATTCCTCTTAATCATGGGACACGTGACATCGGCTATAAAATTTGCAAAAAAAGCACCGTTTTTTGAAAAATCTTTTAATTTCACTTGTTTTATAAATTTTATTAACGTGAAGAGCGCACCCAGTAGTTAAGTTAGTCAACTGCATGTTTCCTTAATGAAGCCGACTAATATACAGGGTGAGCAATCCAAACGGGTCAGTATGGCGGTTTTGGAAACCATAACAGATAGCGAAATCTTGGCTTAGGAACCATGACGTTGATTTTAGTAAAAAGAAAAACTGCATTCATATACTTACAAAAATACGTGTACCTACTCGGCCCAGGAATCGAACCTGGACTTTTTGAAAAATTAAATTTCGTTATTTTCCTTTGAATATCGGTTATGTAGCTCTTAAATAGTAAATGTTACTAAGAAACATGATATCTAAAACTAATAAAATGCATTGTTTTTAAACAACGAAATTTAATTTTTCAAAAAGTCCAGGTTCGATTCCTGGGCCGAGTACACGTATTTTTGTAAGTATATGAATGCAGTTTTTCTTTTTACTAAAATCAACGTCATGGTTCCTAAGCCAAGATTTCGCTATCTGTTATGGTTTCCAAAACCGCCATACTGACCCATTTGGATTGCTCACCTGGTATAGCCCCTAGGGTGCGCGACGTGTAATTAAATAGTGTCGAAACTATTAATCGTTAGGTTGGCAACACGCGACAGTGACTATCGAAATGCATGGACGTGCAATTGGGAAAAGTCATCATCATCATCATCATCATATCAGCCGAAAGACGTCCACTGCTGGACATAGGCCTCCCCCAAAGAGTGCCACAATGACCGGTCCTGCGCCACCGCATCCAGCGGACTCCAGCGACCTTTACCAGGTCATCAGTCCACCTTGTGGGGGGCCTACCCACGCTGCGCCTTCCGGTACGTGGTCGCAACTCGAGAACCTTTCCGCCCCAATGGCCATCGGTTCTACGTGCAATGTGCCCCGCCCACTGCCACTTAAGTTTAGCGATAGCGATAACGGAAAAGTAGTTGACATCAATACAATACCATACAGTAAAACATATCTTTATTGCTTTCAAAATTTACACAAATACTTATATTACATTAAACATTAACCATGGTTTCTGTTGCGACTCAGATATTTAAAAAAAACCGGCTAAGTGCGTGTCGGACCACGCACAACGAAGGGTTCCGTGCCTATTAAAAAGGTCGTATCGTCGCAGACATCTTACGGCACTTACGTCCTTTTCTATAGGAAATGCAGTTTTTCAGCAATATCTCGAAAACTTTTGAACCGATCTTGTTCAAAATAATTTTCGGTGAAAGAATTTAATGAGCACTATATCCATGTTTTTTTATGCACCTTTAGAAAATCAAAGGGCCGGGACACAATTTTTGTGACTTTCGGGGCGATTATAATTTAACCAAAAAAAAAAATATTATGTCATAAATGCGTTATACGAAAATGATGCCTATTGTAAATGGTGTCATTTTGCCTCTTATATTAATCGATAATTAGAGTAAAGCAAAATATAGCAAAGAACCGTTATGTCAAACGTTACATTATACAGGGTGATTTAGGGGTCGTGGAGCAAGAATGACCAAAAGCGAATAAGATAGTCATACTGAACAACTTTTCCCACCAACCACGAAAAATAAGAGCCAATTAAGAGTTAACTGTGAGTTAATTGAGAGTAATGTATGGAACAGCTGTTTTTTTTACGATTTCGTGGTCGGTCCCTTGGGAAAAGTTGTTCAGTGTGACCATCTTATTCGCTTTTGGTAATTCCTGCTCCACGACCCCTAAATCAGCCTGTATTAAATAACTTTATGTCAATTTGCTGTATGTTAGTTTTTCTGACATTATTTTAAACATTACGCACCCGAAATATTGTTGTACTCCAGGCAAAATACGGTTTCGAAAAACATTAATTTATAATTGCGTTTTTTTTGTTTATTTAATTCTAAAACGTTGTTCTAAGATGCTTTATTCAAGAATCCAACAAACTTTCCACCCGGAAATAATTATATAGATTTAAATGAAAAATTCATTGTCTTTTTTATTTTATTTATATTGAATATTTTAAAGCAAATGTAAATGAACCTAAATAAAGATAAAAAAATATTAATATTTATCCGGACTTTTTTAGGAGCTAATTAATTTTTTTTTGATGTCTGATTTTTTTTGGATTTTGCCTCTCGGTAACTATTTAATTGATAATATATCCGTTACATTCAAAAAATTAGCTATTCATTGCTTGGACTATTGGTGTAAAAGATTGACCTGAACACGTTGTCCATACAGTATGGTCTCGGTTGACCTTTAGGTCGGCAACATACAGTAATGGTGTATAATAGGATTGGTCGCGTGTATGGACGAACTCGCCCAGGGATTGGCTAATGACGGACGCAGATTACGAAACTCTGCTAGTTAGCAGCGCGTTCGAACACGTACTAGGGATTATACCTTTTTTTTTTAATGGGAGGAAAATCCGTTATGGATACCTCCGCGCCACGGGGATAGCGCGGAGGTTATGTCGGACTCGCACCGACTAAAAACCCCCCGATGGTCCTCCTCGACGCATTTCGGACGGCTCTGGGATCTCCTACGGAACGCAGTGGTATCTACCTTTTTTTTCCGATTGCAGCCCCCAACTGCAACCGTGTACCACCCCGAGGATCCCTTTTAGTCGCCTTGTACGACAGGCAGGGGATGCCGTAGCCGTATTCTAATGCCCGGGCTACAGGGCGCAGGGATTATACCTCAGCTCTAGACACGGTTCGGGTCGGTCAATGTCGAGTACTATCTCCATTCCGTCACTCGCCCAAGGCTTCGAACTAACCATCCTCGGTATCATTATCGTCACATCAACGCAGAAGTTCTTGTCAAGAAGAAAAGTGCGTAAGACCGGCAGCCTTAACATCTTGCAGCCAGCGCTACGTATGAACCAGGTACGCGTTTTCCACCACTTTCCCTTTTTGCGACTTCATTGCTGCTGTTACGAGCCAGGGTTCGAATCCACCGGGGTAGAAGGCGCGCGCGGTTTGCAGCCGCTGATCGCGTCTTCCCCCAATAGAGCCAGTGGGTAGGCCCCAGACATGTAGACCCACATGCACGGCTCTACATGTCTGGGGGGAGGGTCAAGCGTCCTGACCTTCCCCTCCTTTGGCGCGGGTGTCCTGGCAGAGGTATAAGCCAGGACCGCCGGGGGGCGAGGTGGTGGAATGTTCGCGATCCCATGGCGCCCCCTTAACTGCAATGCGGGTGACGCCGGTGGGTTTTTAGTGGGTATGCTCCTCGGATGGCGGCGGGAGGAGAGAGTCCCACATAACCTCCAAATGGCCTTCCCCGGGTCGGGGGTATGCGTAAAGCATTTTCACACCGTCAAAAAAAAAAAGGATTCGAACTCACGATCTCCAGATTGAAACACGCGAGGACTCAACATTATTGTAGGTAAGTATGGATATTCTTGGAGTTGACGATAAGGCAAAAAAAAAACATGTATAGACAGCATCGTATAGGTAGTAGCAGCCAAAGTAGCTAAACACATCGTAACACAATCCTTACTCTTACAGTAAATAAAAACGTATACCGAAATATTTGGCTACTTTAGCTTCTACTAACTATATGATGCTGACTGTACCTGTCTTTTATCCCTTATTGTCATTATGACATGAACGAAAACGGTATGCATTCATTTGTACACGTTATTCCGTCGAGATAAGGTTGAAAATTACATGTGTCTATGTGCCGACCGAGCGTGAACGGGTAAGAAAACTGATTATAACTTTACGGGCCACTTCATCCGTATGGGTTAGCACGTCTATCTGATTTGGAACTATTTGCAGCCAGTTACAGTGTTTTGAATAAAAACAGTAAGTATGTGGAATTGTGGAACCCCAAACCAAAAAAAAAAAAGCTTGTTATAAATGGTTGACAGCGTGCATGTGACTTGTCTGGATTTGTAAGCGTCCCTAGGCTATGGTGTATACTTACTCAGACGGGTCATAGTTCACCGCCATCGTAGTAAAGGAAAGAAACTATCACTAAACATAGATAGTCACAAAGTACAACACTAAACATGGATAATAGTCACCTAGTTCAAAAATATCACTAAACATGGATAGGTAGTCACCAAGTTCAAAAACATCACTAAACATGGATAGTCACCAAGTTCAAAAATATCACTAAACACGGATAGTTACCAAGTTCAAAAATATCACTAAACATGGATAGTCACCAAGTTCAAAAATAACATTATTTCAATTCAATTCAATTCAATTTATTTTTATTTCGGACAAAGTCCATACCGTGTTAGTAACATACTACTTAATTCTAGGGTTAGTATTATGTAAATTAATTTAGGGTTGTATACATTGGGGCATGCAGCTGCACCCAGTGATTTATCCACGGTGAGTCCCACCGGTCGGCCAGCGTGCACAGGATGGTATTGGAGCTGGCGCGCCACCGTCTCAGCAGCGAGCTACATCGCTTCCTGATGATCGCGTGGAAGCCATCGATCCGCCCCTCCGCGAACATACCCGAGGCGCTGCAGTGTCGCGGCAGCCCGAACACCACCTTGTACGCGTTGTTATACTGTACTCGCAGAGCGCCGTATGCCCGCTGCGTATAGCTGATCCATAGGCTGCACGTGTAGAAGGACTGGCAATATGCTTTAAAAAGTGTAGCCTTCACCTTATCAGTACATCGTGCAAACCTACGAGCCAGCATGTTGCAGCGCACAGCCAGCGCTCTGCGTTCCCTCTCCATGTCCATGTTGTCACACATGTCATCCGTGACCCAGTGGCCTAAATATTTAAAATGCTGGACTTGTGCTAAGGGTGTCCCAGAAAGAGTCACAGAGGGGACTCTGTAGCTCTTATTGCCTGCTTTAAAAAGCATAATCTCGCTTTTTTTGCATTATATTTGAGCCCATGGGCCTCCGCGTATGACTCACATTTGCACAATAAACTAATTAAGCCACCCACTGATGGGCTCAGCAGCACCATGTCATCCGCGTAGCTGATGTTATTCACGCGCACCCCATCTATAGAACACCCCACACTGGCACTGCTGAGCTCCTCCAGCAGTCGGTTCATGTACAGGTTGAAGAGGCGGGGCGAACTTAACCCCCCTTGCCTCACCCCGCACTTCAACCTGTACACCTCCGAATACGCTCCAGCCCACTTGACACTATTTTCTTGGTTATCATACCAGAACTTGAGTAACGAAGTCACTTCACACGGCAAGTCAGTCTCAGATTGTAACTTACGCCACAGCATGTCATAAGATACCAGGTCGAATGCTTTTGACAGGTCCAAGTAACATGCATACACCGGCGTTTTTCTAGCCGTGTAGTACTAGTATTAATATGGATAGTCGTCAAGTTCAAAAATATCACTAAACATGGATAAACACCAAGTTCTAAAATATCACGAAACATGGATAGTCACCAAGTTCAAAAATATGTCGTCTTTAAGTGGACCGGATGATGTTGGAGTTATTTTTGTTGACGTATTAATTAGTGTGTATTGTATGTTGCTAGGTTATCAGCACTTTATTTGCCCCCTTAATAAGCATAGCCCAAAGGTTGAATCAAACATTGGCAAGAGCAAGTTGAAAGTGAACAATGTTATCATAATATTTCTACTATAGCCAGTGGTAGTCGAGTTTTTTTTGTTTTTTAACACATTCACTGCCAGGAATCGCTACACTTGTAGCCGATCTCGTGGTTTTCCCCGTATGTAGCGGAAAGCGACTAAGACGTAAGAGCCCGCTAGGCGGATTCCTGGGAGTGAATGTGTTAATACTTATACCTACTCTCCGATTTCAAGCGAAGTTTCTACTGTTATAAATCTGTGTGCTGTCGCCGAGCGCTCGCCGGGGAGAAAATTGAATCCGTTGTTCTTTTGGGCCGATGTTTTATTATAGTTTGGGACTTCTTTGACGTTCTACATCTACTGCCTTCGCAGTTAACCTATTAGACCTGCGGCTGAACAAAACTGGGTTTCGATAGCATTAAAGTTTTTTCTTTTTTGATATGTCGTTGGAGGCATGTTAAATAATACTTATGTAAAAATGTAGAAATTTTTAGGTTTAGATTTCGGCTATATTGAAATATTTAAGTTTTTTGCCAAGAACTATGCAAATATAGAATTAGAGTCACAAAAAACTGTAACCTATCCAATAACATTTTAATTTCTTTACTATATTCTGTTTTTAGAAGTCTGGAACATCTGCGTTCTGGTGAACGAAAAAATGCTTATAATTCCGAAAATAAAGAATTAGAGTCGCTGATATTGCAAAATTATGATATTATCGATCCACTTCATATACTTGAAAAAAGTTGGAGGTGTAGACAATCGGCTTGTCTAGATATTGATTTCTAGCTAAGCAGTATAACCAATATTGAATTAGAGTTTGTAGAGTTAATAATAAGCAGGTCATGATAATGATCTCTGTTACCAAACAAAAGTTTATAAATATAAAATCACGGCGACACTAAATACTGATACGTAAGCATTCCGGGCCTATATTAATACATTTCAAACTCGCTGTATGCGCGCGCCGCGCTGCGCACTGTGCCACCAGACCCCTATTCCGTAACTGGTTTTAAGTTCACCTCAACGCTCACCAACAAATATATCTTGATACTGCGGTGCGTAGTAGCTAAGCGTAGGTAGAGGTCTAGTTTCGTTAGGTGACGCTGTTTTAAGTTCACCTCAACGCTAACCCACAAATATATCTTGACACTGCGGTGCGTAGTAACTAAGCGTAGGTAGAGGTCTAGTTTCGTTAGGTGACGCATGGGGTGAGGCGCATGAGCGCGTAGCGAATAACGGCAGCGATCAGTGGGGGCGGGGTAGTGGCGTGCCCTTGACTCCACGTCAACCTGCGTCCAGATTCCATAAAAAAATCCGCAAAGCGTGTTTTAAACTAATATCAACCGAAAATAGTTAAACTTACCCTAATTTATTAGTATAGGGATTGCCCACGGTTTTGTTCGCGTAGAACTCGTTATCGTGTTATAGAAATAATTGATATGAAAATTATCATACAAATGACCATTCTCTGCAGAAATACCTACTAACAAATGACATACAATGTATTTTTTTTGCGAAGTGGCCAGTAACAGTAAGCTATGGAATAGATGGGTAGTAAACCGCAATTTACCTACCACATGAAATTGTTTTTGTATATTCAGGATGTAGGGTCGGTTCGCCGGTTATCGACCACCTAATTTAGTGTGCCAGTTTGCGACCACTCAGGTAAATTGGTGAACCGAGAGCATATTTTCTAGTTTTTTCAGTAGATTCCTGCCTAATAACTACATTAACTAGGTACTTAGAGCCTGTTCAAATCTATATATATAAAAGAAGATTCTGACTAATTCATACACGCACAGCCGAAACTACTCGGACTAGAAACATGAAATTTACACCCAAACTACCTTTTATAAAGTTTTTTTGGAACAACGGATAAGAAGGGATTTTAAGAAATTCCACCCCTAAAGGGGGTTAAAAAGGGGTGCAACGTTTGTATGAGGGACACTTTTTTTTGAGCTAGAGACTTAAAGTTTTGTAGAAAGATAACTTATTAAAATACAAAAAAGTACTTTCAGCGTTTTGGAAAATTCTATCCCTAAAGGGGTCATAAAGGGGTGCAAGATTTGTATAGGAGAAACATTTTTTTAAGCTATAGACTTAAAACTTTGTAGAAAGATTACTTATTAGAATACTAATAGTACTTTCAGCGTTTAGGAAAATTCTACCCCTAAGGGGGTTAAAAAGGGGCGCAACGTTTGTATGGGGGAAATTTTCTTTTTTGAGCTATATACTTAAAATGTTGTAGAAAGATTACTTATTAAAATACAAATAAAGCACTTTCAGCATTTTGGAAAATTCTGCCCCTAAGGGGTTAAAAAGGGGTGCAAAGTTTGTATGGAGGAAACTTTTTGTTTTGAGCCAGACTTAAAACTTTGTAAAAAGATTACTTATTAGAATACAAATAAAGTCCTTTCAGTGTTTTGGAAAATTCCGCCCTTAAGGGGTTCAAAAAGGGGTGCAAAATTTGTATGGAGGAAACTTTGTTTTGAGCCAGACTTGAAACTTTGTAGAAAAATTACTAATTAGAATGCAAATAGTCCTTTCAGCGTTTTGGAAAATTCCGCCCCTAAGGGGTTAAAAAGGGGTGCAAAGTTTGTATGGAGGAAACTTTGTGTTTAGAGCCAGGGACTTAAAACGTTGTAAAAAGATTACTTATTAGAATACAAATAAAGTCCTTTCAGTGTTTTGGAAAATTCTGCCCCTAAGGGGTTAAAAAGGGGTGCAAAGTTTGTATGGAGGAAACTTTGTTTAGAGCCAGAGACTTAAAACTTTGTAAAAAGATTACTTATTAGAATACAAATAGTCCTTTCAGTGTTTTGGAAAATTCTTCCCCTAAGGGGTTAAAAAGGGGTGCAAAGTTTGTATGGAGGAAACTTTTTATTTTGAGCCAGAGACTTAAAACTTTGTAAAAAGATTACTTATTAGAATATAAATAAAGTCCTTTCAGTGTTTTGGAAAATTCCGCCCCTAAGAGGTTAAACAGGGGTGCAAAGTTTGTATGGAGGAAACTTTTTGTTTTGAGCCAGAGACTTTAAGCTTTGTAGAAACATTACTTATTAGAATACAAATAAAGTCCTATTAGCGTTTTAGAAAATTCCACTCCTAAGGGGGTTAAATAGGGGGGTAAGCTTTGTATGGGCAACGATTTGTTTGAGCTACAGACTTAAAAGTTAGTAGAATGATTACTTATTAAAATAAAAAAGTGGATTCAGCGTTTAGAAAAATTCAACCCCTAAGGGGTTAAAAAGGGGTGCAAAGTTTGTATGGAGTAAACTTTTTGTTAAAACTTTGTAGAAAGATTACTTATTATAATACAAATAAAGTCCTATTAGCGTTTAAAAAAATTACACTCCTATGGAGGTTAAAAAGGGGAGTAAGCTTTGTATGGGCAACACTTTGTTTGAGCTAGAGACTTAAAAGTTAGTAGAATGATTACTTATTAAAATAAAAAAGTACTTTCAGCGTTTAGAAAAATTCAACCCCTCTGAGGGGGTTAAAAGAAGGTTCAAAGTTTATATGGGGAGCAAGAAATTTTTAAAGTAAAATTTCGGTCTTATCATGTAGTTATGTTAAGACTTCAAAACTAATTTCAGAGTTTTTTTTCAAATTCGTCCCTAAGTGTTAAAAGGGGTTTAAAGTTTGTGTAGAGAGCAACACATTTATAAAGTATGAGATTTGTAACTTTGGTTTTAGACTGTTTGTTTAAAAACTAGAAAAGGAATTTCATTGTTTTTTATATTGATGCAGGCCTGAAATGGAAAGAGGAGCTGGATGCCGTTGAGCATTCCATTTCTTCAGCCTGTTATGCTCTGAGAAGCCTGAGGGAGGAACTCACTAGACAACAACTTAAAGTCATATACTATGCGTTAGTAGAATCTAAGCTTAGGTACAATATCAGGCTCTGGGGAAATAGCTTTAAGTAACAAACCTAACCACCTAATAACCTTAACAAAGCTTTGGTTGTTCAAAAAAGAGCCATCCGCACTATTGTACGCATTCCTCAATGGATATCTTGTAGAGAACACTTCCTGGAATTGGGCATTCTAACAGTTCCTTGCTTGTATATACTCGTGCGGCTTACTATTTTGTCAAAAATATCTTAAAATATGAATCTATCGAAGAACAAGATTTGCGCCTACAAACACGAACAAAAAACATTACACAAAGTTTTTTCCCGAAGCTCAAAGTGGCGCAGCACAGCACAAAACATCAGGCTGTAATTTTTTTTAATAAACTGCCCCCTGACTTAAAAAATATCACAATTTATAAGGTATTTCATAGACAATTAAAGCATTTTTATTGAGAGGGTGCTTCTACAGTATTGACGAGATTTTTGTGCGTGATATCTAGTTATAAGAATTAAAGACATGACATGTATTAAGTTAAATAAAATGTACAAATTATAATTAGTTAAGCAATCTTTTTATGTATAATATTTAAGTAATTTTAATTTTAATGTAGATATTTCAAACACAATATTTGTATTGTTACTGAATAACTAATAAAAAAAATATATATAATATGGGGTTAAAAGAGGGTTCAAAGTCTGAATAGGGAGCAATCATTTTTCTAAGACGATAAAAACTTCTACGCGGACGAAGTCGCGGGCAACAGCTAGTGTTTACCATATCTTTAACTAGCTTTTGCCCGCGGCTTCGCCCGCGTACTAAGCGAAATTTTTAACCGTCTACAAAAAAGGAGGTTCTCATGTTGACCCGTATGTTCCGATTGAATTGCAATGTAGCACAAATATTTTCAATAATTTTCATGTCCACAATATTAAATTTCAAAATCGATGCCATTTTCGTAATGAACGTTCAAAAAAGCAATAAAAACGACACCCATATTGATATTTAGATATTTCAACCCCATCGCACCCCAACAGGGGAGATGGTATTTCACGTCCGCCATGTTGGATTTTAAAATCGTTGTTATTTTCGCAATCAGTGACCCGATAAACCATAGAAACGATACCCATATTGATTTTCAGACTGTCACCAAATGTTCCCCTTTTAGGGGTTGAATTTTTTCATCGTAAGCCCACGTGTGGCAATTTAATCGATAGGTCTTTTCAAAATAAATATAAGGTTTCTCAATGTTTTTGATTAAATGAATAGAGGCGGAGCTAAATCGCCCCAAAAGTCACTAAAATTGTGGCCCCCCAGGGATCGGAACCGGTTTTTTCAAAAGTCCCCGAAGTAGTCTAATATTTTGAATTATTTTAGGCTCTTAATGTGACTCTTTAGGTAACATTTTCGTATTTTTAGACAGCCTGATCAAAAATGATATTATAAACCAAAGAACGAAATTGAACGAAATAAAACCGGTATTTTGGTATGGTGAAAATACCAGTATCCGATCCCTGTGCCCCCTCCTCTAATTTTTGAACGGTGTTTTTAAAAAATATAAAAATAATCATAAACCTATAGGGCTATTAGGGCTTATTAAATTTTTTCACCATAAATTATTTTGATCAAGATCGATTCATAGGTTTTCGAGATATTGCTGAAAAACTGCCTTCCCTATAGAAAAGCACGTAAGTGCCGTAAGATTTCTGTGACGATACGACCTTTTTAATAGGCAAGGATCCCTTCGTTTTGCGTAATCCGACACGCACTTGGCCGGTTTCTATAGATAACTAGCTTCTGCCTGCGACTTCGTACGCGTTTAAATTATGGATTTCATGATTATGATTCGTCCTAAAAGGGACGACATAAATTATACCCTATTAAATAATATCAATTAGAATTTTGGTCAAGTGCGAGTCGGATTTTAGTTTTCCCATACATTTTGTGACCCAACTCCTGATGAAGGCAACGAGCAAAAATATTTCGTCTCCATACAAAGTTTCATCCCCTTTTTCGTCCCTAAAAGGGATAAAATTTGACAATAATTATAGCCCTTGTCCTATTCTAATATATAAGGAACATATCTGGAAAGTTTCATGTACACTCATCGGTATATTTTGAAATTACGTGGAACGTACATCCATTCATACATCCAAATTGTTACGTTTATAATAGGTATTAGTAGGATGGTACGGAGTCCGACTCGCACTTGGCCGGTTTTTTACTGTTACTAAGTTACTACAAATAGTCAATCCATATATCAAATTTTTTTTACTCATTTTGAAGTCAATAACTTATTAAATTCACATAATAATAACCGCATGTAATTTACCGTGCACGTAAACAAACAAATGATATGATTTGAAATACAAACGCAGCGCTTGCGCGGCGGAGCGGGGGGCGGGACGAGGTATCACTCTAGGGGCTCTCTCTAGGTTCCCGCGCGCCGGTACGTGGTACCGCGGCGTGGTTATTTATTTCGCGCCTATTTTAATAGATTATACTATTACAAGGCAATCTATACACAGAAATTTCTTACTTTCCATTATATGGCTGCATATATTATTTTATAGTATTAGACTAATCTTTACAGACTCTAATTCAATATTAGACCTTACAGGACAAAAAACGCTTCTAAAAATTCTTATTAATGAAATCTTATCTCTAATTCCTCCAAATTTTTGGCTTTGTCTATTAACTTAAGGATTTAAAGATATTGTTGTGAATTTTTGAAACTTTAATTCAATATCGACAAAATAATAACCGAATTCTGGTTTGACCCAGTCGCTCGTTATTTTTTTTTCTACAAACTTAACAGCATAAAGCATCATACATATTATAAACGATGAAGCTTAAACTTTGCACTCTAATTCAATATTCACAAATCACCAATAAAAAAACATAAATACCTAATTTATACCTAACTCTCGTTCTAACTTTTCGTCATATTTTACAAATATGCTTAAAAATATGTCCCATACCATATAAGCATAACTTTTCCGACTTTAGAATTATCGAAACTTGTAGGGCAAAATTCCGGTCCGGCTACAGGGCTATATGGCGCCAATACGACACCTGTCAGCGCGCTACTCGCGATATTAGTTTCATATCTACATGCTACGGCGTAGCATACGTTACGTTGCTTGCGCTACGCTCGTAGCAGTTTATATGCGAAAAAGTCTATGTGGAGGTAAGCTCTACAAGCAGAGCACCTACCTCACCTCCATATTGCGTAGCGAACCCTCTAACGCATATGTGTCTTGATTAACGATGTATGAACCAATGCTGAGGGCCTACCGCGAAACGAAATTCGTTTTCGTTCGTGTATCTCCCTCTTTGTCGCTCGAACTAGCAAGTGCAACAGAGACGGAGATACACGAACGAAAACGAATATCGTTTCGCGGTAGGCCCTCAGACCTGTGTAGTCATCTCGCATGTCTCGAACATGTATTACCATTGCACATGACAAGTCTGCGTCAAAACTTTCATTGTGGTACAGTCGACTACAAAGAGATCGATACGGCCAAAGTTACAAAAAATTGTACACACGACCTTAATGTTAAAGCAATAAAGTCGTGTATACATGTTTTTGTAACTTTGGCCGTATCGATATCTTTGTAGTCGACTGTACAAGCTTTTATTTCCAACGATACTTTTCTGTATACCGTCATCAACTACTCATTGAGACGATTCTAACGAGTCCAAACTCAACGGGGTTACGTCTGTTAAGTACTGAATTCCCATGGCCGCCTTCTGTCCCCATCATCAGATCAGCGCAATAGTACCAATTTATTGAATTGTCATCCAAACTATACTTATATCCAAAATTTCAGCTCAATCAGTTGAGTTAACTGGTTCAAAATTCAGTTCCAAGATTTGTCCCTCACTGACAAACAAACAAACAGGTCAAGTTGCTCGTACTCGTACCTTGATACAACGTATCCAAAATGCATGTGCGCGTTTTTGCTTTAATGTCCCACACCGATCCCACATCACCCCATTTTTAAATAACAGCAAATTATTAAACATGGCCGCCAGACGAACCTCACACTTTGCTTCATTAATTTTTGGAATCATTCATACCAAACAACCATCTTACCTGTACAGCAAATTAAATTTCTCCACACGTGAAAAGCGAGGAGCCTTAAGACTGATTAGTAACCAACACAACACGTCCGCTTTTCGTGGCAGCTTTCGGTATGCAGCCACGAAGTGTTGGAATGATCTTCCACCACCTATCAAAAACTGTTTATCCATTGCATCCTTTAAAAACAAAATTAAAATGTACCTTATCAACCTACAAATATCTAATGCATAAGCGGACAATACACATAGCTCTTGAACTTGAATACCTGTAAATGACATCACACAAACAGCTGTATTTCATCATCACTTACCTTTGACCTTATTTGTAAACACTTAGCTCTGAATTAATTCATTGACCAGCGACCTCTCCTTCTCATTAATTAAGTTTTCTTATGTATAAGTTATAATTATAAGCCATATTTTAAGTTCTGTATCTCTCTCTCTCTGGGTGCCCTGAAAACCAGCGCCTTTAGCATATATTGCTGCTGGCATATGCTGAGTGGCATCCATTTTGGTGCATTTCAGATGTAACTTTACACTTGTGTAATTTCTTTATCACACCAAATAAATATTTTTCTATTCTATTCTATTCTAAGTTAAATAAAAGCTTGTAAAAATGGCCTCTAATGTACGGAAGAAGCCATTCTACTATCTACATTGCTATGGTTTATATCTACTACTTACTTCTGGCACCATGTCAAGACCAATTTTTCAAAACTGCAATATTTGAGAAGTTCAAAGTCTTAGAACATCCGTAGCTATACTTAAAAATTCGACCTTAGTTGTCCAATTACACGGTTCACTTTGGAACGACTTGAAAGTTTGAAATAGGATCTTTGCAAGGTACTCCTAGTTTGTAGTTATTTGTTGTTATTTGAGACGAGACTGCTTCGCCACAAAGTTGGTCTCTTTTGCTGCTTGTTATGTGATTTTAAACTTTATATAGTAACACATACGGTTGGTTTTATTTGTTTCTTTGAGTTGGATCTTGATTAGATAACTTCAATACAGATGAGTTATTAAGACAAGTTAAATTCGTGTTTATCTGTACCATTGAATGGATTCGATATGTTCAAGTTAGACATGAAACAACAGATATCTAATGTCGAATTTTGAGAAAGTATCGCTCTAAAATTAACGAAGAAAAATTATAAATATTGAATTATAAGGAAACGACTGGCCCGCAACTAAACGTTTTCCAATTTATAATTTTCTTTAACAAACGTTACTGCTTGATACGAAATCAACGAATAATAAAATAAATGTATCACACGGAATGTGTAACTTTATTACAAGTATTTAATACCAGGTATTACAAGTATTTAATACCTACTAGTATGAACGAGTATGGAAGTCCCTAGCCGCGATAAGCCGAGAGTTATTGAATGAATCGTTCGTGAGATTAAACAACGTCGCCATTTTAGAGATAGCCCGAATTTAATACCCACCTTAACTTTAGGGAGGGTTAAAATCGTAAGTCTGTCAGGTTTTGTTCTTTATTCCTTCGTGATAAGGCGCAAAATGTCTATACATGTCTTTAATGTCTAGTGGGCAGAAATCCTGAAAGGTTTGTATGCGTTTCTGTCCGCCTGTATGCCATTAACAAATTCAGCGCCACGCGTAGCGCTGCGCCGGAGTCCGTAGCAGCTTAACACATCGCTACGCGCTACGCTCGTAGCCGATCCCGTGGTTTTCCTCTTTCATTTGATATGTCACATAACAAAATACAGTTAGCGAAACTTTTTTTTTAATTTTCCAGTTTACCCCCCAAAAGGGTTCCGAATTTATTAATTTACTTTACGCGCCCATCTTTGGGTTACCTATTTACATATCTGTACCAAATTTCAACTCAATCGGTCCTGTAGTTTCGGAGCAAACCGGCTGTGACAGACGGACAATTCTTTTTCCTCATGCTTCGAGATTAATACAAGAAAAGTTCGCAAGCGACTTATCGCCACCCCGAGATCTCTCAAATGTTGGCCAGCACTCCGATTTACCGGCTCACGATATACGACGCCCGTATATTCGGTTTAGTGCCGCGCGGTGCCACAATTCTCGGAGTTGTAGGATAGGTGTCACAGTAAAAACATAGCGTATTGCAGTATAGTTTATTTCACTTAAAATGACGAAAGACTGACACCTTTTGTTTAATTGTTAACTTCATGTAGGGTTGTAAAACAATAGGGGTGTAGACACTAAATAAAATAACCAATACTGTTGTATTTTCTCGAAAAAGGTTTAAAAATGTTGTCAAATGGAGAAAAAAGCAACGCAAGAGGTTAGATAATCACAAAGTTATGAGTATCCAAAGTTTTAAAAGGTGCTATGTTCTCTCCCTTTTCCGCAAAACGCACGTTCTTATGAAGCGATTGTCATTTACTACGACGCTCGAGTGTCGTGACGTCACGATCTACGAGCGTTTTCTCTCTCTAACAAGCAATGTGAAAACGATTGAAGCTTCGTAACTTTTTGAGATATTTGAATGGGATTTTCGTTATTAGACATATTTTTTGCCTTCTTTCTTTTGAAGTTATTATAAAATTAAAATCTACAACCTATTACGCATAAACAATAGATCACACAATAGCTACTTCAGTACACGTGCCACACTTCGGTCAGTTTTATGACGGATCTTTGTCATCTTTTCCTTTCATATTTAACAGAAAATGAAGTTTTCAAAACTTACGTTAAGTGCATTTTCGTAATTGTAAGTGAAACAAACTATAGGTACAACAGAGTACCAACGTCCGATTCGCACACAGACTCGCGTCGATACAATTAACTTAAGCGGACTTCGGCGCGGCGTACTCGGCGGGGCATCAGTCACGCGTGTTGCGTTTAACTGGTTTTAAATGAAGGTCTTTGAGAAAAAAAATAAGACATTTATTCACTACACAAAAGACACACAGAGATAAAGACTCTAGACTTAGAGACTCTAGTTGAGATACTGCTCTAGCTAATATATTTACTGTGGTGGTGTGGTGTCATACGTATGTTTAACAGCCCTGCACTATACTATAATAGTACTATAATATAATACTATACTATAATAGCTTGTTTTCAACATTTTAAACAAAATATCCGTTCTACTGTTGCATGCTGCTAACAAGATAGTAAATGTCTAGTCAAGCGCGCAATGTCGAACATTCATTAGCGCATTTGTCTCGGTGACAAATGGATGCTTCCAGATGGATGGACTTGACGTTGTTGTTCCAACCTTGACTTTTAACGTTCACCACCGTTCCATTTGATTGGCGCGTTTTCGAGTAAGTAGGTACATTCATCATCATCATATCAGCCGAAAGACTGCTGGACATAGGCCTCCCCCACTGCCACAATGACCGGTCCTGCGCCACCCGCATCCAGCGGACTCCAGCGACCTTTACCAGGTCATCAGTCCACCTTGTGCGGGGCCTACCTACGCTGCGCCTTCCGGTACGCGGTCGCCACTCGAAAACCTTTCCGCCCCAACGGCCATCGGTTCTACGTGTAATGTGCCCCGCCCACTGCCACTTAAGATTAGTGATTCGGAGGGCTATATCGGTTACCTTGGTTCTGCTGCGGATAGCCTCATTTCTGATGCGGTCACGCAGATATACTCCCAGCATAGCCCTCTCCATTGCCCTTTGGGTGACTTTGAGGTACATTGATGAAGTCGAACTCGGCATAAAGTAAATGGACTTAGTTTGCGGTGGTCGCCGATGTTATTTGGTTTGTTATAAAACGACCGTTGTTCCATTCGATTGCTTCGTTCTCGAGTACCATGATGAAGTCGAACTCGGCAGAAAGTAAATATACTTACTCGTAGTTTGCGGAGGTCGCCGATATAATTTGGTTTGCTATAAAGAAATCGACTCCTTGCCTAAATCGGACAGAAAGTTAGCTCTTACATTTTTACA
The DNA here is from genome assembly GCA_932294315.1 of Epinotia nisella. NCBI lineage: Eukaryota > Metazoa > Arthropoda > Insecta > Lepidoptera > Tortricidae > Epinotia > Epinotia nisella. Next base: position 23,348,629 of record OW028676.1, read on the forward strand.
TTGCTGTGGCATCCAAATAACTTCGGACTTCGGACGCAAAGAAGTCGCACAACTCAAAACTCAGGGGCCAATTTCATACGTGTAATTTGACAGAACGGCGCATATTACCTTGATATTGATATCGTTTTCGTTTTGCGTTGTAACAGAAAAAACTATGAAATCTGGGTAAATTATCTGGCAAAATTCTGACAGTTTAGGTTTCGATGCGCTAAATTCAATGAATGAATTCTCGTTTAACATCTCGACTGATTAAATCAATATTTATATTAATTATATAAAAACGAGATTTGCTACCAACATCTTGTAAAGTCGCTAGAGATGTCAAGTTCTTGCGAGATCTAGATTGCGCTCTGAAATGTAAAAAAATAGATTACAGACTCGCTAAGCGGTGAAGTTAAAACGAGGGTTAAACACAAACTTGAACGGTGAATTGAATTTAATCTCCGCAGCGCATAGTCCGCCATTGTTCGCTAACAAACCGCTTCCTAGCTTTTAAATCTAGCCAGGCCTGAATAAAAGAACTAGTAAATAAATAAAATGTGGAATACAAAAGGGTCGGCTTTCGAAAGTTTGGAGAACGGTTTCAATTAAATTACTGTAAATCTTTAATTTTTCCGTTGATCGTGTAGAATTTATTTCACTATCTGCTTGCCCCGAATTTACTATTTTACATGAAAGCATAAATTGTACATTTTATTACGTAGTAAAACTATCCTTCGAGCTCCCGTGGGATAACGTCCAATTTAATTAAACTAAATTTAATTCACGCCAGTTTTAATGAGCGGTTCGTGGCACTCGTACCATGTATCGTCATTGCAAACTTTCATAACTATTATCAATATTATCATACTAACTACTGGTTCGCGAGCCAACAATAGATGATGACCAACTTCCTTCCGGGCAATAACTTGTGATGGTGATTTTTTTTTTTTTTATAACCTGACTGTTGCTATAATAGGACGGACCCAATATAGCTGTCGAACTGCATGGTTGGAGAGTATCCTGGGGAAAATCCAGGGGGAACTCTCCGGCACGACCACGCGGGGGATGTAACACTGGAATACTCTAAGAGTTTGCGCTCCAGTGAGATTGGTTGAACGGTTTCAACCGAATCTGATGTGTGAGTGGTGATGAACTACTGGGATTTGCTGGTTCGCTAAACCTACCCTAGCTGAGAAGAATCCAGCAAGAAACTCAGCTAGGCCCGACCCGGGTCGGGTTGCGTCGGATTGACGATTCATTGTGATGGTGAAGATGATTTGGAGAGTTTTATCATGTAGCCCCGTGAACGTCAGTAGCGGCATCGTTCGTGTTTGGGAGGGTACCGCTGGTCAATCCACCAACGGAGCTGCAGCTGAACGCCCTGTCCGACGGTGCGATGGTAGAAAGCGGGCGTGAGCACCATGTCAAGCATTTCTTCGGAGCACAGCTGCTGAGCAGGATGCTGAGCCAGTGTCCGGTTCACTGCCGCAGAGACACATTTTGTTTCATGATTTATATGTTTCTCTTGTTTATTTTATTGTTTAATATGTGTTTCCTGTGTGTTTGTGAATAAATGTATCTTTCTTTCTTTCTTTTCACAGACTATTATTCAAGCGGTAGAACACACGACATACGTACGGTAATTGATACGACACTGACTACAACATAATAAAGCTTTCGACATTTAGCAAGCTCGCTCACGCGTTACATTTTAACGAATAGGACTGCGATTTAAATGTGCGCCCGGACGTCAAAAGCAAATGCAACAAACTGCAATAACAAACCGTACTCGAATTTAATGGACCTCCACCTCTGTGCAGGCGAAATGAATACAATTTTATGGTTAAAATCCTGTTTTAAACATTTTCTTTTTGTTTTTAGAGCTCCGTAGCAAAAAAACGGAACCCTTATAGTTTCGTCATGTCCGTCTGTCCGTATGTCACAGGCATTTTACTCGAAAACTATAAAAGGTGTATTTGAATAAAATTTTGAGGATAGGTGTATTTTGTTAGCCGGTACATAGTTCTGTAATGAAACGACTAAAAAAAAAGTTTTTTTTTGGAGCACTCCATACATGCAAGTCAAAAAAAAAACATTGTAAGTCCACGGGCACATCAATCGATAGGCCTTTCAAAACAAATATAGGGTTTCTCAGCAATTTTTTAACGGTGTATTTAAAAATATAAAAAAAATCATGGCTTATTAAATTCGTTCACCGATTTTTTTTTTAACAAATCGGTTCAAAGATTTTCGAGATAAGTATTGCTGAAAAACTGCCTTCCCTATAGAAAAGGACGTGACTGCCTGCCGTAAGATTTCTGTGATGATACGACCTTGTCAGACACGCACTTGGCCGGTTTTTATTTTCATTCTATTACAGTGGCAAACGAGCATATTTATGGCCTGCCAGATGGCAATTAAATAAAGTAGCCCAGTGTATAAATCAAAATGCGTAGAATTTAGTTAAATGAGTGTTTATTCACTTTTATAGGTAAATTATTTGTGCCGCGGATACGTGCTTCGCCGTTGCGAATCGGAAAAGAAGAGGATGTTGCCATATACAACATTGATTAGCAACTAAAAACAAACTGGCCAATTTAAAAATTAATTAAGCTAAGTTTACACTATCGGTTACCTTTAAGTGGATCAAATTTAATTTTCAAGATTTGATGACGAACATCGGACAAGTGAAACTAAATAAAAGGGCAGAGAAACAAACAAACAAACACTGGCACCGTCTCACCTCCAACGGACTACTTCTAAAGCGGGTGCAGCGGCGGAAAACGCCGAAAATCTGAAATGTAATAAATATAGAGGCCTCGGCAGAGAGTACGACTTTGTACCCTTTGGCGTCGAGACCCTCGGTCCGTGGGGTCCCAGTGCGCATAAGTTATTTGCAGAAATCGCGAAACGTCTGGTCGATGTAACTGGTGACCGAAGAGCTGGCGGCTTTCTTGCGCAACGCATCAGCATTGCAATTCAGCGAGGAAATGCCGCCAGCATCCTCGGTGCAATGCCTCGAGGGCCTTTTTTAGATTTAACTTAGTTTTAATTTATCTTAGTTAATGTTAATTATAATCTTGTATTCACTTTTAATAAATAGTTTAGTTAATAAAATTTGGTATAAACATAAACTTCCTCAATGCCGCAGTCGAGTTAAAATGATTTGGACGTTATGTCTCGCTGTGACATCACAAGTCGTCAAAAAACAAAACCGAATGGCGACCAACACTTGTTTCAATTTGAAAAATCTCCAAGAAAAAGCGTCAAGCGTTGGTTTTAACAAATGACAGTCGTTTGTCTCGCCCGCAACAAGTTGCGAGGCGGGCAAATTGGCGAGTTAGCCCGGCGCGGCGTTAGTGCAGTATATTCAAATCCAACGGTCACTTTCACACCATATTAGGATGATAGAGACGGATGATGAAAGATTACCGAAATAAGTCTTCCTAATTTTGCTCTACAGCGTTGATGTTTTATCTCATGACAGTTGGGCAACTTTTATCTGGAGGGGACGGCAGTGCCAAGACGAGCCAAGCGAAAGTGCAAGGGCACTACCTACTTTTTCTCGAAGAATCGAACCCTCATAACTTGGGTTTGGATTGTACAAGATAAACAAAATTCTCGGGATATGATGTTAACAGTGAACATATTAAACATATAAAGTTTCAATTGCGTAACTCTTATACTTTAGATTTTATTGATATCTAAAAAAAAAACCCCTATTTCGTCACTGACTCACTGATGATCGTACTTTTTTTTTGGGTACTTCCTGTAGTCCTAGAAAGCTGCAATGAACTATCGATCGCCCAAGGGTACGGGTTCACACCTCTAGGATCATTTTCGAGCATTCGCTATACATGTGCAGACGATTTTGAACAGAAAATGTGAACTCGTACCCTTGGGCGATAGTATATAAGCTAGTATTAGTACACATACAACAAAAAAATGTAACTTTTACCCCCCAACTCCTCAAACTAGGGGATGGAATTTTGTGTGAGACTTCCGCAAATGTTGATGCTAGAGGTCTGAAAATTTATACTTTAGCGTACGTAGCGATACTTTTTAGCCAAGATGTAGAATTTGTAGAGCGTGGCTGGTAGAGTTAAACCGTGTGGAATAGGAAGCTTGGGGCTACTTACGATCTCATATCTTTTTAACGCTGAAAGCTATATGAGCTAGGGAGTCTTGGCAATCACTTTTTTAGTGGGATACACTTTTCTCTGTGTGCGTAAATCCCGAGAGCACTAAAGTGTCTTATGTCTATATAAAAGTTGAAGAATAATCACCAAACCTCAAAAGAATTTCACCATTAGGTATTGCCTTGTTAACCGTGATATATCGCTTGTTCCAGAAAACTACCAAAGACGTTCGCGTTCGACCACTGTTTCTTCTCACTGGACGCGGCGCTGCCGAACTTCGCGTCTCAGAAAACCGTGTTCGAGTGTCTGGGCCGGGACATACTCGACAACGCGTTCGATGGGTACAACGCGTGCATATTCGCGTACGGACAGACAGGTTAGTCATATATCTGGTATTAGGTTCATACAGACCTTTATGCGGATTAGGAGCCCTACCAAAGATTAGGCTTTATAGCCGTTAACTTTTGGAAAGACCACAACAAAAAAGCGACTCTAAAAAAAAGAAACTGACTGACATATCACCGCACAGCCCAAACCGCTGGTCTAGATTTGGCACGTAGGTTCCTTACAAGATCTAGGGGTGCACTATGAAAGGATTTTTCAAAATTCACCCTCTAAGGGGGTGAAATGAGGGACAAAGTTTGTATGGAGAAACAAGATTAGTTAGACTATTTTATTGGAAACTTCACAGGAGTATTCCTAACGATAAATGAGTAAACATTTTTTTTGGAATTCAACCCCTAAAAGGGGGGAATGTGGTGACAAAGTCTGAAAATCAACATCGGTATAGTTTCTATGGTTTATCGGGCCGCAGATTACGAAAACAACAACGATTTTAAAATCCAACGTCGAAATGTCTAATTATCAATATGGGTGTCGTGTTTATGGTTTTTTGTGACGTTAATTACGAAAATGGCATCGATTTTGAAATGTAATATTGTGGACATGAAAATTCTTGAAAGTATTTGTGCCAAATTGCAATTCAATCCATACGGGTCAAACTGAGAACCTCCTTTTTTGTAGATGGTTAAAAATTACGCTTAGTACGTGGGCAAAACCGCGGGCAAAAGCTAGTTATAGTACCTATATAAATCTTCATCTGTGATTTCCAGCGCTGTTATTTTATGAACCTTACCAAATACTGTCGTTATAGCTCCAGAGAAAGTTTCCTCATTTTGTAACCCCTATTAAGGAAATTTCAGTAATGCAATAATAGTGATCTCACAAATGTTTACTTACTTTGATTGATGCTATCGGTGGGAATTTGTAATTGGCTTTTTGTATTCTATCTATAAAATCAATGGGTTTCTGTAGCGGTTGGTTATCCAAATATAAATAAATAAATATAGATAAACAATTCCCAGTCCAATTCCAATAAATAACCTCAAACCTGAAGCCTTTAATGTCAATAACCCGATTCCTAAAGCGCTCGCCACAAAACAGGAAAATGGGAAGTCGCAGCCATGCCTTAATCTAAAACGGCGTATAATGTACAAAACTCATAGGTTCATACGTCTGTTCGGTTCTAGAAGATGTCCGTAGCGTAGCCTACGTCCAAGGCTCATGAAGGCAGTATATTGTATAGAATTTGTACTGATTTACGACCTTTTGGATCTGAGAATGAAACCGGTAGCCGGCGCGGCGTCAGTCCGCGTGCCAATTCCTTGGCTATTCTACATTTTATTTCACGAAGGCGGGTAGTTTTGAAATTGGACTTTAATAGCATACTAATAAGAGCTAGGCCAAGCATCGTGCTATAAAAACATCTATAAACAGTGCTTATGCCTGGGGAAAGATGAATGTAGTTTGTAGTAGCGTTGGGAGGAATGCATTTGTTTCTATCTAGTTGGGGAGAGTTTGGATTAAGTGAGGCTGGTTGTTGAATGTTCCATTTATTGTGTAAAATCGAAAGTTAAAGTTTCAGTTTATTTAATTCATTAATAATTTCCACTGTGTTTGAATATAACATTGTAATTAGTAAAACATAATTAGTAACATAATGCAAACAATTAAATTACTATAATTAAATTTCAATAATAGTCACACAAAGTCATACAGGTTGGAAGATGGGAAGAAAAATTGGTAATCGATTATATTCCCACTATAGTTGACCATAGTCCCACCTGAGGGAGGTTTCATCATCATATCAGCCGAAAGACGTCCACTGCTGGACATAGGCCTCCCCTAAAGAGTGCCAAATTGACCGGTCCTGCGCCACCCGCATCCAGCGGACTTCCGCGACCTTTACCAGGTCATCAGTCCACCGGCCTACCCACGCCGCGCCTTCCGGTACGTGGTCGCCACTCGAGAACCTCTCCGCCCCAACGGCCATCGGTTCTACGTGCAATGAGCCCTGCCCACTGCCTCTTAAGTTTAGCGATCCGGAGGGCTATATCGGTTACCTTAGTTCTGAGCGATCACGCAGAGAAACTCCCAACATAGCCCTCTCAATTCCCCTTTGGGTGACTTTGAGCTTTAGGATAGCTGGGTTGGAAGATGGGAATCACTCGTGGTGTGTTCCTGGTGGTGAGGAAGGTCGCCAGAGCTGCCGAGGATGCGTGATGAGAGTGAGAGACATTCGTCTCTAGATGTCAACACAGCGATTCCTCAAAGTGGTTGACCCGCTTGCGTCACCTTGGTGTAAAAATGGAAAATTGGCTTCGCACGTCTGTGGTGAATTCCCTAACGGAGTCATGATGTTTGTTACTGAGCAGAGAATTTGGACGTGTCAGTGGTAACATATCAGACAGAGCTTATTGGTTATCGAAATCCGTCTGACGTTGTTAAGCAAAGTTTGTTGTTGAATATGAAGTGAAGTTTATTCGGTATCTCCTGTGAGTTGTGGGAGGTTGAACGATATGCCACAAAAGTTTAGCTTGGATCAATTCATTGTATATAGTTTTACGAGTTATAATCTATCGATAAAGAGTAGGTAAAATTACCTACACTTTACTCTGCGTAATCGCATCAGAAATGAGGCTATCCGCAGCAGAACCAAGGTAACCGATATAGCCCTCCGAATCGCTAAACATAAGTGGCAGTGGGCGGGGCACATTGCACTAGAACCGATGGCCGTTGGGGCGGAAAGGTTCTCGAGTGGCGACCACGTACCGGAAGGCGCAGCATGGGTAGGCCCCCCACATTGTGGACTGATGACCTGGTAAAGGTCGCTGGAGTCCGCTGGATGCGGGTGGCGCAGGACCGGTCATTGTGGCACTCTTTGGGGGAGGCCTATGTCCAGCAGTGGACGTCTTTCGGCTGATAAGATGATGATGATGATGAAATTTATTACTCGTAGCATAGACAAGCAAGCGAGATATGATCAGTTTTGGGATTAAATAAGACAGAAGGATGGGAAAAATGCGCCAACAGGAGACCTGAATGGCGCCACGATATAAAAGTCGGGACAACAAAACACTACGAAGGTTGGCTCGTGAACCTCAAGCAGAAAAGACTTCGCCGTGCTTTATCACCTCCTACAGACTCACAATTCGTCTGCAATCGATGTGGTAAGAAATGCCGCGCTGCTTTAGGACTTTATAGCCACCAACGTAGCTCCTAAGCGCTGCAACAATCATCTGGCATAGATGCTGTGGCCAATGATGAGCATAGATTATCAGAATCGTTTTTTAAATTGCTTTTTTTCGTTTTCTGTCCCATTAATAAGGCGGCAGTTCCTTTTTGTCTGTCTTATTCGTCAAAATTCCAACATTTTGGACTAATATACCTAAAATCCACTTCCATATCGCCCTCAGAATTTATTTAAGAGCTCTTTTTGGTGGAGTAATCGTCACTCTGCTCGCTTCTCTGTCAATGTCTTGAGCTCCTGATGCGACATTAGATTGAGCCTCTCTTTGCCTTGATCCATAAACGCACGTCTCGGCCTTCCCTGCGTCTCCTCCCTTCTATATTCCCTTCAATTATACGTTTCATATAAATGTCATGTCGTATCAGGTGTCCTAACATATCCAGTCTCCTGTTTTCAATCATCGTCAACAGCTGTATCGAAATACATAACCTCTTCACTTGTTTTTTTCTGTTCGGCTTTCAGATATTTATATCCTGATGCTAATTAACTTTTCGTCTGTGCCCTTTTCCATATAAGATAAGAAAAATCGAGCGTTGAAAGTCATGTGAATTCAAGGAAAAGCATTTTGAAACGCATAATAATGAGTATTGTTATGTTTGGAATGCACTAAATGATCGAAATAAGTAAAACTAGCACAATATTTCCCTGTGATATCCTAGATAAACGAAGGAACGTATATAGAAGAATTTGTCCGTTAAAAATGTAATGTTATCTGGAATGGAGTATAGCTTCAAATACCTGTTACAGATGATTTATCCGCAACACAGTTCAAAAGATTTTCCTTCTCGGCCCCCAGGGAGGTTATCCCCTGTAACTGGCCGCTCTACAGGCCAAACAGGGCAACAAAAAAAATCGTTCAATGGATCACTCGGCATCCTCATAAAATATACAGCGTTAGCCAGTCAAGGGCTCGAATATCTGGCGTCTTGAATAACTTGAATTTGTATTGTTCGTACCAGTGTTGTATATTTCATAAACTAGTCTCGGAGATTTTTATGCCTATTGTACACTACGTACGGTGCGACGCGGTTATCTGTACTAATCTATAGATAATATAATAAAGAGGGAAAGTTTGTGAGATTAGGTTTGTAATTTTGGATGAAGGACTGTCACGAACCACTTAACCGATTACAAAACTTCTCACCGGTGCATATAATAGACTTCCTGCCCTGCTGACTCTCGTCTCTATTCGCGCGCGAGATAAACTGTCCGTCACTTTCTGATTAATGCTGCCAAAAAGTGACAGATAGTCTATCACGCGCGCGAGTAGAGTAGAGAGTCATGTTATGCTAGCAGGGCTGAGTGGACATTAGGCAAAATTGTATCCCGACGGTTTCTCTGCGTTTATTGCAATACCCAGGCGAAGCCGCGCGGGCAGCTAGTTGCTCACAAATCTACATTAATAATTAACAACTTAGAAAAGTTGAAAAATCCTCGACATTTTCATTTCAAAGTTCAATATCTCAAAACCATCTCCATACCGTCAGCTTTCGAACAAAGAAAACCTCATTGAAATCGATCCATTCATTTAGGAGCTACGATGCCACAGACACAAAGATACATAGACACAGAGACACGTCAAACTAATAACACCCCTCTTTTTGCGCTGGGGGTTAAAAATACAAAATATCCATTACGTAAAAACATGGTACGCGCGCGACTTGATACGATGTGCTATTGCTTGTTGCATTCAATGTGCCTCAAGCTTTACACTGGACCCGCTTCGCGTGTAATTTTAATCTTATTTATAGCTTTGTGTTGGAAAAACCTTTGTGGGAAGAATAATGAGGGCGAGGGAGATAATTCCATTCCATTTGTATTGTGTGGGGTCTGCTGACTTGGCAGAATAAGATGTCAAGATAAAGTTAGTCATTATTTTAATATGACTAGTATTTAAAGGCACATCAAAAAAAAACCTAACAACCTAACGAAATACCAAAAAAAAATCGTTCATCAACATTCGGTGTGGATGTGCAATAATTAAATTTTTCACGCCACTGCTCGGAAATGTGGCAAAAGATGGTCAGAATTCAGGCTTCAAAGCTGGGGATAGTTGGACGGCGCACGAACAGGCCATCTATGACTTCAAACTGGCCAACAATGTTTTTGTTGGACAGTTTGAACAGCAATCGACCAATCACAGGGCACCGCGCGCGGTCGGCCGGCGCGCGTGCGCCCGTTCCGCCGGCGTGCGTGCGCCCGTTCCCCCTCCTCCGCGCCGGGCGCGAGGCAAGCGAGCCTGTTTAGTATTATGATCTTCAATTAGATACTTAATTTTGATTTTAAAATATAATTATTTGCAATTCCCTCGCAATAGGCGTGAAAAGCACTATGTTAAGCCTCGGCCGAAAGGGCAATAGCTGGACTCGTACTTTCGAGGGCCTCCGCTACGCGTCGGCCCTCGAACTAACTCGTCCATCTATTGCTTACTTTCTAGCCTCTTCAACAATGTACTATTGATGTGTGAGTCAGTATTTTTTTCGTAAGCAATGAAAATTTTCCGTTTCAATATTATACATTGCAGAGTTTGTTTTGACGAAATCCCATAGACTTCGCTGGTTTGGTCGGATTTTTACCCCTTCAAGGAATAATTTCCGAGGTGAAAAGTATTATCATAGTCTGAAACTATCTCCATACCAGTCATCTAAATCGGTTCAGTTCTTTACGTTTTCTTTAGTATGTATAATGTATATAGGTTAGGGTGTTGCTTAAAAACCGAAAGTTTTAAATTTCAGTGAGACACCCTATTGTATTGTTCTAATACGTAAAAAAATAACATCTGTTTTTTATTTTTATTTTTGGATAAGATTTAGGGGTCGCTACCGAATTTTGAAATTCTTTAATGTTTGCATTTCGCCATAGTAAGGTTTTTTTTTTATATATTTAACATTTTACTTTTTTAATGAGCTACATTTAATGATAGGAAATGAATTATCTGGAAAACATAAAAAAAAACACTAAATTTCAGTCAGTAATTCAAAAATAAATTTTATTGTGCTAAATATGCTAAAAACGGACTTTGGCGATGATTTTAAGACTTTATATTTGATTTCAAATAAGCGTCGAACATTTCGTGAACCAAAATCGTATTTTCTCGATTGTTTATTCCTTCTTTATGAAATGTAGCTCAATAAACTAAAAAAATGTTAAAATATAAAAAAAAACTTACTATGGAGAAACGCAACCTTAAGGAGTTTCAAAATTCGGTAGCGACCCCTAAATCTTATCCAAAAATAAAAATAAAAAACAGACGTAATTTTTTCACGTATTAGACCAATATAATAGGGTGACTCACTTAAATTTCAAATTTTCGGTTTTTAAGCAACACCCTAATATAGGTAATAGAATTTATAAAATAAAGCGACCGGTGGAACGACAAATAGTAACAACACAATTCAAACTGAGATTTCGTGTAAACATTATTTTAGAAGTCATGTTTATCCAGTAACAATGTGCAAATAAACATAAAACACCGGCATTTCGCTTGTAAACCCTATTCATAAACTCGTATCTAACTTAACAATGCTTATGTAAATTCGACCTTACCCTTTGCCTGCTGTTAAGGTTTAAATTTGAAGGGAAGGTTGTGGGGCATTGTTGGATGGTACCTGGGTGTTATTAAAAATTCCTTCACGTTGGGACACCCGCAAAGGGCGCAATAACAGTACGTGTTTTACACTAAGGTACTGAAATATGTAAGTTATATATAATAGGGACATTTTTTAGAAAAGATGAGGCTGTTTTGTTATTAAATGTCTATATATCCATAGGTAAAGGCTTCACTATAGATACTACTCGTGATATTAGTATGTCAATGTTATCGCGTAATTCATCTGTTTGGATATATTTTGTACACGGTATCGCATCGCATGATAATAATGATATGTAAGGCTTGTCACAGACTGTAATTGTCAAATTTACTAATGACCACCACCGCAGTCCGCGCCAGTGTGTTTCAGGCCTAATGCGCGCGATAGAACATGCATAGAACTAAAGAAAAAAAAGTTAAGTTGGTAACGTTTTGTGTTCTCGACCCTGCCCTGCTAGCATAACTTGACTCTCTACTCTACTCGCGCGCGTGATAGACTATCTGTCACTTTTTGACAGCATTAATAAGAAAGTGACGGACAATCTATCTCGCGCGCGAGTAGAGTCGAGAGTCAAGTTATGCTAGCAGGGCTGGTGTCGATTCAGCCAAGGTTTTTTTACAATTTCACTAATTTGGGGTATGTTTTTACGTTATTAGTATAAAAATAAAGCCCACATGTTTTAAATAAGCGTCAAAAAACATTCATAACACACTAATCAAATGCGACTCCCACAGAGCGCGAATCTTGGCGGATTACTCTTTACTAGATTACTTGTAACATTGTCTTGTCTATGCGCTTTCTAACTTTCTTGTTCCCACGTTCTTCCCACTCGGGTAAATCAGTGCTGCCAACAGACGTGGCGCTGAGCGCGCGCAATGCGCTGGCGGGAAAACAAATGACATTAGGAAATGGCGGCCATCTTTGTTCTTTTTAAATAATTCAGTTTAATAAGTTAGAAATGTAACAGTATATAACGTAATATACTGTTGAGAGTGTAGTTATTAAAACGTACTTATATACATGTCGTCACGCCTGTTTCTAGGAGGGGTAGGAAGCTAGAAAGTGATCACATACTTCTACATATTTGCTAGAACCGATACTGAGAAACTTCCTTCACTTCTTTTAGTTTCATAACATTCCTCATCTGTGCATAAAATAAACTCTGGTTAATATTTTATTCGAAATGAAATAAAAATACAACGCAAATACTCATCAAATTTCAAAGTTTCAACACTCAGTGGCTGTCGACCGGCTTTGGGGTCCCCTCGTAAGCACTTTACTCTACATGACGGGAAAACTACGGCATAGACTATAACTAAAATCTCTGATATAACAAACAAACTTTGAATAATTTATTGTCAATAGGGAATTTGAATCATCAAACCGCAAACAGGTCATTTGATATGTTTATGTTAGTCCATATATCTATTGAACCCCCTTGTGAATATTTTAGCGATGACCGAGATCTAAGCAAGCAAGCTGGGATTAATGAAATTGACCTGATAAATTGCTAGCTACCAATATGGAAAATCAATACGTTATGATCTAATATGGCATGTCTCCATGAGCTATACTTATGGAACAGTGTCCGTTGTACCTATTTAATTATAGTACTGCTGAATATCTTAGGTAACCTCATAAATCGCAAAGTGCCTAAGCAGCAAAAAGCCACTGAAAACGGGGAAAAAAACCTCATAAATCTATTTTCATAGAGTAGCGGTATGTTGGTAACTTGGTACTGTAGGAATGCTTAGAGGTGGTAGAGGTAGACACAAATGGCACCGTGGACTTATAACACGTTTATTCAAGTACGTTGCGAGAGGTATGAGTTTCGTGGCCCTGAGGCGATAGCCTCGCGGCGACTGCTGACCTCTTCAAATTCTCTTGTATTAACAGCCTTCCAGACTGCTAGATTTGAAATGAGATGTACAGCCAGTACACAGATTTTCTGTGAGCCAGCACTGTAGAGGTTGCATAGACGCCCTCTACAGTACGCTATTTGGTGTGTTCCCACTAATTCTATTCTGTTATCAGTTCTATAACTTTAAATAGCTATGGTGAAATATTAGTAGGATTTTACGTCGCGTGGAAACTCATTACATTTACGCTTCATCATCATCATCTATCAGCCGAAAGACGTCCGATGCTGGATAGATCTCCCCCAAAGAGTGCCGCAATGACCGGTCCCGAGCCATCCGCATCTAGCGGACTCCCGCGACCTTACCAGGTCATCATACCTGCATTTACTTACTCCTTGGAAAGAGTACTCGTTACGAGGTGTAGAAGTTTTTTCAATTTAGCCAGTGTATACGACTAGGGAAGCCGGTATTGTTGCCAGGATTGCGCTGGCAGTGTTCCTTGTTTTTCGGGAAACTTTCTTAATTAGGTTCCACATTTATTTTCAAAATGTTTACACTGCGTTCCTTATAGGTAATATTGCCTTAATGAAGGCATGAATATAACTCGATTCCCACCGGTTTGACTATTATAAGTCGTATGAGTACCTACTGGGGCGTACAGAATTGAGTTTGTAGATGCACGGACTCCAAGTCGTTTTTTGGGGTGCACTTTCTAATTTCCCTTATCAGAGATTAGCGCTTCGCGTCAGCTGCTTTTGGAAATCGGATCATGTCAATGAACCAGCTAACAAAAGGCAGCAAAAGGAACCATGCGCACTTACTTGTGATTTGGATGAATTTCTCCTTCAGCCTCGCTCCTCATAGCACACCACTCGCTTCCGGGGGCGCGCAGCGCAATCCCAAAATGTCTAAAAGCACTTTCAATTCACGAACACCTTTTAGTACTAAGATGACAGCATTAATATTCAACAAATTCAAGGATAATGAATCGAATTTAATTTTTCTCATCAGCGGAGCAGCTGATCTTACGCGTGCGCGAGAGTCTATCTAACTGGGGTTCGGCAGGTGGTGCGAGGGATGCCCATACGTCGTGTATTTATTTTCCGAATGTATTCTATAACATGCATCGTTTGTTTCCTCGTATTTTTTGGCTGCAGTACCAAGGGAAAAATCATCATATTTGTAGACTACAATGTAGAATTCTGTAAGCAAGTGAATGTATATAAAAATAAAAATCCGCGACATTAGATATGACGGATACAGTTAAATTGGTAACCTACTGCCTTTATTAAGGTGTTAGAAAAAAGTCGATAAACAGTGTTGCTAAACATCCAACTTATTCAGGGTCGCCATTACGAGGCCATACATCGTTTAAGGGCTGAACGTAATCTTGGGTGTCATCACGCGAGGGAGGCTCCTTTATATGTGCTCTTATTCACAACGCCTCACGTGAGACGATCCAGTGTGAGTCAGATCTCTGGTTACGCGTTGATATTACGAATTGTGGGGTCAACATATACTAGGTTAGAGAGATATGTGAGGTGATACAAATTGGGAATTGCGTAGCAGGATGTACGATAAAGGAGATACCATGCTCCCGATTCGAGGTGTGTGGTGTTTGTTCAAGGATATTAACTTCGAATCAAATTGAAAAAAAAAAACCAAGTGCCTCTTTTATAGACCAAAGTCGACTGATAACTTGTCGATGAATTTAGTTTCTGTTGTCTTAATTCAGCCTAAATGAAGACTTCAAACTTCACCGAAAATTTAATTACTTTATTTCAGGTGGTTTAAAACTAAGCTCTTAAGCTCCTCATCCAGCTTCGTTTAAAGCATCCCTCTAACTCAGCCCGAATCCGCAAACTTATTACGAAGTTTTCTAAAATAGCTTTTGATTATTCTCAAAGAAAACTCTGTTAACAATATCGAACACGTAGTCTTTTATAGGGTAACTTTGTCCTTCAGAAGTCCTTTATATCACTTTGTATTCCTGTGAATCTGTAGAAGGTTTTTTGAGTATAGTTGAAATTTCACAGCTGTAACATATTAAGGGCATTCAAACTAACTGGACAACTAACTGTAACTGGAAAATTAGGACATTTTGAAAAGGCTGGGGCTGAAATAGAAAGGACAAATAATTATTTTTTAGATATATGGATATTCTGTTGTTTGTCAGAAGCCAAAACACAATTGCTTAAAATTTACTGTAGAAAAAATCCAAAGATGTTTACTTTCAATTTATACCTCACCTCGGCCAACTCAAACCATGCATTATTGAAAAACGTGGTCAGTTTAAATGATAATTCTGAGATTAAAGCTTCTTCATCAAAACCTTTTCCGAAGAGAAGAAGGGAGAATGACTAGCTATAATTTCAGTAGCATACTTCCGTCATAAGTAGGGGACAATCAGTGGTAGCAATTACCTTTTACACAAATGGGGATGGAAAGAGTCTGCAATGTGCGAGTGTGGTGAAGAAGTACAGACTACAGAAGAAGTACAGGAACACATAATTCAGCGATGCCCTTTGCATTCGTACTCGCGACCGCCGTAAGACCTGCTGCGCGCCTGCGCGTAACACCTGACGCATCTGCGTGGCTCAACACCCTGAATGTTGACATCTAATCTAACATTTTATGACATTGTAATTTTTACTAAATGCCATACGATTAAATAAATAGTGGTAGCGTCTTGACGTACATGCCCATTCATGTGTGCTTATAACGTCGTCAAGTCCATCCTGCGGGTTGATGAGAATTAATAGCAACCCTGGTTGATCCCATTTATCCGGCGACGTGAGAAAATCACAATTAGCTTTCTTGTCGCGTCTTTAGAACTTTCTTTTACCGTCCCTAAAAGACACTGTAATTCTGTTGACAGCCAGACAGTCTCAACTCCATTCTGTTTTACACTATTGTACTCGTAAAGCTACGTATACCCTAGAATGGCGTGAAAATTTCATCATATCAGCCGAAAGGCGTCCACTGCTGGACATAGGCCTCCCCCAAAGAGTGTCACAATGACCGGTCCTGCGCCACCCGCATCCAGCGGACTCCAGCGACCTTTACCAGATCATCAGTCCACCTTGTGGAGGGCCTACCCACGCTGCGTCTTCCAGTGCGAGAACCTTTCCGCCCCAATGGCCATCGGTTCTACGTGCAATGTGCCGGGCGCTCACACTGCCACTTAAGTTTAGCGATTCGATAGAAATTTACGTGTACTAAAATCACTTTAGCTTTCGGTGTGTAACCAGTGTACACTCGGTCTCATAAGCATTAATGCGATATATGTAATCATGTTGTCACTTTGGGCTCTCTAGTGACCACAGTAGAGTTACTCGCAGACCGGGTGTCTAACTAATTAAATCAAATCATTTGATCCCGAAATGTGGAAGATCGCGACTACTGCTCTTTCAGTGTCGAAGAGTGCAGATGGCTCGCCAATTGGCCCGCCACTACACAGCTATGGCGACAGAACAAAATAGGGAACACAGAAAAAATCTGCAGATTCATCTGTCCAAAACCATGTCAATTCCGAAATTTCAAAACTCCGAACAAAATTTTCCGCTAAACACTCTTAAAAAAAATTGCTTGGGTAGTGCAGTAACCATCGTGAAACATGACTTTAAGACTTATGACGTTCCTCTATGCGACGGTCTAAACGATATTTACGATCCCCGTTAATACAACGTTGATTTATCGCGCGACGAAAGGAAATTTGTGCGAGGAAGTTTCATAAGCAATACAAACTTTAGGCGTTTAATTTTCAAGTCTTGATACGCGTTTGTACTTAATTAGGCTTGATTGGCGCGATAATATGTGAAATTGGTTCAAAGTGTAGCCGAGGCATGCTTGCCAGTTTCGACTTTATTTCAATACAGTTAAGGTCCAAAAGTGACGATACTTTTTGCTACTCGTATGTAGGTACCACAAGAGTGTGGTCTTAAGAAATTATTTTGAAGCTAACTAAATATATATATATATATATATATCTAGTCCCACAAGCGCAATGTATTACTTTGTCCGCCTATCTATTCATGAGAAAAAACATAATTTTATAACATCCATCTTTTATTTATTTATTAATATTGATATTGAATCAGCCGATTGTAACCACAATCTATCGATCTATCTTTTGATTATCCGTAGTAAATTTTTACAATAGTGTTTATAAATAATTGTGTCCCTTTAGTACCAACATGTTGGGAAGGATTAAATGTCACTAAAACTTCCGGAAAATGCAATCATCGCCCATGTTTACCCGCCCAGGCGTCGGAAATTTCCGTGCTTACGACCGACATCACCTCGCTGAGCTGAGACTGGCTGTTAATTACCGAGTTCACGTAATTTATCCGTGTACTGCGCTAATTACTAATACGAATATATAATGGGTATAAAATACAGCAGTCGCATCGAGCCTGTAGCGGCCTTATATTCAGTTTTCTCGCCGAACTAGAAATCAATACAATTTCAATGTCTACTCTTATGTCCTAGAGCTTTCACTCTTTCGTCGGTTGATGCTTTTTGGAAAAGTCCGAATTAAGTATGGACTCACCATCATCATATCAACCGAAAGATGTCCACTGCTGGACATAAGCCTCCCCCATAGAGTGCTACAATGACCGGTATTGCGCTACCCGCATCCGCATCCGACTCGGCTGACGGGCAGCGTCTAGGAAGCTACGGCACATCTTTATGTCTAATATTCCGCAGTGTCTCTAGACGACAGTCTTTGATCAGTGTGTGTTGCCAGTGATGACGGTTGGCATATGGGTCGTTCTTCTTTTCGACCGACAATAGCCTGTCCTTCGTCTTATTACGGCATCTCATTTGAGTAATGATGTTTATGGTTTTATAATGTTCGAATGAACGTCCATATTATTTTATTAATTAGTGATATATAATATTTCACTTTCTCTAACTAGCATTTTTTTAAATGTTTGTTTTTTTCGTAAAATGCCGTGACAGAGTGGTAAACCAAAATGTTGTCCCCACTGAAATAGTCCACTTTGTCACATGTTTTTTTTAGAAACCAACCGTAAATAAATATTTATATTGGCCAGAAAGTAAACTTTAATTAGTTCTAATGAAGAAATTTTTGATAGTTCAAAAACCAAAAAAACAGAAAAACCTCGATTCATTGTCGGTAAAAAAGAAGAACGACCCATATATCTTTATGTGTAATATGGCGCAGTGTCTCAAGACGACAGTCTTTGATCAGTGTGTGTTGCCAGTGATGACGTATGGCATATATCTTTATGTGTAATATGGCGCAGTGTCTCAAGACGAGAGTCTTTGATCAGTGTGTGTTACCAGTGATGACGTATGGCATATATATATCTTTATGTCTAATGTGGCGCAGTGTCTCAAGACGAGAGTCTTTGATCAGTGTGTGTTGCCAATGATGACGTATGCCATATGGCACTAAATGGGCTTCATGAGAAGGCTTTAAGTTACCCAAAGGGCAATTATGGACTGTTCAATTCTAAATGTAAATAATCTTATGGCGAGTATTTATAAAGTGGATTAAATGTTTTCTTAGTGTTGGGCTCCGATTTGGTGGAGTTCTAAAATTTATTCGCTAATGACATGAAAACTTGTTAATGTTAGGTATATAGTGACTTGAATGGTTGAAGTTTTCATATTAAATCCTCGAATCCTCAGCAGGCCTATGTTAATGTAGCTTAAACATTTTGTATCTTATTTACATGCTACAGCATCATTAAATAAGTCAAAGCAGTACTTCACTGACTCGTGACGTGTGTTTATATCAATGCGTAACCCTTTACAGCGTTCATGGAAATATGGACTCTATCACAAACGGCGCTTAGGCCGTTTTTAAAGTTATTCCAATGTTAATACGACGTCTTAGGCTGTACGCGGCAGTTTCCTTAAAGTGTATTTTAGCATGAATAAAGTCTTTAGAATTTCTTATGTAGGCTTTCTGCTGAATAATTTGAAGATGGAAAGCCCAACTGAAATAAAACTCCATATACTTTTGAGTTAAATTTCTTAAGGGTCTTGGATTTTAACGAATCTTTTTGATTGGGACGAAGAATTTGGAAAAAGGTTGGAATTTGTTCGTTATGTGACCATATTTCTGTAAATATATTCAAATTGTGGACCTTCACCCTATTAATATTATTAGTATGTCAATGTTTGGAGGTTGACGCGGTCACGCAATAACGACTGGATTTAAACAAAATTTAGCACAAAACTAGTTTATATAGCGAGTATTCAAAGCTTACGATGCTTTTAATCCTGGGAATCATTGTGCATGTATTGCGATGAACACAAATGTTGTGTCAAGGATAACACAAAAGTAACAAACACAAAACAAAATTTAAAACAAAAGCAGACTAATAATATTCCAAAAAAATACCTTTATTTAGACGGTCTTGCCTGTACGCTATGTAATGAAAACTTTATATTTGACGCGCATATGTATCATGCGCACTAAAAGGGTTCTCAAAATGTAAATACTCTCATTTTCACAGAAACACTCTGCAAGTCACATAAAACCCCTCATTTTGCTTTAAATCGGGGTCAAGCATATGTAATCCGTCAATCTATAGGCAGTTCAAGTCAACCCTCTTCAGTATATCCAGTCGATTTAACCTCCTTCATACTTCTGAGGCGCCTGACACATGACACTTTGAGTCGGTGAAACAATGAGTTGTACATTACTTACCTAGGGTAGTAAAACAAAGGACGTCTCAGATCGCAGGTGTGTGTCGGTGACGACCGGTTAGCCTAGTGGGTAGTAACGCTGCCTACGAAGCTGAAGGTCCTGGGTTCGAATCCCGGTAAGGGTTTATAAATATTTGTATGATGAGCATAAATATTTGTGTCCGAGTCTTGGATGTTTTCTATGTATTTGAGTATTTATATCTATTATATATATCGTTACCTACCTATAACACAAGCCTTATTGAGCTTACTATAGGACTAGGTCGATTTGTGTAAGATACAATACAATACAATACAATACAAATACTATTTATTGCACACCTCACACAAACAAAGCAGTTACAGAGAGAAACAATACAATAACATGTAGGTAGAGGTAGACAACAGGCGGTCTTATCGCTGAAGAGCGATCTCTTCCAGACAACCTTTAAGATTAATGTAAGATTGTCCTCTTATAATTTATTTATTTATTATTATAAATATGCGATCTAAGGCTTTCTTTATAACCGGCCGTGGCGAATACAAAAAATTACGTCTAGCTCTCTAAAATGGATTTTTCCGCATGTATATCGGGTGTTAACACATTCACTGCCAAGAATCGCTACGTGCTACTCTCGTAGCTCATCCCGTGGTTTTTCCGCTTAGTACCGAAAAGCGGCTACAGCGTAGGCGGCTAGGCGGGTTTCTAGCAGTGAAAGTGTTGGTCAGGTGTGACGTAAAACAGATAATAATGTTTTTTTTACTGTTAATAGCTACTTCAATCGTGATTTTACAAGCTGTTACTTAGTTTCAGACCCCGGTGTCTATCTTAGCCATTTTGCAAATCAAATTAGACCAAACTAATGAATTGATAATTTGTACGCATATTTAAGTTATTATTATTCGGGTAGTTGCTGTTCCGGGTTACAAAAGTCATTGTATCACAGCGACCATTGCTGATCTATTGTGTTCGCCACTTACTACAATTCTTGGGCAAGTCCTGCAATCTCAAAGAATTGCATGATTTCATATGTAAGTTCGGGGACAATGTAATATTATTTTACAGTACACATGGTGTTACTTTCCCGCACGAGTGCAGAAATTAGCACTTTCCGTGCATATGTTCAAATTTTAAAGAGCCATATGTACTGTAAAACGTTGTACGATACACGTGCGAATAGGTAATTCGCAACTCGTGTCGATTTAAAACACTCCCTTCGGTCGTATTTTAATTTATCGCCACTCGTTGCGAATTTCCTATTTTCTGCACTTGTATCGTAAATAACTATTACCATCGTATGTAGGTACTGCTCTAATGATGGAGACGGGGGATGGCCGCAGCAACTCCTGAACTCTGTCGAATTCGGCTCATGTGTAGTCTTTCTTGCTTGGCTTGCCTCCTGGAATGAGGCGACACTCTCTTCGAGAAATATATTAAACTCAAACATTTATTCGTGACAATACAGAAAATAAAAGAAGAAATAAATTAAAATGACACAGGTTATGTCACGAAATGGACCCCGCTCAGCAAGTTGCTAGCTTGACAGCCAGCGCTGCTCTTCCGCAGTCCATTCGGTGAAGGCACGGTAGGCAGCAACGACAGATGCACAAATGAAAATAAATGTAACAATAACATATATAAATAGTCGTTATTTCTAGAACTGAATTCCAGGACACATCACACTTCTGTAGACGGGAAATGGCTCGAATGAATGCGCTATTTACGTCAAATGTATCAAGTAAATGGCGAAATACAAGTCAGCGCGATATTAAAATTTCCGAAAAATCCTCGGAACGAGTTACGGCGAGAACGTGAGTCTTTGTTTCCTTCGTCCTTAATATTAAAATTCCACGGTGTATCTTTTAAGTTGATATTCGTTTGCGGCGACATGATATGGTGTGATGATTTTAGAAATTGGATACGTGACTAAGGGAGGTTCTAATAATTCCTGCGTAGTATATAAAACCTTTTGATGATGGGTACAGCCTTAAGGTGTGTAGGATTTCAACGCTAAAGGCTTGTCCATGTATTACGTCATCGTTCCCCCCCACCTAAGTAATAACTTTAATATTTAATTAATATCTCTTTTATTTGACAAATTAAAATTATAAAAGGTGACTTTAATTTTTATGACAGTAATTTGTAGAAAACACGAAATTATTTATTTTTACGCACTTTTTAAAGATGCGAGAGATGCTATCATCTTCGACACCCCTAGATCTTATCTTACCTACGTGCTAAATTTGGAATTTCTAGAACCAGCGGTTTGGGCTGTGCGTTGATATTTTGTGCGCGCAGCCGGCGTTCATCGATTTATAAGACGTTATCACGTCAAAAATGTAAAAACTTTTACAGCGTATATTCACACTAAATTCATATAAAATAAAGCACGTCAACCTTCCGCCATTGCCGGCAGTTAGAGAGATATTTACGGGCAGTATAATTTAACAGTTGACAATAGAAAATATTTTAGGCAATTTATTGCTCTTGAACAGTTCTTGAATTGTGCTCTTAATTATAATTGAACTCTTCTTAAGTACCTATGTAAAAATAAAGCAAATTTTTCAGCCACTTGCCGGTAACCGATTAAGCTGAAATTTGGCATACTTATGTAATTAGTTCGGTTTGATGATGGAGACAGAAGGTGGCCATAGCAAAACCTAAACTTACAAAAGGTAAACCAGTCGTGTCCGGGAGTTCTCAACGAGTAGTTGACAACTGCGCAAAAAAGTACAGTCGGCAATAAAAGCTTGTACCAAAAATGAAATTCGATAGCGAGGAGCAGTGTAGCATTGAAAATTGTACCGAATATTTTAGGTGTGTTTTTTTTTAACGCTACTAAACCTGTGCCGGATGCTTTGATGCTGCCAACCCTCGTCATTTTGTTATTTTGGCGATGCTTGCCGACGCGAATATTCGCTCACACGATTTATATAAAAAATGCTCGGAATGTAGTGTTTACAACCGACCAAAATGAAAGCCTAGATAAATAATCTGCGTACCTCCATTTCTATTTCCATTTCGAGTTACAAAAGAGAGGGTGCTCAGCATCGCGCATTTGCCTAGTATTGCAGCAGTTTTAAAACACGTGCACGTGAAAAGGATGGAACCCTCTCGTTTGCCGCGTAAAACTCTCCTGAGTGAAGTAGCTTACGCTAAGCGACCGGTGGGGCGCCCTATGTTACGCTTTAAGGACAGCGCAAAACGAGACATGCTGTCCTTCAAGATCGACTCCATGAGCTGGGAAAAGCAATCCCAGGACCGATACCTTTGGAGAAAGGCACTGTTTGAAGGCGTGACACTACACGACATCGCCTGGTTTGACCTCTTGTCCCACAAACGAGCACTGAGACACCAGCGCACTGCTGTACCTCCAACAGCGCTGTGCATTACATTTACATGTCATATATGCGGGCGTCACTGTCGCTCTCGTATTGGCCTGACAAGCCACGTACGCAAGTGCCGCACTTTAATGGACGCTGCTTAAATCATCTTTTATAGATGCTAAAGGCCAATGATGATGATGACCTCCATGTTATGTTTAATATAAAACGTTTCACTTGCGCATCCACTCATTATTCATACAAAGGTTCATCCTCCTGCTCACTTATCTAAAAGCACGTTTTACGACTTGAATGTGTTGGTTTACCTTTATTACCATTTCTGTCCTTCGTAAATGTTCTTACGAGTGTTAGAGAGCGTTGGAATAATTAAATTTGCCTAAAACATTAACAACCAAAAGGGTCACCTGAAATTAAAACGGAAAATTTCAAGGTACCAGAATTAATAAGCGCTGTAAATGGGGTTTTACGGGATTTTTGAGGTAAAATTGGGTTTACAGTTGTAGCTCTGTAGGTAATACTTTTTGTGAAGGAGAAACAAATCTTGGTGAACGCAATCAGTGCTTAGGTTAACTCTACGTACTGTAAGGAGGAATGATAGAGTGACCTCCCCAACAAATATATTTGAAAAGTAACTTCTAAATATATTATGTTATTATTGTTTTCTTCAGTCAATCAGATCACCTAATTCCCAAGCCGTCATCTACCGCGGACGGTTATTCGGGACGGAAAATGTATGTATTCGCGAAATAAGTAATTTTAATATTTTCATACCCAATGAATAATCCTACTAATTCCTACATAAATGCAAATGTTTGGATGTTTGGATGTTTGCTACTCAATCACGCTTAAACGGCTCAACCGATTTGGATGAAATTTTGCGCGAAGATAGTTTATAGCCTGGATTAAAATATAGAATAGTTTTTATCTCGGGTCCACGCAGACGAAGTCGCGGGTGGAAGCTAGTGTTTGAATAAAGGAAGCAATCCATTCGTGATATTTTTTAAGTAATTTCCAACTTCTCGTCATCCTTATTTTTCAAACCCTCAAAACATGCTAAGTATGAGTAGACGATTATTTATATTAATTACACATTAAATTAGGTTCGTTAACGAACAACAATTTATCAGGATTTGGGAGAGGTTTATTTTTAAAAGGGATTATGTGACTTATATTACTATGGCGGTTCAACCTTCGTAATTAAGGGGAGAGTTTAGATATTAGCTGTTTAATGGCATTATTAACTTGGATGGTATCGTTGAAACAATGCAGATTAACTCAATTATATTTTAGATAGATGCTACATATTTTGTAGCGTTACTGATTCGGGTTGAATACCTATTTTTACTGATCTCGGAATAGGAATATCATTGATTGGTTGCATAATAGCCGGCGGGTTGCATCAACAACTTTTCAATTAAGGTATTAAGAAAAAATATGCAACATTACAGGCCGTATCCTAAGTCATTACATTTTTAGTTAACCAATGCTAAGATCAATACAGACAAAACATGAGACACAATACTACTTTTGGAACGGTATACATCAGATATGGCGTTGACAACTGTCATCCCAGAAAACTCGAACTTCCCAAACAATCAGATATTTACGTACGTTACGTCCGTACTTACGATCACCAAAAGGTTGAAACAATCAGATATTTATGTACGTTACATCCATACTTTCGATCACCAAAAGGTTGAAACAATCAAATATTTACGTACGTTACGTCCGTACTTATGATCACCAAAAGGTCGAAACAATCTGATATTTATGTACGTTACATCCGTACTTTCGATCACCAAAAGGTTGAAACAATCAGATATTTATGTAGGTACGTTACACCCGTACTTACGATCACCAAAAGGTTGAAATAATCAGATATTTATGTACGTACATCCGTACTTTCGATCACCAAAAGGTTGAAACAATCAGATATTTATGTACGTTACATCCATACTTTCGATCACCAAAAGGTTGAAACAATCAGATATTTATGTAGGTACGTTACATCCGTACTTACGATCACCAAAAGGTTGAAACAATCAGCTATTTACGTACGTTACGTCCGTACTTTTACGATTACCAGAAGGTTAAAAGAACTGACCCGTAAGTTACGTGTTACGTACGTTAAAATCTGTGTGTATAGGAAGTTTGACAGTTCCCTACGGGATGACAGCTTCCGGCGCCATATTTATGCTCTCACTCTAATTGTTTATGTTGTTTGTGTCTAACACAATAGGTAACATAGAATTTCCACTGTTACGTACTTTTTAAACTTTCTAATTCAAGTTCCAAAAATAAACCAGAGTAAATTGCAAAAAAAAAGTACGTTTTACATCAGTATCTCCAACAGCATCCACCTTGTGAAGGAGATAAACCACATGGATGCCCCATGTGGTTTATCTCCTTCACATCCCAATTGCATTTCAATATGTAACTTCTAAACGTTCTAACACGTTCGCTTGGCGCGCGCGACTGAAAACAAGGATTGATACAGGTATTTAAAAAAAGGTTTCTCGAATGGCGATAATTTTTCGACATACCAAATTTGTATCAACAAACAAAAACGGGGAATTGTTCACCCTAAGAGCTTTCTTTTTTCCCAATAAACTATTCTTTACCGTTTACGAGATAAAGCTTGTTAAACTTTAGTGCAAAAATCCGCCTGTTTGAACCCTAGCAAGTTGATAGTGAATGACATGTGTCATGTGCAAATGTAAATAGTAACTTTATAGGGGCAGGGTTGTCACCTATAATTAAACGTTTAATATTTAATATATTTTTTAGCTTTAACATGATAATAAATTAATTAAAAATTTATTAAATAACACTAAACGTTCAGCAAAGATCATAATAAAGTGCCACCCAGTATAATAAATTCGAAAGTTTGGATGTTTGTTACTAAATCACGCAAAAACAGTTGAACGGATTAACATCAATTTTAGTTTACAAATAGAGTATATCCTGGATTAACGTACAGAATACTTTTTATCCTAGTAAAAGTCCAACAAAAGGAAGTCAACGTGAACGAAGTCGCGAGTAAAAAAAAGCTAGTGCTTAAATAAATCAAAGACAAAGACAACATATTTATTTGTTAACATAGGTTCATAGGTCTTACAATTATTTATATTAGTGTATCTCTATGTTTTGCCATCAGGCATACAAATATTTTAAGTCAAGATGGAGCATGCGTAAACAGTTATAAATGTTATAATTCTTCATCTGTCAAGTATTCCCTTAGTGAATAGTAGGCTTTTTTTAAACTAGGAATTCGAACAAGCTTTTTTTGAAGTCTACCAATCCATATTTCTTGGCAATTCATTGTATATTTTAGGTGCTATCCCGAAAATACTTTTAGCAAGAAAAGTTGTAAATCAAATGTGAAGTAAGCGAGACAACAAAATTGTATGCCGGTATTTTATATAAAAATAATAGCGGTATACCGACTGTCCCTGGATTTACATGTGGTTGGATCAGGGATCGGATACCGGTATTTTCACCATACAAAAATACCGGTTTTATTTCGTTCAATTTCGTTCTTTGGTTTATAATATCATTTTTGATCAGGCTGTCTAATAATACGAAAATGTTACCTAAATACACGGAGTCCTACATTAAGAGCCTAAAATAATTCAAAATATTAGACTACTTCAGGGATTTTTGAAAAAACCAGTTCCGATCCCTGGGTTGGATTCGGAAGCAACGAACAAAATAGATCTACAGGGGGACGCATCAATCCCACTTAAAAGAACAAGAGATTCCCATTTGCTGCACTTTAGTGGTAAAAACTTGGACCGAATCGTTTATTATCTGTCGAGTGTGGATCTTTGTTTTTCGCGTTAATGTTGGGCAATGTGGTCGCGGCTTGGCTCTATCTAGTTTCCGGATAAACGCTGACTTTTACCCTGTTTGGTAATAAAGCTTGTTCACGAAAAAAGTAGCCATTGTTGTCAGGGTTTCAATAAGAAATTACATTTTTTAAAGAATTTAATTAAAAAGAAGGTCAAACCTATTGTTTTGAGTGGCGCTATGGATATTTACGAGTAGTATCAGCTGCTATATCCATTCTTGGGCTAACTTTCGAAATCGCTGGATTTTAGTCTTAGATTTTGTAAATTTCACGTATTGATACTTCGCTTTAAGTTTAGCTTACTTCGTAATAAATTTTAGTTTTACGAGTAGGTACCTATTGTTTGTAATATTTTCACTGTGTTTTTCTTGAATAAATGATTTTCCGTAGATTACTCCCACATACAAATTACAAGGTCCAAGGTCCATACTATATACGGGAGAAAGATTTTTTTATTTTATAAAAGCGATTTTGTGTTTCCAGAGATGACACACAAACTTACAAAGCTTCATACCTCATTATAATATTAGTATACATCTGCTTGTCTGCAATTATGAAATGTGTTTATTGCGAAACTCGCTTAACAATAATTTCATTTGTGAACACTTGACACCAGAAAAAATATCCGCTACTGTCCCCCAAATATAAAAGTGCGCAATGTCGCTATGTTAATGTGCATGACGCGGGTGGAATACGTATTGTGGAATGCTGCTGGTTACGCAAACGCGATATTAATAACAATCTCCATGATTGCGTTTATATGTATCGTATCTTGTCTATTTGTAAACCCTGATTGAAACGTTTATTATTCGAATGTTAGTTGGGTCGTTCTTCTTTTTTACCGACAATGAATCGAGGTTTTTCTGTTTTTTTGGTTTTTGAACTATCGAAAATTGTGGTTTTGAAGTGCGATTAAAAAAAAAATGCATAGGTTTCTTCATTAGAACTAATTAAAGTTTACTTTCTGGCCAATATAAATATTTATTTATGGTTGGTTTCTAAAAAAAACATGTGACAAAGTGGACTATTTCAGTGGGGACAACGTTTTGGTTTACCACTCTGTCACGGCATTCTACGAAAAAAACAAACATTTAAAAAAATGCTAGTTAGAGAAAGTGAAATATTAAATATCACTAATTAATAAAATAATATGGACGTTCATTCGAACATTATAAAACCGTAAACATCATTACTCAAATGAGATGCCGTAATAAGACGAAGGACAGGCTATTGTCGGTCGAAAAGAAGAACGACCCAGTTCATATTAAAACTAGACGTCCAAAGGGCACTAGGCAACCTTGTTTGATATATTTTCTCTCTCTTAATACGCACAGATGTATAAAATTAAACGCGTTTAAAAATATCGGAGCTCAGATATTTAAGTGTTAAGTTTTGTTTATATCTTTTCAATATGACCTGTGGAAATATATTTATTGCAAATATCTCGGCTTCGATGCATTTTTGAGTATTACAATTATTAACAAAATATGTTTGTTTTAAATAGATCTGTCAGAGTTACGAGTGGCCGCTCACTTAAAAAAAATGCAACATTTTTTTGCCAATGCCCTTTTACGAATCTCATAATTGTAACACACATGAAAACCTTTTACGTTTCTAAAATACCTAAGTAACGTAGCGTGCAAGTTTTTTTATAGAAAACCGAGGAACAACTGCGCACCTACTGCGTTTTAAATGAAAAAAAAAAATTTTTTTCTTCTAAATAAGTTTACGTGTCGTTTTTTAATTCTTCTAAAGTGATTTATGTAACTTTTTATTTAAAAACACTTATAAAAATTAAAAAAAAAATTAAAAATCACAAAAATCACATCATTACTTGATGTTACCTCAAAATCTGCATTGACTGCTGTGCTATGATCTCGTGGTGCCAAGATACATTTCTTGGAGGGAAAAAAAAAACACAAGGGGTTACTGCAGATGCTCTAAGGAAGCGTCCGCTTAAATATTTGCACCTGTTACAGGACCCACCCCGTATATTTCTAAACTTATCTCTACTAAAACTTGGCCCAATAATCTGATTTAATAGTTATCGGTATTTTCATTTAATTTCCTTCTGACTGACCGGCCTGATCGCTACCGCTTATGGCCCCGCGTCCTCCCTTCAGCGGCGTGTTATCGCTAATTCCGCACCGGGCAGACGGAAATTGGTTCAGAAGCGTTAATGCACTGCAGTTAAAATACATACATAGCTTGTACAATCTACATCGACATTTTTCACCTGAACGCGTTGAAATGAAGTGAAAGTTTATTCACGAGAACATATGGATACAGCAGATGTTATAAGTATTGTTGACCCTTAATACATTCTGCCTTAAGGCATGTGAAAATAGTTATCATGACATGACTAATTAATGGCTAATGACTCACGTATGAGTCATGCCACTACGTGCGATTTCCGCTACAGAGCGGAAAAGCGCTGCTACGCGCTACGTTAGCGTTGTGTGGCCGCGAATGGATTAATACAATAATAAATAATAATTGGGATCGATCTGTCATCACGGACATGACTATTCTAGCCAATAGGCCCGATATCGTGCTGACAGATCGATCGAAATGCCAGGCAGTGCTCGTCGACATCACCATCCCCCATGACGAGAACCTCGTGAAGGCCGAGAAGGACAAAGCCAGCAAGTAACTAGACCTGGCTCACGAGGTAACCGCCATGTGGGATGTTGATTCGACGATCATCGTCCCGATAGTCGTTTCGGCGAACGGTTTAATAGCGAAGAGTCTCGACCGCCACCTGAAGAGACTCTCGTTAGATGGCTGGGTCAAGGGTCAGATACAGAAGGCGGTACTTCTGGACACGGCGCGGATAGTCAGGAGGTTCCTCTCTCTGTCGCCCTGACCACCGGTAGTTTAGGCCCCGTCTCGCTGCCGGCGGTACCCTAGGTTAGGTTTTTATAATGATTTTATATTTTGTATGTATAGTTTTATATTTTACTTTTTATATTAATATTGTAAAAACCTAACTTGAGATGAAATATAAATAAAGAAATAATAATAATAAATATCAGGGGACTTAAACAAATCGAACTAGCCCTATAGTAAGCTCAATAAGGCTTGTGTTATAGGTACTAGACGACGATATATATAATAGATATAAATACTTAAATACATAGAAAACATCCAACACTCAGAAACAAATATTCATGCTCATCACACAAATATTTGCCCTTACCGGGATTCGAACCCAGGACCTTCAGCTTCGTAGGCAGCGTCACTATCCACTAGGTAGGCTAACCGGTCGTCAATGTACTAAAATGCTCTTATACGTTTTTATGCCATAATAAACGACTTCACTTGAACAAGGAGACTTTCCTAAGAGCTCACATACGTGTACCTATTGATGTCACAGTTGATTTTTTTTCCCGATTGCTCGTGTACTCTGATTTTGTTTTATATAATCCTGACATATATATGTTTTCCTAGTTCTATTTTTTTTTGACATTTTTAAAACAGTATTTATGTTTGTAAGTTAACACGTGCCTTATTGTAAATTGTAAATGAACTTTGACCTTCAAAAAGTGTTCTGTATCTTTTTTTTTATTTTTATTTAAAGTTCCAAATAATTCTATTTCGCAGAGTTTCATGGTATTACTTGCTAAAGCCATTAATGGCTTATTTACAGCTAGAGTTCGGACTAACTATTTACTAGGTATGTAGTTTACATTCAAATATTTTTAACTAAACGAGACTTAATCACATATGTAATCTATTTATATTAACCCATGTGGTTTAGTAAAAATAATGTGTGTGGATCGGGATCTATATTGAATAAAAATGTATGACTTTTTTTAACACATCCACTGCCAACGATTCCGTAGCGGAAGTTTTCCCGTTTAGCGGAGGAACGCGCCTACGAGCTGAGCGCCCGCTTACAGGGTTTCTAGCACTAGAGTCAATAACTTTCACAACCGATTGGTTTCACAGTCACTGGCTGAGTTCGGTCCAATTAAAATTGCCAAATTACCGGGACAGCCGATCCCTTTATTACATTCCTCGGCGCTTCGGCGGGAAAGGCGGTGGCAATTAGATTGCCGTCAAATATCGTGCGTTCGTCAACCGCGCGATTAATTCTCGGCGAGTCGGGAATAAACCGACGGGACGTGGACTGGATGCTTTATTAAAACATGATTTTAAGGGCTTTCTAGAGAATTCATCATGATCATCATCATCATATCAGCCGAAGGACGCCCACTGCTCGACATAGGCCTCCCCCAAGAGTGCCAAATTTCCACTGTGTTTGAATATAACATAATAATTAATAAAACATAATAAGTAGCATAATGCAAACAATTAAATTTCAATAATAAGTCACACAAAGTCATACAGGTTGGAAGATGGGAAGAAAAATTGGTAATCGATTATATTCCCTCTATAGTTGACCATAGTCCCACCTGAGGCAGGTTGGAAGATGGCACTATGATTTCCCAACATCCAACCTGCGTTGGATAGGTTCATCATCATATCAGCCGAAAGACGTCCACTGCTGGAAATAGGCCTCCCCCAAAGAGTGCCAAATTGACCGGTCCTGCGCCACCCGCATCCAGCGGAATCCCGCGACCTTCACCAGGTCATCAGTTCACCTTGTGGGCCTACCCACGCCGCGCCTTCTGGTACGTGGTCGCCACTCGAGAACCTTTCCGCCCCAACGGCCAGCCTCTTAATAGGATATTGAAACTCAATTATATGTTAAGAGCTTGAAGTGGTTGAACGTTTATAATATGCAAGTTCTTACTGCAACATGCGGGCATTTTGATGATCAATGTTCTCTTGCGAGGCGATTTTGTGATCGTATAATTGTCTTTGTATGATTTTTTGCACATTGTGCAAGGTTTTTTACAGAGGGGTAGGTTACTGAAAGGCTACTCCAATTATGTATGCTCTAAGCCCTATGTACTTACTGAGTTACTTTAAGTTTACCAACGCCATGGCGTTAGCTGTTATGTTGATTAATTGTATTTACAAATAAATAAATAAATTAGAGCGGGCTTTTAGAATTTGCTAAATCAGATGCAGTACACGAAATGCACTCACATTGCCTTTAGCAAGGTCTAAAGGCTGCTTTAATCTGTGTCAGTCAGTACGTGTTTTTTTCTTCTGTTAGCTACGAGTATATGGAGGTTTTCACGTGTCGTTTTCGGCCGGTATTTTTATTTTTATTTCGGAACGGCCCCAATCTGTCGGGTCGGGTCTGCGGTTGGACGGGAAATTGTTAGTGTACAGAAATTCGGGTAGATTGAACAATAGACGGTGGATTGGACAGGAGTGTTTTAGGGGTCCGTGAGCTTTGGGAGCCTTTCACATACGCCTTCGGTCGAATACTTTTGAGGATTCTTTAGAAATGGCATTTTTCGACGTAGGTCAGTATTTGGCACATCAGTCGATGGGTATCGATACATTTAAGGCTTCTCAGCATTTGTTTTGATAAGGTGAATGTATTTGGAAATAGCTGCTCCGAATTTACAAAGAAACTTGAACTTAGTGCTCATTAAACACTTTCAAGGAAAATTGTTTTGAACATTATAACGAACAAAGGGTTTTTAAAATTATTCTATTGTAATTAAAATGAGGCCCTATTCAATCTCGTTTGAAAGCTGGGACCGGAAATGGCTACCAAATAAATCTTTGGTACATATTTATTTAGCACTTACTATGTTTATTGTGTAGTCCAGGAGTTTGGGACGAAAGCGTTTTTGTCATGGAAAAAAGTTGAATAATATAATAATAATATGGTCCGGGACATCATGTCCCGTGAGCGGGAAAGATAATAAAGTTCTTTATTGACAGGCAATAACCCGTATTAAAGCATAGATTAGATTAAGACCCCTTAACTATGTACAATTTTTTTGCATTCCACCCACATATTGACGCAACAAGCAGCTGAGAACTACGGCGTATCGTAGCGTGGTGATAGACGGGTTAAATATATGTATAAATATTTCAAAGAATTGTACTGTACACGTCAAAGATATGTACACAATTGTATCCTTATTACAACGGAGTAAGGAGTAACAGTAACGGAGTAATTATGTCAACTGTACCAAGTATTCCCAGTTACTATACGGAGACTACTTTGACAGGGAACTAAGAATTTAATTATTACTACTCTATGTTCTCAACATAAATTACCTCTACTAAATAATGGGATTCTCCTCTACTAAATAACATTGCGGTAACTCGTAGACGGTGCTACGAGCTACGTCGTAGCACACGCGAGGCACTACGACGTAGCACCGCTGTGTATGTTGGCACGGCTTTTATTAAACCCCAACGGAAACGAGGGGTTTATGAGTTTAACATGTGTATCTGTGTGTACGTCTGTGGCACCGTAGCTCCTAAACGGATGGACCGATTTGATAAGTAAATAGATGATCTGACGTACGTACGAAGCGTTACGCAATCGACCAGCACGGCAATCACAGGACGGCCCGCGAGCTGTGTCGCGGCGACATAGACTATCCGTCTCTTTCTAAGCGTTCCAATTAGAAAGAGACATGGCCTGTCTCGCCGCGACACAGCGACTATCCGTCTCTTTCTAAGCATTCCAATTAGAAAGAGACATATAGCCGTGCTGCTCTACTAATATTCCACGACCCAAAACAGAGCCACCAACTTGTTTACCGATAATGTTTGCTTTCTAAACACGCTGCAAACGGTAATGAAAATTGAAATTGACTTCTGTTTCAGGGTAGCCAAATTGAAATTCCAATTGTGTTTTGTGTGGATTCAAATGCAGCTTGCAATATGCAATGTTGCAGATTCTATATATAATTAATATACGAGTACAGCACGTCGCAACAGACAAACATTATGAGTATACGTGTTTATGCACACCGCGTTTTTTAAACACACCGTCGACGCGCGTTTGTTTCGATTTACAGCTGATTCGATACCGCGCGTCAACGACGCGTTTAAAAAACTCGGGTGTGCATAGTAACTTATGTAAAGGCGTGCGCATTTTCTTGCACGCTTGATATACAGGGTGGCACATTTAGATTGGTCAGTATGGGAAAGTCTGAAACTATAAGACATACGAAGATCTCTTCTTAGGAACCATGTCATCGATTTTAGTAACAAGAAAAACTGCAGTCATACACTAAAAAAAACGAGTTGAATTTTGTATTGAAAAAAAAATTATTCATATTAGACGTCATGTTTCAAAGTAAGATTTACTGCTTAAGATCTACACAATCGATATCTAAATAGAAATAGTGTTAGTTTTATTTTTCAAAACGTCCGGGTTCGATTCCTGAGCTGAGTACAAGTTTTTTTTTTGAATGTATGAATGCAGTTTTTCTTGTTACTAAAATCGATGACATGGGGCCTAAGAAGAGATCTTCACATGTCTTATAGTTTCAAACTTTCCCATACTGACCGATCTAAATATGTCACCCTGTATAAATACTCAAAACTATGGGTGCATATTTAAAATTGACCGTAAATGCAGTGCGAAACATCAATACAACAATTAAGTAGTCAATGCAGACGTCTAAATGAAGATTAAACAGACCGCATTCATTTACTGCACCAACTCCCTATTTTTATGTTGTCCATATTCTAAAAAAGGTCACTGCCCCATTAAAATTACGTTTCAAAATCGCATTAAATAATAACGCAATTACGACCTTTTAAAAGATACTCAGCTCTTTTGTTTTACGTTCCATTCTACGGGCCATCTCAAGCGCTAATAGTCGTTTAATAGTCGGAACGGAACGTAGAAAAAGAACTGTCTTTGTGCACGGCAGGAAGATGAGCTTTATGCCTTTTTCTTTTTGAGCTCTTGTAGGCAAAGGAGTATTAATGGCTGTTTGGAACTTGGCAGTCGTAATATTTACGTACTACTGAAATGCTAATTGAAGTATCCCGGTCTATTTTTAGGGTTCCGTACCTCAAAACGAGAAAAACAAAACCCTTATAGGATCACTTTGGTCGTCTGTCTATCTGTCAAGATCCTTTATCCCGGGAACGCGTGGAGGTATCGAAGGTTGAAAGTTGAAGTCCCTTGAAGCTGTAAAAAAATCAAACTTCTAAATTAACGTAAAAAAAGATACGGCTTTTTATGCTGCAAAAAACATATATTTCGACACTCAAGAGAATCAAAATTTATAGGTACTTTCCGATGACCTAGGACTATGGTTGGCAAGTAATATCGACTTATATATACTACAAGTGGGAGGAGCCGTGGACAGGGACAAATGGCGCAAACTGGTTTTCGATGGTCGTAAAGTCCACGATGAAGCGTGGTTTCAGACACTCGCAGATAAGCGAGCCAAGCGGCATCAACGTGGCACCTGTTCGCTGCGGGCAAATTACACCTGCCAGGCTTGCGGTCGTGTATGCCGCTCCCGCATTGGATTACACAGCCATGGAAGACGTTGTCACCCTCCTTGACACTGCTTGTATAGTCTGTAATTGACTCAAAGGCCATTGATGATGATGATGATACTACAAGTACAGGGAACAATCCGAAAAATATACATTTGTAATTTTGTACGGCACCCTCTGTGGGCGAGTCCGACTCGCACTTGTCCGGTTTTTGTTCTTGCTAGAGATGAACCGAATAAACGCCATTTGATGTTTTGTGGAACGAATATTAATTATAATTGTTTTTGTTTCAGGTAAGATCTTAAAATAATTTACGGAAGAAATTGGTTTGTATATTACTGTCTCAGCAAGTTAAGTGGCAAGATACAATGTCTTATCTTATCTTATCTAGTTGAGGGCCCTATCGGATACACTTCGACCCATTGGGATCTTTTGTGCATTTGCCCTCCCCTTTATAGCTGCTCCCAAGCTCGCTCCGTCATTTCCACAAAGCGGATGATGCAGCTCAGTGGGAGCACCCTGAATTCCTTTGGTTGCGGGTAGCCGTTACCAAAGAGATTCATTCTTTGTCTGGCAAGGGCATGACATTCACACAGTAAGTGTTCCATAGTCTCATCCTCCTCGCCACACATTCTGCAGTCTGTACTGTTTGATAGTCCCATCTTGGCCAAGAGATCCTTGACGCCGAAGTGACCTGTGAACACCCCAGATATAATCCTGAGTTGCTTTCTGAGTTGTTAATTGTTTCTCAGTTGTGTGTAAGATACAATGTTGTTCAGCTAGTTACGAGCTCGGCTGTATGCGTGACGATCAATCGAGCGGGCATAATCCAGTGGGCCGCGGCTTAGCTGACCGCTTGCGGTTTTTTATCGCCTCCGACGCGAACCGCGTAATCCTACATTACTGCTATTGAAGCTTGTCTCCGTGTGCGATCGGCGATTTAGATTTGTTCACAGTTTAGCACCTTTCCTTTGTTATAAAGCTAATTGTAAACTTGTTATTGACGTCGGCTGTGAGTGAAGACATACAATAGTACATTATTGCAGTCCGGGAAATAGCAATTCACGGATGAGTTGATTTACGAATCCACGAATAGCCATTCCCGCTGAAACAGGTGCTTTTCGCCAAGAATGCGAGGAAATCAAATAATATTTTCAATCATCTTAAAACAGCGAGTACCTATGTCAATAACCTATCAAGTTCCCGTCCAACTTGTTTTTAAAGTTGGTACACGGCATGACTCATGGTGCCAGTTTCAATTGACATACATAAAAAATAAAAACATTTTATGTAATTAAAAATATTAGAGATTAAACTGGATTGTAATTTAAACGCATTTTAGTTCGTTATCAATTTATTTATGATTACTTTTCCTGCAGTTTCCGAGCATATTGTAGAAAAATACATTTCTGTCATCAATTTAATTTTTGGTACGGTCAGCTCTCAAAATAAGTATCCAATTTTAGTGTTAAATTCCACTGACATATGTTCGTAAACGTATACATGTTTATAGACGTGGCTGTAAATGCAATTATGCCGCTATTTGTTTTTTGCCCTCAAGTTTAGAAGAGCAACTTACATAACATTAGCCGTTTACACAACATTTACGTGTTGGTTTCGCCGCAGTAGAAAATAAAGTATATCATTTAAATGACGTTTAGAAATCCAGTCTCATTTAAATAACACATGTAATCTCTATGGTCGCGGGATTACAAACTCCGCGAGCGTGAGTTACCTCCATTCCTCAAACTGGGGCACACAGCCTTCCCATGCAAAAAGCCTCAAGTCACTTTGAGACACATATGGACTTGTCACCTTTTGCTTTTGAACAGCCTCACAGGTCGCGGGCCCTCGAGAAACGTAGGATTTACATATTTTCTTTCTACAATTCTCGAAATTTCTAGAATTTTTCCAGTAATACGACAAGCTAGAATAATGTAGCAACTTTTGTGCTATCTCTTGCTCCTGGGAGCGGATTATACATATTTTACGAAAACTTCTTCAAGTGGGTCGTATATTTGCAGGCGCTGTTGGTTATAGTGTACAGTTTGCTAAATAAAAAAATTAGTGGGAGTTTTTTTTTAGTTTTTTAGCGTAAGCTCATAAAATAAACAGTAGAAGTGCAATTTGAAAAACTACGTTGAAATTCAAGGAAAAGGAGGAGGAATTCGTTATTTTCAAGGAACTCTAGATTGTATTATTTGGTCGAAAGCAATTTTTGGAGATACGCAATATACATTTTTATTTATTTTTCCCTGACAACGAGTTAGTAGCACAATTTGTTAAGTAGGTACCTATTAATAAATGATTACTAAACCTAAGTGGCTTATCCGTTATTGAAACTCTACTAATATTATAAATGCGAAAGTTTGTTTGAATGTTTAGATGTTTGTTACTCAATCACGCTTAAACGGCTGAATCGATTTGGATGAAATTTTGCACAAAGTTAGTTTATGAGCGACATCGTCACTCAGTGACAAAGCTATTTAAATAATAATTAAAAAAAAGATAGTTTATAGCCTGGATTAAAATATAGGATAGTTTTTATCCCGAGTCTACGCAGACGAAGTCGCGGGCGGAAGCTAGTACCTAATAAACGAAAGGTGACTTACATATGTGTGTCACCATAAATTCTTCTTAAGTCTCTGTTATAGTTTTAACCCCCAACGCAAAAAGAGGGGTGTTATAAGTTTGACGTATCTGTGTGTCTATCTGTGGCATCTTAGCTCCTAAACAAATAGACCGATTTTAACGCGTTTTTTTTCCCCGAAAGCTTCAACAAAATCGGTTCAGCCGATTTTGAAATATTGAACTTTGAATTAAAAATGTCGGGGACTTTTTAATATTTCTAAGCTGTTAATTATATAACATCGAATCGTACTGTATTTGTGTGGAGTACAATGTAGGGTAGGTAGAGAAATGCTGAGATAGTCCACGTCTATTATTTTCGCGCCGATAATTCAAAGGTCAAATCTTGAATCGCATGGCACCAATTCATCGATGAAGCTAAATGAATGCATATTAGCTTATTAAATTAAAACCTGATTAATATTGATGTGTTTATACTTGTTGATAAACGAGTTGGGTAGAATGATTCAACTATTGAAAATGATAAAAAGCGCTTGCTACTCATCGCATAATAAAGGTATAATACGATGTCTTCTGATTATAAATTCAGTCATTTAGACAAATGTAAAGTGAAGAAGGTTAACTCAAATATCCTATTCTATTTGTAATAATACAAATGTTAGTAGTCGAAGCAATCCCAGCGAGATTGACGCAATCCGCCGGCTGCGCTTTGAGATGCACCAATAACAGCCAGTCGCTGCGCTCATCGGAGCGTTAAGCAGTTAGCGCATAGCTGAGTACGACTGAACATTTCATTAGTGCTGTTTCATCTATGCTATAATATCTCAGTTATTTATCTTTCTTCTTAGGCTACAATTTAGGTATCACAGACAGCCCCATGTGCAGAGCGTGCATGGAGGCAGAAGAAACGACTAAACACATTCTACTGGATTGTAAGTAGGTAGAAGTATACAGGAAAAAGCACCTAGGGTCTCCGGACACACAACGGAACGCAGTCAAATACCAAGGCACTCTTAAACTTTTTAGAGGAGCTGTACGTCTAGCACAACTTGCTGCTCAGTCGCTTCGCGCGCGACTACGCGTATCCTATCTCACTCGCACCGTACAAATTAGACAAAGGAGGGTAGATCTTTCTCGATTCGCGTCGCGGCGCGTCGTCAGTTGTGCTAGCCCCGCTGGGGTGGTTAGAGTAGCGCCACCCTGCCGTTTCACGCAAAATAGGCACGTTGGATGTCGACTTGCGGAAAATGCCCAGTAAAACCAACTAACTAACTAAACTAGGCTACAATCTTTACGATATAAATATAAATCTAGACTAAGATTGGCTTGTACTAAACCTTCTGTAATCGGAAGCGGTGTTCGTTAAAATCTGAATGTATGGAAAGTTTGACAAGTTTCTGTGGAATGACAGATGTCGGCGCCATGTTTAACGGTGATCGGGTGTGTTGTGTAATCGTAAGTTGTTGCAACCCGCCCTAATATTATAAAGAGTGACCTGTGAAATTGTAGCTTTGAAATGAAAATGAAAATTATTTATTCGCAACATACAGACACAAAATGCATACTAAGTTTATAAGTTTGTATGTAATGGGTAACGTCCAGAACTACCTATCCGATTTCAAAAATTCTTAGAATGGACTTAAGCTATATTTATCCTGCGGGTTTGCCTGGTTTGTTTGAAATATGCGCGTAAAGCCGCGCGGGCGGCAAGTTTCATTTTTAGGGTTCCGATACCTCAAAAGGAAAAAACGGAACCCTTATAGGATCACTCGATTGTCTGTCTGTCCGTCTGTCACAGCCGATTTGCTCCGAAACTACTGGACCGATTGAGTTGAAATTTGGTACACATATGTAAATTGGTGACCCAAAGATGGACGCGTAAAGTAAATTAATGAATTTTGAACAAGGGGGCCACTTTTGGGGGGTAAACTGGAAAAAAAAAAGTTTCGCAAACGTATTGTGTGACATATCAAATGAAAGGGGTTGTTGTAAGCATGTCAGATATTTTTTTTTGTAATTTTAGCAAAAACAGATTTGAAGTAATTTAGGAAAAAAGGCGAAAATTGACCATTCCCCCCCTTATCTCCGGAACTACTAGGCTTAAAATTCTGAAAAAAATATGGAAAATAGTTCCTTGCCTAAAGATTACAGGATAACCTATAACAAGTTTGAGTATTCAAAAACACTTATGAAATTTAGATTATATACGGAACCCTCACCACGCGAGTTGAACTCGCACTTGTCCGGTTTTTGTTGGTACTAGCTTTTATTGCCGACTGTACTTTTCTGTACCTATATGCCGTAATCAACTACTCATTGAGACGATTCTAACGAGCCCAAACCCGTTGGATTGATTATAATGGAAAATGGTTTTTTTTTTGACCAATAAAGATCTGTATTCTGTATTTTGACCCTTTTTTACTGACTAAGTATTCAATCTGCCAAAGTTTGCCGTGAGTTTTAACGTGTATTTCGCAAAACAACTTTAGACATTAAGGAGGGTTTATTATCGTTCCAATTTTGGAGTATGATATTACCTTCTACAGTACCTAAGTCATGAGATCTTTTTAATTTTGTTACTGTTTGCGAAGTCGTTACGTAGATACTCTGGGGGCTAACACCACATTCTTCCAAGTCGCTTCGCACGCGACTCAGCGATTATTGTCTCATTCACACTTAGTAAATAAGAAAGAGGAGGGTAGATTTTCTCTTCTCGCGTCGCGTCGCGGTGTCAGTTGTGCTAGCCCCGCCGGGAATTGTCGCTTACGAGTTCCGGATGCGTGGTAAAAATAGTAGCGTGGTTTTAGGCAACCACAAGATAAATTCATTATTAATGCTTAATCTGTTTCCTAGTCTGAAATATTAATGAACGGGCCTAAAATGCATTAGCTAACTCAAATGCATTATTATTATATTCAGCTGCTAATTGTTACCGATTCGTGCACACTTAATTCACATCGGTTTTGAGATTGGCTATATTTTTTGAGAGGTAGGTACGATTTCATGACTATAGGTATAACACACGGGCTTTTATCTTACAGGCGTAGATGAGGCATGGTGTGTGCATGCCTCTGTGTGATACGTGTCAATAAAGTAGTATCAATTTTACATAGAAAACACCCGTGACCATACTAATACTAATATTAATATTATAAATGCGAAAGTTTGGATGTTTAGATGTTTGTTATTCAATCACGCTTAAACGGATGAACATATTTCGATGAAATTTTGCACGAAGATAGTTTATAGCGTGGATTAAAATATAGAATAGTTTTTATCCCGGGTATATTAAAACTATCACTAAGAAGGCACTGATTGATTTAGCTTAAATATAATTATAATAAATAAATAAACATATGGGATTATATAAATGTTGAAATTGCTTATATAGACTTACATAACATGTATAAGCAATAAACATAGATACACAAATTAATAAAAAATACTGTATATTTAATATTAATGTAATTAGTAATACACAGTCAAATTTGAACTGTTTTTCAGGGGGCACCCCCCTCCGCACTCCTTAGCTAAAATAAAATCTTAAAATATAAAGATTACTTGAGTCAAGAAAGCTGTACACGATTAAACTTTTTATGAATAATAAACAGATTTTTTTTTAAACGCAGAGGAAGTCGCGGGCGGAAGCTAGTATTAAAATATAATGAAAAAGGGTTACTCACGTATTTTAAAATAGTATCAGTTCTGTATTATTCCGAGCTAACACACACATTGACAATGTGTACGTGACTCAGGCAAACCGAACGAGACGGTATTTATTTTGCAAATTTTAATTAGACTTACAGAGAGAGATATATTATTTTGTCATAGTTTGAATGCTTCCTCTGAGTGTTTGTGTTGTTCCCAATCAGGACTTACCTGTGTTAGTACGATTGTGCATACACTAGGGCTCTTAAAGTCTAGACAAAAACAGAGACCGCATTCTTACGTCTAGACATGCAGTTCCGAATATATTGCAACCAGTAAATCTGTGCTAACATCGCTTGGTATTTTAATTTAATGTATGAGGGTATTTTATCAAAGAGTTTTCGAGTCTACCGCCATCTTGGCACGATTCCATGCATTATTATAGAACTTTTTGATATTACTTCCTGAGACGTACACTTAGACAGTTCAACGGTTCTAGACATGGATTCGGTTTAAAGTTAAAATAAATTTATTTATTTATTTAAACAACTTAAGTCTATAATTACAGGCGGCACCTAATGCGACAGACAAGCTACATTGAACACAACATAAAATAAAATAGGTGTAACAGCAGAACCATTACCAATATTAAAAAAAGTTAAATTTAGGTACACACTTAACCTAGACGTAACATAAAATAAAC
Source organism: Epinotia nisella (assembly GCA_932294315.1). Classification (NCBI taxonomy): domain Eukaryota; kingdom Metazoa; phylum Arthropoda; class Insecta; order Lepidoptera; family Tortricidae; genus Epinotia; species Epinotia nisella. Next base: position 23,390,938 of record OW028676.1, read on the forward strand.
ATAGCGGCCTTAGCGAGATCATTCAGGGAGCACGTAAATATGTCCACCTCGAGCGTAATTTTATTAATGGCGCGAAAAGCCCTCGTTAGCGGGGCTTCTTTCAGAAGATTTGTGCGAGCGACGGGTACGGCCAGCAGCGGCGGCCGGCGGCGGCGCTCCGCATGCCTATCCGGCACATACAGTGCCACCGCGTGTAGGACCCCGGGGTTGCACAACTCGCCTCTTAGTACTCTAACTACATATGAAACGAGGGCCAGTTCCCGCCTCGCCTCAAGCTTGTAATATTTTATTTAACGTTGAAATATAAAATTTACTAAAATTAAAAATAATATCGATAGACGTTCTACAATATTTGTATACGTACCAAATCGTCTACAACAGGTCGCGAAAAAATGTTTCTTGTTGCAGGAAATATGCAAAATGGATGAGTGGAATGAGTAGAAAACAAAGTAATAATTCTTAAAGAAAGTGCTAATACCTAATGTACGAATAAAAACCGGCCAAGTGCGAGTCGGACACGCACACGAAGGGTTCCGTACCATTATTTATAAAAACGTTAAAAAATCACGTTTGTTGTATGGGAGCCCCCTTAAATATTTATTTTATTCTGTTCTTTTAGTATTTGATGTTATAGCGGCAAAAGAAATACATCATCTGTGAAAATTTGCAACTGTCTAACTATCACGGTTCATGTGATACAGCCTGGTGACAGACTGACAGACAGACATAGACGGACGGACAGCGAAGTCTAGGGTCCCGTTTTTACCCTTTGGGTACGCCGCCCTAAAAAGATTACCATGCAATCATCATACTTATAAACTGATTTTCGCATTGTTCCCGACTCCAGAGACCACATAAAACTTCCCTAAACAAAACAGCATCATCAAAACAAATTCATAACCGGCTGTTACGAAGTTTAGCTCGTTTCGTAACTCAACGAGCCGCCTCCCGGGACCGCAGGTTCCCGTGCGAGCCGGAACTATCGGTGCAATGTTAGAAATCAGGTTATACTTTTTCTAACTTTTGATTCAGTGAACGCTGAACAGCCCTGCACGGCTATCACAAGACGGCGTGCGAGCTCTCTCGATTTTTCTCGCACTATATCTCTCTTTCTAAGTTTTCTAATAAGAGTGAGACGGATAGTGCGAGAAAAATCGAGAGAGCTCGCGCGCTGTCTTGCGATAGCTGTGCTGCTAGTATAACTTGACTCTCTACTCTACTCGCGGGCGAGATAGACTGTCCGTCACTTTCTGATTAATGCTGTCAAAAAGGTGACAGATAGTCTATCACGCGCGCGAGTAGAGTAGAGAGTCAAGTTATGCTAGCAGCACTGGTGTGTGCACAAGAGCCAGTATTCCATGGGGACATATTATCTATTACTTTCGATTCTCGTTTAGAAAAGATACTGTTTGAATAAAAACTTCTTGGATGGTGTTGAAAAAAATTACAATGCACTTGCTCTGTAAGTGCGCCTTTATATGGTTCAAAATAAACACGGAAACTCATCTATGCCCGCGCGGAGGAGCGACGCGGGGCGGGGCCGTGCGGGAATGTATTTCGGGCCAATATTCCCACACGTGCGAGAATGAGATGTCATGACAGTTAATATTTTACCTTTTATTTATATATTTTTATTTCCTTGCATAATGTATTGTAAAAAAAAACTATTTATTTCAGATAAGGTATGTACCTACTTAACTAATTGTTTTTGCAAAATCTCAATGCGACAAAATGTTGAAAGAAAATGTTGTATGATACACCTGCGGATAGGTAATTCCAACTCGCGTCGATCACTCGTTGGGTATTACCAACTTTCCGCACTTGTAGCATAAATAACTATAAAGTACGATTAAAGCAACAAATGCTATTTATCTATCTCTCTGTGTGCTTATTGAGATTAATATACGACCATCTCGCTTGGTAGTGGTATTATTACTATCGTGGCAAGTCTGGTTAGTCTGAGAATCTGTCTTTCAGAATTCAAATGGCCGAGGCTTCAAAGTGGGCTATGCGTGCCCTTCTGTCAAATATCTCTAATGGAAACCCAGCTAGTTCTCTTGTTAAATGACTACGAGTAACTTAACTAACGACACTAACGAGTAAATTAACTAGTGAAGCGAATTCAGTCGCAAAAAGCAACGTCCGTTGACATTCTCCCTTTTTCTAGTTTCATATTCAAAAGCAATACAAGCTTTGACAGAACGACTGCAGTCCAGCAATTTGCGATGTAGATTTCACATCAGCGGAGTTGGCAGCATTATGCACTTGTGGACTAAGTTCGGCTTCAAAAGGGAGCCAATTCTGTAGTGTACTCGTGTAGAAATGGTGCAAGTTTGTTAAGGAAACTTGTGTTGCCAAGCTAGGCGTGTTGTTAAATCGGTGGCTTGTTGCTTAGCTTGCCTAATGTCGCCGTTGCCAATGATGATAGAAGTCACAAATATATTCTGTCGGAACACAATCACTGCTAAGAATCGCTACGCTTGTAGCCGATCCCGTGATTTTCCCCGTATGTAGCGGAAAGCGACTACGGCGTAGACGCCCGCTAGGCGGGTTCTTGGCAGTGAGTGTTATAGTTTTCGCTGAATACTGTTAGTTCATCCATCACATATTATTTACGTGAATTACGAGTAATAGTTACGACTTGTCAGCATAAAGCATTTTACGTAGCTATCTCAAAATTGTAAATTATCTTCGTAAATAAAATTTATTAACCAAAGCAATGCGCCTCTAAAGGGCTCATTTCCGCCCTTGGCCCACCGCGCCGCGTTTTTACGCAGTATAACTTCAGGTTTTATAAGCTAAGTTTTTTAAAACACTCCAGGTACGGCGATTTTCTCGCCCTAGAGAGTAATTAAAATCAGAAAGTGTGCCCAATTAATTGCAGGCGTGCAGAAAGTGCTGCAGGTGTAGTTTAGTGATGTGAAGTGCAAGTTGTGAGTGGGTGATATCTTAGAACAGTTGTCGGGACCCCAAAATGTGACGTTTCCGGCAAGTCGTAGGGACAAACCTACTTTCATGTATCTTTCCTTCAAAATCAGTATTAGGAGGACATGCAACAAAAGGTCGTTTAAGTTTCACTCAAAAATAAAAAATAAATACTTTTTCCCAGAATTTGGAAAGTTAGTGCTTGTCTTATTCTGAATTATTAGCACTCGATTTTGACAAAGAGAAAAAGAGGCCCCCAATTTTTCCATTACACTATGTGACATTGTTCATACATTTTCATACATTACAAACCTAAAAATATAAAAGAAACCGATTTCTACGTTAGTCGCATTTAACCTAAGCGGTAGCGGGGAGCGGTGAGCGGAGAGAACTGTCAATGACTACTCGTAGTAAGCGGCGCTACCACGAAAATCGAACATCGAAGTTCCTATATCTCAATGTCTGTCACTCATGTATTATAAGTGCGATAGAGATAGACATATATGAACTTCCAATTTCGATTTTCCTGGTTATAGCTCAGCTCATTACATCGCTAATCATATTTCATCACCGCCATGTAACGATGTTGGCTATTTTCTTTATTTTCACGCCAACCTTCTATCATCTAAATTTAACATGTATATTTCGTATAGCGTATGTTACATATCTACGTGAAATGATGGAGCGAGCTTAGGAGTAGCTATAAAGGAGAGGGCAAATGCATAAAAGATCCCACTGGGTCGAAGTGTATCCGAAAGGGCCCTAGATAAGTTAAGAGATCATATCATATCAAAGAAAGCTCTTAGGTATATAGAAAAGGCTAAGCCTTTAGAACACTGTCGCCCACTATTTATAAAACATAGAATACTAACCGTGGTATCACTATACATATATTTAGTATGCATTTTTATATATAAAAATAGGTCTAGTTTTAAGAACAATATAAATAAGAGACCTCAGAGATTATGTACATATAATTTTGACATTCTATTACCAGAATTGATATGTATGAATTTTAAAAATAGTTTAGAATATAATGGTATAAAAATGTATAATTACTTAAATGAGGACATACGGCAATGTAATAATGTAAATGAGTTCTCAATAAAATTAAAGTCGTACTTGATTGCTCGACCATTTTATAATTTGCATGAATATTTTGATAGATTGTATGAATAAATGTTAACAAATTTTGGCAGAGCATACCCGCATGTAACCCCTACTGACATGTCTGTATAATTTTCTAACACCTGTGTATGTTCTTGCAAAATAAATCAATACAATACAATACATATAGTATATTGCTTTATATGGTTACAAAATGGTCTTACAATATTTTACGTCCCAATATAAACCCTGTAAGGGCACTGCAAAAGTAATAATAACACTATTTACAATATTATAGTTAAGATTAACAAGCATCTATTAATTACAACTGAAATACTCTTTTAATGTATCTTTTCGTGATCAAGAAATCTTTCAACTTCTGAAAGAACTTATTTTTGCAACCTGCTTTATATTTATAGGAACACTTGTACAATTTTAAGATAAGATACGTTTCTACGTCTGTCGCATCACTAGCGCGTGGGTAGTGGTGTGGGTAGATAGGGTGGGGGGAACAAAGAGCTGGAACAGGTGCGGGGTGACCTAAAACTGCAGCTGCCAGAGGTGTCGCTTGTGTGGCCCAAACGGTAGCGGGGAGCGGAGAACACTGTCAATACTCGTGGATAGCCAATAACCTCAAGTCCATGTCATTTGCAAATGAGGGCTACCGCGAGTGAATTCGCCGCCGGCAAGTGGCGTGTCGGGTCTTCAAAATGTCAAATGCCATTTGTGAGTGGATTTTGCGGGTTTACCCATAATATCTAACTATCTTCTGAATATTTTGCATAACTGACATCAATTATGGCAAATATGCCATATGCATGGCCGATGACCATTGGGGCGGAAAGGTTCTCGAGCGGCGACCACGTACCGGAAGGCGCAGCGTGGGTAGGCCAGGCCCTCCACAAGATGGACTGATGACCTGGTAAAGGTCGCTGGAGTCCGCTGGATGCGGGTTGCGCAGGACCGGTCATTGTGGCACTCTTTGGGGGAGGCCTATGTCCAGCAGTGGACGTCTTTCGGCTGATATGATGATGATGTATGACTGACGGGTCACTGACTGTCACTGCTTTAAAAGCGTATCTAAGAAAAACAGGTGCAAAATTAAATCAGAGGTAATAATAATAAGCATTATTCCCGGTTGTGCCCTAAAGTAGCCCGGGATCTGCTTTGACACTTAATCCCAAGATTTGGCATAGGCACTAGTTTTACGAAAGCGACTGCCATCTGACCTTCCAACCCAGAGGGAAAACTAGACCTTATTGGGATTAGACCGGTTTCCTCACGATGTTTTCCTTCACCGAAAAGCTAACGGTAAACATTCCGTAGGTACATATTTTCCGAGAAACTCATTTTCGAACCCACAACCGCCGCTTGACAGCCGCATGCCTGAACCACTAGGCTACCGTAGCTTTAATAATAACTATTAATTTTTTAAATAATTGATTTACTCTTTTAAGTATGATTTAAATGTAAATTTTGTTTTACGCCCGTAATAACAAACTTTAACAGCTATACTTCTGGACACGACGCGCCAGTGGCGCCAGCTGGTGAGCGCAAAAACGGTAGCCCACATTTCCTTACTATATATCAGCTTTCTATTATAATACTTCTACAAAGAACCCTGGTAGAGCCACAGGATAAAATCGCGAAGATCCATTCTATACAATATAGTGAAGTTCGTAGACCTCCATGTCTGTCACTCGAGTATTATTAGTGCGAAGTTTGCCCCGTACGGCACAAATTGTATTGATATGAGTTTGGGGCAAACAAACGATTATCCGCCCAAATTAAGTAGGTTGTTTATGGTAATCCCTCAACCGTTTTAAAACAAGTTGTCAATTTAGCTGCATAGGTGCCTTTCCATCTTTTACGGTGACATACGCTACTCTATGGGATTCTTCTTCTAAGACCTTGGTGCATATTTTCCTAGCGGGCGCCTGCGCCCTAGGCGCTTTCCGATACTTAGCGGGAAAACCACGGGATCAGCTACGAGCGTAGTGGATAGTGATTCTGGCAGTGGATGTGTTTATTATTTTTAACGGATATAATATATGATACAAACCAATGCTTGCTCAGTGGACGTGGCGCAAGCAACATCTCCTGCCAGCATCTCCTGATGATGCCTCGTAGAGAGGCGAAACACGTGTCGAGGTTTTTTCATTATTGGTGGTGGTTTGCTGTAATTATTTGCATGTTTATACGCAATTAGTTGCATTTGATCTCCGCTGATCGACCTGCACGTTTTTTAGCGGAATAGCAAAGGAATATTGTTCTCGTAATACAAACCAATCCTTTGGAAGTTTATCACTTGAACCAACTCTTAACCGTCCAATGTTTGCGCTCATTAATTGTCGTCGAGCTTCGCTCCATGATTAAACGGCTACATGCATATGTATATCGTAAATTTTTCTACACTTCATTATTAGTTGCTGCAAACATCCTATTGTTTTGATTAAAATTGTGTTTTAGTTTAAAAATGCAATGTTACTAAATACATTATTTCCAATGCATTGACGAACGGTTCAGCCTAGTGAGTCTGCCTGCGAACCTGATGGTCCTAGGTTCAAATCCCGGTATGGGCAAGAAGTGTGATGAGCATGAATATTCGTTTCTGGGTCTTGGATGTTTCCTGTGTATTTAAGTCTTAATGACTATTATATATAATATCTTCGTCTAGTACCCATAACAAGAAACTACTATGAGGCTAGTTCGATTTGTGTAATATTTGTTTACCTACCTATTAAATATATATGTTTAAACATTTTGTCCGTTTGCATTCATATGTAAAGGAATATATTTGCTAATCATATTCCACATACAATTTTGAATCCTTGTACAGCCATTAATCGGCATAATTCTGTCTCTTTTTAATCCATGCGTAAAGAGAGGAAGAAAGATACGTGGATTGTTAGGCCGTACGATATAGGTATCCTATAATTTTAATCGACAGTTGATACCAATCGTAAGTAATAACTAGTTCAATTTCAGGGGTAGGGGCTAGCCGATAAGCCGAATGGTCGGTAATGATAATGGTCATTGCTATAGGGTTTTGCCAAAATTTCTATCGCAAATTGTTCTAAAGGTTTAGGATACGCTATCTTGGGTTAGAGATTGGTGAGTATAATATTCGAGGAACTAATAGCCGCCATATTGGATCGTAATCTGATACCAACTGATATGTTCGTGTTCGCTGCAACATCCTACTATCCTACTAGTTTGTATGGATGGATGGATGTACGTTATACTTAATCTCAAAAACTACTGGACGAATTTATATGAAACTTTCCAGTTATGTACCTTATATATCAGAATAGGACATAGGCTATAATTTTTGTCAAATTTCATCCCTTTTAGGGACGAAAAAGAGGATGAAACTTTGTATGGATCTTTGTATTGCTCGTTAAATATAAAGCCTAACTTCGCGACCAAAATACTGACCTTATTAAACATTCATTAAACCTATTTCAGTTTAATTGCCGCTTGCTTTTCCTTATGTCACTTGAACACATTCGCTGCCGAGAATCGCTACGCTCGTAGCCGATCCCGTGGTTTTCCCCGTATGTAGCGGAAAGCGACTACGGCGTAGGCGCCCGCTAGTTGGGATCCCGGCACTGAATGTGTTAATATTTGTTTTTGTGCTACGCGCTACGGCGTAGCACACGTAGCGTTGCTTAGCCTTAAGATTTTATGATACATAACAGTGCCACGTCGCATGGCACTTGCAGGAAAAAAACCCGCGCGTCATAGGTCCAACTTATTACCCGCCGAAGTACGAATGGAAACATCGGAAACAACATTCAGGCGTCGATTAAGAAACTTTCTATTGGAAAGTCCATTGTATTCATTAAGTGAATTTTTTGACATAACTGCATAATTTTGATATGATTAAATTATTGTTATATGTAATGACGAACCTTTTAGGTGAACTTTGATGACAATGACGTTATAAATTTATATTTAAATTAAGTGGACATTTGCTATTTATTATTCTTCTTATTTTTACAAGCTTTTATTTACTTTCACCTGACCGTTGTCTGTAATCAAATCTTGCAAGTTAAATTTGATCCACTTCCCGGTTTCCGATTGAGCTGAAATTTTGCATACATGTGTAAAACTCAATGAGTAGTTGTATTTATACAGAAAAGTACAGTCGGCAATAAAAGCTTGTATCAAAAATGAAATTATTGACAGAAACTTGTTATGGAATGTTATTGACGATCGCAATAGGGATTCTTGTGAATTGATATGTAATTTATAATGTACTCGTAATCTTATGTTGTGAATAAATGAATCAGATTTTTCTCCAACTTAAAAGCTTTACTTTCCAAACTTTCGGAGACAAAACTGCCTTACTTCGTCTAAGTGTTTTCAGCTCGCTCGCTATGTTTTTTCATGAACTATGCTACATTTTGCGTACAGCTCCCCTCATTCTTTCCTTTTCACTCAGCCCTCGATCCGACAATGACCTGGCGGGCTGCCAGCGCCGGATCATCATTTCTCAAGCCTAATGCTTGCCTTCACTATAGACAATGGACAATCGGAGCGTCACCGAATGTGGCATTTTGTTAATTAAAATGTGTCTCTTTTTTCAGAGTATACTTTAACGTTTGACTGTAAATGGTTAAGGCGCGGTTATATTAAGATTCCTTAGATGTAATGTCAGATCAAATCGTAATAACTCAGTGCATCTATTGACATAACTTACCGGGTTAAGGTTAACGGATCTTAGTAAAACCAGGAGCCGTAGCATGGTTGGCCTTATCACGCGACAAGTGACAAGGTAAATAAGAGCGTCGTCTCGTTCTATCGAACGGTGTCAGCCAGTGACGCACGCTCTATCCTATCGCGTGACAAGGCCAACCATGCTACGGCTCCAGAGGTAAGGTGAGTAGATACGCAAAATGTCAAATATGTTATTAATCTTAATTACTGGTACCTACCTAAGGCTCTAAACAGGTGCTATATATCAAAATAATTCTTGAAACTTATTTGCTACTGTTTCGAAAAATTCTGTGGTATTTTCGCGGTTCTTTTGAAAAAAAAAATGTGTGTGTGTATATAGGTTGATGATGATGATGACTTATTTATCTGGAATCTAAACTTAGCTTACTCCCAGATTTGATGCCATTAATCTAATGCTCGAACTTGGCGGACACACTGCCGTGTGTCTAGATCTATACCATAACCTGTGATAAGTTATTAAACAACCAAAATCACAATTAAATAAAAGAAACAAACCGAGTTAAAAAAAATCAATAATACTAAACGAAAAATTTAAAACTAATTACAAAACAAATAGACCGTCTAAAATTTCTGCCTGCCCCATGACGCTGGCGGCATTTCCCCTTTGAACCGCAAGAGCGATCCTTTGGGAAAAGTACGCGCCAGCTCTGGGGTCCCCTGAGGCGTGGACCAGCCGCGACGACAGGGTCCTCATGAAGGTCTTCATTTCGGCTGACCAGGGTCCCATCGTTTCAACTGCAAGCGCCGCAAACTCGTAGTTCTGAACTAGAGAAGAGTATTTGCGGCGCTCAAGTAATTGGGCCTGATCAGCTGCAGCGCTGGCCTGAGACCGTGTTGCCTGTACACAATTTCTCCTAACTGCAATTATAGAAACTCAAAGATAGATGGTCCACTTACTGTCATTTATGTTTGTTCAATGGTACGAGTAGAATGCTCGCGACAAGGCCTCGTTTTCCATCTCCAGTTGATTTACTTCACAATAATTAGAACCCCGAAGTGAAACGTAATAAACATAACAATACTGAAACTAATTCATTACTAACGACAGGGATGAATATCTGAATTCTTGTTCAAAGCAATTTAGTGAAGGCTTCGAACGTTTACAGTCAGTATAATCTTATTCGATTAAATAAGTATACTTATATTAGAAGTATAAAAGTTTGAATCTTCGGGCATATTAACGCTTTCGTGTGCATCTAATTTTTAAACAAATATATCCATTTTGGAAGTCTGTGTGTGATATTTCAGTGCTGAACAAAAAAACCAATGGATGATGAAAGTCTCGAAGAAAAACCTCTTCACGTGACATATTCGGTTTCCAAGACATGTTTCCGCCAAACATCTGTCATTTTCGAAAGGAATCAAGTGCTCCACTATCACACAGAGAAAAATACTTTTATTTGCTAAAAACCGTGTCCATCTATTCACAACTTCTTTCACCCAGCTTACAACGGCCTCCCATATATCTTGACACCGGGACACGTAATAACAACGCGTAGTCGGAGGTCTGTTTGCTGAGGTGAGGAAAGGTGAGATAAAGTGTGAATACGTATCAGCCCAGGTGTGTCCAATAAAAGTTGACAGCCCCATAGCGGCTGGTGGAAGAGTTATGGGTACCCATACCCATGTCCCTGTAAACGGATTTGATTTATTTCATAAATCAGAGGAAATCTTTTGTTTTTATCCGACGACCTAACTTTAGTGTTTACGTATACTCGTAGGTGTTAAAAGGTAAATTATGAGTTGAATCTTAGGCTGCCTGAACTCAGAAGGAAAATAATCGACAATTAAGAAAAGTTTAAAAATCCCCGATATCATCTCTCCAAAGTTTAATATATTAAAACCGGCTGAACCGATTTTGTTGAAACGTAGCAAAGAACCTTCTTATCATGTCAACTTCGGGAAAAAACCGCATTAAAAGCGGTCCCACTCGTTTAGGAGCGACATCGACACACAGAAAACAGACCCCTCTTTTTGCGTTGGGGGTTAATGACTACATTTTCGAAGAGTATTGCATCTCGTTTTCTCGTGCGCGGAAGACATAAACGTGTCTCTTATACGGGACGTAGTTTACAAGAATCGAAGCATCCCTTTAAGCACCTACCTTTACTTACCAAACTGACATCCATCCATTTCACTGACATCCATTTCACTGATGGTAGTTAGGGAATGCATCTCGCTAGATTTCAGACCTAGCCGAGGAATTATTCGCTGAAAACGTATGCAAATGCTTAAATTCTATTTAGTAATTAAGTAATTATCAACATGAAATAATAATAAAAACTGCATGTAGTGGTTTATAATATCCGTTTTTTTTCTTCAAAATACAACACAAAGGCTTTGTATAAATATTACTAGCTTCTGTTCGCGAGTCCATCCGCGTGGGACTCGTTTATATCGTAGCTCCACACACAAACGCGAATTGTGATGAACAACCATCTCTATTCAAATTGTTTCTGAAGTATCTGGGGTTTCTATTACAGAGAAACCTGTGAGTGTTTCAATTAACGATGAATCGTACTGAGTACCTAGGGTAAGTCTGGGAGAGTTGGACATTGTTTGTGGTTTCAAATTTCTCTGTGTATGTCGTGAACTCGAGAGTGAAAACCTGGAGAAAAACACATTACAGGTCAAAAATAATTCATATACAATACAATACTCACACCAATATGATGGCACGGAAACGTGGTCGCTTACTATGGGCCTCATAAGAAGGCTCAAAGTCACCCAAAGGGCAATGGAGAGGGCTATGCTGGGAGTATCTCTGCGTGATCGCATCAGAAATGAGGCTATCCGCAGCAGAACCGATATAGCCCTCCGAATCGCTAAACTTAAGTGGCAGTGGGCGGGGCACATTGCACGTAGAACCGATGGCCGTTGGGGCGGAAAGGTTCTTGAGTGGCGACCACGTACCGGAAGGCGCAGCGTGGGTAGGCCCCCCCACAAGGTGGACTGATGACCTGGTAAAGGTCGCTGGAGTCCGCTGGATGCGGGTGGCGCAGGACCGGTCATTGTGGCACTCTTTGGGACAGGCCTATGTCCAGCAGTGGACGTCTTTGGGCTGATATGATGATGATGATGACAATACTCACAGCCGCAGTTATAGACTTTGGTAACTTATTGTAGACTACTGGACCCGCAACATGGACTGTCTTAGTAGTTTTACGGAGCTTGTGGGAGATTAGCACGTAAGTTTATTCGCGGTACGAGTGACCCGGGTACAGCTATCGCCTCGCCTCGCATACAACGACAAGTTTTCCCTCGCGTAACACAGCTATTTGGTACACTAGCAATGATGGTAGTGTGACAATACCGAGCGCTATAAAATGAGGCTTGGCGCTCTTGTCGTGGTTGCCAAGTGCTAGAGTGCGTACGGCGCGCTTTTTGCAAACGGAACACGCGCTGCCAGTCAGCTGCTCGGCCCCAGAATTTTAGCCCGTATTGTAATGCCGCTTTAGGGTGTGGCTTACTCTTGACATAGCAAAACACTAATTTTGCCACACACTGCACTGATTTGTGTTTCCCACGTAAGTCCCCGATCTAACTGGAAACCCAAAAACGTTACAGCGACTCTCTCTATAGTGACGCCATGAGCGTCGTCTTTCTGACAGGTCGAACTGGATGAACTGCGTTTTAGTTAGATTTGGTTACGGTCCATTCAGTCTACACCAATCTAATATTTGCTGTGCTGCACTATTTAGTTGGAATTCCAGTGGCATTGTATGCAGTTGCATGCAGTGTATAATACTTTAGCATGTTCTTATGACAATTGATTGAAATAGATTATTCTTTACAAGTACGTATATCAATATTCCATAGTTACATTAGGTACGTATAGGTACGTTGTTACTAGAAATCGAATGGCTGCCAACTAGTTACCCCCGAATACACATATTCGCTGAAATTAAGAAGTGAATTGGCTTTGTGCTTCATATGATGAACCACGACACATTTTTAGGTGAAGAATCAATTCTCCCAGGCCTACCCTAGTGGCTTGTTTCGAACGTATATTTGAATAGTGCCCGGGCGCCAGGTGTACCCGCCGCATAATTTCTCTATATATCTCGTATAGATTTCTTTTGTTTTTATATTTCCACTGCCTCGAATCAGCGCGCTCTTGAAACGTCAACTTTATTGCGTAGGGAATTCGGTTGAAATTCAATTTGTGCGTTATATTTGGAAATTGTTTTATTGTTAGATCGTTCATTATATTCTAAGCTTGTTTCGCGTGTTTGCGGGCGTGTGAACATACAGATGTTTTGGTCGTTGTCGCAGACATCGTTCGGTTGACGTGAAAATGATTGTTCATTATGTTTCGATGACAGCTCCTGTTTGGAGCCTTCATAACAAAAGAGAGTAGGGAATACGGTTGTCGACAACAGTAAAAAAAATCATATTACCAATAATCAAAATTCACGGAAATACTCTGAAAACATGACGCTTCTATTTTGCTGTTTTAAAGATTTTTAACTACATTAAATATAACTAAATGACGCTCTTCGACCGTATAAAATCGTTACGCCACCTTGTTCCCATTTCTCTACAAACTTCGTACTTTAAAAAAGTAATATACAATTATTAATAAACAAATATAAATATTAGGGGACATTCTTACACAAATCGAACTAGGCCTATAGTAAGCTCAATAAGGCTCGTGTTATAGGTACTAGACGACGATATATATAATAGATATAAATACTTAAATACATAGAAAACATCCCAGACCCAGAAACAAATATCCATGCTCATCACACAAATATTTGCCCTTACCGGGATTCGAACCCAAGACCTTCAGCTTCGTAGGCAGCGTCACTACCCACTAGGCTAACCGGTCGTCATTCGTCTTACATTTACGCTTACAAGCGTTTTTGACGTTTCATAAAAAGTTGCTGATTTGAGTATCAGTCAACATCCCTATTGTATTGCATTGGTCATTATCATCATCATCATATCAGCCGAAAGACGAACACTGCTGGACATAGGCCTCCCCCAAAGAGTACCGCAATGGCCGGTCCTGCGCCACCCGCATCCAGCGGACTCTCCGCGACCTTTACCGGGTCATCAGTCCACCTTGCAAGTATCAAAGAAAAAATGGTGACGTCAGTTTTGCAATTTCTCTAGATTATGTTGACGTTTCAAAATCACATTGTCGTAATCCGTATTGTCTGTTTGTCTTTTCACGCTGGAATCGCTAATCCGATTTAGATGAAATATGAAGACATAGAAAACTTGTCTCGTAAGTCATCCCCAAGGACATCTGTCGGGGCGTTTAACCTCCGCACAGACAGACAGATATGACTAAGACTGGCTATGAACGACAGAGTTTAACATTAGACAATGGAACTGAAAAACAGCCGACGGACGGGACAGTACTCAAACGACAGCGAGACGAGACGGAGCTGAAGACGAAGACTGACGAAGATTGTACAGACCATACAGACATCCTCTAAAGAGGTGAAATGGGGTAAAGCTACGGACATGCCGCGGCATAGCTAATTTAAAAAAATATGACTTGGCATTAGTTGCCTCGGTTGCTCGGCAGTCAAAACCTGAGAAATATCCTTCTGATTGCCCATTCACCTTACAAGCTATGTGATCTAAAAAGGCTAAAAAGGTCGCCCCTAAACGAGCCCTCACTAATTTCTAGAGAACCGCTTCACTTGAGTCTTGAAATTTCCTTCTAGTACCCGTCTCGAATCGCCACGTGATTTTAATACCTGTCGTTTACATAATAAGGTTCAAATTTGTGTCACGAAACGCTACTTCAGACGAAGCCTAGGATTTATAAAGTATGACCTTACCTTGGACGTCATGTTTAATAACTTAAGTACGGACAAGTCCTAAATAACTAAGTATGTGTAGGTAGGTCATCTGTCGAAGGGAATAAAGCTGTACTCAGTACGTTTTATCGACAACTTGGGACTTGGTTATGATCAATTTATTGAAGGCAATCTACAAAAGTTGTATTCAGACTTACTACGTATAGCGTCTTGATTTTCTAAAACCGTATACTTACACAATTAATCATTTTAAAAAGTTAAAATAACTTTAAATCTCAGTCTTCCTTTTTTGAAAAAAGTAATAAATAGCATGCAAATCTTCATCAATCAACCCCTTTTTCATCAAAAAATGCAGAGATTTATGAAGTACTCGTCCATCATGAATTTAATTTAATCGAAAACGAACTTTTGGGCTTTCCTCAACTATGCAGAGTACATGCCAACCCTATACTCCATGTTAAATGGATTTTACCCTCCCAATTTCATATGAACATACGATTTATTATTTATTTATTTGTAAAAGCGTATATAATACAAAATATATATAATACTAGCTTCTGCCAGCGACTTATATTATAAACTATCCAATATTTTAATCCAGGCTATAAACTATCTTCGTGCAAAATGTCAGCCAAATCGGTTGAGCCGTTTAAGCGTGATGGAGTGACAAACATCTAAACATCCAAACATCCAAACTTTCGCATTTATAATATTAGAAAAAGAAATATTTTTATCCGCAAATAAAACACGATGCCAGCGGGTAAATGGCGGCTTTTATTTTAGTTCGCCCAATCGTGTGCTTTACGGATTCTCAATAGAATGAGAGTGCGTCGTAAAGGAACTGGAGACATTGTGCGTTTATGGCGACCGGCCATTTTGTCTCACTCGTGGAATTATTAAGTGACACATCAAACTGGTAAAAGTGTATGATGAGCATACATCGGGGTTTTCGGAGCGGGAACGTTTGACATTAGCCAAAGAGTAGGTATTTACTTAAAAACAGATCGTACCCTAGTAGGTTTCTACCGAATGAATAATTGATTGAAAAATAAATAAAGATTAATCATACATATAGGTACATATTTTATATTGGTCATTCATTATCAACCTCTTCAGTTAAGTCTATTCATTTATAAGAAAATGCTTCATAGATATCGAGCGTCAATATTGACATTGTATTAGACACCTATTGTCAACCGTTACCCTTGCTTGTCTAGTAGATAAACTTATATGCAATTCTATTTAAAAAAAAAAAAAATATGCACCTATTACAACTGTCGACGTGGAAAGATCATTTAGCTCCTTGAAATGGATATTTACAGCAAGACGCCGTAGATTAACTGTCCCAAATATAGAAAAAATATTAATAGTTTATTCTGAAAATCGTGTCAACTATTCAATTTACAGCAGGTAATTAATTAAAGTTATTTTAATTGTTACCTTATAAGTTATAAGACTTTTACGGAAATTAAAATAAAACTTTGTCACAGATTGTATACAACTCACAGAGAGGTAGTTATTCATTAGGCATAATAAGATATTTTCTTAGACTAACATATCTGTTTATCTCTACTCTTTCTCAAATCATTCCCGCTCCGAAAACCCCGATGTATGATGATGAGATATCTCCAGATATTTGCTGGTGCAGGCCAGCTGATTGCTACGTCTGTAATCGTCTTTATATTGTTTCCTTTAAGAGTCCCCAACACATTTAACGTTAGGAATACTCCTGTGAAGTTTCGAATACAAAATTTCCCCATACAAACTTTGGACCCCCACGACGACCTTTACCTGGCCATTACATGTGTTAAATTATATTAGATATACTCCGTTCTGTACCTCTACTAACTATCGTTTCTTCCCCAGGTTCCGGCAAATCATATACGATGATGGGAGCCCCCGGGGCCGACGAGGGCGGCATCATCCCCCGGCTATGCGATGCCCTGTTCGAGAGGATCGCTGTCCAACAGTCCCCACCGGCCCTCACTTACAAGGTATACTTACCCTTTTCACCATGCTGTTTTATAACATTCATTGCAGTGCATTGCACTGCAGTGCTTCGGGGATGTTCGCAGAGGCGAGGGTGGACTGTTTCCACACGACGATGCGAAAACGGTGTTCATCCCTGGTCCGCAGGATCCGGGCCAGTCCTAACAGCATCCTGAGAATGGTCGCTGAACGCTTTATTGATTGTGCATATTTGAAGCACTGCTGTATGGTGCACATCAATAAGCATGTAAAATATTTATTTTAAGTTATTACCATTAATGTAAACGCTAACCCTATTTTTAAGTATTTATTAACAAACATTGAATTATGAACTGTATGTTTACTAATATTAATTTAAGTATTTACTAACAAAAATGATCCATGTTGGTCTCTGAATAAATGAAATTGAATTGCTAAAGATTTCGCAGCGCTACGCTTGTAGCCGAAACATGCGAAACTCCGTATGCGCAGGAAATAGTTTAGAAGCTGACCGCGAGCTGATTTTGGAGAGTAGGTACGCGCACGCGCAGGAACTCCGCGCAGGGTAGTTGTCTCCTTACAATTTAATAATCTTTAAGCTAAAGAAAATTTCACATTGTACCTACCTAATTAATTACCCTACTGACTGTATGGAAAAAGTTTTCTTTGATTTGTGGGTGTTCTAGTACCCTAACCTTAGTTGGTCTCAAAGAATATTTTAATCCTTGATAGAAATGGGACCGATTGGCATTAAAAAAAAGTCAAATCTGTCGATTTTCTCGCTGACTGTACAATTTATCAAAAATCTGTGAATGTCGATTGTAATCACTTAAAAAGTTTGTAAAGGTCCCCTAAGAGCATTTTCGCGTAGCAACAAGGGATCTAGTAGCTGCCGTTACTGCCCCATCTCAACTTTCCACCCTGTATACAAATCGTGGTGCGTGAGCCGCATCAACGCGTATACAATAAAGAGTATTTGTATTGTATTGTACGCGGCATCAAGCTGCTGTTTGGTTGGTCCTTAATGTATTTTAATCCCACCGAAACTATACGAAACAGAACGGAAGGATCCGTTCAACGTATTACATCAAACCGAAACTTAAACAAGCCGGTTTTGGCTAAAATCCAGTTAAAGTTCATTCAATGCAGCAGTATCCTAAAGAATCTGTCTGCAAAGGATATCTTGTGCCAAAAAGCCGTACGTAACGTTGAGGCTTGTAAAGATACGACTTATGGGTGAAACCTGCAATAAAATGTGCATTCCACTGCCCAGTTGCTAAGTCGTTTAATGGGTAATGCAGCTAAGAAGTGCAATTTCAGCTTAAAGTATCGGCTGAATATTCTAGAACTGAATGGTTGAAAGTTGGTTGGCATTTAAATAAAACCATTTCGGTTCACGGTTATAGGAGCGTACCCACCGCTGCTCAGAATATGATTTGCAATAAACGCAGTATAATGGCTCCAGTGTTATATTCTATTTCTGCTCTCTGCTCCGCGCGTCTCTCTGCTGCTTGCTTTGGATTGGCTCTGCGTAGAAAGCTTGCGAAAAAGTATTAAGAATATAGGCTCTGATTGATTCTCTCTCGCCTATCCCAATAATATATTAGTATGTAGTTTATACATTAAAATTGTATGACGTTTCCGTGAGTCACCAACGGTACTGGCTGATAATCAGCACTAGGTGTCTGACACCTCAGCATAATGCTGAGCCAGTGTCCGGTTCACTGCCGCAGCGACACACTTTGTTTCATGTTTTATATGTTTCTCTTGTTTATTTTATTGTTTATCTAATATGTGTGTCCTGTGTGTGTTGTGAATAAATGTATCTTTCTTTCTTTCTTTCTGATTTAACCTTGGGGAAAGCTCCAAGGGCCAATCAATCTCTATACCAGCATTCATCAAGATTGTAGTAACTGTTTAGGCCGACGAAAGCATTTTTCATTTCTTATTGAATTCTAGACACTCTCGCTGAAACTGACGCAAGTCGGTTTGAAACGCATGAGGCACATCTCTATTGTGCCTCTATTGATGGTTAGCGCAACACTAGCTGTCAAGTTCAGTCGAAATGATGGCCGCGTACCGTGTGCATCTAATTTTTCTTCTACCGCGCCGCCGTGCTTTTAAAACTTTCTGTTGGTGCTGATGGTGACTGTAACAGACAGTTACTTTCACATTTATAATATTTGAATAACAACGTATTTATCAAAGCATTGACGTCATCGAGATATTTTCGATACAGTATCGCAATAAACTTGAACTGACGTCAAGTGTTTCCAGCCCCCCTATTCTGTAACTTGTTTAAGCTCACCTCAACGCTCACCCACAAATATATCTTGACACCGCGATGCGTAGTAACTAAGCGTAGGTAGAGGTCTAGTTTCGTAACGGGTGACCGGCGGGGTGAGCCGCATTTGCGCGTAGCGAATAACAGCCCTGTAGCTATTCAATAATTCCCGTGGTCGATCGACGTTTTGTCGCAGCACTTATTTCTGTTACGACAATTGATCTCGCGACCTGTCAATTGAGTTTTAAAAGTACAGTTGAGATAGTTATTGGTAGGTCAGGGTTCAAATTTGGGCTATTTTAACTGGCTAGGCAGGCTCTAGGTGTCAACAAATCCTCGAATCAATAGAGGGTCGGCAGCGCGCTTGTGATTCTTCATGGTGTCGCAAGCGTTCATAGGCGACGGTATCTCTTTACCATGCCTTATGGCATTTCGTATGCTTTTTGGCAACTGTTGTAGTATAAAAAAAATGTTGTCATCAGGTGGAAGTATCCTACATGGAGATCTACAACGAGCGCGTGCACGACTTGCTGGACACGACGCGCCGCTCGCTGCGCGTGCGCGAGCACGCAGTACTGGGGCCGTACGTGGACGGGCTCTCCCAGCTAGCTGTAACCTCATTCCAGGTAAATTTCTTCTTTAGGAACCATCAATTTATAACATCGGGCCGCGTGAGTCATTAAGAGAATTTTTCAAGGAAACAGATATTCTAACACTGCCGTCGCTATACGTATTTGAAATAATTATGTATGTTAGGAAGACTTTATACAACTACCCAAGAAACACTGATAGGCCCAAGGTTACCAGAAGCGCAGGGAAGCTCAAAACAACTTTTTACAGGGTAGTAAAAGCGAAAAAGTCGTTCCTGGGAAATCGTATAAAATTGTACAATAAAATTCCAAAGCACATTACCGAACTTACTGACTCTAAATTCAAATCTGTGGTAAAACGGACACTTATTTCAAAAGCATATTATAAGATAAACGATTACATCATGGATAGGGATATTTGGCAGCGATAAAATCCTGCACTAGAAATATATCGTAAAATAAATAGACTTACTACTGTAGCAATGTAATTTTAAAATTTTATAAAACTCTGATACTGAAATAATATATTGTATACTGTTTTGAAAAAATGACGCCTCGCCGAGTTTTTTACGCCGGTTCTTCTCGAGGCAGAGGTTTACTTTCCGAACCGGTGGTAGTTTATCGACATTCATAGGTGCATGTAATATGCCTAAATTGAAGAATAAATCACTTTGACTTTGACATCACCACGCTCAAACTCGTAAGTCTCTTCCATTGAACCCTTCGCCACGCTCAAGCCCGTGATAAATGCTCTCGATATAGTTCCTCGCCAGTCCGTCGCTACTCAGCCTCTTGGTTTACTGTACTACTTTCAAATCAAGCGTTACTTCTCCGTCCCTTGTATGGCGACGGGCAGTCACAGTTCGCCGTGAAATCAATCCAAGTTATTTTTTTCCATAGAAACCCTCGCCACGCTCAAACTGATATATCTCCTCGCTGTGGAGGTATAGGCTCTCGCTATAGTTGCTAGTCCGTCGCTACACTAACTCGCCTCTTTCAAACTAACTACAACAATACATTGTTAAACGACAAAAGTTAGTTAAAATGACGGTACTCGTATTTTATCTCACCTAAAGAGAAAAGCAAATGTGAATAAAACTTTACTAATTCAGATATGTCCAAAAAAGCCGAGCGTGCCATCTTTGAAGACATAAACAAAACGTTTCTCTTACGCGAATCATGGTGTACAAGAATCGAGGAACGATCTCAATCGTGATAACAGGAACATCAAATATAATCCCTAATATCACCACATCACGTCGTTGTTAGACGGTTCATGCATTATTCCGTCATAATGATCTTGCTATATCGCTCTACTATGCCATTTATTTGAGGATTATTCTAGGTAAGGTGCCTCCTGAGAGCACTTACGTATAGCTATTATAGTTATTACTTTACTCCCTAGTGAATTTCTTCATCGTTATACCTTAACCTGAGTGAATTTGTACATTATTGAGTATATGTAGTGATGTGGATGTTTTATCTTGTAAGAGTTCTTCTATTCTACGAACCTCACTCACTCACCTGCGGCTCGCGTGAACAATTCCGCCTCGGATGTAATGATCAACATAGCTTTCTTGTATCACAATGTACTAATAAAACTTTACGAACTCTCTCAGTCTGTTGCGAAGCAAATTAACCATTTCGCCTCGAACGGTTTTCGACGAACACGAAATAGGATTGTTAAAATTAATTTTGCTCCGAAGAATCTAAAATTGGAATCTTCGATAGAATCACTGTTTTGCTCGAAGATGGGTTGTTTAGAAGTCTTCATTAAGTTAGGTTGGGCGCCTTAACGCTGGCCATTACTCCTGTTGATTCCCCTTCAATGTAAGATTCATTGGAAATTGTTCAATTTAGCTGGGACTTTAAGAGCCATTGAAGCGTCAGTCTTTGTAAAGTTGGTAATGGAATTAGTTCGGCGTTGTTGTCTTTGGTATTTTTAATCTAAATTTGGTTATGCTGATGAAATTTGACAGCTGTGTGATGGGGAGAGTCTTAGTTAGTTAACATTAGTCTTAAGTCTTATTAACAAAATATGGATTTTATATCTGAAATAATAGTTATTTACGATACAAGTGCAGAAAATAGGAAATTCGCAACGAGTGGCAATAAATTAAAACACGACCGAAGGGAGTGTTTTAAATCGACACGAGTTGCGAATTACCTATTCGCACGTGTATCGTACAACGTTTTACAGTACATATGGCACTTTAAAGTTTCAACATATGCACGGAAAGTGCTCATTTCCGCACTCGTGTGGAAAAGTAACACCATGTGTACTGTAATAGTTATTTATTTACGATACAAGTGCAGAAAATAGGAAATTCGCAACGAGTGGCGATAAATTAAAACACGACCGAAGGGAGTGTTTTAAATCGACACGAGTTGCGAATTACCTATTCGCACGTGTATCGTACAACGTTTTACAGTACATATGGCACTTTAAAGTTTCAACATATGCACGGAAAGTGCTCATTTCCGCACTCGTGTGGAAAAGTAACACCATGTGTACTGTAATAGTTATTTATTTACGATACAAGTGCAGAAAATAGGAAATTCGCAACGAGTGGCGATAAATTAAAACACGACCGAAGGGAGTGTTTTAAATCGACACGAGTTGCGAATTACCTATTCGCACGTGTATCGTACAACGTTTTACAGTACATATGGCTATTTAAAGTTTCGACATATGCACGAAAAGTGCTCATTTCCGCACTCGTGCGGAAAAGTAACACCATGTGTACTGTAAAGATTTTTTTTGAACATGTATCAACAAAAAAAGTAGATTGTATGACAAGGGGCTAAAATAAGCCATATTACCACGAGATGGATATTATTTCGAGGGGTAATATGGCTTTTAGACCCGAGTTATACACTCTACTTTTCACTTCGACTGCGAGAAAATAGTAAAACAAAGATTATACATCCACAATCAATAACAAATTTCACTGCGAAGAGATTGTTCAATTTAGCGTTTGGACGCGCTATTAACGGTCAGAGGCGTTTTCTTTTTTAATGATTTGGAATTAGGGACTAAAAAACACCTGATGTTTGATTGGTCGATTTTAATATGTAGCTGTATTCTGGTTGCTTGATAGCAAAGATAAATGTTTTTGAAAGAGTTGTGGTTGGTGGATTTAATATGGTGAAGTGTTTTGATTGGTCAAAATAAATGTGTTAAAATCATAAATATGTATTCATATTTTCCCTAGGGGCTAAATGTACTACTTTAGCCCCGCTTATTAAGCCTAATATGACACACTTTTCGAGCATGAGACGTGAAAAATACATTACACGACTTCAAAAAAAGTTATTAATTTTAATTATTGCAGATTAGTGATTCAATTCATCCTCCAAAACGTTGTAGACTCTTATATTATGCAAGATCCCGTTTATGGGTAGAAAGGCCAAAACGAGTAAACAATTTTGGACCGATTATATCATCGATTCGTCATCGAAATCTGGTTTGTAGGTATTGAACTTGAACTCTTCTCTCGAAACATCTCACCTACGTTATGGAGTGACTTATGACAAGGGGCTTCCCTTCCCTTCTTCATTCTACCGCATTTTTACAAGCTTTTATTTACAACTTGCAGTCCCTTGTAGTGTCACAGAAATAATACCAACGTCCTAGGATCCTTAGATGACATCTCTCAGTAAGTCATCCATCATGATCTGACGACCGGTTAGCCTAATAGTGGGTAGTGACGCTGCCTACGAAGCTGAAGGTCCTGGGTTCGAATGCCGGTAAGGGCTATTTGTGTGATGAACATGAATATTTGTTTCTGTGTTTTAGATGTTTTCTATGTATTTGAGTATTATGTCTCTTAAATATACCGTCGCCTAGTACCCATAACACAAGCCTTGTTGAGCTTACTATGGGACTAGTTCCATTTGTGTAAGATTGTCCCCTAACAATAAATAAAAGTCTACGTAACGTCGGAGAATAAGTAATATTTAGTACTTACGTACAGTACGTCCCCTGTCTAAAGAAACCGATTTTGACAGCTGGAAATTTCAAATCATGGGATCACGCTCGTACGCTTTGTATAGCATGCACTCTTTCGTTCCTAGCGCGATCGGGTATGACGTCCCTGTCGATATATCCGATCGCACTGAGCCGGTGCTCGAGAGCTGAGTTTAGTCGAAGCGGCATGCCGAACAGGCCTGGTATTATGATTGTTTAGGTCTTTGCAAGTCATGCATTGAAGTTTGTCTTCATTCAGTAGCTATAACATAAATGAAGTATAGTCACACTAGCTCCGTCCGCGTGGTTTATATCGCACGTCCATACAAACTTTCACCCCCCATTTAAGCCCCTTAGGGAATGATTTCCGGGATTAAAAACTATCCTATATCCTTTCCCGGAACTCAAACTATCTTCATACCTAATCACAATCGGTTCAGCAGTTTAAACGTGAATAGGTGACAGACAGACGGACAGACACAGTTTCATACTTATAATATTAGAATA
The DNA here is from genome assembly GCA_932294315.1 of Epinotia nisella. NCBI lineage: Eukaryota > Metazoa > Arthropoda > Insecta > Lepidoptera > Tortricidae > Epinotia > Epinotia nisella. The sequence continues at coordinate 23,414,812 of OW028676.1, forward strand.
AATAATGCACATGAATTCATAAAATTAATTTTCTATTACCCGCGTGATACCCTAGATAATTGAAACGTTTTCATCGCGGTAAAGTGGCACTGTACACATTGCCAATCTATTTAATAACCTTGCCACTCCTGCGGCCATCGATCGTGGAGTTAATGTAAATTAAACATGTCTGGCCCAATTTCGTTCAGTCGCAGCCTCGTACCAGGAATTATAATCAATTACCGTCATTGGAGGCATATTTTCATTGGCCGTTAAATCGCTGTATATCCGCTACTCGCAGATGGGATAACGATTATTTTTTGACTGAATCGTAAGAAATGTTACATTACAGCAGATACCAAAGCATTATAAAGATTCGATATGTAAATTAGAACTAGGGTACGTCTACAAGATACCAGTCTTGCTTCATCTCAAGCACGCGCTTCCATTCCGTCATCAGCCTTGCTGCGGGCTCTATCGACTGATGAAAATACGCCTTGAGGTCCATGTTTGTCCGTTACTTTCGATTCCAATCACATTTCAATTTGTGAAAACGGTTACCGAAATGCGGACCTTATGGCATGCGTTTTGGAAATCTCCCGCATTGACCTATGAAAATACGCCTTGAGGTCCATGTTTGTCCGTTACTTTCGATTCCAATCACATTTCAATTTGTGAAAACGGTTACCCGAATGAGGGCCTTATGGCATGCGTTTTAGAAATCTCCCGCATCGACCAATGAAAATACGCCTTGAGGTCCATGTTTGTCCGTTACTTTCGATTCCAATCACATTTCAATTTGTGAAAACGGTTACCCGAATGAGGGCCTTATGGCATGCGTTTTAGAAATCTCCCGCATCGACCAATGAAAATACGCCTTGAGGTCCATGTTTTTCCGTTACTTTCGATTCCAATAACATTTCAATTTGTGAAAACGGTTACCCGAATGAGGGCCTTATGGCATGCGTTTTGGAAATCTCCCGCATCGACCAATGAAAATACGCTATAATATCCATGTTTGTCCGCTACTTTCGATTCCAATCACATTTAAATTTGTGAAAACGGTTACCCGAATGCGGACCTCATGGCATGCGTTTTGGAAATCTCCCGCATCGACCAATGAAAATACCTACGCCTTGATGTTCATGTTTGTCCGCTACTTTCGATTCCAATCACATTTAAATTTGTGAAAACGGTTACCCGAATGCGGGCATTCATGCGTTTTGGATATCTCCCGCACTAAGATAATGCGCTTTTAGGTCCATATTAGGCCGTTCCTTCTGATTTCAATCACATTAAATTTCAACAATGTGTTTGTACGCTTTTTTGTTTGTATGTAGTGACCTTATCTTGGGAAATATTCCCTTTCTTTGCAAAACTTTTGTTTAAGTTCCCAGCGCCTCGCGAATTTCGAGAATTGCTCAGATAGCAGAAGTTGGATGCCGGGGAAATATAATTTCCCTAATGTTCGGGAGATAATATATTTGCCGTGTGGAAAGATTTATCTATGCGAGGTTTAAGACGAGTCTTCGATTTAACTGTTTTCGGTAATGGGAGCTAAGATTTGTCCTATGTGTAGATATTTACTTATTTCAGGCAAGTTACGAAGACAGACGGATTAAACTTAAACGCGTACAGAAATCTCAAGATGTTGGCATATTTATGATCGCCATGCCATGGGCGGTTATTAAAGGAAACCGATTTGAACCCTATACTTTATTGAACAAGCGCCGTTTTACCTTGGGCCAAAACTCTTTGGTATGTCTGGTCGCATTTCTCAACCGATTCTCGTGAAATAATGTGAACAGGTTCTATTATTACTTGTATAGATTTTTTTGTTGATTAACGTTTTTTTAAAAAAAAACCGGCCATGTGCGTGTCGGACCACGCAAAAAGAAGGGTTCCGTGCCTATTAAAAAAGTCGTATAGTCACAGAATTCTTACTGCACTTCCTTTTCTTTAAGGAAGGCAGTTTTTCAGCAATATTTCGAAACCTTTGAACCGACCTTGTTCAAAATAATTTTCGGTGAAAGAATTTAATAAGCCCTGTGTCCATGATTTTTTTCATATTTTTAAAATACATTGTCCAAAAATTACAGGGACACACACAATTTTTGTGACTTCTGGGTCGATTATCTGCTACTCAAAAATTGCTGAGAAACCTTATATTTATTTTGAAAGACCTATTGATTAATGTGTGGTCTAACAAAAATTTTTTTACGATTTGCAGTTTTACGTACCCCTAAAAATTTTATTTTTTTATTTAATTACAAACCTATACCGGCTAACAAAACACGCCTATCCTCAATTTTTTTTCAAATAGCCCTTATAGATTTCGAGTAAAATGCCTGTGACATATGGACAGACGGTCAGACGGACATGACGAAACATAAGGGTTCCGTTTTTGCCATTTTGGCTACGGAACCCTAAAAAGTCAGGCTCGCGGGTTCTACAGCTCACAGAGCCATTAGTCTAATAGCTAATCCGACCTTTTATTTAGTTAAAGCAAAGAAATGAACCGTATATAACATCCGTACGAATTAATCAACTCTTCGGAATCTTACCGGCGAGTAGGTACCTCTGGCAACGCAGTACCTATCTAGCGATGGATTTCGCTGTAAGCCGATTCCTAGGTTCATGAAGCCGATCCATTTCGGGAGTCGAGACCAATCGCGTGGAAAATCTCTTACTTTTCCAAGCTTGCTGTATCATTCATTACATTTGCAACCTTGACTTGTACGAGGTAAAGTTGAAATTCGTCTAAAGTGATATGAGGTTTCGAAAATTCGTGTAGTAAGCTACTTACTTATAAAAGATGGAGAGTTAGTGAGTTAATTATGTTACTTATGACTTTTTGTATATGGGAGTAGAATGTTATTGCGATAAATGGCGCTTTTATAGATTATGTAAATTTTTCAATTGTTATCCTCACTTGAATTATTCATAAGAGCGTTCTAAGAGAGTGCTAACTAATTAAGAGTAATCATTAATTCTGTTTGATTTTCTAATTTCTCGTGAACGTATTTCTCCTTTCCTAAAGAGCTCTTTCAAAAAGTTTCATTAATAAAAACGTTCATTAGTTTTGCAAAATCTTCCATTAACACTTTTACTACCAGAAATACGCCGGAATTACGCCGTAGGCGCTTTCCGCTACATACAGGGAAACCGTAGTCGTAATAGCCGATCCCGTGGTTTTCCCGCTAGGTTGCACTGAAAGTGTTAATTATAGGTATGCTAGCCAAATAACATTAGTGTTGAATTTACAAGCAACTTCACTGCCTGCCTGTCAGCATTCAAATTGCTAGAGCTACGAAATATATTTAATTCAGGCTAAGGGGTAAAGGTCGCGGGAGTCTGCTGGATGCGGGTGGCGCAGGACCGGTCATTGTGGCACTCTTTGGGGAGGCCTATGTCCAGCAGTGGACGTCTTTTGGCTGATATGATGGTGACGAAGATATTTTTTTGTCCATTAAAATGTGATATTGTTAGAAACTAGCGACCCTACGTGTGAAGTTGGCGAGCAATGCGAGACAAGATGGCGTTTTGACAGTTCTAATATTATTTAGCTTCAAAATAGTTTTTTGATATGACAAATAATCCGTTGAATGAAAGTTACGAAACTACTTTAGCTCCACGAACTATAACAAAATACAACGTTCGAATGAACTTTTAAAATTCAGATGAACCTTCTGCACGTACGAAATTCGATTATAAAACTAAGTTCGTGCGTGCTTCATTTAAAATAAAGCGCGCCCATGATGTCGTAAAAAAATCTGCTACCGAAAATATTGGCGTATTTTCACGAAGAAAACTATTGTATCTCCGAATACACAATACAAACAAAATACGCGTGGGATCCTATTACGCACCAGGTAAATTAGATCGGGGGATAAAATTTCAATTCGGTATAAATATCTGCTTCTCGTATCGCAGAAGGGTAGCAAAGTAAGTATAGTAAATTTGATTCTACGCGTTTGGAATATGAATGAAACTGTCAATTTATCTATTTCGACGTATGAAAAATCTGTCGATTCTATTTCTATTCAGATAGCGGAAGGATAATAATTTCCAAGCTGGCTCTTATGTCACGATCAGATGAAATGATTCAGGGCTTAGGTACACTTGAGTTGTTTAATATTCATCAGAAGCTCCTGAGAACAGATTCTGCGAACTTACAATAGATATTTAACTGGTTGGGATAAATATTTCAATTTCGCAAGTCATTGATATTCTATAGATACAAAAGACGATTGTTTTTGTTGAAGTCAGAGCGCGTTTTGAGATGGTTAGAATGTTTAGAAAAACAATGGAGGAACGGTAAAGAGGAATTAAAGCTTAATAAATATTAATTGGGCACTTAGCGCCTCTGCAGAGGGACTATTTGTAAAACGCGTTATTAAAGTGTCATCGAAAACTGTAAAGTTATGTTTATCGTCTCTTTTGTTTATTACAAGGCCTGTGCTCAGCAATGGAACGTATTCGTATACGATTTGTAGGTATAGGTGAAACCATCAAAGAACAACAACCGAAAAAAGGAATATATAAATTAAGGTAATACCAAATCCAGTTCAAATTGGCTACTTCCTTACCTTTGAACCGTAACTAAGCCTCAGTAAATAGGACCACGTAGGTAACCTACCCGTCAATCTGTCGAAATAAATCCGGATTTCAGCGGTTCAAGGCCACTGCTGACGTTGTTGAAGCCTTAGGTGGAGTGATACGATGAAGCCGTTTCGCTGACAATCAACGACGAGCACATTCTTAGGCAAATTTCGGAGAAAACAGAGTATACTTAGAGAGAGAAATGTTCCTATAGGTGAAAGATCAATAGGATTGCATTTGTACTGTTCGCTTATGTATGAAAAAAAACCGATTTAATTAAATGATTTTTTTTGTCCTACGGATACTGTCAGAGTTCGAGACATTTGTTGTTAATCCGTAAGCATTCGAGGGTTTAAGTACCACCTACTAGTCGAAGGGAACATGCCGTTTCCATCATCAGATCAATTTGATGGCACATAATTGTGATCCATAATTTTGTATATTTGCTAAGTTTCAAATCGATACGATGAATGGTATAGTCAACAGCAAAAGTAGGTCATCATTTTTTCACCTTATCGCAATGGAATAAGGTACAAAAGTGATAACTTACTTTTGCTCTTGACTGTACCTAGTGGGTAACATACATAAATACATACATAATTACATGTAATATTTAAAAAGCACAATTAAAAATAAATATATGTACTACATAGTTTATTTTATTTGGTCATGTAACTATTAGCTGATGAGACGGAATAAAGGGCTTTTTTATTTTTTTATTAATACCTATTCAAGGAAATCGCGAAGCTGCAAAACGTTTTTATTGAAAAATTTAAAATCATTTTATAGAAACCTTCATTCAACTTACCTTGGCTAATATTATGTAAATTAAACGGCGCTGGAATAAAGGACGACAAAAAGGGGTCCAACCTTTTGTTTAAAAACTCACTCACACATCAGATTCGGTTGAAACCGTTCAACCAATCTCACTGGAGCGCAAACTCTTGAGTATTCCAGTGTCATACCCCCCGCGTGGTCGTGCCGGAGAGTACCCCCTGGATTTTCCCCAGGATACTCTCCAACCATGCAGTTCGACAGCTATATTGGGTCCGTCCTATTATGGCAACGGTCAGGTCCAAAAAAAAATGTTTGAAAACTCTGTAACTTGACAGGATAATAGAGATTACGGTACCAAAAGGATGAAACTGATGAAAGTACCTAGGTAGTCTAATTTTTGTATGCACTAATGTACAACTTAATTATCATTATCAATTTGATGTTAAAGCATTGTCCAATATGACGAAGTTCGTTTTTTATTTCCGAACATCCAATATAGCAACGCGCAATAACATAGATTGGTGTTTCTTCCCGAACATTCTGACAATGAATGGCTTTAATTTAATTTAGAACCTCGAAACGTCAAGTTTCTCCGTTCAAAAGGTCAGGTTTTGATATAGAACACGTATCTCTGAAGTCGTTTCGTTCTAGACCAGTCTGAATGTTCAAGTTTTAGACAAGTTGTAGACTGGGTCATCTTGCGGGGATGGTCGGGAACTTGGGAGTGCTTTGTACTTCGACGTCGTACTCGGATGACACTAAATCTGTTTTGAGGACGACGTGAAGATTTTAAGTGAATTGAAGACGACTAAGATGAATTTGAACGTGCTTATAGACTTGACCATTCAAATTCACAACACATCATCAACATCGGGCATTCGCGGTTTTAAATTTGATCAAACTTGAAACGTGGTCGCTTACTATGGGCCTCATAAGAAGGCTCAAAGTCACCCAAAGGGCAATGGAGAGGGCTATGCTGGGAGTATCTCTGCGTGATCGCATCAGAAATGAGGCTATCCGCAGCAGAACCAAGGTAACCGATATAGCCCTCCGAATCGCTAAACTTAAGTGGCAGTGGGCGGGGCACATTGCATGTAGAACCGATGGCCATTGGGGCGGAAAGGTTCTCGAGTGGCGACCACGTACCGGAAGGCGCAGCGTGGGTAGGCCCTCCACAAGGTGGACTGATGATCTGGTAAAGGTCGCTGGAGTCCGCTGGACGTCTTTCGGCTGATATGATGATGATGAACAACGAACAGAGCCCAGCATAGAACACCGCTACAAACATTTTCACGATCATTCTAACGACCGTTCTAGAAATGCTGTGAAATGTATTCTTCACGAAGATGTTAGTCTTGACGGCCACGTAACAAAATTGCTCGGTTTGGCAAAAAGCTCGAAGCAGGTTTACTGTCGTTTCGGTAGAGTTCCTTTCTAGAACGCTCGCTAGAATGCTTGCTAAAACGCTCAAGTTTATTTTGTGATCTTTTACGTGTAAGTAATGTAACATTCGCTAGAATGCTCATTACAAGTGGTCAAGGTTGTCTGGAAGAGATCGCTCTTCAGCGATAAGACCGCCCGTTGTCTACCTCCACCTACATGTTATTGTATTGTTTCTCTCTGTAACTGCTTTGTTTGTGTGAGGTGTGCAATAAAGAGTACTACACCCGAAAATTGGATCTCATTACGAATAAAACAGGGGTAAATAACCCATCATAAATCATAATACTTCATTCGCACACTAATTATGAAGGGAAGCAACAGAGAAAATGAAGCTCTGATTAAGAAAGTAATTACGGCTAGGAGCACTAATGAGCGGAGGCTGGCGACTAAATGAAGATTTATCGCGAGGACTTTGATTTCAAAGGCTATTTATCAAAAGAATAAGGCAACACTCTCTTGAAACCTTTATTTTACCCTTTTTAGGTTTCCGTACCCAACGGGTAAAAACGGGACCCTATTACTAAGACTTCGCTGTCCGGCCGTCCGTCCGTCCGTCCGTCTGTCTGTCTGTCACCAGGCTATATGTCAAGAGCCGTGATAGCTAGAGAGTTGAAATTTTCGCAGATTATGTATTTCTGTTGCCGCTATAACAACGAATACCAAACGGTTACCAGAAGCGCAGGGAAGCTCAAAACAACTTTTTACAGGCTAGTAAATGCGAAAAAGTCGTTCTTGGGAAATTGTATAAAATTCTACAATAAAATTCCAAAACACACTACCGAACTTACTGACTCTAAATTCAAATCTGTCGTAAAACGGACACTTATTTCAAAAGCATATTATAAGATAAACGACTACATCATGGATAGGGATATTTGGCAGCGATAAAATCCTGCACTAGAAATCTGTCGTAAAATACTTTATACTGTAGCAATGTAATTTTAAAATTTTATAATACTCTGATACTGAAATGATATATTGTATACTGTTTTGAAAAAATGACACCTCGCCGAGTTTTTTACGCCGGTTCTTCTCGAGGCAGAGGTTTACTTTCCGAACCGGTGGTAGTTTATCGACATTCATAGGTGCATGTAATATGCCTAAATTGAAGAATAAATCACTTTGACTTTGACTTTGAATACTAAAAAATCGGCCAAGTGCGAGTCGGACTGGGGCTCCCATACAACAGACATGATTTTTTTGCCGTTTTTATAGATACGGAACCCTTCGTGCGTGAGTCCGACTCGCACTTGGCCGGTTTTTTATAACTGTTACTGTATTTTGCCATAAAGCTCGTCATGAATTGCTTTTACTTAGAGTAACTTGGGTCCGTGGGGATCCGTGCAACATGTGTTTTCCTTCCATACTTTTTTATTCACCCGTAATTTCATTACTCACTTCCTATTCCTACTTTGCTCCCACACAAGGACCGGAAAACCTTTTCACGCTTAAGCCTATCGATTTGGTAACCCTATCAATTTAGTAACCTTACTGATAGGGTAACCTAATTGTTATAGTACCTTGGTACTATTGGTATGGTTACCTCAACCGATAGGGTTACCCTATCAGTAAGGTTACCATTATGGATAGGCTTTTAAAAACAACTACTAAAATTAGCCTATGGAAAACCCTGATCCGGTATCTGAGGGTAACCGGTTCCGGTCTCTGCTCCCACAATGGTCATCGTTTTCCTTGTCCGACCACATCTCTTGCTATCCTCTATAGTAACTACCACATTATAGAACATTAAATAGTATAATAGTACACCGCAAAATACCCAAAGGATTTAGTCATTGTGCTAGGTATCAGGCTGTCACGTTATTTAATAAATTGCCCACCGAGCTAAAAGTCATTGCGAATTGGTTAATTTTTAAACGCAAATTGAAACGCTTCTTGTTGGCCCGATGCTGTTATAGTGTTGAGGAGATATTTGTATAGTTTTAAATTAATTGTTGTTATTATTTATGTTGATATATCAAATTGACTTATATGTAAAATAATCTGCCTTATTATTGTATTTCATTATTTATAAATATTTCAAACACAATGTATATTGTTCATGAATAAAGAATTGAAAAATTGAAATTGAAGTCTTTAGGAAGTGATGACAAAGCCAAAAATGTAGCTCACCGGTTCATCCAATCTTTGTTTGACCTTTGTCCTCGTCGTTTCTCTCCTTTACCGTTGCAACCTTTTATTTTATTACCCTGTGACTTGTGCAGATGCCGTTACAAACAAAACAGCTCGGCCCTCAAAGCCGATATTTTATGTTAATTTCTCCGAGGGTCAACAATTTCAAAGCGATTCGGGTCACGGCTACAAAAAAATCGCAATATCCGACAATTCGGCGTTCCGTCGCAAATTCCTGTTCGTAGCTCGCGTTGTTTTCGTGTAATTAATCTCAAGGACGTATTAAATAAACGTGATGCTTTCGTTGTCTAATTAGTTTCTGTCTTCGTTTCTGTCATTTAATTATGTTTTGCCGGTTGATGGGTAGTGTTTTCTCGTTAAATTCGTTTAAGTTAAGTGATATTTGACGACCGAATAGCCTAGTGGTTAGAGAACCTGACTATGAAGCTTGAGGTCCCGGGTTCGATCCCCGGTCGAGGCAGATATTTGTATGATGAAAACGAATGTTTGTTCTCGAGTCTTGGATGTTTAATATCTATTTAAGTATGTATTTATCTATATAAGTATGTTTATCCGTTGTCTAGTACCCATAGTACAGGCTTTGCCTAGTTTGGGACTAGATCAATTGGTGTGAATTGTCCCACTATATTTATTTATTTATATTTATATTATATATCGACAAGATTAGTGTCTAAATCGTAAGAGCGCCTGATTACTATACGGATAAGTAGATTAGTAGAGCCTGCGACTTCGGCCGCCTACCACAAATAGCCTTTTCATTTTAACAGGACTATACAGCGTATTCCGGACACGTGATCGATCATTGACGAAAATTCGTTATGAAGGATTGAAAAGTACTTGATATCACTTCATATTTTGTATACCTACCTAATTTACTTATTTTTCAAATTGTAAACGAAACAAATGAATGTGACCACGTAACGCTATGAAAGTGACCACGGATTCATAGTTTTTTTTCTTTCTTTTCAGGACATAGACAACCTAATGACAGAAGGCAACAAATCCCGAACGGTGGCAGCTACCAACATGAACAGCGAATCGTCGCGTTCACACGCCGTGTTCAGCGTTGTGTTGACGCAGACGCTATGTGACGTTGCGACTGGCGTCACGGGAGAAAAAGTCGCACGATTGTCGCTGGTGGACCTCGCGGGGTCGGAGCGGGCGGTGAAGACGGGAGCGGTCGGGGATAGGTTGAAGGAAGGATCTAATATTAACAAGTAAGTCATCTTCTTAGCAAGCTTCTACGATCGTGAATTTATAGACCAACGGCAATAATACAATACAATACAAATACTCTTTATTGCACACCTCACACAAACAAAGCAGTTACAGAGAGACACAATACAATAACATGTAGGTAGAGGTAGACAACAGGCGGTCTTATCGCTGAAGAGCGATCTCTTCCAGACAACCTTTGGGTATCGGAGAAAGAGATAAAACTAGATTACAACGTTACAATCGAAGAAATCGTTCGACCAGTGCATTGAACCCCGACAAAAATGGTGCAGGAGTATCAACAGCTATTAAAAAAACCGGCCAAGTGCGAGTCGGACTCGCGCACGAAGGGTTCCGTACCATTATCTATAAAAACGGCAAAAAAATCATGTCTGTTGTATGGTAGCCCCAGTCCGGCTTGCACTTGGCCGGTTGTTTAGTATTTGTTGTTATAGCGGCAACAGAAATACATAATCTGTGAAAATTTCAACTCTCTAGCTATCACGGTTCTTGAGATACAGCCTGGTGACAGACGGACGGACGGATGGACAGCGAAGTCTTAGTAATAGGGTCCCGTTTTTATCTGTTGGGTACGGAACCCTAAAAACAATACAAAGCAGCAAATAGGAATGTGTAAACTGTACGACTGTATTTTTTTTACACATCCATCAACTACTTATTGCGAGGATTCCAATCAAACTAAACACGACAGTGTTGGATAGATGGACATATCGACTCCTGAAGTACAATTGAAAGGTAAACCCGTCCTGTTCGGGCTCATGGGAACTGTGCAAAAATACAGTCGAGCGTTTTTCAAAAAAAGTGTACATGAACTTGTTTTTTCAGAAATCGATTTTTTTGGTTTTTTTTTTTCTCAGAATTGTTGACACTATCGAGCCTCATACAAGAAAAAGTGTCAAAAATATTCCATTCCAGATCGTCACATTTTTGTATGCAGTCCTTTTTTATTTATATGGTCGTGACGCACTGGAAGAATTACATAGTAAAATCTGGGACAACTTTTTTCTTGTATAAGAATCGATAGTATCAAGGATTCTGAGTAAAACAAACCAAAAAAAATCGAAATCTGAAAAAAAAGTTCATGTAGTGTAAAGTTTTTTGAAAAACGCTCAGTCGGCAGTAAAAGCTTGTACAGTCAGCATCATAAACATGTATACATTCTTCGACCTTATTACTTAGACATAAGGTCGAAAAGTGTATACATGTTTATGATGCTGACTGTACCAAAAACATTTTTTTTTTACTATACTTATTGTCGCACGCTAAATAGAGTTCATCATAACTTTGTCCATGTCCACGGTCTGTTTTCCCTTACTGACTCTGCGTTTTTAAGTATGTTTTAACAATCCAATGTTTGCGTTTCAGGTCATTAACGACGCTAGGTCTGGTGATATCCAAGCTAGCCGACCAGTCGTCGGGCAAGCTCAATAAGGACAAGTTCGTGCCCTACAGGGACTCAGTTCTGACCTGGCTGTTGAAGGACAACCTTGGAGGGAACAGTAAAACTGTCATGGTACGTTACGTTGATGCACTAAATCCTACTATCCATCTCGACGTTATCCCAGTTGCATCCAAAAGGAGCCCGGGATCCGTTGAAGCACAGAATAGTACTGTACATATAATTTTTCCGCCTGCAATGTGCCCCGCCCGTCCTTAAGTTTAGCGATTCGGAGGGCTATATCGGTTACCTTGGTTCTGCTGCGGATAGCCTCATTTCTGACTTTCTGGTTCTCGAGTGGCGACCTCCGAAAGGCGCAGCATGGGTAGGCCCCCACAAGGTGGACTGATGACCTGGTAAAGGTCGCTGGATTCCGCTGGATGCGGGTGGCGCAGGACTGATCTTTGCTGCACTCTTTCGCTGATATGATCATTTCATCTACAATAAATAATTGTCATATATACAAAGACAGACATATATTACTCACATTGAAACTTTTAAGGATTATTCGGTGTCACCGTAGTTAAAAGAAAAATGCTTTCTCAATATAAGAAGTTATTTTGAATAAGAAGATTTTGAACTGGAGCCGGTTTGGTAACAGTACCTATTCCGGCTGGTTGACCAACAGTTCATATTCCACTGTCTACAAACACAGTAGGTATATGCTTACGAAATTTAGTCAAACCAACTACCTCGTGTAGGTAAAAATCGACTTATGATTTTAATACACAGTTTTTTTAGTAACAAGTGAATGTAGAAAGGACTTTAGATTAGTTACGTAACTCAGGTTCAGGGTTAATTTTATAAGTCTATTTTTAGAGAGCTTATTCAACCTCTAATCGGATTCCTTACATCACCAAATCCAATTTTCCGGCTGTAACCTTCAGTAATGCCACTCACACGCCTCTTATAAACTATTGACTCGCTCAATTACATACACATAATACTGTAGTTAGCAACAAATGTTAATGAGGTATTAAAGACATAGTCCTAAGTACTTATATGTAATTAGAACACGGCTTCAAATTAATCGCTTTTGGTCGATGAATCTTGATGAGTTTAATGCATGAATGAACAACCTTTCTCTGAGTAAGCGATCACATAACTCACACCTCACAACATCTAATTTAAAATATCTTCAAATCGTAAAGTCATCATCAATGGCCTTTAACCTTTCGTCTGTGTTGGATAAGAATCAGTGCAAAGCATTTGAACTCATAGTTTTACATATCAAAGTCATAATTTGTTTGCACAATTTTGACATCTACATATGAGGGGTTAAGTCTATTACAGAGTATACATCCAGTGTCAAGTAGCGGCACAGTTAATTTCTTAACATGAACATTAACTTTAATGGAAATAAGAGGACCGTCTGGTTCGTGGGCAGGGTCACACCCACCAAGCTAAGCCAATCTTCAAAATAAATAAATACTTTCAAGCCAAACCTTTTTGTTTATTGTACCAAAAAGTACATCTGCAATTTACAGCTAACCGCCAAAGCGTCACAGATCTTAATCTAACACACATTCTATAAAAACCTTTCATTCCTGCAACAAGCAGGCTAATTTGGTTGTGAACAGATCACAGGACGGTGCTGCGTCCAGCGCGGAGTTGAGGACAGAGAGTGTGCTCGGGAGCGGCGCGTGGTGCAGTATGAGATCGAGCGCAGGGCGCATATAACCACTTCTCCAACCAATCCCTACCAGTCAATTGTGTTGCGAATGATTCCCAGAGCCTTACCTTACCTTCCTTTTCAAATTTCCAGGTAGCTACAATATCCCCAGCAGCTGACAACTACGAAGAGACGTTGTCGACGCTTCGGTACGCGGACCGCGCGAAGAGAATCGTCAACCACGCCGTGGTCAACGAGGATCCTAACGCCAGGATCATCAGAGAGCTGCGGCAGGAGGTGGAGGCGTTGAAGGAGATGCTCAAACATGCTACGGTACGTAATTGTAATTAAGCTCTATGTAAATTGCGAATAGTTGTCGACGCTTCGCCACGGAACTGGGCGAAGTAACTGACAAAATCACGCCTCCGTTGACGAAGAAGACGCCAGAATCATCAGATAACTTTACATGATACAGCACGGAATTATAACCCGTATAGAAATTGTTTACTAAGAACCAAATACCTAGATGTCTACGCTTCGCTAAGCACGCCGAGATGCGTTTACGAAGATCCTATATGTCTTGTTCTGGATCTGTCCAGAAACCATTTGAACCTTTCATTTAAACTTGAAGTTCATTATTTCTTTAAATTTTTGACAAGGATGTGGGTATACCAGACTTCTATTTCCAATTGTTTAATTGACTGGAAAGTTGTTAAGTATTATAATAATCTTACTAGCTTTTGACCGCGGCTTCGCCCGCGTACTTAGTCATTTTAACCGTCTACAAAAAACTTGCATCTCAGTTTGACCCGTATGTCCCAATTCAATTGCAATTTGGCACAAATACTTTCAAGAATTTCCATGCCCACAATGTAAAATTTAAAAATCGACGCCATTTTCGTAATTAACGTCGCAAAAAACCATAAAAACTACACCCATATTGATATTTAGACATTTGGGAGATGGTATTTTACGTCCGCCACGTGGGATTGCGCTGGATGCGAGTGGCGCAGGTACGGAATCATTTGAAACTGTCAATTTTCCCGCGTCCAAGATGGCGGCTGTAGGCAAAGACATTTTTAATATTCAGCCATACCGCATTGCTTCAAGGTTCATTACTTATCATACCACCCTCGTATATCCAGCGTCATAGTTTTTCGGCTGATATGGTGATATTGATATCTGATTTTGTTATTCACATTATGAACTTGCCATGACATGTCCAGGGTTCCCCCGTGGGCGAGGACGTGCACGAGCAGCTGGCGCAGAGCGAGCATCTGATGAAAGCCATGTCCAGGACGTGGGAGGAGAAACTTGTTGAGACAGGTATGCGTGTTTATTAACTACTCATTATACATAATACCTACTTAAAGGCTTTGTGGAAATGATGGAGCGAGCTTGGGAGTAGCTATAAAGGGGAGGGCAAATGCACAAAAGATCCCACTGGGTCGAAGTGTATCTGAAAGGGCCCTCAACTATATAAGATAAGATAAGATACTTAAAAGCAACGAACGAAAAAAATGTTCGGCTGCTTGGCATTTGACACCCCGCCTCCACCCTACCCTACCTATATACCTATGCATCCTTTTTGTGGGGCCACTTTTCGACTAGACTTCCATGGTTTTTTCGTTCGCTGCCTAAAGGGTACATTAATATCGGTTCGAAACACGTATACGTGAGTTATCCGTTTTCATTATATTTTAATATGTCTGATTCTCACGGAAATTTTCTATATTAAATTGCCTAAAGAGCGGCAATTACCCTTATATCCATGGCTCTGATTTTTGTCCGTCCGTCCATGGACATCATTTTTGAACCGTAAATTATCACAACCATGCCAATATGTATTTCGTGGAATAACTGATAGCTGAACTGGCGTTACAATGCGGATCCTATATATCTCGACATACGAGGCATTGGTAACCGCAAAATGTATAGCGTCCTGACGCACCCCCAAGTTCAGCTGTTAAATCACTCTAAGAAATATTAGAAATATTACTTCTCTTCGTTATATAAACTCACGTATTTTCTTGTCCTAACATCATCTTAAACTATCGTCTGTCACAGGTCGAATACAAAGCGAGCGACAACACGCCTTAGAAAAAATGGGCATCAGCGTGCAAGCCAGTGGCATTCAAGTAGAGAAGAACAAGTACTATCTGGTCAACTTGAACGCTGACCCGTCGCTCAACGAATTGCTGGTGTATTATTTGAAGGTGAGAACTGACTGTGATTTCTTATACCCTTTTAAGGGTGTATCTCCACCAGAGATCTGTTGAGCTGTGTTTACATAAAAGTTACACTTAGCTGTGAAGCAGAGAGATGACAAATTCATGAGAATGCAGCTTAGCAGTAGCATATCTTGATGTCTGCTTGTTAAAAGGAACAATAGGAACATTCATATATCTTTTTACATGTATTAAAAACAAAACAAAATTAAGACTAGCAGGCGATGACTGGCCAGTTTAAAAGGACCCAACTAGAGTGCGTCTGCGTTAACCCTGCAAAAAATAATTATGTCATATTTCTTTATAAAGGTGGCGTTGCCAAATAATTTTATTGCATACTTAGCGTGGAAGGACTCTATCTACACTGGCGTATATCGTCCAATCCATTAAAGTGCACCGCGGTCGCGGTACCAAAACTTTAGATTGGGTGGGCCTGCTCCTAAAATAATCTGTCAAATAAAATATTAGGAAGAGGCCAGAACTCAGAAATAAAAGGTAGATTTATATAGGCGTATGATGCGATGTAAAACCTTATTCTATATTACTTTTGTTTTCCAGGACCGCACAATGGTCGGCGCCGACAGCTCGGCCGACATCCAGCTCTCCGGCCTCGGCATCCAACCCCACCACTGCCAGCTCATCCTCGAGGGCGGAGGGCTGAACATGGAACCTGTTGGAGCGGCGAGGTGCTTCATCAACGGGACTCCTGTGGTGTCCAGGGTTAAACTGGGCCATGCTGATAGGATACTGTGGGGGAACCATCACTTCTTCAGGGTCAACTGTCCTAAAGCCACTGGTGAGTAGATACATACTCCTGTTGTAATAAGATCTATTCAACCCTGCCACTGCCAGCTGATCCTGGAAGGAGGGTTGAAAGGGGCTCGTTGGAGCGGCGAGGTGCTTAATCAACGGGACCGCTGTAGTACCCAGGGTCAAGCTAGGACATGCTGATAGGATACTGTGGGGGAACCATCACTTCTTCAGGGTCAACTGTCCTAAAGCCACTGGTGAGTAGATACATACTCCTGTTGTAATAAGATCTATTCAACCCTGCCACTGCCAGCTGATCCTGGAAGGAGGGTTGAAAGGGGCTCGTTGGAGCGGCGAGGTGCTTAATCAACGGGACCGCTGTAGTACCCAGGGTCAAGCTAGGACTTGCTGATAGGATACTGTGGGGGAACCATCACTTCTTCTGGGTGAACTGTCCTAAAGCCACTGGTGAGTCTTGATACATACGCCTGTTGTAATAAGATCTATTCAAGCCTGCCACTGCCAGCTGATCCTGGAAGGAGGGTTGAAAGGGGCTCGTTGGAGCGGCGCGGTGCTTGATCAACGGGACCCCTGTAGTATCCAGGGTCAAGCTAGGACATGCTGATAGGATACTGTGGGGGAACCATCACTTCTTCTGGGTGAACTGTCCTAAAGCCACTGGTGAGTCTTGATACATACGCCTGTTGTAATAAGATCTATTCAAGCCTGCCACTGCCAGCTGATCCTGGAAGGAGGGTTGAAAGGGGCTCGTTGGAGCGGCGCGGTGCTTGATCAACGGGACCCCTGTAGTATCCAGGGTCAAGCTAGGACATGCTGATAGGATACTGTGGGGGAACCATCACTTCTTCTGGGTGAACTGTCCTAAAGCCACTGGTGAGTCTTGATACATACGCCTGTTGTAATAAGATCTATTCAAGCCTGCCACTGCCAGCTGATCCTGGAAGGAGGGTTGAAAGGGGCTCGTTGGAGCGGCGCGGTGCTTGATCAACGGGACCCCTGTAGTATCCAGGGTCAAGCTAGGACATGCTGATAGGATACTGTGGGGGAACCATCACTTCTTCTGGGTGAACTGTCCTAAAGCCACTGGTGAGTCTTGATACATACGCCTGTTGTAATAAGATCTATTCAAGCCTGCCACTGCCAGCTGATCCTGGAAGGAGGGTTGAAAGGGGCTCGTTGGAGCGGCGCGGTGCTTGATCAACGGGACCCCTGTAGTATCCAGGGTCAAGCTAGGACATGCTGATAGGATACTGTGGGGGAACCATCACTTCTTCTGGGTGAACTGTCCTAAAGCCACTGGTGAGTCTTGATACATACTCCTATTGTAATAAGATCTATTCAACCCTGCCACTGTCAGCTGATCCTGGAAGGAGGATTGAAAGGGGCTCATTGAAGCGGCGAGGTGCTTAATCAACGGGACCGCTGTAGTACCCAGGGTCAAGCTAGGACATGCTGATAGGTTACTGTGGGGGAACCATCACTTCTTCTGGGTGAACTGTCCAAAAGCCATTGGTGAGTCTTGATGCGTACTCCTGTTACAAGAAGAGGTCTTCCTAACCCTGCCACTGCTAGCTGATCCTGGAAGGAGGGTTGAGTGGAGCCCGTTGGAGCGGTGAGCTGCTTCATCAACGGGGCTCTTGGTCCAGGGTTAGGCTGGGACATGCTGATGGGATACTGTGAGGGAACTATCATTTCAGAGTCAACTGTCCTAATGCCGCTGGAGAGTCTTGATCGTTCATACTGTTATAAGAATGTTCATCAACCCTGCCAATGCCAGTGAGTATTAGAAACGTACAATGGTGTTATTATTATATGATGTGTTGTATCTAGAGAGGTCATTGATTGGTATTGGTCATTCACAAAAGATTGTCAATGGACAGTGGTAGTATCTGCAGGCGAGCTATCAGTCGTTTAGGGTACTCTTTTCTATAGGTAACTTAGATCTAGACAAAACTAAGACATTTAGACATGTTATTATAGAGCATTTTATCAGTGTATGTTTTCTTCTAACTGTTTAACCCAAAAATCATACAATCGAACACAAATATTTCGAATTTCACATGCCCACTTTCAAATTCAAATTCAATCATTTATTTCGTGTAACTACATGACACATATTTAAAATAAAACTAAATACATACTACAGCGACATTTACCACCGAATGATACTGGTAGGAGAATGCAGACTCGTGCAGTGTATCACAATCGCACAGGCTGGTTGACTTTGACTTCTTCAATCCAGCTAGCGTACTTAGCATGGTTGACATCTTATCGCTGTCGATAAGATATCCGTCACGTTCTGACAACTATACAAGTGTGAGAGTGACGGGTGTCTTATCAACAACGATAAGTTATAAAATGGCAGCTATTTTATATAATCGTTACACAACAAGGGCTGTATCGTGCTTTTGGCCTAAGTAAGGTACGATAATTTAAGAGCTAATTGTGTAACTATTGTACGAGCGTTTTTATACGAGTCAACAGAAATAATTAAACAGACTTGGTATCTAATGAAAATCTAAGCCCTGCTGAAACGAAGTGCAAGTCAGAGGTGCGCCGGCTCAACGTCGTTGACGTCTTTTGTATTGGAGCCAATGCGACGTCCTATTGGTCAAACTCATTGTAGCTCAGTAAAGGCGTCACGTGATTGGTCGAATTTATTTTAGTTGTCTAAAGCGTTGTATAATATTTATTTCAGTTGAGTTGGGAGCTCCATAGAAAAAATGTATGTGGTCCGTAGTCTTAATTCAAACATTAAAGTAGACGAGTATAAAAATATATGTTTTCGTTCCAGCGGCAGCATCAGAGCCCCAAACTCCCGCGCAGCCGATCGACTACAATTTCGCGCGCGACGAGATCATGCTCAATGAGCTCAGCAACGACCCCATACAGACCGCCATCTCGCGGCTCGAGAAACAACACGAGGAAGACAAACAAGGTAACCTGCAAATATCATCATCATATCCGCCGAAAGACCGGTTCTGCGCCACCCGCATCTACCTATATGTCATGCACCTACAAATATAGGAGATGTCAAATATCGCTTTCAATAATATTGCTTTCCACCTTATTCTAAACTGAAAGCAATGCAAACCCTTACGAGACAGTTTAAAAACTCATAGTTAATTTCAATGTAAACTCACTCCAAATAAACTATATATATATATATATATATAAACTCGTTAATTTGTAAATTATTATTTGATTCGGTGAAGGAAAACATTGTGAGGAAACCGGTCTAATCTCAAACAAAGTTTAGTTTTCCCTCTTGGTCGGAACGTCAGATGGCAGTCATTTTAATAAAACAAGTACCTACGCCTAATTTTGGGATAAGGTGTCAAAACGGACCCCAGGCTCCTTTGGGTACAAGCTGGAAAATGCTAGGTGTATGATGATTTGTAAATGATACTTCAATTCAATTCAAATACACACCTCACACAAACAAAGCAGTTACAGAGAAAGACAATACAATAACATGTAGGTAGAGATAGACAACAGGCAATCTTATCGCTGAAGAGCGATCTCTTCCAGACTACCTTTGGGTATTGGAGAAAGAGATAAAACTGGATTATGCAGTAGGTAGTGCAGAGATTATTATTAATCAAAAATCAAAATAATTATAAAAATAAACGTACATAAATAACTCTATATATAAACATACATACACAATCATACATATATACAAATAACACAAATACAATTATATGATACAGTCAGCAGCAGAAGTAGCTAAGCACTTTAACATGCTCAGAATGATCTGCACAGAACCTTATTCTCTTGACATTAGAGTCCGTGTGCAGATCAATTTGAGCACTAGGCCCGCTTAGCTACTTCTGCTGCTGACTGTACATAAACAGTCAGCCAAAAAATACAATCAGGGTTAGGGGAGAGACAAATAATGTTCTGATATGATACTTCTTGATTTAGCTTGTTTTTTTTTAATTTGAAAGATCCACTCAATTTAATTTTTCTCTACAGTGGCGTTGGAAAAGCAGAGGCAAGAGTACGAACGTCAGTTCCAACAGCTCAGGAATATACTGTCTCCAACCACACCGTATCCACCGTACTCGTACGACCCGCTCAAACTAGGTAAGTTGTTTAGAATGCAAAGAACTTGGACTAAGGATACGTGGACGCGGATTATTGGAACGTACAGTAACCGGACCCGAATTAATGATATTATATGATATGGTATTTGATTAATGAAATTGGATAAGGATTTCACAACTTCATTATGTGTGGCATTTGAGAGAGAGAGAGAGAGAGAGAGAGGGGGGGGGGGAGGGATAGATAGAGAGAGAGAGAGAGACTATCATATCATCA
This sequence comes from Epinotia nisella, assembly GCA_932294315.1. Classification (NCBI taxonomy): domain Eukaryota; kingdom Metazoa; phylum Arthropoda; class Insecta; order Lepidoptera; family Tortricidae; genus Epinotia; species Epinotia nisella. The sequence goes on from OW028676.1 coordinate 23,435,372, forward strand.
ACATCATACATTATCATATCAGCCGAAAAACGTCCACTGCTGGACATAGGCCTCCCCCAAAGAGCGCCACAATGCTTGGTCCTGCGACACCCGCACCCAGCGGAGTCCCGCGACCTTTACTAGGTCATCAGTCCACCTTGCCTACCTACGCCGAGCCTTCCGGTACGTGGTCGCCACTCGAGGACCTTTCCGCCCACTGCCAGTTAAGTTTAGCGATTCGGAGAGCTATATCGGTTACCTTGGTTCTGCTGCGGATAGTCTCATTTCTGATGCGATCACACAGAGAAACTCCCAGCATAGCCCTCTCCATTGCCCTTTGGGTGACTTTGAGCCTTCTTATGAGGCCCATAGTAAGCGACCACGTTTCCGTGCCATACGTCATCACTGGCAACACACACTGGTCAAAGACTCTCGTCTTGAGAAACTGCGGAATATTGGACGTAAAGATGGTAGCTTCCCGAATGCTGCCCAGCCGAGTCTGTTTCAGTTGGACCTACCTATCTGGACAGTCTGTCCTAGGTATATATAATCGTCTACAGTAAAGTGTCCGATTGAAATGGGAGTTGGTACTACGTAGACGTTTGACATGATCCTTAGTTGTCATATCGGACTGTCAATAAAATGTCCGTTTGCATTCATCATCATCATCATCATATCAGCCAAAAGACGTCCACTGCTGGACATAGGCCTCCCCCAGAGTTCCAAATTGACCGGTCCTGCGCCACCCGCATCCAGCGGACTCCCGCGACCTTTACCAGGTCATCAGTCCACCTTGTGGGGGGCCTACCCACGCCGCGCCTTCCGGTACGTGGTCGCCACTCGAGAACCTTTCCGCCCCAACGGCCATCGGTTCTACGTGCAATGTGCCCCGCCCACTGCCACTTAAGTTTAGCAATTCGGAGGGCTATATCGGTTACCTTGGTTCTGCTGCGGATAGTCTCATTTCTGATGCGATCACACAGAGAAACTCCCAGCATAGCCCTCTCCATTGCCCTTTGGGTGACTCAGCCTTCTTATGAGGCCCATAGTAAGCGACCACGTTTCCGTGCCATACGTCATCACTGGCAACACGCACTGGTCAAAGACTCGTCTTGAGAAACTGCGTAATATTGTACGAAAAGATGCGCCGTAGCTTCCCGAATGCTGCCCAGCCGAGTCTGTTTCAGTTGGACCTACCTATCTGGACAGTCTGTCCTAGGTATATATATTCGTCTACAGTAAAGTGTCCGATTGAAATGGGAGTTGGTACTACGTGGACGTTTGACATGATCTTTAGGTCTCATATCGGACTATTGATAAAATGTCCGTTGGCATTATGCAGGTAAAATGGCGGCCTGCACGCCGACCACGGCGGCGCGCGTGGAGCGCTGGGCCGCGGAGCGCGACGACACCTTCAAGCGCAGCCTCGGCCGCCTCAAGGCGGACATCCTGCGCGCCAACGCGCTCGTGCAGGAGGCGAACTTCCTGGCGCAGGAGATGACAAGGAACACCAGGTTCAGTGTCACGCTGCAGATACCGCCGCAGAACTTGAGCCCTAACAGGAAGGTGAGACTATTACTTTTTCAATACGACGTTAGAGCCTGTTGATTTAACTCTGTCGCCCTGTATCTTTGTTTAGTCTTTTGTACTTCGTTTATTGATGAGATGTGTGTAATAAAGAGTATTTATATTATATTAGAGAATTCCCCTCATGGGCCACCATTTACCAAAACGTGGGTACTCTCTTTAATGTGAAAATTTGAAGACTGTGGGAGTTCACTGTTGGATGTGATTGATCATTATCAGGTCTAGAGATCTGTCTATATCTACTTGGATAAAATGTATTGATTCTGAAATAACAATTTCGGAGAACAAGTGGAGTTGCTGAGTGATCAATGCACAAAATCGGAAGATTTCTATATCCACAAGTATAGCTCATAAAGCTGTATATAAGCTATAAGCATGTTTTATAAAAGTAAGTAAAGATATTTTTCTCAAACTTGCAATGTAATGTTGACATGACTTACTTCAAATTAGGCCCGGAAATACTACGTATCTGGTGCGATGAGTGAAGATGATATGTAAAGGAATTTCATACAACCTTACACACCTAGGCCTGCAAAGTTATCGTCTTTTGTTAATAAACGTCAAATTGTAATTGTGACACTGACACAACGTCTTGGCATTCAACCATCAAAAAAAACATTAGAACTAATGTAAATGTCACCGGGTAAAAGGTTAGGTATTTCAAACAGGTTAAAAAAAAAGTTTGGCGCGAAAATTAAAAACAATTTTTTTTTCTTGTTGATTAAAAATTATAAGTCTGTTTTCTTGCATTATTCTAGTGCCTCGTCTATATAGTTAGATATAAGTTCAAGTAACGGTAAACTAATACTTAATTTACGGAATAAGCGGAATAATAGTTAGTAAGAAATGATGGGAGACAATTCTAGGTTAGGTTAGGGAGACAATTCATCATAATGTGACAGCTGTCATTCTCTGCTTGATTGACACTTGTTGTCATTGCTAATGTTTTGTTCAATTATTTAGTTGTGTTAACCTACGAATAAAACAAAATGACTACTTTTTTATTTTTATTTCCTTGCTAGTTTGAGAAAAGCACTATACAAATCTCGGCGAGAAACGGGGTTACCGGCCGCGTATCCCTATCTATATCTACTTGGCCTGCAACCCTTCGTTTCCCGGCCTCTATAGTAATGTACTATTGTTGTCAGCGCGGCGCATTCGTGTCCGAGCCCGCCATCATGGTGCGGCGGCCCGGGCGCGGCGGCCAGGTGTGGTCCATGGAGAAGCTCGACAACAAGCTGGTGGACATGCGCGAGATGTACGACGAGTGGCGCCGGCTCCAGAGGGACGGAGACGAGGTACTAGGGGTGAACACTAACATTTTTAACCGACTTCAAAAAAGGAGGAGGTTCTCAATTCGACTGTATGTTTTTTTTTGTGTTTGTTTATGCGATAACACGGTAATTTATGAACCGATTTGAAAAATTTTGAAAGCATATACTTCCAGATTGGTCCCGTTGTCACCAAAATCCAGTTCTGATGATGGGATCCTGCAGAAATCGAGGGAACTCTTCAAAGTTTATAGGCAAACTTGAAGCAATTTGGCTACTGATTTGAAGCCGGTTAAAACTTTGTTTTTAAAGTAAATTATTTACGATGCCATTTGAACCAGTTTTTGGAGAGCAACAAATGTTTATATGGGAGCAACTACAATTAAAGAACATTAATTTGAGACATAGATTGACCTCGCTGATGGGAGCCCAAAACGCTTTATACTAATTGGCATAAAAGCATGACGTCGCAATCCGCTATTTGTACTATTCGCTCTATGGAAAATCAAGTACTTAAATTGCTTTTTCGGTCGCGAAATACTGCGTTTAGGTCCATTACATAGTTGTAAGGATTCTATTGGTAGCTTTAAATTTACTTTTGGACAGTATAAAAATAATAAAAAAATCTAAACTTTCAAGGTCTATAACAGAAAATGCTTGCAAACTAACCATCTCACACGTTTTTTTTCTTTCCCAGCCTCCACCAGAAAAAGCCATTGACCCGTTTTATGAATCCCAAGAGAACCACAACTTGATCGGAGTAGCCAACGTGTTTCTAGAAGCCCTGTTCCATGACGTGACGCTCGACTACCACACTCCCATCATCAGCCAGCAGGGGGAGGTGGCCGGCCGACTGCAGGTAACTACATCTACAAAATAATTATTGGGGGGTGCAGAAATAAAAACCGGACCAGTGCGAGTTCAACTCGCGTGGAGAGGGTTCCGTATATAATCTAAATTTCATAAGTGTTTTTGAATACTCCAACTAGGCAAGGCAAGGAACTATTTTCCATTTTTTTTTCAGAATTTTAATTGTATTAGTTTCGGAGATAAGGGGGGAATGGTAAATTTTCGACTTCTTTCCTAAATTAATTCAAATCTGCTTTTGCTAAAATTATTTAAAAAATCTGAGATGCTTACAACAACCCCTTTCATTTGATGTCACACAATACAGTTTGCGAAACTTTTTTTTTAAATTTTCCAGTTTACCTCCCAAAATTTTAAACAAGGGGGCCAGTGTTTAAAATTCATTAATTTACTTTACGCGTCCATCTTTGGGTTACCAATTTACATATGTTTACCAAATTTCAACTCAATCGGTCCAGTAGTTTCGGAGCAAATCGGCTGTGTGACAGATGGACAGACACACGCAAGAGTGATCCTATAAGGGTTCCGTTTTTTTTTCCTTTTGAGGTACGGAACCCTAAAAAGAATTTTTGGATGCTAAAAAGTTATATAACGCCGTCTTAAATTCTCTATCGCTTTCTAATTTCAAAATATTCATCGGTAGTTTATTATATATTCGGGGTGACATAAAGATGAACGCGTACATTAATTAATGAATTCTAAACAAGGGGGCCTTTTTTGGGAGGTAAAATGGAAATTAAAAAAAAGTTTCGCAAACTGCATTTTGTGACACATCAAATGAAAGGGGTTGTTGTAAGCATCTCAGTTTTTTTTTATTTAAAAAAAGCAGAATTGAAGTAATTTAGGACAAATGTCGAAAATTGACCATTCCCCCCCTTATCTCCGAAACTACTAGGCTTAAAATTCTGAAAAAAATATGGAAAATAATTCCTTGCCTAAAGATTACAGGAAGACCTATAAGAAGTTTGAGTATCCAAAGTAACGGGAAAATTCTCATTATTTTTGTGTATTATATACGGAACCCTCACCATTTTTTGGTTTTGATGATTTTGGCACCATGGTTTTATTTGTTTATACAGAAGCTTTAATAATGTTGTTTTGCCTCAGGTGGAAATCAGCAGGGTGGCAGGCCAGTTTCCGCAGGACAGGATTTGCGAAGCGGCCTCTGATAGCTCCGGGGATATGAGGGATGATGACGAGTCTTCCGACTCGGCTGCTCAGCAGGTAACCTGTTACCATCAATTTGTTACCAGTGGTAACAGCTGGGAATTTTTTTCCCATCACGTCTAAGTCTAACATCTTCACATAAGATAAGAACATATTTTTATCCCAGAAATATTTATTTTATTATATGTAAAATTAAATATCACTAGTAAAAAAGTACAACTTTTTTACGATATGCAGGGTGCTTGAGAAAGCGTGTGCCATATTTTTTTTTTTTAATCTTTATTAAAGAGCTTTATCGCTTAGCGATTATGACGCTCCATATGACCAACAAATTACAATTTACAACAAAACACATTAACGTCGATTGTTCATTCCTATGTTCACTAGCTTAAATAACGCCCTGGCTTCGTCCGACAGTGGAAAAGCCAGTGCGCTATTGCACCCGCCAACATCTAACAAGGTGCTACAAGATATCCTCAGTTGGCTTCTAAACGAGTCATTCCGTACACATTCCATCAATATATGGTATACGTCTTCAACGATATCACATTCTGTACAGTTCGGTGACGGAACTTTGCGCATCATAAATCCAAATTTATTAAGTGGAATGTGGCCGGAACAAAGTCTTAGTGCTATTACAATATCTTGACGACTAAGGGAGCAATCAATCCATGGTGTATTTATTAGTTCTGGTTGGATCGTTTTGTACCAAATGCCTTTTTGTTTGGACCTTTCATCGAAGTACTCTTTCCACTGTTGACGACATTGTTTTTTAATTAATTTGATGCATTCGGAATAGAAAGGTAATATGTTGTATGGGATTCCAATCTGACAGGCTTCTTTAGCCAAGCTGTCTACTTTTTCATTTCCTGGAATGCCTATGTGTGATGGTATCCACTGCAGAGTCAATGCTTTTCCTGCAGCTGTTAGGTTATGAATAGATTCAAGTATAGTATAGGCAATCGGCAGACCTCGATGGCTCGAGGTACAGCGAGCCAAATGTTGTAATGCGCTCTTAGAGTCTGTTAAAATAACAAATCTATCATAGGTAATTGAGTCTATGTAAGACAAAGCCTCTGCAATGGCTATCAACTCCGCATGCATAATGGACAGGTCAGCAATTATTTTTAACTGAACATATGTTTCGCACTCCGGATCATATAGTGCAACACCCATGGTTCCCTCCTCCTTCGAAGCGTCAGTAAATATTTTGTAATCCCTACAATAAATGTCGTCAATAAACTGTAAAATTAAGGATTTCGTTAATTTATTATATGTACGTTTTGGTTCATTTATTATATTTATGCTTGATTTTACTTTATCTGTCAGATCTATTTTACTAACCCACAACGATAACGAAAACATTTCTAATTTTTTACTGGATTGGCATGGAATTAATTTAAATGAATTATGAGTTGATATTAACAAAGGAGTTTTTTTTACGAAATCGACTATAACATTGACTTACTTCAGACAACTGTTGCAATAATTTAGTTGTAATATTTTCACTGAGTGATTTGGATTTGAAATAAAATTTACCAGCCAAAAATAGTCGCCGGGTTTGTAATGGAGGCAGAGTCAGCTCATTTTCCATCACATGAATAGGTGTCGATTTTATAAAACCACCTATAGTACGTAAAGCCTGATTTTGAACCTTATCCAATTTGTAAAGGTGAGTGTGACAACTATTATCATATAGAAAGGAAGCATAATCAATTCTACTGCGTATTAGGGCAACGTACAGTCTTCGGAGGTGTTTTGGATGCACTCCCCACTTTGGACCCACCAGAACCTTGAATATGTTAAGGAATTTTTGAACTTTTTGAGTTACTTCATTTATATGCCTACCCCATCTTAGAGAACGATCTAACCAAACACCAAGATATTTAACAACTTCCACTACTTCTAAGTTATAGTTATTTAGAATCAATTGGAGTGGATCATGACACTGACCTTTTTTAAAGATACAGATTTTAGATTTTTGATTTGACATACTTAAGCCTATCTTCATTAAACAGTCATTAAAAATATTCAGAGCACTTTGCAACTCCCTTTGAGCCTCCTCCATGTACTTGCATGTAAAATATAAAACATAGTCGTCTGCGTACTGACTCATGGTTACGTTATGGATTTTATCTCGAATGAATAAAGTTGCAACGTTAAATAATAGAGGCGATAAGGGATCTCCCTGAGCCAGTCCACGATCCGTAATCCGACTTAAGTCTGCGCCATCTGTTTTTATTTTGAGCGTTCTTTCTTTTAAAAAATGCCAGAGATATTTACAAATATTTGAACCAACATCAAGACGGTCTAAGTTACCCAATAAACTAATTATATCAATATTATTGTATGCGCTGTCTATATCGATGAAACACCCCACCGTGATCATATTTTTAGAAAAACCTGTCTGTATTTCAGTAACCAGTCTAGTCAAACCATCAGTGTTTAATATCTCAAATGAAAGCTCATTATATACACTCCTTATAAAAAAATAAAAATAAAATATAAATTAAAAGCTTTTGGCAGAAAATGGCAAATTAAGTTTTATTTTTGTACTAGATTGGTAGTTTTTAATTGATTTCGTATATTTTTTATATAATTTGTATATTTTTATGTCTGATTATATTACTGGGTAAATAACAAGTATTATAAAAAAAACTCGACATCAATATATTTCATAGTTCAAGAAATATTAAAGTTTAAATGTGAGAGTCATTTCTTTAAAAAATATTTCTAAAAATTGTACAAGCTAAACAAATCCATTTATTTCAATGATTTATTATCTCAAATTAAAGCGCATTGTATATATTACTTATAAAAAAATAAAAATAAAATTTATGGCTTTTTTTTGGCAAAATCTGGTAAATTAAGTTGTTTTCTTTACTTGGTTGGTAGTTTTTTCTTGATTTCATTTTAAAAAATGTACGCAACAAGTATGTTTTAATGCGTATGTACATTACTGGGTAAGGAACAAGTATTATAAATAAAACAAGACATAAATATCTTGTATAGTTAACGAAATATTTAAGTTCAAATGTGCGCGCTACTTCTTAAAAAAATATGAATCAAATCTCCAAGCGCAATGAGTGCTCTGATTTTAATGTTTTATGTGTTATATGAAAGAAAAATGCTTAATTTATTATAAAAAATAAAAAATACATGAAAAATCCGAAACAAAAAGTTTTTCCTGGTGCTGAATTACGAAAAAAATATGAATACTTGAAAAACAGTAAAGTAACTTTGCCATTTTCCATTTAAAGGTTGTAGACAAACATAAAACTGCATTGGCATTGGCATAGTTGGTTCTGGATATATGTTGCTTAGTAGTTAGCGGATTTATGTCAAATTTTTAGCTTTAAATCTGAAAGGATACTCACGTTAAAAATAAAATATATATTAGATAACTTAAATGTCATGCATGTTGCGTTTTGAAATGAAAGACTATTTATTTAAATCTTTATCAAATATCTTTATTAATACTTAAATTTACTATTCGGGTTCACAGATAGATGTACTTAGTACTCAAAAGGAAAAGGCGTTTTGAAGTACGCTTACAGCCATCTTTGCAGGATTTACAATAGGCGGTAAGCTGACGCGACGACAACCACAACGCATTGTATCGCAGCCAGATTTGCAGCCACAATGGTCCAGGAGGCTTAGTTGAGACCAAATCACCGTAACTGCCGACCATTGTGGTATCCAACTCTCTTGTGTCTTGGTCCATCCCCAAGAAAATGAACATGGTATGGAAACTTCTCAATTCAGAACGTTTCTTCATACGTGGCCCCACTCAGTCAGCTGTTTTTCGCAAGGACTTGTTTGCTTCAAAAAACAAGCTCTTGATGAGCCTGCCACCTACATCAGCAGATCTCTATAACCATGCACTGGGTACAGCTTAACAAGCCAGCTACGGATGGGAAAACGCTCTGAATACAGAAGTTTCCATTCAATGTCCATCTTCTTGGGGATGGACCAAGGAACAAGAGATTTGGACTCCACAATGGTCGGCAGTTACGGTGATTTAGTCGCAATTAAGCCTCCTGGACCATTATGGCTGCAAATCTGGCTGTGATACTATGCGTTGTGGGTGACGTCGCGTCAGGGTACAACAATACAATACAATACAAATACTCTTTATTGCACACCTCACAAAAAAAAAGCCACCACCACCACCACCACCACCACCACCACCACCACCACCACTACCATGCACTACTCACTGTAAATCCTGCAAAGGTGGCTGTACAAATCAAAACTGAGTTCATATCATTTTCAATGCAGAGTTATTTTGTATGCTGACCACTGATTTCCACTGGCTGGCACAAAAATTTAGGTCTAATGGTATTCAACTGGGCACAAAAATAATTCAACAGTAAGCTACAACAACCGATCTATGTATAAAAGATCAGTGATTATGTAGTATTGGAATGGTACGACTACTTCAAAACGACTTTTCCTATTCATTTCTACATATCTACCGGTGAACTTGAGAAGGAAATTTAAAATTTTAATAAAAATATTTGATAAACATGTATGTAATAAATAGTCTTTTATTTCAAAAAGTTACATAATTATCTAAGTTAATATAACTTTTCAACGTGAGTAGAAGTCCTAACAGATTTAAAGCTATTTTTTTTACATAAATTCGTCAGCTACTAAGCAACATATATAATATATCTAGGAATCAACTATGCTGGGGATTATATAGTTTTTATTTTTTGTTGTCTAGAAATGTAGTCACTTTAAATAAAAATAATGACAAATTTTAAAGTAATTATGTGTTTTTTGTAATTCAGCACCAGAAAAAACTCTTTATTCAGTTTATTTATTTATTTTTTTATTTATTAAAATAAATTACGTGATGTCTTTTCATATGACACATTTAACATTAAAATCAGATCGTTCGTTGCGCTTAAAGATTCCTTTAAATTTATTTGTAAGAAGACCGCGCACAATTAAACTTAAATAATAAAATATTTCGTGAACTATGTAAGATATTTATATCTCGTTTTTTTACTACTTTTTATTAACCCAGTAAAATACATATGCATTAAAACATACATGTTGCATGTATTTTTAAAATGTAATCAAGTAAAAACTTCCAAAAAAGTAAAAAAAAATCTTAATATGCCTTTTTTTGCCACTACATTTTGGTATATTTTATTTTTATAAGCAATTTATATAATGCCCTTTCATTTGAGATATTATACACTAGAAATTATTCCATTTGTTTAGCTTGCATAATTTTTTGAAATATGTTTTAAAGAAATGGTGCTCACATTTAAACTTCAATATTTCTTGAAGTATGAAAGATATTGATGTCGAGTTTTTTTTTATAATACTTGTTATTTAGGCAGTAATATATATGTGCAATAAACCATTCATGTTGCATACATTTTTTTAAGAAATCAAGTAAAAACTACCAATTAAATTAGGAAAAAAACTTACAATGCTGTTTTTTTGCCAAAAGATTTCTGAATATATTTTTGATATATTTTTTTATAACTAAAATGTAAAATGAACTTTCATTTGAGGTATCATACATTAAAATTGGTCTATTCGTTTAGCTTGTAGAATTTTTTGAAATATTTTTTAAGAAGTGGCGCCATCTTTTTTCCTAAGGGGTGAAACTCGCGCTGCTGCGGGTCAAATCACTCAGTTTGGTCCCTACTACCACTGTGCCAAGCGGCTTGCTTTCATCATAAAGTGCAGCATTTTGTTCATAACAAGTAGGACTATTCGCATTATTCCGCTTTCGCCCATCGTCAACAATAAACTATTACAATGCACTTGCGTTGAAAGTGCGCCTTTATGTGGGTCAAAACATAAACACGCAAAGTCCTCTATGACAGTACGGCGCAGCAGGGCGGGGCCTCGTGTTTTTGGTCATCGTCACTCGTTGGGAATAGCCTACTTTCCGTACTTGCATCATATACATATTTACGGTCTCTCCGTTATTTCCAGGTGGTGATCCGCGTGGCCATAAAGCAGGCCACGGGGCTGCCGCCGTCGCTGGCGCACTTCGTGTTCTGCCAGTACTCGCTGGCGGGCGAGGCGGTGGTGGTGGCGCCGCACGTGGGCGCGGGGGGCGCGGGGGGCGCGGGGGGCGCGGGGGGCGCGCCCCCCCCCGCCGCGCCCACCGTGCACTTCCACCACGAGCGCGACCACGCCTGCGCCAACACGGACGAGTTCGTCGACCAAGCGGCGGGTGCGCGGACGTTTCGATCATTCAATAATCTTTCTCTCTCTCTTTTGCACGAGTTATAGGTTATAGGTGTACGCGGGCTGGGTTTCCGCAACTCGACGTCATGAATGCGCCTATTTTGCGTGTGGGTTGGCACTACTATTATCCATGCCAACCCAGTTCCACCAGGAAGCCTAGCAGACCCTTTATGTTGCCGACGGCCTCCGGCAGTGACCTTGCACGAGTTAAAAAGAGACAGAGATATAGTGAACGCGGATTATCGGGCCGTACTCCGGCACCTAGTTAACGTAGAAGCTGACTTGAATACTGAGTGCGCTTCGCGCGCTCCTATAGAGGGGCGCCTTCGCATTGTCGCAATAATTCTCTCTCTATCTATCTACTTGTTCTTTAATTGTAACTCCCATGCAAACATTTGTTCCTCTCCAAAAACTGGTCCGAATGGCATCGTAAAAAATTAAGAACACATTTAGAACACAAACCTATTGTGTTATTTGTTCCACAGAGGGCGCCCTCTCCATCGAAGTCTGGGGCCACCGTTCCGCCGGCTTCAGCCGCGGGCGCGGCAACTGGGAGGTGGAACAACAGCAGCTGGCCAAGGCTCGCTCGCTGGCCGACCGCTGGGCGGAGCTGACCAGGAAAATCGAGCTCTGGGTCGAGATACACGAGCTTAACGACCAGGGGGAATACGCTCCCGTGGAGGTAGGAACATAACAGTAAGGTGGAGCAACAGCTAACCAAGGCTCGCTTTCTGGCCGACCGCTGGGCTGAGCTGACCAGGAAAATCGAGCTCTGGGTCGAGATACACGAGCTTAACGACCAGGGGGAATACGCTCCTGTGGAGGTAAGAACATAACAGGAAGGTGGGGCAACAGCTAGCCAAGGGTCGCTCGCTGGCCGACCGCTGGGCGGAGCTGACCAGGAAAATCGAGCTCTGGGTCGAGATACACGAGCTTAACGACCAGGGGGAATACGCTCCTGTGGAGGTAAGAACATAACAGGAAGGTGGAGTAACAGCTAGCCAAGGGTCGCTCGCTGGCCGACCGCTGGGCGGAGCTGACCAGGAAAATCGAGCTCTGGGTCGAGATACACGAGCTTAACGACCAGGGGGAATACGCTCCTGTAGAACATAACAGGTGGAGCAAAACTTATATTCCCAGCACTGAGAAATGAACAATAAAAATAAAATTGCCAATAAATACAAAAGAAAAAAAGTTAAACATGTAACAAAAGGGAAAATAATAATATAAGTGCCACAAAACGGTCCCAACATGAAACATTTTAATACCCAATGCTTTAAAAAAATATATCAGAAAAGTATCTCTTGTCGTATGCCTAATACGCGCAAACCGATTGACTATGACACATATTAAAACTTAATTTACCCAGGTGGTGTCGCGGCCAGACATGGTCACCGGCGGAGTGTACCAGCTGCGGCAGGGCCAGCAGCGGCGGCTGGCGGTGCGCGTGCGGCCCGCGCTCAACTCGGGCACGCTGCCCATCATCTGCCAGCACATCGTCAGTGTCGAGGTCGGCTCTGTCAGCGTCAGGTAAGACCACATTGTTTTACCCGGGTGGTGTCGCGGCCAGACATGGTCACCGGCGGAGTGTACCAGCTGCGGCAGGGCCAGCAGCGGCGGCTGGCGGTGCGCGTGCGGCCCGCGCTCAACTCGGGCACGCTGCCCATCATCTGCCAGCACATCGTCAGTGTCGAGGTCGGCTCTGTCAGCGTCAGGTAAGACCACATTGTTTTACCCGGGTGGTGTCGCGGCCAGACATGGTCACCGGCGGAGTGTACCAGCTGCGGCAGGGCCAGCAGCGGCGGCTGGCGGTGCGCGTGCGGCCCGCGCTCAACTCGGGCACGCTGCCCATCATCTGCCAGCACATCGTCAGTGTCGAGGTCGGCTCTGTCAGCGTCAGGTAAGACCACATTGTTTTACCCGGGTGGTGTCGCGGCCAGACATGGTCACCGGCGGAGTGTACCAGCTGCGGCAGGGCCAGCAGCGGCGGCTGGCGGTGCGCGTGCGGCCCGCGCTCAACTCGGGCACGCTGCCCATCATCTGCCAGCACATCGTCAGTGTCGAGGTCGGCTCTGTCAGCGTCAGGTAAGACCACATTGTTTTACCCGGGTGGTGTCGCGGCCAGACATGGTCACCGGCGGAGTGTACCAGCTGCGGCAGGGCCAGCAGCGGCGGCTGGCGGTGCGCGTGCGGCCCGCGCTCAACTCGGGCACGCTGCCCATCATCTGCCAGCACATCGTCAGTGTCGAGGTCGGCTCTGTCAGCGTCAGGTAAGACCACATTGTTTTACCCGGGTGGTGTCGCGGCCAGACATGGTCACCGGCGGAGTGTACCAGCTGCGGCAGGGCCAGCAGCGGCGGCTGGCGGTGCGCGTGCGGCCCGCGCTCAACTCGGGCACGCTGCCCATCATCTGCCAGCACATCGTCAGTGTCGAGGTCGGCTCTGTCAGCGTCAGGTAAGACCACATTGTTTTACCCGGGTGGTGTCGCGGCCAGACATGGTCACCGGCGGAGTGTACCAGCTGCGGCAGGGCCAGCAGCGGCGGCTGGCGGTGCGCGTGCGGCCCGCGCTCAACTCGGGCACGCTGCCCATCATCTGCCAGCACATCGTCAGTGTCGAGGTCGGCTCTGTCAGCGTCAGGTAAGACCACATTGTTTTACCCGGGTGGTGTCGCGGCCAGACATGGTCACCGGCGGAGTGTACCAGCTGCGGCAGGGCCAGCAGCGGCGGCTGGCGGTGCGCGTGCGGCCCGCGCTCAACTCGGGCACGCTGCCCATCATCTGCCAGCACATCGTCAGTGTCGAGGTCGGCTCTGTCAGCGTCAGGTAAGACCACATTGTTTTACCCGGGTGGTGTCGCGGCCAGACATGGTCACCGGCGGAGTGTACCAGCTGCGGCAGGGCCAGCAGCGGCGGCTGGCGGTGCGCGTGCGGCCCGCGCTCAACTCGGGCACGCTGCCCATCATCTGCCAGCACATCGTCAGTGTCGAGGTCGGCTCTGTCAGCGTCAGGTAAGACCACATTGTTTTACCCGGGTGGTGTCGCGGCCAGACATGGTCACCGGCGGAGTGTACCAGCTGCGGCAGGGCCAGCAGCGGCGGCTGGCGGTGCGCGTGCGGCCCGCGCTCAACTCGGGCACGCTGCCCATCATCTGCCAGCACATCGTCAGTGTCGAGGTCGGCTCTGTCAGCGTCAGGTAAGACCACATTGTTTTACCCGGGTGGTGTCGCGGCCAGACATGGTCACCGGCGGAGTGTACCAGCTGCGGCAGGGCCAGCAGCGGCGGCTGGCGGTGCGCGTGCGGCCCGCGCTCAACTCGGGCACGCTGCCCATCATCTGCCAGCACATCGTCAGTGTCGAGGTCGGCTCTGTCAGCGTCAGGTAAGACCACATTGTTTTACCCGGGTGGTGTCGCGGCCAGACATGGTCACCGGCGGAGTGTACCAGCTGCGGCAGGGCCAGCAGCGGCGGCTGGCGGTGCGCGTGCGGCCCGCGCTCAACTCGGGCACGCTGCCCATCATCTGCCAGCACATCGTCAGTGTCGAGGTCGGCTCTGTCAGCGTCAGGTAAGACCACATTGTTTTACCCGGGTGGTGTCGCGGCCAGACATGGTCACCGGCGGAGTGTACCAGCTGCGGCAGGGCCAGCAGCGGCGGCTGGCGGTGCGCGTGCGGCCCGCGCTCAACTCGGGCACGCTGCCCATCATCTGCCAGCACATCGTCAGTGTCGAGGTCGGCTCTGTCAGCGTCAGGTAAGACCACATTGTTTTACCCGGGTGGTGTCGCGGCCAGACATGGTCACCGGCGGAGTGTACCAGCTGCGGCAGGGCCAGCAGCGGCGGCTGGCGGTGCGCGTGCGGCCCGCGCTCAACTCGGGCACGCTGCCCATCATCTGCCAGCACATCGTCAGTGTCGAGGTCGGCTCTGTCAGCGTCAGGTAAGACCACATTGTTTTACCCGGGTGGTGTCGCGGCCAGACATGGTCACCGGCGGAGTGTACCAGCTGCGGCAGGGCCAAGATAGTGGTGTATCGTAGGCAGTAGGGAACAGGGGTTTAGTGGCAAAACCGACTCGGATCGCGGATAGGTTAGAAGACGGAAGCGGGAGCTTTGCTCCCGCTTTCGTCTTCGAGGTTATTTTTTATAAAAGAGCGGAAAAACTAATCGCAGAAATGTAGTTTTTGTTATGGCACACGAATATTCTGTCAAGTAAAATTATTGCATTTAAGATTATGGCAAGTAAAGTTTCTGGCATATGAATGATTCTGGCATACAACATTATGGAAAATAACATTATGTCAAATGAATATTATGGAAAACGAAACATTCGGGCAAATGAGATTCGGGCAGACGAAGTTCGGGCAAATGAGTATTATAGAATATGACCGTCGGGCAAACATTAGACAACCCACATCGGTATCCCATACAGTGTCTAAGTTTGCGCTTACACGCAGTAGCGTAATAGAACTAAAATTCAATGAAAGTAAGTTATCAAACGATAACACAGACTAAACAGTCGTGCGAGGTGTTACGAGTATTAATATAAAGACCACTAACCCTTATGTATTATTTGCAGGTCTCGGCTTCAAAAGCCACTAGACTCTTACCAGGAGGAAGACTTGGCCGTGCTTAGAGAGAGATGGAGCGACGCGCTCGCGAGGCGGCGGCAGCATTTACACGCTCAGCTGCAGGTATGTTATTCTAGAATATTCTAGACGTTAGTCGCACCCGAAAACAAACAAAATAAATAAATGGTTTCAGGCTTTATTTATTTGTTTGTAGTGTAGGCCATTGAATGATACCTTACTACCTCTTTTTTAGGGTTCCGTACCTCGAAAGGGAAAAAACGAAACCCTTATAGGATCACTTTGTCCGTCCGTCTGTCACCCTTTTTCCCTTTTTCTCAGGAACGCGTGGAGGTATCAAGCTAAAATTTATATCAAATACTCAGGTCTACTGTCCCTTGGAGCTATAAAAAAATCAAACTTCTAAGCCAACGCAATCAAAAGATACAGCGAGTGTGGCGATCCATTTCCGAAAATCGAATTTTTCTGCAAGCAATCTTTCCATTCGCAAATTTTCCGATTTTTAATTTTCTGTTCGGCATTTTTACCGCGAGGTAAATTTCTATTTGCAAAATTACCCACTTTTCAATTTTCTGTCCGATTTTTCCCCCAGAGGGTGAATTTCTGAATATCGTTTTTGCAAACAGTAATATTTCCAATATCATTTATTTCTAGTTGCGTAATTTATGCAAGTAATTTTACCAATCTGATTTCTATGCTATCTTTTTTGTTTGCTTTCTCATTAACAATTTTAGAGAAACAGGTACCTGTTCTGCAGCTGGATTTGGGTATACTCTTCGGAGTCAGATTATTTAAAGTACAGAATGTATGAAAAGCGATGGAAGTCCGAAAAAAATTGTTTTGGATACGATAAAGGCCCTGGCGTACCGTGTCTTATTTTGGTGTTTATGATGCTGATTGTACAGGAGAACAGCCGGAAATCCGAAAACCTGAAACGGAGACATTCGCTTTCCTTTCGATTAAATATAGTGGCTCCGTCCTACAAGGTAAAATAAGTGTACACGACCCACGACAATTTCGTGCAAATAAGAGACATTTATTTACTTATTTATCTGCAAATAATGAATGGAAAGTAACGCTACAGAGAAAACTTAAGATTAGTTAAATATGAGACATGAAAAATAGCTTCCGAAATATTCAATATCAGGGAAAAAAACCATCAGGAAAAGATTAGATTGGGTAGTTTAGCGAATGGTAAAATATCTACTCAAAAAAAACAACATCTGGGGAAAATACCGAGCAGAAAATTAAAAATTGGAAAATTTGCGAATGGAAAGATTGCTTGCAGAAAAATTCGATTTTCGGAAATGGATCGCCACACTCGATACAGCTGTTTATGACGCAAATTTCCGCAAATTTTCGAAACTCTCAAGGTAATCAAAACCTACAGGGTACTTCCCGTGAACTCAGAATCTTGAAATTTGGTACGAAGCAACGTCTTATAGCACAGATGAAGGAAAAATTGCGAAAACCGTATTTTTTCAAACATAGGTTTGAGAGACTGGATGGAGGCAGAGCTTGAAATATATTTGTATTGAAAAATCGTGCATTGTGAATGTCTAAGCAACACAGTACCTAATAAAATTATGTTTGCCAAGTGAATGTGTGTTTAAGAAGTGTTTGTATTTCCAGAAACTAGTGAACATGTCGCCATCAATGAAGAGCGAGCGAGATATGGAGCGAGAGCAGTCGCTGGTGGAACAGTGGGTGTCGCTCACTGAAGAGAGGAATGCGGTAAGATGTTTATTTAATTCATAAAACTTATTCCTTTGGCTAGTACCACAGAATAACGACCTATTAAATTATAGGCACGTTAGTATAATAGTGTATTTTACTAGGATCTAGGATCACCCAACTACACAAAAGCTGTGTAATTTGCCTTCTCCGACCGTCCCGATGACGGTAGCGAGAAAAACAAATGTTCTGTATTTGTGTCGTTATTTTTACGACCCGCAGCGATACAGTATCTTCAAGTTTTTTTTTGCTTAGGCATATTTATTTTACGAGGCGAATGACGATGCAATGCGTTGCGCGAACGCGTGCGTCCCGTAGCAGTGCGCGGCAACCACTGATAGACCGCCTAAAGGCGGCCGGCCGGCATGTTTTTGTGCGGCGCGAAGAAATCGAAGACAGTACTAACAGTATAGATATATGTGTTAACAGGAGAGACATTTAGTACATTTAGTACATAGGTACATCATTGGTAAAGGCACAAGATTCAAATGACTATCATGTAACTGAAGACGTACTTATCTCTTCGTTAACTCAGTCGCCGCCACTGACTTCATCTCAAGTTACTATACTCGTATATGGCATACCCACCTGCCCCCGACGTCATACAAAGTCCAAAACAATACACGTAATACTTGCAGGGTGCGAGGGAGCCACCTCGTATATTTTTCTGTGGCGGCGAATGGGTATAAGTACCATGTTACGAGAACAACATTCCTTTGCTATTCTGCTTAAAAACGTGAAGGTCTATTAGCGATGATGAAATGCATCTATTTGCGTATTTTTGCATGCGGTTAATGCCCTCCAGCCGCACACACAAAACAAAATAGAGTAAAATGGCGAACAGTTCATTGTACGCTGCACGGTCCTTGGAACCACCTAAAAAGTACAAAGCAGAGCATAACTTATTTTGGCATATTGTCTAAATTTTTAAGCTCCAGAAATGTCAAAATGTTGTTTTACAACAAGAACTTGTTTTTGCATTTGCTATGGTGACGTCGCTCACAGAGAAGACAAAATGGCGGTCGACGTTTTCGGACACGGAACATACAGATAATAAAATTACGATTTAAATTTTCAAATTAAAAATAAATGTTATGGATTTATAACAAAATAGTGATGTATTCTTATTTCTTATGGTAAAAACTATATAAAATAATATACTTTAAAAATATAATTTTGATGGATGATAACTACAACTTACATAAGTTGAAAAACCCCCGACATTTTCATTTCAAAGTCCAGTATCTCAAAAACGGCTGAACCGATTTTATTGAAACGTAGCTAAGAACTATCTCGGTCACGTCAGCTTTCGGACAAAAAAAACGGCTTTAAAATGGGTCCATTCGTTTCGGAGCTACGATGCCACGGACAGACACAGACACGTCAAACTTATATCACCCCTCTTTTTACGTCGGGGGTTAAAAATTCCTTATTGTCGAAGACAACACAGATTTTATATCGACGGCTGGTTGGTCTATGTCCGCCGGTTCTTCTCGAGGCAGAGGTTTTCTTTCCGAACCGGTGGTAGTTTATCGACATTTATAGGTGCATGTAATATGCCTAAATTGAAGAATAAATCACTTTGACTTTGACTTTGCCAGGTGCTGGTGCCGAGCCCGGGCAGCCCCATCCCCGGCGCGCCGGCCGCCTGGAGCCCGCCGCTCGGCATGGAGCAGCACATCCCCGTTCTGTTCCTAGACCTCAATGGTAAGCTATGTATGGTGCTGGTGCCGAGCCCGGGCAGCCCCATCCCCGGCGCGCCGGCCGCCTGGAGCCCGCCGCTCGGCATGGAGCAGCACATCCCCGTTCTGTTCCTAGACCTCAATGGTAAGCTATGTATGGTGCTGGTGCCGAGCCCGGGCAGCCCCATCCCCGGCGCGCCGGCCGCCTGGAGCCCGCCGCTCGGCATGGAGCAGCACATCCCCGTTCTGTTCCTAGACCTCAATGGTAAGCTATGTATGGTGCTGGTGCCGAGCCCGGGCAGCCCCATCCCCGGCGCGCCGGCCGCCTGGAGCCCGCCGCTCGGCATGGAGCAGCACATCCCCGTTCTGTTCCTAGACCTCAATGGTAAGCTATGTATGGTGCTGGTGCCGAGCCCGGGCAGCCCCATCCCCGGCGCGCCGGCCGCCTGGAGCCCGCCGCTCGGCATGGAGCAGCACATCCCCGTTCTGTTCCTAGACCTCAATGGTAAGCTATGTATGGTGCTGGTGCCGAGCCCGGGCAGCCCCATCCCCGGCGCGCCGGCCGCCTGGAGCCCGCCGCTCGGCATGGAGCAGCACATCCCCGTTCTGTTCCTAGACCTCAATGGTAAGCTATGTATGGTGCTGGTGCCGAGCCCGGGCAGCCCCATCCCCGGCGCGCCGGCCGCCTGGAGCCCGCCGCTCGGCATGGAGCAGCACATCCCCGTTCTGTTCCTAGACCTCAATGGTAAGCTATGTATGGTGCTGGTGCCGAGCCCGGGCAGCCCCATCCCCGGCGCGCCGGCCGCCTGGAGCCCGCCGCTCGGCATGGAGCAGCACATCCCCGTTCTGTTCCTAGACCTCAATGGTAAGCTATGTATGGTGCTGGTGCCGAGCCCGGGCAGCCCCATCCCCGGCGCGCCGGCCGCCTGGAGCCCGCCGCTCGGCATGGAGCAGCACATCCCCGTTCTGTTCCTAGACCTCAATGGTAAGCTATGTATGGTGCTGGTGCCGAGCCCGGGCAGCCCCATCCCCGGCGCGCCGGCCGCCTGGAGCCCGCCGCTCGGCATGGAGCAGCACATCCCCGTTCTGTTCCTAGACCTCAATGGTAAGCTATGTATGGTGCTGGTGCCGAGCCCGGGCAGCCCCATCCCCGGCGCGCCGGCCGCCTGGAGCCCGCCGCTCGGCATGGAGCAGCACATCCCCGTTCTGTTCCTAGACCTCAATGGTAAGCTATGTATGGTGCTGGTGCCGAGCCCGGGCAGCCCCATCCCCGGCGCGCCGGCCGCCTGGAGCCCGCCGCTCGGCATGGAGCAGCACATCCCCGTTCTGTTCCTAGACCTCAATGGTAAGCTATGTATTTGTTTAAGGTTCTTTGAAAATGGCGTTGGTCATCTATTAGCCAGTCGAGATTTTATAATTGGCTACTTTCCTTTTTTTCTCAAACTAGTCTAGTTAGTTTTATACCATTCTATCTATATATTCGTATAAACGACTCCATTTAGATCACAACAAAAGGCAAAAATTAGACTCAAAATCAGACATATTTAGCGACCGTTTAAACGGCTCATTCTAATTGACAATCAAGGGAGTCCAGAGTAATCCTGGCAAGGTCGCCATGAAGCATGGTTCGATACGGGGTGTAAATGATAGAACAAAGTCGTAAAATTAATGAACACTTTATTTGGAAATACATGAGTTTATAAAGGGTTTTCATCAGTGGCTGTGTGCGTGCACTTGTGACGTGGGATGCAGCTGCATGCAATCAAATAGGATCGTTAAATTATACATTAGATAAAGAGAATTAAGGTCAAGTGTTTACTCGTGCGTACACACACCGCAATAGGATTAAGACAAGTCGGCCTTATATCCATAGTACTCCCTCCCTCCTTCTAACCTTTGTATGGAAATTAAGTTCATTACGGTCTTGAAATTCTGCGTTTATGTTTTTATTGTAACTTTGAATCATTTTGGGTAATTTTTAGGGTTCCGGTACCTCAAAAGGAAAAAAAAACGGAACCCTTATAGGATCACTCGGTTGTCTGTCTGTCCGTCTGTCACAGCCGATTTGCTCCGAAAGTACTGCACCGATTTTGTTGAAATTTGGTACACATATGTAAATTGGTGACCCAAAAATGGACGCGTAAAGTAAATTAAAGAATTCTGAACACGGGGGCCACTTTTGGGGGGTAAACTGGAAAATTTAAAAAAAAGTTTTACAAACTATATTGTGTGACATATCAAATGAAAGGGGTTGTTGAAAGCATCTCAGATATTTTTTTTAATAATTTTTAGCAAAAATAGATTTGAAGTAATTTAGGAAATAAGACAAAAAATTAACCATCCCCCCCTTCCCCCCCTTATCTCCGAAACTACTTGACTTAAAATTCTGAAAAAAATATGGAAAATAGTTCCTTGCCTAAAGATTACAGGAAAACCTCTAAGAAGTTTGAGTATTCAAAGTAACGGGAAAATTCACAATATTTTTGTGTATTTTGTATGGAGCGCCTAATGCTTAGAGAATATGAATTTTACGGAACCCTCACCACGCGAGTTGAACTCGCACTTGTCCGGTTTATTATTTACTCTTTCGTGATAATGAAAATGTATACTTTAAATTTTTGATCATATTACATATAGCTCTGTCAGAGCAGTATATTAAATTTATTATTGTAATTTGTCCAGCGGACGACTTAACCACGCACCCGTCCGGCGAGGAGGTGACAGTGGCTGGTCTCCACTCCATCCTGCCCAAGGAGCACGGCAACAAGTTCTACGAGCTGCAGATCCTGCACCACCACGACAAGGACGTCTCCGCAATCGCCTCCTGGGATTCCTCCATACACGACTCGCAGTACCTCAACCGGATCACGGAAGGTAGGGAGACTTTATCTTGTTAGAACAGGTATAGCAAGACTAAATAAATAAAAAAAATAATGCTGAGCTGGGTCCATTTCGTGACATAACCCGTGGTAATTTATTGAATCAGGCGTTACTTTGCGGACATTCATGATATATTACGAGAACAATATTCCTTTGCTATTCCGCTAAAAAAGGACTGCGTTTAAGTGTTCTAGAACAATTAGAAATAATTAGGTACAACAATAGAGGCGTGATTATTAACGAACAGTTGAATGTTGCGTCATCACCGCTGTTACGTATTCTTCCGTCTCATTCGCGCATGCATGGTAGTATGGGGGGTCAGACTATAAATAGGGCTGACGGTTCTAGACCTAGACGGCTCATTTGCTCAGTGGACGTGGCGCAAGCAACATCTCCTGCTAGCATCTCCTGATGATGCCTCGTAGAGAGGCGAAACACGTGTCGAGGTTTTTTCATTATTGGTGGTGGTTTGCTGTAATTATTTGCATGTTTATACGCAAATAGTTGCATTTGATCTCCGCTGATCGACCTGCACGTTTTTTAGCGGAATAGCAAAGGAATATTGTTCTCGTAATATAACCCGTGGTATTTTTTAATTTTATTTCTGCTTTTATTTTCTGTATTCGAATAAATGTTTGAATTTGAAATATGACAGTGTGGCGACAAATTATGTACATCAAACTTTGTTTATAACTTTATCTTGGCACTAGAAATGAGGATCTACCGAGTCCTACCAAAGTGTAGGGGTCCTACCCACATGTCACATTCACACGTTGCTGTTGAAGGTCGGTTGAAGAAAAAATTTATATTTCTCTCGACTAATTATAGGTTTTCCAGAATTACTGAGAGCAATCAGGATAACCAAGCCGAAAAAGTTTAGGGCTGTGATTGTTCGAATCGCTGCTACAACTGGACTACCAAAACATTGTTGAACAGATTGAATTCATAGTTGGCCTGTTCGTGCGATGTCCAACTAACCCCAGCTTTGAAGCCTGAATTCTGACCATCTTTTGCCACCTTTCCGAGCAGTGGCGTGAAATAGTACATTGTTGAAGAGGTTAGAAAGGAAGCAATAGATGGACGAGTTAGTTCGAGGGCCGACGCGTAGCGGAGGCCCTCGAAAGTACGAGTCCAGCTATTGCCCTTTCGGCCGAGGCTTAACATAGTGCTTTTCACGCCTACTGCGAGGAAATTGCAAATAATTATAATTTAAAATCAAAATTAAGTATCTAATTGAAGATCATAATACTAAACAGGCTCGCTTGCCTCGCGCCCGGCGCGGAGGAGGGGGAACGGGCGCACGCACGCCGGCCGACCGCGCGCGGTGCCCTGTGATTGGTCGATTGCTGTTCAAACTGTCCAACAAAAACATTGTTGG
Organism: Epinotia nisella; assembly: GCA_932294315.1. NCBI lineage: Eukaryota > Metazoa > Arthropoda > Insecta > Lepidoptera > Tortricidae > Epinotia > Epinotia nisella. The sequence continues at coordinate 23,458,722 of OW028676.1, forward strand.
CCAGTTTGAAGTCATAGATGGCCTGTTCGTGCGACGTCCAACTAACCCCAGTTTTGAAGCCTGAATTCTGACCATCTTTTGCCACATTTCCGAGCAGTGGCGTGAAAAGGTTAATATTTCGTGTACTTGCAGCCAACGAACGCGTGTACCTGATACTGAAGGTGACGGTGCGCCTGTCGCACCCGGCGCCCATGGACCTCATACTGCGGAAACGGCTCGCCCTGAACATCTACAAGCGGCAGAGCTTCACTGACAGGATACGCAAGAAGATTGTCAGGTCTGTCATCTCTGAGTAAGTACTGGGACGTTTTATTGTTTGTGTGTGACCAACATAGGTTTTTTTTCGGTGAAAGAAAAACATCGTGAGGAAATCTGCATACATCTGTGAAGGAATTCAAAGCGTGGGGACTACTCTCCGTTCCCTCTCATCCGTGAGAGGAGGCCCAGCAGTGGGACGTATATATATGCTGACTTATATATATATGACAGGTTTTTAAAGGTCTATTCGAGTTGGTGTTTCAAGAAATGAGACCCTAGGCGACCGAGCTCTGCTCGGGTGAAAATACGGAGAAAAAGAATTTTTCCGGACATGAGACCCAGTTCAATCTTGAATATAGATTCCAAATTTCAACGTGATTGCAATATATATATTATATATTTACTTAAGTACCTACTATATTTGCAATCACGTTCTCACCTTCCCGTTCCACATGGCGACCTTGCCAGGATTCTTCTCTAACCAATCGCCACACAATTCGTTGCCAAGATAGCGTTATTTTTGGATCCTCAAGTACAAAAACTAATTGATTCAAGAGCAAGTTTACATGCTTAGTTACTTAAACATAAAAAAAAAAAAAAAAAAAAGAAAAGAAGACATTTATTCACTACACAAAAGACACACAGATATAAAGACATAAATAGATATCTAGGTATGAAATTGTGTTTTTATCTTGATGTTGCACAGTAAAACTACAAACTACTCGCATCATAGCCTCTAACCGCCCAGCACGCAAAAAGAAACAGTGAAATTTGATTCACATTTTAATAGAATTTATTTGAATTTTCAACAACTGACAAGACCTTTTAAAAGGCCGCTAGGCGGCTAGAGGAGACTTTGATTTTCGAATTTCTGTAAACAAGTCTACAAATGTGCGTCCCCTTTCAGAGTGGATCAGCTGACGCAAACAGGAGTCACGTACGAGGTGGTCTCCAACATCCCGAAGGCTTCAGAGGAGCTGGAGGAGAGAGAGAGCCTGGCACAGATCGCGGCTACGGGGGAAGAGGCTAGCGCAGCTGACGGGGAGTCTTTCATAGGTTAGTGTTATTCTAATACAAACAAACAAAAACAGTAAAAAAATCTGTAACCGGACGGACTACGAAAACGCTGCCGAAATAAAAAGATTTAGAGTTTTTGTTCATGTCAGCCGGAGCAGCATAATAGGCGTGTAGACTTAAAATGTATTATTACTATAAACGAAAGAAGGCAAAATATTATGCCTAGTGACAAAAATCCCATTAGGATATGAGTGGATTGCAAAAAAATTGTACATAGTTAAGAGCTTTAATCTAATCTATGATTTAATTTTTTACAGTTTCATAACGGCAATTACCCATATATTTTATATAGGTAATTGCCGTCACGAAACTGTAAAAAGTTAAATCGTAAATTAGATTAAGGCTCTTAACTATGTACAATTTTTTTGCAATCCACTCATATATCAAAAAAATACGAAGTTACAACTATTTTTATATTCATATCATTATTATTTTTATGACGTCACGATCACCGAGTGTCATAGTAAATGACAATCGTTTCATATAAAGGTGCGTTTTGCGGAAACGGGACAGAATATACCCCCTCATAACACATTGAACACATAACTTTATGATTATGTAATCCCCTGCTTTAGTAATACTTTTTCAAGAAAATTCATCATTATTGGTTATTTTATTCGAATCGATTGACACCACATTTATCAAAATCGGTTCAGTATCTTAAACGCTTATCTCTCTTCCGGGTCTGCCGTTGTCGGACACAAATATAGTTTATTTACTATTTAATAACATACATGGATTTTACCCATAACCTCCACACTTAGGCTAGGCCTGTCTCGTCTGCATATTGCCTTGAATGCATTTCAGTATTTATGCCTATCAAATATATAGTCGACTAGTATCCATAACAAAAGAATAGTTCGATTTGCGTAAGAGTGATATTGATATCTATTTATCTCATTAAATTACATTGCATTATATACTACATTATTTTTTTATTGTTCCCTGATATTTATATTATTGTTGACTGATGACCTGGTAAAGCTCGCGGGAGTCCGCTGGATGCGGGTGCCGCAGCTCCGGTCATTGTGGCACTCTTCGGGGGAGGCCTATGTCCAGCAGACGTTTCTCGGCTGATGTGATTATGATGCTTGTGTTTTTTTTGAGATTATAAGTGTCATATGTTCTTCCAGAAAAATACACCCGAGGCGTGAGCGCCGTAGAAAGTATCCTCACCCTCGATCGTTTGCGCCAAACCGTGGCCGTGAGGGAACTGGAACAGGCGCGGGGGCAACCCATCACCATGCGCAAGACCGCGTCCGTGCCTAACTTCTCGCAGGTACGTGGACTTTAATTATATACCTATAAGGACTAGATTCACATGACACAGCAAGTTAGACGATAGATCAGTATTACTGAGTATAAAGGGGCAACTAATATTCACTTAGAAATTTCACCTCAGTGTTATTGTTGAAAATAATTAATAGGAACTGTCTTTCTACTACTGTGTCCTCTACAGTATGGGTAAAAGGGTTTTAATTATATTATCGTTAAGTAAATATGTATGTATCACATTGAACAGTATTATGAGATTCTCTCGTTTGAATTTGTATTGATAATAAAAACAACCTATTCCTATTACCGATGTAAAACTGATCTAAGTTTTGTTTACTAACACATAGAATCAACGATAGACATAGAACACATAAAGGTTTTATAATAGCTATATTAAGGCTTCCAACAACACCAGTAAGCTACCAACGCTAATCGATGTCGTAACCTAACAAATCTAGATGTCCTAACAACACAATGTACATAATGATATTATATTATGTATCGCAATAAGCTTTACTCACATATAAAACTTGTTGTCTACATTATACATTAACTTACTACAAATGAGTGAAGTAGCTGTGTGATTTTAGTAGACAAAAGGTTTTTCTAACAACATAGATCTAGGTCTAATAAAAAATACGTTTGCTTTTCAAATTTAATGATATTGATTTAGAGTTTATGATGATAATTTTCTGATTTGAACGTGTGTCATAAAATAATATACGATTTATGTCTCCACTCGGGTACGCGATGTTTTCGCGGTTGCAGCCGTATAATTTGTGCCGTTTAATAATATGTTTTGTTAGTGTCTAAACGGCTGCAAAATGTTATTTTCTAGTCCCGTTTAGTAACGGAACTTAATCGCGTATAATTAACTTATTTATTAACCTACATTTATGGTATAACCTTCCGTCCTGTCTCCGTTGTCCCGTGACCAAGGATGTTGTGACACATCCGAAACGTCGGGAAACCTCAGAGAGGTAAATAAATAAGTTAATTAATATACTCGATTAAGTCCCGTTTAGTAAAAATAATGTGTGAGAATCGTGACAGTTTAAATCAATATATTGGCTGTATAAATGCTTATAAAGCAGTTATTCAGCTTGTTCCAGTCATTTGGTAGTTCGTTAGCAGATATAGCATTTTGTAGTGATTATCATAAAACATTTTGAAAAGCATCCGTCGACCTACCCCGCGGTGTGTTCGCTTTTTAACGTGTGTGTTGTCGCTACACTACCAGCTGACGCAGGCGCTCGAGAGCGCGGCTAAGGGCGGAGCCAACGTGAGTCCACGCATGCGCTGTCATGTCCTATAGTAGCTGTATAACTGACTTAGTTGTCTATTAGTGTACTTGGCAATGAGAACGGGCATTTTATGGAACAGTTTGGTCTCTTGGAAGATTGTCCTTGAAAATACCTAGAATCAAAATGGAAATATGTATACTGTGAAACTGTTAGAACTGAATTTTCCAGCGCCTTTAAATAAATCTGTGGGGACGGCAAAATTATTTGTTATCTCCCTCTATCTAATTGTAACAGATGGTTATTAGATAAATGAAGTACAATGCCCGTTATCATTGAAAAGTAATAGAAATAACACGTGGAAAATGGCGTTTTGGTGAAGTTGGAATCTTGCAGCACTTCACTTTACTGCAAAATATCAGAAATGCTTCGACTGGTAAACGCACTTAACCACAGATAATACGACTCACTTAGACGCACATTAGAGTTGATTCATTTATTATTGTAAGTGTAACATGTAACTGGACTTTGTAATATTTCTCATTTCTTTCCAAATATATTTCAATCATTTGATATAGGTTGTAATGAAACTAGCAAACATTAACTATATCTGTAAAGCCTACGGCACACTGTGCGTTCTACTTTTAAATCTGAATCGAACAGGGACGAACGCGATGTGTCATCGGCCCGCCTGTTCACAACATGGCTGCCAAGTTACGGCGTGTTGAGCGCGAGAGAGTGCGCCGCGTTGACACTGTAATATGGTTTTGTATGACGCTAACAATATGCTGCATATTCTGAAACGCCGTTATTCTAATCTATATGTCTCCTGCTCGAGTTTAGTTGTTATTTTTAACCGACTTTAAAAAAGGAAGTTCTGAATTTGACTGTTTTTTTTTTGTGTGATTGTTACGCGATAACTCGGTAATTCATGAACCGATTTTAAAAATATTTTTCTTTGTTTGGAAGAATACACTTCCAGATTGGTCCCGTGGTAACCAAAATCCACTTCTGATGATGGGATCCTGGAGAAATCGAGGGAACTCTTCAAATTTTATAGGCAAGCTTGAAGCTATTTGGCTACTGATTTGAAGTCGGTTAAAACTTCGTTTTCAAAATAAATTATTCGATTAGTTCGGGATTCGCCGATTCCTGTTTCGCCGGATTCTTGTTTCGACGGATTCTTGATTCGTTGGAATTTTTCAATAACTATGTAAATATCGTGGCTTTACTCATCTATTAAATAAATGATAGACAGGTTTATCAAAAAAAATTGAATTAATTAATATATTATGATAACTGGCATAACCTGTTTAGACATTAAACAAGAATTCGACGAAAAAAGAATCCGACGGAACAGGACTCCGGCGAATCTGGAACTAATCAATTATTCATTTTTAGAACAAAAATAACGGCAAAAAAATGTATTGTAGAAGACTAGAGCAAAGGATATATTTTGAGAAACGGAATTCGGCAATGTTGCTGTATGTTGATCTTCTGCGCAGCTTAATTTACGAGCAGTATAAATGAGCCGGATATTGTGTCAATTTGTATCATATCGCTTCTGCAACGCTCGTTGTGTGTCGAAGGCTTTACAATGATAAATTGCTTGTATTTTGACACAGATCAAGAACAAGAGATCGTTCACTGGGAAATATAGACGTCTAGTTACTTTTTTTTTTTCTATACCTACGTTATAATTTATGATAGCTTCCACTGCTACTTGGCTTGATTTTGCAAGTGTTGGTGGTAATATTATTTCTGTAAATATTTTCTGTTTTAATTATCATGTAAGTATGTTAAGGGTTTTATGTTAAGAATCTTAAGTATACCTTTTGGAGCAAGCTTCATTCCATGTCTTATGTCGTTTACATTACGCTTCTTGATGTTTATTTGGTTGGGCTTCCTGTTTCAATGTCCTGCTTTCAATCTGACTGAAAAACATATTATTGTCATTTTATTGATTGATTAACGATGTAAATAAAGGTGTATGTGCGAATATCGTTGTTATTGTTAGAGATAAAGTCGTAATATTTGTCAATTCAGTTGGGATTTTACATGACGTACTCGTACGATTTAGACATCAATTTGTTGTTTGATTAGATTGCTATAGTAGGAGAGCCCAAGCGGGGATTTTTGGATTTACTCGAACGCGGCAGATCATTTGGGGGATGCCTTGTACCCTGTTGATTTCCTCCACCATTTTATAAAGCCTCTATATATGATCGCGCGTCTATTAGTCATCAAAAAGCCGCCACGGGCTCGCGTCTCGTCCGAATTGTCAGATTAGTGAATGGGAGCGTCTTTCGGGTCTACTTAACGTCCCGTGTAAATATCTGACGCGCTCGAGTATTTTTTTTCCTTGTTCATACTTACTTGTACCCTACCGCATGGCCACCCCTACTATCCAAACCATCAGATTAACATATCTTCGTTATCAGAGACACGTGAGGCGTATACACTATCAAAATCTGACGGGCTCGAGTGACTGTTTTTGTACATTGTTTTTCTTTATCTGTAGATGCCTCCCCCACCATAAAAGGCATACATGATATAACTTTTCCTTCATTCTATATCGTCTCAACGTCGCTCGAGTAAGTCCAAGTTTTCCAGCTTGGACTATACTATAATAATCGACTACAATTGGAAACTTATTGATTCTTATTTTTTTATGTAGTAAAGGGTGGTATAGTGTTGTGTTTCTTTAATTGTTGGGTGAAATTAGCTGAAAGGGATCTATTAAAAAGTCAAACAAATTGATGTTGATTAAAATTGCGGGTCTAAAGAGAGGTATATTTATGCCCGGTTTGAAACTAACGTGTTTATAAAAACAAATAAAAAAAAACAATTGAATATAAAAGAACTTAATGTACAGTCAGCAGCAGAAGTAGCTAAGCGGGCCGGGTGTTCAAAATGACCTGCGCACGACTTTATTCTTAAGAAATTAAGAGGGTGTGTAGGTTATTTTGAACACCCGGCCCGCTTAGCTACTTCTGCGGCTGACTGTACCTATAATTAAAGAAGATAGATTAGATATATAGTATTTTAGAATCCTTTGGGATCCTCGTAGGCTTGAAGTTGCTACGGCATGTTTGAAAACTGTTAGTAAACTTGAATCCTATGAATAGGGGAACCAAAAGGTAATAAAATTGTATCGCACTCCCATGGGATTATAGGATCTAAGTGGGAGGAGGGTTTTTTTTTTACCTCTCTCAACATTCACGGCAACGGCGGATTGTTATTGTTGCATTTGAAATTACTTTTAGGGTTAATACACACTTAAAAGTTAGGTCATATTCATACCTACTCATCTAACATCTGAAGTACGGTTAGACTCACACTCTGATGCGCTCTGGAGCCGTAGCATGGTTGGCCTTATCACGCGACAAGTGACAAGATAAGAGCGTCGTCTCGTTCTATCGAACGGTGTCAGCCAGTGACGCGCGCTCTATCCTATCACATATCGCGTGACAAGGCCAACCATGCTACGGCTCCTGACATGACAGCTCCTGTTGTGTCAGGCGTCAGGTATCAGAGAGTCAGAGCGCAGGTAATAGTGAACCTAACGTAGTAAATGTATCGAACAATAGTAATTATTAACCCGTTTGACAGATCATGCGTCTGGACTCTTCGTTCGAGTCGCTGGGCACAGCGGGACGGTCTGGCAGCGTGGCCGACCTGGCCGACGAGCCGCGGCGCGCGCACCGCCACTCGTACGCGGCGCCTGCGCACAAAGACCCGGAGTTGCCGACGCCGACTAAGCCGTTTGGACTTGGTGAGTTGAGGGCTGATGTTGCGTTAGAGATTACTTGATACGGTTATTCAATTTGTTAACACAGTGTCTTAAGTTAATATTCAGAAAATGACAATGTTTGAGAAGACTTGAAGATGAATCTAAACCGTAGGTTTGTTTAGGGTACATCCTCCAATGGTACTTTATGATGTCGTAAGTACCAGAGGACCGATGAATGGGTCTGAAATAAGACTCGAAGTCGTTACGGTTTTTCGGAATGCCTTATGTTGTCTCTGTGTCTTGTGGCGAAGTTCTAAGTATCAACAATTATCATCATCATTTTGATTGTTGGATTCTGAGGAAGTCTAGATCTCTGGTCACAATGCTGCCAGTTGTTGACATAATGCACTCTGAAATACCTACAGAGACTGAGAGTCAAATGAACTGATTTTTATTACAAAATAAATCAGCTACTATAATTGTATAGAAAACAATCACTAATGTTAAAGATTATTGGTGTAGTTTAATGTAGGTTAATAAGTTTGAATCCAAGCATTTTAAAGGGGGTTCAGATACAACGATTGGTTATAGTTTGAGGTTTTAGAACTGAACCTCTTCTTTAATCATCAAAAATAGACTATGTATTCAAACAATGGCATTGTTAACCCGTTTCGAAATGGTGCCAACAAAAACACCCTACTTCAAGTTGAAATAATTTTGTTAATACCAGAATATGTATAATTTAGGCTTACATTCGTGTGTCTAACTACATCTTTTTCAGTATCTATAACTGTAACATACATAATTCCTCTTCCCAAAACATTCATTCTTCTGTCACCCGCGATAGTACATTTTACATGTCATGCCTACAGTAATGTTACCTAGTGTATATTAGCATTGACACATCATGTAATAAAACGAAACATTGTACAATACAAGAGTAAATTGCTTAGATGATATCTAGTGCACTAAGTAGATTAAGTCCATTGGAATATAGCATTGATGCACGATATGTAGATTGACAAGATAATTAGCTCATACTTTATTAATTGAGATATAAGTACGAAAATTTACTTAGGCGACTCATTTTCACGAAGAATCTCACTAATTGTTACATACGACATTCACTCCATGATTTCACCGAATTACATTTTTTTATTTTCGACTCGCTTCGTGGCAATGCTATGCTCATTACGATTTCTCTATCTCTCTTCTACTATACCCCATTTACTTCTCCTGAGTATACATTATTTAAATTTAAAAGGATTCCAAAACGAATGTCTTTTCTTTGGAACAAATCGCAATTTAACCATATAAACGCACTCGTATAATATATATATAGACGACGAAAATGCAACGAGCGTATATTTTGTACACTATGCAAACCGTGCGACCTGCACACGGCACGCGGAGGCGCGACGTGGTATACATGCCGTCAAACAACTTGAGCAAATGACCTTGCCTGCGCAAAGGCGAATTGTACGTGCAAACTGCCCCCCCACTTCGTCCCGCGTGTTCAAGTTGTTTGACGGCATGTAACACTAATTTTGTGGCGTTTTATTGTGATTTGTGACACAGAATCGAGCAATACTTTTGGCCCGGCTTGAAACTAACGATTTCTATTATCTTGGTCCCCGCTACCTTCAGGCTCGTTTCTATCAGGTAAACAGTGAAAATAATATGGTCTTGACTCGGAATGGAAACTGTATCACAAAATTTACTAGATTGCTCAGACAAAATCATTATGTGAATGTGATTGTCGCCCTTATTTGATTGGCTGATTCATCCGGTATATGTTCAGGCATGATAAAATGCCTTGGTCAAAAAAAAAAAAAGATTATCGATGGTCGTTGGAGAAGTTTGAGACCCAGTATTGGCTGTTAGTAAGAAGTGCTTCGAGCATCGGGCAAGCTTCTGTCGTTGTGTTACTCTATCTGTTTGTTTGCGTGTCTCTTTCATTTGCATGGACCGAGCATGACCTGTGATTATTTCCTTCTCCCTTCCTCTTCGTTGATCTGCTGTCAATCGAGAATTGCTTAAAATAGATAAGAAACGACGATGCTTAGATGAAGAGTTTAGGTCCCATCAGCCAAGAACCATAGACTAAATGTTACTTCTTATTGTATAAATGTTGATAGATTAAAAACTTTAAAGACTGGTCTCTTATTGTAGAAAGTAATGTAGCAATAGACATATGAGATTATAAATTGTGTGTAGGTTTGTGTGTCGTGCTAGGTACGAGTGCATGTATAATGTAGAAAATTGCAAGAAGTAATGATGAAACCGAGACTTCCATAGATATTGTAACAAAAGCATGGATAGAAGGTGTAAAATGTGAAGTATTGTAATATTGATTGCTAATCGTATGGATTTGTGGAGATTGATATTGTATTTAGTTCCTTGCAGACATAAACTGGAATTGTCTATTACGTTCATTTAAATACGAGAACTTTAAATGCATCAACAAAATAAATTAAAAACAGGCCCCGGAATCTGTTTAGTGTCTTGGTCAATCAGTCAAAAAATTACTTAAAATTATAAATCTGTTCACAGAGTGGAGTATTTGAAAACGTATCCAAGCACATTTCTTAGCGTATTTACGCATATTTCTATGATATTGACAGTTGTCAAATACACCTACGCTCCTTACCTGAATAAATTATAAACGTTAAGCCTGCATCACACTGGCGCGACCTGCGGTGGCGGTCCACAGCAAATTTGACAGCTAATGACAGGTTTACTATTGACCGCAGCGGCTAGACCGCGCCAGTCAGTGAGAGGCCTTAAACTGTATTTTAAAAAGGTTTATCGTGTTAATCAGGCCATCGATTTGCAAGAGCTCCTGAGTATTTAAACCTGTCTCTGATTTCGCGTGACAGCGCTAAGCGTAAGAAAGAGATGAGTGTATACGCCTCAGCCCATCTTACGTAAAGTGTTACCACTGCATTCGAAATATAAATTAAATGTTTATTTTATTCGAATGCGCATGGAGGACAGGTCCGATTCGAATGACTGGCTGTTTTTTTAAGATTTGAAGTTCTCGGCATTTGAGTTGGAACACGATTGTTGTGTTGTTATAATAATTGACGGAATGATTAACGTTTTTATTCCAGCCCGGCCGACGTTCCTAAATTTGAATTTGAACCTCAACACACTGCGGTTGCAGACGCCCAACAAGTGTACGTTCCGTTAGACGATCACTAGTGTGGCTTGTTGACAATTGTTTTTCTCATTTTTATTTTAGTTTTTCATGCATTGTACTTGTGATTTTTTTACAATCTTAGTTGTGCGATTTAATTAAGAGATATTTCGAAATAAACGCTCTGACGTAACGATATGGGCGGTCACATGACCATATGCCGCTGCACATATGTGCAGTGCTACCCGAAACCACATAATATAACCATGCAATTACTATATGGCACTGAAACGTGGTCGCTTACTATTGGGCCTCATAAGAAGACTCGAAGTCGCCCAAAGGGCAATGGAGAGGGCTATGTTGGGAGTATCTGCGTGATCGCATCAGAAATGAGGCTATCCGCAGCAGAACCAAGGTAACCGGTATAGCCCTCCGGATCGCTACACTTAAGTGGCAGTGGGCGGGGCACATTGCACGTAGAACCGATGGCCGTTGGGGCGGAAAGGTTCTCGAGTGGCGACCATGTACCGGAAGGCGCGGCGTGGGTGGGCAAGGTGGACTGATGGCCTGGTAAAAGTTGCGGGAGTCCGGTGGATGCGGGTGGCGCAGGACCGGTCACTTTGGCACTTTTTGGGCGAGACCTATGTCCATCAGTGGACGTCTTTTGGCTGATATGATGATGATGATGATTACTAGAGGTACATCCTATTTAGAAACAGCACAAACAACGACAAGAGAGTGGTTTGATAGACGACTTATTTGAAATATAGAAGTAAGTTACTTCAACCAAACTCCCAAACTCCCTCGAAGTGGAGTGGTTATGGAACACACTTCTTAATGTCATAGGCTAGAAATGTAGGAATGGGCTTGTGACCTCATGTTAAAATTGATAGATAACGTAGTGTTGGTAAATAGATAGTAAAACATCAAATTATTGTAATAAATTAATAATTACAAAATATAATGAAAATCATAAAAAGATAATGAACCTTGAAAGTTTAGACAAAATATGCATATTTTTTTTGTCCAAGAGTAAATTTAAAGCTATCAATAGAATTCTTACGCTTTTATAGAAACAAAATTGTATGACAACTATGGACCTAAACGCAGTATTTCGCGACCGAAACAGCAATGTACTTGATTTTCTCTACAAGGATTCGTTCAAATGGCAATGTGTGACGTCATACTTTTGAGTCAATCAGTATGAAGCGTTTCGGCTGCTGCCAGCGAGGTCCGTCATTACTATTTTTTGGGTATTTATGTTCTTTAATTGTAGTTGCTCCCATGCAAACATTTGTACCTTTCCAAAAACTGGTTCGAATGGCATCATAAAAGAATCTTAGGTCACAAGCGTATTGAAGGCAGATTAACTGGGCTCTAATGTATTGCAGGACCGGAGAGAAATTCTTTGAATAAAATATACGGGTATATGCCGAACATAAATCCCAATGAACTAGAAAATATGCATAATACGTTCTCTGGTCCCACTGTCCACTAGATGGTCGTAAATGTATAAGCTGCACATGTCATCATCATCAGCCTATATACGTCCCACTGCTGGGCACAGGCCTCCTCTCATGCATGAGAGGGAACGGGCAGTAGTCCCCACGCTGGCCCAGTGCGGATTGGGGACTTCACATACCTCTTTGAATTTTATCTCAGATGTAGGCAGGCTGCACATGTATCACGTCTCATTTTGTGTTAAGTGAATATGTTGAATTAATTAAGTAGTATTTTAATTATTTTATTTCATTTGCTAAATTGAAAATTAGTCAATCATTGGCATGAAACCGATCATTGTAAATTACAAGCATGCCATTAAAATTATAAGTTTATTTAATTACTCTACGAGTCATTGCCAAGTGATTTGTGTTGCAGGCATATCATTAAGCATACTTAATCATAATTAATAAGTTTTATTTTATAGTGTATCACTTAAATTTATTTTTACCACGAAAGCAAAACTAGCAGCAAGAACTTATTGTTTTGTGTTTTCAAACGTCGGTCGTCAATTATCTTAACTATCTGCTAGACATTGAAGACGTCTTCACATTTTCTAAAAAAAAAAACTACCAATATTTTGGGAATGTGAATGCAGCTTTGGAATTCATAAACGTTTTTAAGATATTATTTTGGCTTTTAAAAATGTAGTGTTTTTAAAGTAGACGCTATCCACAATATACATGGCTCCACGGTCTAATCGTCCAGCTTTGGATGGTATTTTTACGTCAAGCGTCATGGATGGTGTTTCAAGTAAAGTACAGTCTATGAGTTCTTAAAATCTCTTTTCGGGTGTAATCATTGATTTTAGGCATAAGAACGTGTAAGCAAGCGAGAGTGAAATACGGCATCCTCTTTTTCAATGGAATAATTTTATGCGATTCAAAATTAGAACAGATTTGCATTTGTTTTGTTTCGTTTGATTTTAAAACAAAACAAACTCTGCTCTATCTCCTATGCCAGTTGATTCAAATTGCATTGCCAATTTACCTAGAATGGTGAACGGCTACAGGGTATAAGTTCTCATAGACTGTAGCTCTTAAGCCATAACAGATTACTTCTTTCGCGTTCAAAGAATAAAAACCTGAGAAATAGGGGTGTAGACACTAAATAAAGTAACCAATAATGTTGTATTTTCTCGAAAAAGGATTAAAAATGTAGTCAAATGGAGAAAAAAGCATCGCAAGTGGTTAAATAATCACAAAGTTATAAGTGTCCAAAGTTTTAAGAGTTCATATGAGACGATTGTCATGACGCTAGATGGTCGTGCCGTCACAATCTATGATCGTTTTTAATGATGATAATGATAATGATAAATGATTTATTCAGTAACTAAAAAACACTTTACAATATTAGGCTGGTGCCTCTTTTTAAGCAATCAAGATGCCTGTGTCAAGAGACACCGCTCTTCCTTAGAGTTTAGCAGGATATAATATAATAGAGGAGAGAAGAGAGCGTTTTCTCTCTAACAAGCAATATTAAAACGGTTATAGCTTCGTAATTTTTTTTATCTGAATGGGATTTTCGTCATTAGGCATATTTTATTGCCTTCTTTCCTTCGAAGTTACAATAAATTTAGAGTCTACACCAGTGCTACTTTAAAAAAAATCTGACGTAAAGATACCAACAGCCGTGGACCCTAAGGCCTTGGTCGTACTGCACACGCCGCACGCAGCCGACAACGTCCCGTCGCACGCAGCGTCTGAATGGTGTGTTCGAGAATGCTCGGGAGTGGTCGTTTTCGTCCGCTGCGTGCGGCGTCCCGTCCGTCCCCCCCCCCCCGCCCGCTGCAGCCGCCCGCTGGCCGTTGCGTCTTTAGTCATTTTGGAGCATTGCCGCGACTGGCTGCGTCCAGCGGAAGACGCTGCGATCAGTGCGACGGGACGTTGACGGCTGCGTGCGGCGTGTGCAGTACGACCGTAGCCTAACTAGTTGGTCTAATGGTGATATAATACAGCGTCTCCGGCGAGCGGCAAGCTCGGCCTCCGCATGACGACGTTGCACGAGGAGCCGGGCCGACGGAACGACGACGATTCGCACTCGGACCCGGAGAGTGCTGACGCACTCACCACGCCGAGAGAACATGTACGTTATCTTCTATACCGTCTTAAAGAAAAACAATAGTTATTTGTGTCACAAGGGAGCAAAATAGTATATTTACGGCGAGGGCGGTGTATTGAATCCTGAATGTAGCGAGGGATCCTACAATAGAATCCTGAGCGTAGCGAGGGATTCTATTGTAGGATCCTGAGCGTAGTGAGGGATTCAAGTGTTAACGCCCAAGACGAAAATAATTTTGCTCCTGAGTGACACATGTAACTTTTCACACCGATTATGAGGAAAATTGAACGAATATCAATATTCATTATTATATAATTTATATACAATAACATCATAGTTTTGATTTCAGTAAAACGTATAGTTTATTGTGACAATTTTTTCAAATATTACGAAAAATTCTCAAGTTTTAATATTTAAATGTACCTATAACGTTGCTAAAGTTAAAACTTGAAATATGTTCGTTTTTAATCGATTACGATGAAATTACAATCGATTATTTTCTTAAGATCTGTGTTCAATTGGCACATTGCGTAAATGCTACATGCCAATGAATAAATTAAAAAACCGGCCAAGTGTGTGTCGGACCACGCAAAACGAAGGGTTCCGTGCCTATTAAAAAGGTCGTATCGTCACAGAAATTGTACGGCACTTACGTCCTTTTCTTTGAAGAAGGCAGTTTTTCAGCAATATCTCGAAAACCTCTGAACCGATCTTGTTCAAAACAATTTTCGGTGAATGAAATTAATAAGCCCTATGTCCATGAATTTTTCCATATTTTTAAAATACACCGTTCAAAAATTAGAGGGGGGGGGGACAGAATTTTAGTGACTTTCGGGGCGATTATCTCCGACTCTATTCACTTAATAAAAAAAATTGCTGAGAAACCTTATATTTATTTTGAAAGGCCTATCGATTGATGTGCCACACATGGGCTTACAATGAAAAATTTTTTTTTGACTTTCAGTTTTATGTATGGAGTGCAGCCCTAAAAAAAAATATTTTAGTAATTTTAATTACAAAACTATGTAGCGGCTAACAAAATACACCTATCCTCAAAATTTCATTCAAATAAACCTTATAGTTTTCGAGTAAAATGCCTGTGACATACGGACAGACGGACAGACGGACAGACGGACAGACGGACATGACGAAACTATAAGGGTTCCGTTTTTGCCATTTTGGCTACGGAACCCTAAAAAGTAGCTTGAACAGAAAAGTGGCATTTTGCTCCCTCTCGTCGGGGACCAAAACTTACTTTTCTGAATGAGAGCTGTGAAAAACTTATTATCATATATATGCTTATGACGACCGAATAGCCTAGTGGTTAGAGAACCTGACTATGAAGCTTGAGGTCCCGGGTTCGATCCCCGGTCGGGGCAGATATTGGTATGATGAATACGAATGTTTGTTCTCGAGTCTTGGATGTTTAATCTATTTAAGTATGTGTTTATCTATATAAGTATGTTTATCCGATGTCTAGTACCCATAGTACAGGCTTTGCCTAGTTTGGGACTAGATCAATTGGTGTGAATTGTCCCACGATATTTATTTATATTATTTAATTTATATCAGAGCCCGGAATTTTCACGGCAAAACAAAAGACTGTCGCAATCTTGCTAGTGTTATATATATATTTTAATTGATATCGTGTATTGTTATCGAATATTTTTATAATAATTCGCGACAGTTAATTTGACATATGCAAAGAAAGTAGTAAATTAGAGATTGTTTCGTATGTGAATATATTTCATTTCGATTATAGGTACGTTGAGTGAAGTTGAACGATCGTTTTGTATACATAAATGGCTTTTTAGTGATAAACGAAACTGTCTACTCCACTATGTCTCTGTCTAAACCAAATAAAATGTCATGTGCTACTGTGTGTACTGGACGTGGATTTCGAAGAAGAAATTGCATCAGTTTCTATGTAATTTTATACAAACCTCACGTAATTTTTTTAAATAAATATTTTGTTCATTTGGTTGACCGTTTTTTTTCTTCTATTACACAACTATCGATATCGATAAAAAAAATGTTTCTAACACTAGTAAGATTGCGACAGTCTTTTGTTTTGATGTGAAAATCCCGGGCTCTGCTTATTATAACGCAAAATTGCCCACCCTCAACGGCCTCAACATACCAACATTGCCAGGGGAGTCGTACCCAGGACGCTCGCCGGGTTTCCCCATTGTATAGCCAAGCTCAGCTTTTGGGCGAAGTAAGAGCCCACCCTGAAATCGCCTGAGACCCGGAGTATATGGGACGCTTTCTTTACTAACAAGGAAAGGTACCCAACTGTTCGCCTTCGATTTGATTAATTTTTATACAGGGTGTGGCCCGTAATAGGAGTAATAAATTAAACGGTAGATTATTAAGCTTGTGAGCAATTGTTTCTATGTGGTTTTAATTGAAAAAAAAAATGTTTTTTTTTTCAACTTAAGTTTTACTGTACTTTTTTACTTTTCTGGAGTGATATAAGTAACTTATTTATATTAGAAACTCAAAAAAAAAATTAAAAAATTTAAAAAATCACAAAAATATCTTTTGAAAACAATGCAAAAACTATTATGACTCACTACATGATGTTACCTCAAAATCTGCATTGACTACTGTGTTATGATCTCGTGGTGCCAAGATACATTACTCGGAGGTCATAACATAACTTCAGATCAATTTTTCTCCGAGTCAAAAAAATTTGAAAAGAAATGGACAAAAGGGGTTACTACAGATGCTGTAAGGAAGCCTCCTTTTAATTTATTGCTCCTATTACGGGCCACGCCCCGTATATGTTATTGAGTAGTCTTAAACAACAGACACGTATTTTTTAGCTGCCCAAACTCAACCTGTTGGGAAATATTGTCCTTCAAATTACTGAAAAGTGACCAAACCCTCAACTTCTGTAGAGAGATTTGTTGAAGCAAATTGATAATTAATTACTAGAGAGAGAACATAAAAAAATAATGGACACGGGTTTTGTTTTTCCACCTCAAACTAATTTTTTATATAAAACAAGACACGTAAAATTTTATACTTTTCGGGACCATGAACCATGAGATCATAGACCTTGAAGTTTTCATCATCGGAGCCGGACAATTGGGTACGTCCTTTCGTTGTTAGTCTTTAGTGTCGGAAGACCAAGATCCAGTCTCAAAAAATAAGTAAAATTTGTCACTGATTTACGATGACGTTTTCGTCGTCAGATACGTATGAGGCAAATTTTATCCGCTCTCTTTTGGTTGACTGGTAGATAATACTTTACGGCATGAAGTCCGCCTTTTGTACTATAAGGCTATGGTCTCCTATTAATCACGCCGTACGCTGCGTCACAATGCTGACTGCGGATATGTATTGTTGTGGTCGTCGGTCACAACAGTACAACTCCATAGTAAGCGTTGTGACGCAGCGTACGGCGTGATTCATAGGAGACCATGGCCTAAGTCCTTCTTTTGTGCAATAAAGATTAAATAAATAATGTCACATTAAATTAAATTGTGAACAGAGGCCGCGCGGGCGGACAACGCGCGGTTTCCTTCCGACGTCAAAGACGTTGGACTCGCTGCACGAGCTCGCCTGCGAGAGGTTGCCCACCAAGATCTCGCCCTCCATATCATCCAGCGGTTACGGTAAGTTAACACATATACTAAAACGTTTGTGTATCTGTAAAACATATGAAGTCGGTACTACGGGTTCACAATAACAACATTATTAAAGACAATGGTAGCCCAACTGGTTAACTTTTTTTTTCTTCTCTGTAGTTATATTTATTAGTATAGATAGAACTTATTAGTATTAAAGAGATATATATTTATAGTTCATCATTGGCTGTTCACACCGCGATGAACTATATCTCTCTCTTTTATTTACACGGGAGCGATTATCTTTTGTTCGTTTCTTGGGCGAGAAAATCGCCGATAGCTCATCGGTCGCCGCCGGCGGTGGGACAAGTGCCTTTTCTTGACGGAAACCTTATTGTTAAAGACACAAAACACTAAATACTCATCATCATCATCATCCTGGCCGATTTCGACCACGGCGACTGGAAAAATAGAAGAGTTCTGGCTAACTGGAGCGTCGTTCGTGAGCTCTCAGGTGACTGACGTAGCCTATCTTTGCAGAGAATGTGCGACCACATTCCCTACAGGTCAGCACCCCTCCGACAAAATTGTAGTGTATGGCCGCAGGTGGTCGAGCCTTCAACTCCTCGCGCTTAGCATCGAGTTCGTTACGTCTTCGTTCTTCGAAGGCTTGCCCATTAACCTTCACTGTATGTCTCCACTTTGACCGATCTTGAGCCAAAATCTCCCAGCGCGATGGGTCAATATCACACCTCCGCATGTGGCGCTTCAGCACATCTTTATAGCGCAGAAGCTGGCCGCCCTGTTTTCGCTTGCCTTCCTGCAGTTCTGAGTAAAAGATGCGCTTAGCCACTCGTTCTTCGGCCATGCGGGAGATATGACCACTCCATCGCAGCTGTCTACGCATTAGATAGGCTTCAATGCCGCTGACATTAGCACGACGTAGAATTTCCGTGTTCCTGACACGGTCCGCCCAGGAGATATTCATTATGTCACGCAGGCATTTGAGATGAAACCTATCTAATACGCGAATGTGTTTGCGGTAGAGACACCACGTTTCGGAGGCATACAGGAGATTGGGCAGAACTATTGCCATGTAAACAGAGACTAAATACTATAGAAGGGATATCAAGCGCGGTTTTTATCGGGGGTGGTGTCGCCTCATCCCCTCCACGTCGCCTACAACGTGAACTGCGCGGCGATCAGGTGACGTTGGCGCGAATGCTTTGAGCGCATGCTCGAAATAGTGGCGCGCGTGCCACGCCCACATCGCCTTTCTATAGTATTTAGTGTTCTGTGGTTAAAGAGCTCTAACATAAATGATTGTATGACTGTAACAGGTTCGCAAGCGGTGTCGTCGACGAACCTGACGAGCGACGACACGCTGTCCATACGCAGCATGTCGGTGGACGACACGCCCGACTTCGACAAGTCCGAATACGGCCGGACCAAGACCTCCGTGGCCGGGCTGCGGACCGAGATCACGGAGCTGCGGAACGATATCAGGTAGACGACAATAGTACATTATTGCCGTGGACGGGAAGGAGTTAATGGGGAATGGATGAGAATTTTAGAAATGCCTGATTATTTTTTTGGTGATAGGAATAACCTTCCTTAGCACCAGAAAAAAGTTTCAGATTTTTCAGCTGCGTCAATTTTTTTTGAAAAATATAAACAGTTTCCTCATTTACGTTTTGGGTCAAGAACGGTAAATAGACACTTTCCTTGATCTGTCTCATACAAAAAACTATCTTAAATATCTGTGGTAAACTGACACTGGTAATGACCAATATAGCTGCTGCAAGTGTCAATACCATTGCCAGTGTCAGTTTACCATACATATTTAATATATTTTTTTGTAATATGAGACCGATCGAGGAAGGTGCCGTAAGTGACCCAAAACGTAAGTGAGGAAACTGTTTATATTTTTTAAAAAAAATTGACGCATCTGAAAAATCTGAAACTTTTTTCTGGTGCTAAGGAAGGTTATTCCTATCACCAAAAAAATAATCAGGCATTTCTAAAATTTTCATCCATTCCCAATTGCAGGCTGAGTATTTGTTTAAACGGACGAGCTTGCGAGTCCGTTTAATTATAATACGAAGCCTGCAATTGCCATTCCGGCTAAGGCTAACATAGTGCTTTTCTCAATAATGGGGGAATAATAAGCTTTAAATGTCGTTGCACAACGTGAAAATATTAATGATTTCCCGCCGTTTTTCTTTTCAAACCGAATCGCAAGTGTATTTTTCCACCGAAAAACGCGAACTATTTGAGACACATAGAAAAACGTCGCGATTGCAATAGAAAAATACGAGTTGAATTGGCTGAATACGATCTGTGCCGTCTTTTATATGCCGGTTTCAACTTTTTAAAAAGTTTGGTACTCGACAAATAAAGGAAATTATGTGTAACATTACAGGCGGCCTGCAATGTTTTTTATTTTTTAATTTTGATCTGACCTGAAACTATACACTTTACCTTCCAATATGTAGCGACTAATGTACACTTAAAGGTGGCACCGCACTTGGCAGTATTTGCCCAAATGTTCGTGTTGCATCTATTTCCTTCCTACGGCAAATGAAAGAGAGGCAACGATGCAACACGAACACGCAGCCCCAAGTGTGGTGCGACCATAAGGTTGTAGTATGGCGATTGGCCACATTTAATGTTTAGCAGTAACAATAGTTTACTGCGACATAAACGCATATTGCGTATCAGCGCAACCTAACGTGTATAAATAGATAGGTACGTTGAATAAAGGATTCTATTAGACGCTCTGTCTACTTATTGGCTCCGTGCCGCTCCTACCACCATACCAGTACATTTAGTACAAGGCGACCCTGCCAGGATTACTTGTATCAGCGCAACCTAACGTGTAAATGAATAAATAAATAGATAGGTATTAAAAATAAAAAAAATAAACTCCGTGCGGAAGGGCAAAGGCGAAGAACTTTAGGAAATTCAGTCTACTTTAATCAAGTATATCGAGTTTAGTACTTTTTGCAAGAGACACAATCTAATAAAAGTCTGGTACGTCTTTGTAAGAGACGTCTACTAAAAATCACGGATATTTTTGTAGCAGACTCTGTCTTCTAAAATTCAAGTATATCTTTGTAGCAGACCCTGTCTGCTAAAAGTCAAGTATATCTTTGTAGCAGACCCTGTCTACTAAAAGTCAAGTACATCTTTGTAGCAGGCCCTGTCTTCTAAAAGTCAAGTACATCTTTGTAGCAGACCCTGTCTGCTAAAAGTCAAGTATATCTTTGTAGCAGACCCTGTCTACTAAAAGTCAAGTATATCTTTGTAGCAGACCCTTTCTACTAAAAGTCAAGTATATCTTTGTAGCAGACCCTGTCTACTAAAAGTCAAGTATATCTTTGTAGCAGACCCTGTTTACTAAAAGTCAAGTCAAGACCCTGTCTACAGAGTCGGCTAAAAGTCAAGTATATCTTTGTAGCAGACCCTGTTGTGAGCAAATTAATGACATATATACATTTTCCATTCTAGCGAACTGAAAAACGACATCGTCGAATCCAAACACGAGCTAGACGCGTCATACGAGAAGAAAACTCCCGTCACTCCCGGCGGCCGGCGCATAAACCCGTTCATGAGGGACTGCGAGGGCGCCATGCTGGACCCGCTGGGCGCCATGCTGGACCCGCTGGGCGCCATGCCGGTCGAGAACCGGAGCGTGGCCGGCCCGCCGGAGCTCAACGGGGACCATGAGACGGCGGGTAAGTGACACGATAATCTTGATAATAGGGTATGCTTCAATATTTTTTAATGTACAGGGTGTTTTCTTATGAATATCCAATTTTTTCCAGGCATTAGGCATCATTTATAGATTTCATTTATGAAAGAAAAACAACAAAGTATTTTTATTATATATTTTTTTCAAAAATAATAATGACTATAGTGTAGTCACCGAATCGAATATAAACAAACTAGAGACACAAAATGTGTTGTAGTGAGGGAAGTTCACATTTACATCAGACTAACCGCCCGATCAGCAACTTGTGTTACTCGTATCAATTAGACGCGGCGGCGGGGTGCCGGGCGGGGGAGGGCGCCCGTGCGTGACTCACGGTTGTTATGAATGATTGGTGGGGAGGGGCGCGGGGATGCCGGTGCGCAGCGAACATTGACAACAAACTTAGTCTTTTTTGAGACAACTTTGAGGTGCCCTAACAGCCTCCATTATCGTGACGTCATAACTACAACACCAAACCTAAGTAGTAAGAAGATACTATGTGGAAAAACATAGAAACGTCAAATGTTGTTTACATAGAAAACTTGTTTTTGGATTTGCTATTCTGACGTCACTCACAGAAGACAAAATGGTGGCCTGCGTTTTCGGTCACGTAACATATAGATAATAAAATTACTTTTTTAATTTTCAAATTTTAATTGATTACAGAAGCTGAAACTGAATCGGTCAGCTCAGAACAGAGCCACGAAACGGAGCGCAGTCGGGAGGCCTCATCAGTCGGCGAGAGCGACTCCGCTTCTACCGGGCCGGACCAGGTCAAAACACAACTGCCCGCTGGAAAGGTATAACTATTTCATAATTAAAATCAAACCGGGGGTCAGTAATGGAAATCCCGGAATCAATAGAAATCCCGGGATCAATTTTAGAAATCCCGGGATCAATTTTAGAAATCCCGGTATCAATTTTAGAAATCCCGGGATCAATTTTAGAAATCCCGGGATCAATTCTAATAATCCCGGGATACATTCTAGAAAGCCTGGGATCAATTCTAAAAATCCCGGGATAAATTCTAGAAATCCCGGGATCAATTCTAGAAATCCCGGGATCAATTCTAGAAATCCCAAAGTAACCCTAAAATCCCGGGACAGTAACCCTTAACATCTGTTTAAAAAAAAAAGTTTATTTCGGCCAAGATCCATATGAATTATTAGTTTAAGAAATCGTGGCTTCTACTATTAAAATTCCGGAATCAGTAATCCCGGGATTTGTCAGATTTAGTCCCATTTTTGTATCACTAATTATAAATTTGTCGGAAATCAAGTAGGTAATGGATTCGGTATCTCCAGGTGGTTCGCCGGCGTGCAACCAATTCATCCCGAAGTGGCGCCCGCGCATCGCACCCAGGTGGCCGGCCTCGCTCCGCCATAGAGCCGGGACAACACACACATAACCATGTACAACAAGCCCTGAACAGGACGCTACATGACACACCAGCGTCTTCTACCGAACGGATTGGCGATGGTGAGTTCTTCTACTCCTCGAATCTATGGTAGATGCTTTCATCCGGGCGGACGCACTCCGCCATAGAGCCGGGACAACATACACATAACCATGTAAAACAAGCCCTAAACAGGACGCTACACGACACACCAGCGTCCTCTACAGAAGGATTGGCGATGGTGAGTTCCGCTATAACTAGAATTAATGGAATAATTGTTCCGATAGATTGGTGCCGGGTCGCGTATGCCTGAATGCCGCAGGTACGAATCCTGTCGGGGCGCAATTTTTTTTCAATTTACCGTTCATTTCGAATTTATATTTCGTTATAAATATTACTGCAAATATATATTTGATTTGTTTATTTTACAGACGAGTCCTCGGACGTTTCGCACTTGCACCCGGCGCCGGAGTGGCTGACAGTGGGCGAGAGCGTGTCGCTGCGGCTCAGCAGCAGCACGGGCGTGGTGGCGTACGTGGGCGCGACGCACTTCGCCGCCGGGACCTGGGTCGGGCTCGAGCTGGACGCGCCCACTGGTGAGTGTTGTAGCTCCCGTGTCTAGTCAGACACACGGAGTGGCTGACAGTGGGCGAGAGCGTGTCGCTGCGGCTCAGCAGCAGCACGGGCGTGGTGGCGTACGTGGGCGCGACGCACTTCGCCGCCGGGACCTGGGTCGGGCTCGAGCTGGACGCGCCCACTGGTGAGTGTTGTAGCTCCCGTGTCTAGTCAGACACACGGAGTGGCTGACAGTGGGCGAGAGCGTGTCGCTGCGGCTCAGCAGCAGCACGGGCGTGGTGGCGTACGTGGGCGCGACGCACTTCGCCGCCGGGACCTGGGTCGGGCTCGAGCTGGACGCGCCCACTGGTGAGTGTTGTAGCTCCCGTGTCTAGTCAGACACACGGAGTGGCTGACAGTGGGCGAGAGCGTGTCGCTGCGGCTCAGCAGCAGCACGGGCGTGGTGGCGTACGTGGGCGCGACGCACTTCGCCGCCGGGACCTGGGTCGGGCTCGAGCTGGACGCGCCCACTGGTGAGTGTTGTAGCTCCCGTGTCTAGTCAGACACACGGAGTGGCTGACAGTGGGCGAGAGCGTGTCGCTGCGGCTCAGCAGCAGCACGGGCGTGGTGGCGTACGTGGGCGCGACGCACTTCGCCGCCGGGACCTGGGTCGGGCTCGAGCTGGACGCGCCCACTGGTGAGTGTTGTAGCTCCCGTGTCTAGTCAGACACACGGAGTGGCTGACAGTGGGCGAGAGCGTGTCGCTGCGGCTCAGCAGCAGCACGGGCGTGGTGGCGTACGTGGGCGCGACGCACTTCGCCGCCGGGACCTGGGTCGGGCTCGAGCTGGACGCGCCCACTGGTGAGTGTTGTAGCTCCCGTGTCTAGTCAGACACACGGAGTGGCTGACAGTGGGCGAGAGCGTGTCGCTGCGGCTCAGCAGCAGCACGGGCGTGGTGGCGTACGTGGGCGCGACGCACTTCGCCGCCGGGACCTGGGTCGGGCTCGAGCTGGACGCGCCCACTGGTGAGTGTTGTAGCTCCCGTGTCTAGTCAGACACACGGAGTGGCTGACAGTGGGCGAGAGCGTGTCGCTGCGGCTCAGCAGCAGCACGGGCGTGGTGGCGTACGTGGGCGCGACGCACTTCGCCGCCGGGACCTGGGTCGGGCTCGAGCTGGACGCGCCCACTGGTGAGTGTTGTAGCTCCCGTGTCTAGTCAGACACACGGAGTGGCTGACAGTGGGCGAGAGCGTGTCGCTGCGGCTCAGCAGCAGCACGGGCGTGGTGGCGTACGTGGGCGCGACGCACTTCGCCGCCGGGACCTGGGTCGGGCTCGAGCTGGACGCGCCCACTGGTGAGTGTTGTAGCTCCCGTGTCTAGTCAGACACACGGAGTGGCTGACAGTGGGCGAGAGCGTGTCGCTGCGGCTCAGCAGCAGCACGGGCGTGGTGGCGTACGTGGGCGCGACGCACTTCGCCGCCGGGACCTGGGTCGGGCTCGAGCTGGACGCGCCCACTGGTGAGTGTTGTAGCTCCCGTGTCTAGTCAGACACACGGAGTGGCTGACAGTGGGCGAGAGCGTGTCGCTGCGGCTCAGCAGCAGCACGGGCGTGGTGGCGTACGTGGGCGCGACGCACTTCGCCGCCGGGACCTGGGTCGGGCTCGAGCTGGACGCGCCCACTGGTGAGTGTTGTAGCTCCCGTGTCTAGTCAGACACACGGAGTGGCTGACAGTGGGCGAGAGCGTGTCGCTGCGGCTCAGCAGCAGCACGGGCGTGGTGGCGTACGTGGGCGCGACGCACTTCGCCGCCGGGACCTGGGTCGGGCTCGAGCTGGACGCGCCCACTGGTGAGTGTTGTAGCTCCCGTGTCTAGTCAGACACACGGAGTGGCTGACAGTGGGCGAGAGCGTGTCGCTGCGGCTCAGCAGCAGCACGGGCGTGGTGGCGTACGTGGGCGCGACGCACTTCGCCGCCGGGACCTGGGTCGGGCTCGAGCTGGACGCGCCCACTGGTGAGTGTTGTAGCTCCCGTGTCTAGTCAGACACACGGAGTGGCTGACAGTGGGCGAGAGCGTGTCGCTGCGGCTCAGCAGCAGCACGGGCGTGGTGGCGTACGTGGGCGCGACGCACTTCGCCGCCGGGACCTGGGTCGGGCTCGAGCTGGACGCGCCCACTGGTGAGTGTTGTAGCTCCCGTGTCTAGTCAGACACACGGAGTGGCTGACAGTGGGCGAGAGCGTGTCGCTGCGGCTCAGCAGCAGCACGGGCGTGGTGGCGTACGTGGGCGCGACGCACTTCGCCGCCGGGACCTGGGTCGGGCTCGAGCTGGACGCGCCCACTGGTGAGTGTTGTAGCTCCCGTGTCTAGTCAGACACACGGAGTGGCTGACAGTGGGCGAGAGCGTGTCGCTGCGGCTCAGCAGCAGCACGGGCGTGGTGGCGTACGTGGGCGCGACGCACTTCGCCGCCGGGACCTGGGTCGGGCTCGAGCTGGACGCGCCCACTGGTGAGTGTTGTAGCTCCCGTGTCTAGTCAGACACACGGAGTGGCTGACAGTGGGCGAGAGCGTGTCGCTGCGGCTCAGCAGCAGCACGGGCGTGGTGGCGTACGTGGGCGCGACGCACTTCGCCGCCGGGACCTGGGTCGGGCTCGAGCTGGACGCGCCCACTGGTGAGTGTTGTAGCTCCCGTGTCTAGTCAGACACACGGAGTGGCTGACAGTGGGCGAGAGCGTGTCGCTGCGGCTCAGCAGCAGCACGGGCGTGGTGGCGTACGTGGGCGCGACGCACTTCGCCGCCGGGACCTGGGTCGGGCTCGAGCTGGACGCGCCCACTGGTGAGTGTTGTAGCTCCCGTGTCTAGTCAGACACACGGAGTGGCTGACAGTGGGCGAGAGCGTGTCGCTGCGGCTCAGCAGCAGCACGGGCGTGGTGGCGTACGTGGGCGCGACGCACTTCGCCGCCGGGACCTGGGTCGGGCTCGAGCTGGACGCGCCCACTGGTGAGTGTTGTAGCTCCCGTGTCTAGTCAGACACACGGAGTGGCTGACAGTGGGCGAGAGCGTGTCGCTGCGGCTCAGCAGCAGCACGGGCGTGGTGGCGTACGTGGGCGCGACGCACTTCGCCGCCGGGACCTGGGTCGGGCTCGAGCTGGACGCGCCCACTGGTGAGTGTTGTAGCTCCCGTGTCTAGTCAGACACACGGAGTGGCTGACAGTGGGCGAGAGCGTGTCGCTGCGGCTCAGCAGCAGCACGGGCGTGGTGGCGTACGTGGGCGCGACGCACTTCGCCGCCGGGACCTGGGTCGGGCTCGAGCTGGACGCGCCCACTGGTGAGTGTTGTAGCTCCCGTGTCTAGTCAGACACACGGAGTGGCTGACAGTGGGCGAGAGCGTGTCGCTGCGGCTCAGCAGCAGCACGGGCGTGGTGGCGTACGTGGGCGCGACGCACTTCGCCGCCGGGACCTGGGTCGGGCTCGAGCTGGACGCGCCCACTGGTGAGTGTTGTAGCTCCCGTGTCTAGTCAGACACACGGAGTGGCTGACAGTGGGCGAGAGCGTGTCGCTGCGGCTCAGCAGCAGCACGGGCGTGGTGGCGTACGTGGGCGCGACGCACTTCGCCGCCGGGACCTGGGTCGGGCTCGAGCTGGACGCGCCCACTGGTGAGTGTTGTAGCTCCCGTGTCTAGTCAGACACACGGAGTGGCTGACAGTGGGCGAGAGCGTGTCGCTGCGGCTCAGCAGCAGCACGGGCGTGGTGGCGTACGTGGGCGCGACGCACTTCGCCGCCGGGACCTGGGTCGGGCTCGAGCTGGACGCGCCCACTGGTGAGTGTTGTAGCTCCCGTGTCTAGTCAGACACACGGAGTGGCTGACAGTGGGCGAGAGCGTGTCGCTGTGGCTATACATACTTTACCTGGACCTTAACACTAACTTTACCATTATATGTCCAGGCAAAAACGACGGCTCAGTGGGTGGCACGCGGTATTTCCAATGCCGGCCGCGGCACGGGATTTTCGTGCGTCCAGACAAGCTTGTGCAAGATCGCCGCGGTCGCTCTGCGCGACAGTACAGAGACTCTGAACTGAAGCGAGCTGGCAGCAAAGGTATGTCAATAATTGACTGTATTTACTCGCTATTGAGATTCGGTTTTAGATACTGATCTATATCCGCAAGCAGTTGCAAAGTAGAAAGTAACTTTATTATGCCGTGAATATACTCTAAGTTAGTCGACGTTTTTATTTAAATGTAGACGATTACAGATTTAGTATTAGTAGTAGAAAGAAAATAGTTGTAGAATTAGTAGCTCCCGTAATGTAGATTTGACAAATTTCTTTTCAGGAGAAGGCCTACACAACTTACACAGATCGAGGAGTCGCGGCGAAAGCATAAACTTCGTGGGCACCAAAACTAGAAGCAAATAATTACACACTCATGTCGTCTCTTTATCGCCGTACCATACAACCGTGTAATGTTCACTTACCTTTATACGTTACAATACTGCGCAAGTTTTACTTGTGCAGCGGCGAGAATTTCAGCCAATCACAGCGCAGCATCTTCGTTCTCAAGCGTTCTCGATTGCCATTGGTTGCCGCGTTATATGACGTGCTGTGATTGGTGGATCGTTTTTAATGGCGTCTTTCCGATGTAACTTATATTTTGTGGTTCTGTACGGACCGA
Source organism: Epinotia nisella (assembly GCA_932294315.1). Lineage (NCBI taxonomy): Eukaryota > Metazoa > Arthropoda > Insecta > Lepidoptera > Tortricidae > Epinotia > Epinotia nisella. The sequence goes on from OW028676.1 coordinate 23,486,951, forward strand.
ATTATAACTATACGTCCACCCTGTTTCGTTTATGTTAGCGGCAAATGGTGCTTTGTATGTAGTTTCCACTGTTGCATAGTAAATTAAAAGTTTTAAATGTTATTTCGTTATTGGAACTTGGCGTTTAATTTATTATGTGATAGCTATCAGCAATATTTTATGCGTTTATATTGTTTCCTTTATTGAGGTTTGTTGGAAGGAAATGTAATCCTCTCACAATTATTAACTAGTTTAATAAGACGTTGAAGGGGATTCTCTGATATTTCCAATTATTGCAATTTTATAGTATTTGACATTATAAAGTTATCAGTAGATAAACTATTTATTTATCACCTTTTTTTTATTATATTGACACGATCGCAATCAATTGACTATGTTGTAAATATAATTGGATTTTAAATATGTGATTTAATTTAATTCTGTTTAGATGTAAATATGTGAATTTTGTGTGTATTATTAATTTAGAACCAATGAAATTTTTGTGATCAGTGATAATATTCGATGGTTTTGTATAGTTTTTTTTTACTGTATAGTTTGTGGTATAGATGTTACTGTAACTTATTTATGTAGCTTATTGTTTACGTTGTCTATGGATGCACAGGTTTATATTCTGCACATGGAATATCAACATCTGTGACTAGCAGCTTAAGAAACGCTTAAAAAAACAAATGCATTGCTCAGTTAAGTGTGTTTTCGAACACAAGCACATTCAAATGTGATAGTATCTTGCCACACGATATAACACATATATTGCCAAGCAATCGATTTATATTTCCTTTGACTCGCTTTAGTTGCCCTATGATGAATTTGACAGAAACGTCCAATAACGTCTAAAACTTCGTCCTTGTGAAAGACTTGTACTTAACTGGTTAAATGTGACGTGTATAGACGCCCATTATTTTCGCCTTGCAAGAACGATCGGCATTATTATAGTCTTTATATAATCGTTTGCAAATGCGCCACATGATTTTTGACTATACATACCGTGGCTCAAAAACCGTTCGTTGCTTGTATAAATAATGGGTCGTGTAAATAATAAAGTCACAAAACTGTCCTTAAATTTACTATCTCCATCCACTTTTGAACAATAATCGATGGTAGATTTAAAAAAAAACAGAATGAATGGGTAACAATCCGGCTGGTTAATAAACTGGCCATGTTATTGTTATTTTTATCGCTCGGTGCGGTACTATATCAGTTTATAGTGGCTTAGTGATCCACTAGCACCGTGGAATAGACTAGCTCACCTAATGTATATTCCATCCTTTTAGTCAGTAATAATTTTAAGTACACGTAAAGTACACTAGTAACGCCTGGTTTAATGTTTGTAATAATTTCACTTTTCATTGGCTCAGCACACGTCAGGTACCGGATCAGGTACATTGATTATTGTCAACCGTCGACTGCATTCGAACATGACACTAAGTGCCGCCATAGACGGACTGCTTAGAGCAGTCGAGACCAACGGCACGGAGCAATCGTCCAGTTATGACAGAGTTTAGTCTGTCGTAATTGGACGATTGCTCTCGTGCCGTTGGTCTCGACTGCTCTAAGCTGTCCGTCTATGGCGGCACTAAGCGCGCTAGGGGCGTTCTTATAAAAGGGCGCCTTTGCCGCCCGCAACTCGACATGCGCGTTTTCTCAAACTTGCAATGAAATGTTGACATGACTTTGACTTACTTCAAATTAGGTCCGCAAATACTACGTATATGGTGCGATGAGTGAAGATGATATGAATACCTCGAACAAATCATGCAAAGGAATTTCATACAACCTAACACACCTAGGCCTGTAAAGCAACCTTCTTTTGTTTTAAACGTCAAATTGTGACACAACGTCTTGGCATTCAACCATCAAAAAATTATAGGTTACGATGTGACAACACTGACAGCTGTCATTCCCTGCTTGATTGACACGTGTTGTCATTGCTAATGTTTCGTTCAGAATCGTATTATTTAGTTGTGTTAACCTACGAATAAAACGAATTGACTACTCTTTATTTTTATTTCATTGCAAGTTTGAGAAAAGCACAATACAAATCTCGACAACCCTTCGTTTCCCGGCCTCTATAGTAATGTTCTATTACGTGACGCTACGCGCGCCATTATATCAAGACTATCGTAGAACCTGATCCGGAAACCGGACGTCTGCTTTGGGCCATGGCCTGCCACTTGCCTCATCCCTGTAACATCTTGTATATTCACATATAAATAAGTAATTATAATAAAAGCTAAAGTAATACGAGCTGTTTCAAAGTTACACTCGGTTAACGCCAACTCTTAGTATTTGTAATTGACTGACATTCATAATTGTCATGTAGCTCGCCCTATTTCACTTTGACAATTCTCACCTGACTGACAATTCACGGTACAGTTGGGTTAATAAGTTACTATGTTCGCTTGGCACCATCATATCCTATATACGGAATTCTCATGGTCAAGTGACAATTGTCATTTTGGTGAAAGAGACAGGTTCGCGTGCTTTCAGACTGTTGTACTTAAAACATTCCATTTAGACGGCATTTTTTTACATTAATCAAATTCAGTAGTTCGTTGATAAGTTAGATTTTTAACCGGATAGTGAATTACTTTAATTTTGCATTTATTGCGTTACACTGCGGCCTGTACCGGTCGCTTTCTCTTTCACACGTGTGCGGATAAACGCGACCGACATAGGTTTACTAATGCCTCATTTACACGTGATGAGTGTAGTGGCGAGACAGTGCTCTCGGCCGAGTGCTTGGTGGGTGTAAATTCTTAAAGGCTTGTCTTGGAAAAAGCCAGCTATTCAGTCTCCTAGTAAGAGTACCTACTTACTGTCTCTCCAGTATACATATTAAGTGTAACAAGGTAATAAGCCCTGACTAGGACAGCTCAATGTGTGTATAAAATCCAAAAAGAAATATTGAATAAAGTATTTTCAAAATATAGTAGGATGTGTCTTTGAAACTCTCGGTGTGCTTTCGTCCAGTAGCGTAGGGGGAGCGTGCACTAGGTCCTAGGTAGGCGAATAGTGACCTTATAACAGCTACACGTAGGTTCAAATTTAATTTAGACACTAAGCTGACCATGTGCTGTGCTTTTGTTTTAAACAATAGTTTATAGATAAATGAAATTATTTGTTTTGTATTATTATTTTATTAACTACAAGTACATCGTAGAATTGTATTTATTGCAGTCAATTCAATAATGAGCTTATAATGAAATTTTTTGACAATCACGTTAGATTTATTTTTTAATGTAGAAGCTTAAGTTAATTTGCCAGTTCTTGAATTGTGTAATTAAATATACTTAGATCACAAATGTATTTCTAATTCTTTTTATGCGATATAAGCGACTTATAGCAGCTACTTTGTAGCATAGATGGTTGCATCTTTATGTACCTACACATTTAAGCATAATTTAAAGAGATTTTAATATAATACGAAAATAGTTCCCTACTAGTGGAAATATTTTTGCCAAGTAGCAAATTCGAGTCAACCATTGCTGTCATTATCAATAAATGTAATAATTACGAAATAATTTGGTTTTATTAATTTTTTATTAATTTAACTACTACCGTGGATAGATATAGATGATAAATATCACTACATTATGGTTGAGATTGACACTTTCATAAAACCACACTCGTGATTTTAGGCCTCTCATTATGTACAGTCACATAAACTACTCATCATCATCATCATCATATCAGCCGAAAGACGTCCACTGCTGGACATGGGCCTCCCCCAAAGAGTGCCACAATGACCGGTCCTGCGCCATCCGCATCCAGCGGGTGTAAATTACTATTGACTAATTATCAGTGATATATAACTATGTGAATGTAAGTGATATATAAACAAACATCTAAACATCCAAACTTTAGCATTTATAATATTAATAGGATTATTGAACATCTTATATCCACGGTAGTTTGTGAGTAATTAGCATGACCCTTATATTTTTAGATAACAATTACTTACTTACGTACCTATTTAATCAATCAATCAATCAATTTAAGAGCCAGGCTCTTGTCGGTGGAGTAACCGCCACTGATTTTTGTCCTCTGCCAGCCTCTTCACGTCTACATACGACTCGACAGCCACTTTCTCTTTCATTTGGCTGGTGTAAGTATGTCTGGGCCTTCCTCTACATCTCCTTCCTTCGATCTTGCCCTCCAAGATGTTTAAAAAGAAGCTGTCGTGCCGTATTAGATGTCCGATCATTTTGCCTCTTCTATTCTTTATTGTTTTTAACAAGCATCGGCTCTCTCCTATTTAATAAAGTACCTATTTAATATAGTAGTGAAATGCAGTCTCACATTTCAGTATACTGTAGTACCTTAGAGGATAGTGTAGAACTCCGTAATCATAGTTAAATTAACAGGATCAAAGTTTTGCTAAAGACTGAAGCTAATATCATATATAACTTGTACTTACATCTAACATTAGAATATTTATCAAAATCAATATGGCTGACGCACGGAACCGAAAGTAAAGGCGAATCACGATATCTTTCCCTGCCACGAACAATAAAGCAGACTTCGCAAGAATTGAATTTTATTTGCGCAAATAAATTATGATTTACCGTGGACAGGTAAGCGGATTGTTACCTAACAATTTTGTGTTCCAAGTGAAATATGAACACAACTTTAAAAGCCTAACAAGTAATATTTATTTATATTAACAGCTAATAATATTACAATATAATATATATGTATAAGGTTTTTTATGAGGGCGCTAAAAATAGACGGATAGTTTTCAGACTATAGTACGAAAAAATATAGTCTCCTTACTAGTCGTGTGAGGGTGAGGCATAGCCTCACAAGATTCTAAAGGAGATTGCTGACAGGTTTGATTGTCCGATCTTAAAACATTGGTCCGGCCAAATATGAAGCATGGCAAATACTAACACTAGTTTAAGATATTGTTATGTTTTACTAACACTCTATGGATACTTGTAAGTCCGAAATAAAGATATTGAATTGAATTGAATAGATAAAAAATATTGAAAATTATTCACGGTCAACTAGTGCACACCAGTTGATATAATATGAATGGTATTGGAATTCAATAAAAAAAACCAAATGCTACGTTCTCTGTTTCAATGCAAAATTATATAAATTCTTCATTCAGCACTAATCTCGACACGGAGTTCAAAGAGGTAGATACTGGTTGGCGATTTTCGCTACAAATGGAGATTGCTGTCACGGACTACGCTGGCGTCCTTGCGCTGCGAGCGTAGCTAAGGAGTGAAAGAATACCATAATTCCTATGAGTCGGCATACAAATTCAGTATGGTAACTGTTTCTAGGAATATGGCAGCACACATATTTATGCTCAAACTTGACCTGCGTGGCTACAGTACCGCAACTATTTTTTCTACGAAAAAAGAATTGCAACTATGATATTAAGATAAATGTACCTACTTACCAACTTTGGATGACAATATGCAATATTATGGTAGGCAACAATGATGTAGGTAATATATAAAAAAGAGGTAGATAGGTTATACGCGCTCAAGAAATGGCACACTAAAATTGAGTCGATGGCACAACTTGCCTCAGTTTCGAGCCGTCAATGGAAACGTTAGCTGGGTGGTTCTTCTTTTCGACCGACAATAGCCTGTCCTTCGTCTTACTACGGCATCTCATTTGAGTAATGATTTTACGGTTTTATAATGTTCGAAAATGAACGTCCATATTATTTTATTAATTAGTATTATTTAGTTTCTCTAACTAGCATTTTTTTTAAACGTATTTTTATCGTAGAAGTCCGTGACAGAGTGGTAAACCAAAATGTAGTCCCCACTGAAAGAGTCCACTTTGTCACATATTTTTTTTAAAAACCAACCGTAAACAAATATGTTGTCGCGAAGCCACTTCTGATCACTCTCGTGGCCGCGAATGAGTACCTATAGCACTCTAGTTTAGGTGAATGTATTAGCACATATGCATCTATAAACATACTCTAACAACTTGCGGAATCCTTTATATATCTGACATATGGGCTGCCGCCTCGTGCGTACCAGCTCCATATGAGGTGTGGGGACCTTTGTCCCCGAGAATGTCCTCCAACCTCCCCTTATAGACATCCCTAACCACACAACTGATACTGTTCCAATCCACACGCTACTGATCCAGTTATAATCACCCGGGTGCACCCCTGATTGATACTGATATGGACTGAGGCTGAGACTACCGAACCTGAGACGCTGTTGTTACACTTGTTACTAATCCTCTAACACTAAAGAACTCCACACTAAGAACCGTGTTATCGCATGTCCGTGATCTGAAGGAAAACCTTATTCATATACATGATAAACCGTTACGCCTCTCAAAGAGAATAAGACATGTAGCCGCACATAAATACATCACATCATAAACAGTCATCGTCCGACCTGTGTAAATGATACCAAATCGTAACAATATCATAGGATGCATCGAAAGTGATTATGGAAAGAGCTCACCCAGGTTTTCCTCCAAATTTAACACTACAAATCTGCACGTAACTGTTCGTTCACAATCTAGCTGTCAGGAACTCAAACTCCTCGTCTACCCGTCCATTATAAACATGATTTCTTGTAGGTGTTGCTACATGAAATAAATCGGCTGTTTGAGACATCATTATTAACATCGTCATAAATGTAAGTATACTATCGTGAATCATGACTATTCACGACATATGTATATTGGCCGGAAAGGAAACTTTAATTAGTGTTAATGAAGAAACCAATGCATGTTTTTTAATCGCACTTCAAAATCACAATTTTCGATAGTTCAAAAACCAAAAAAAAAGGAAAACCTCGGTTCATTGTCGGTAAAAAAGAAGAACGACCCAGCTGCCAGATTTTGTGGCCATTTTTAAACACGGAATTTCGTATAGACAACATATCTACCTCTTTTTTATTTATACTACATCATTGGTAGGCAATATAGCAATGTCATCCAAACTAAACAAAAAGTGTGCAAAATTTAGCTCATAACTGCTTTGAAATTCCGTTGCAAGATTTGACCCGTACAAACATACATTATGTATTTATGACATGGCAAGATTTGCAAGTTAACCTTTTTAAGACCAATGACTCGCATACGCGTGTCACGTCATCCGGTCATGCCTCGTACGAGCAATTTCCGATACGAAGTGGAAAAGTTCTGCTACATGAACTTTTTTCAGTTTTTCTTACACAGAATCGTTGATATACTTACCTACTATCGATCCTTATACAAGAAAAAAATTGTTCCAGATTCTACTATGTAAGTTTTTTCTTCAGTGCGTCACGAACATATAAAAAAAAACTGCATACAAAAATGTGACGATGTGGAATGGAATATTTGGGATACTTTTTTTCTTGTATGAGTATCGAGAGTATCAACGATTCTGAATAATTTTTTAAATTAATAAGGTAAAATTATAATAATAAATTCATTTATTTCCAGACAACATGGGTCCACAATTCACATAAAAATAAAATTAAAATCAAGTTAAATTAAAATACACATCAAAAAAAATAAGAAGAACCCAAAAAATCGAAATCTGAAATAAAAGTTCATGTAGACTTTTTTTGAAAAACGCTCAATACCTACTTACCGTTACCTCGAATGGGTTAAATAAACACATTCAGTGCCAAAGATTTCGTAGCTAGCTCGAAAATCATAAATATGTATATATATTTTCCCTAGGGGCTAAATGTACTACTTTAGCCCCGCTTATTAAGCCTAATATGACACACTTTTCGAGCATGAGATGTGATAAATATTGTAAAAGCAAGAACAGCAGCCTATATACGTCCCACTGTTTAGCGCAGGAGCTCATAGATGAGAGCCGAGAGGGAACGGGCAGTAGTCGTAGTAGCCAGAGGCGGATTAAATGTCGAGAGCGCCCAAAGGCAAGCACCTCACCGGCGTCCCTCTAGCGGACATAGATTAAAAATTATTACGAAAAAAAAGCGCGTCCCGTTGGAACCCCGCGCCCTTAGGCACGTGCCTAGTTTGCCTATATGGATAATCCGCCTGTGGTAGTAGCGTAAAAAGCAATTCGCTACGTTTCCTCCCTTGGGTCTGTGCGCGGGTGACCTTATTTGCGACGTCGCGAGTGTCATCTAGCGGGCGGGGCGGCGCGCCGCCCGCCTGGCACTGCTCACTTACCGCCATCGCCAAGACGTAGCGTTAGCAGAACCAACGCAAACGTATCGACATCCTGAAGCCACTTCACACTGCGGATTCGTCCGCCGATTTGTCGCTGACCGATTTGTCGGCCTATTTGTATGGGCACTCCCCTACGTCCCGCGGCTCGTGTAGGTAAATTTTCCTGTAGAAAGTGTGGTCTTTAGACTTTCCTGTAGTCCACATTGCTTGACTACAGAGTCCCGTTTCAGGAATCTACAGGTTGCAATTTTACAAGTCTAAGGTGTCAACAATGAGGCTTGCCCAACAACGACTGGCCATTTGACCTGTAAAATTGTAACTTGTATCTTCGTTACATTGGCCACAAGATATGGATATTGGGGGTGTTATATACGAGTCTACATTTTAATTAAAAACGACTAAAGACTATTGGATGATAAAATTTTCAGTGGGTAGGCGAAAATGTACATGTAATTTTAGTGTATCTCCATTAGTTCATATTTATTTAGAGCATTACCAAATCTAAGACAATATTGGCACCAGTTACTTCCAACATCCCAGCTTCTTGAGGACGCGGCGCGCGGATATATGGTCTTAGACACAAAAATAAAATTCCCGCATCTTTCAGTGCTAAAATTCAAAACGCTTAGTTAAAAGGTTTAGGCACAAGCACAACCTACTATCCAAATCCAATTTACACAACCTCCCTTAATTTTCCCCAACAATTACCAAAACCGCTTCTTGTGTTAACCCTACAGTCTATTTTTACCTTAACGTATCCAAAGTCGGCTCGTTACAAAGGAGACATCCCTCCATAAAGCGCTATTGGCTCGCGTTTGCCTTACTGACTTTCCTATCAATCGGCTCCCAACCGGCCTCCGAACAAGTCATGACTTGAAATGGACCAAGCAGGACCTTCGTCGTCCCACCAGGACCCTCGCTTCGACTTCATAGGGTCCTACGCTGTTAAATCCTTAAAACTAAAGCCTGAAAAATGGATGAGGGTGCTTACTGTAGAAGAGCACAGGTCCACGTTAAGAGACTTCGTGGACAAGCCATTTCCGGTGCTGCTGGTGGTTGTCTTGACCCATGCTGCTCAGCTGGTTCCGGTGATCTCGTTCCCTTGTTATTTGAAGAATAAAGCGGTGTATTATGTCAAGAAGAAACCGGATGTAGTACCGAAGGAAAACTGCTCTGAAATGATAATCTTTGGTAAGTGTTTTTACGTTTGAAAGCTAGGATACGCGCATCGCCGATCCTTTATTGATTTTAGGATTCGTTGAGTATTTATCTAGAGATAAATGTAGTCCAGCGTATTCTCGGGAGCACTGGCTACATTAATCACCACCAGGAAACAACACCACACACCTCGTCTACATAGCTAATTTGGAGTTGTAGTGAAACAGTTAGTAGGTACCGTATTGAGGAAATGGTAATGGGACTAAAATAATCTGGGAAATTTCAGCCCAACTAAAGATTCGAAAGAAAAATACCAGATACCTACCTACCTTTAAAAGTTTTTATTTTTGCTTTTGTTAAAAGGCAATAATAACCTAAGATAAAATTAGGACCAATATACAATGCAATAAAAATACTCTACCATACGCTAGGCAGCTGGTTTTTATAAGTAGGTTAACTACTAGGTTACATATTTACAGTACTAACACGTCATAAATTTTCCAGGGGATCTGGCCCCAAGGTTAATAGATGAATTAGCCTCTCTAGTCGATGAGGTATTCGTTCCTCTATTGTCGAACCCTCTCAACCACGAGGGCTGGCCTCTTGTGGTCTCCCAGGATATTCTCAAGCAGATACATAGCCTGAAGAGTACAGTTTATGAGGTAAGAATACAATTACAAATAAAAACCGGATCTGTAGAATCTATCTCGGAATCTTTTTCAACAAAGGCTGTAGTACGACACGACGAGTTCAGACCAAGCAAAGAACGTGCATTTTGGGGGTGTTTCCCGTTCCTCCGATTGGTCGACCGGTTAATCGGTCCAATGGCATTTCTTTTCCCTTTTAACCGACGGGTGTTTCCAAAGGTCAATCGGCCGAATGGGATTTCTTTAACACCCTTTCCCATTTGTTAGATTAGAATTGCGAACGAGAAAGAAGTCTTACTGAATCGATTGATCGGTCGAACAATCGGGCGAACGAGAAACACCCCATTTTGGTAAGATCGGTAAACATGTAAAATTAAATTGTAGCGGAATTTGAGTCCAATGGTCCAAATTAGGTTTCCTAATTTTGCCATGTGTTTCTGGGTTTTAGTTAAATATCAAAGTCGTGATATATTGGAAGCCTTCCTCAAAATCGGATTTTTATTGTTTTAAATTGCTTTCTCACCTACCCCTATCATATCTGACCTAAATTTCGTCCTGACTCTTTAAAACATTCCCCTGCTAATAGTCATTTTCAAACTAGGTCAAAGGCAAAGTCAACGGGCAAACCGTCCTACCCATGCCAGTGGGTGTAGAGTTAGTGTACGAGGCAGAAAAAGGTGTCCTTCGTGGCGAAGAAGTGGACCTGTACCTGAAGAGTGCTATTGAAGGAGTGGTCATTAAATGGGCACAGCAGATCAATGATGTGATGATGGATGATTCTTCGCAGGCGTTTGATAATGGACAGAATCCGGTGCCGACTGTCGGTTAGTTTTTGTTTGAAATAATAATTGAGGGACAACCTTACAAAAATCGACGTAGTTCCATATAGATAAATAAATTCTTAAATACATAGAAAACATACATACTAGAAGCAAATTTAATATTCGAGCTCATCACACAAATAAATGCCTTTACCGGGATTCAAACCCGGGATCGCTGGCTTCATAGGCAGGGTCACTATCAACTACCAAAGTGACATACATACAGTGATAATCTCGTAGAGAGACGCAGCTGTTTATTAGGATGAGAACTGTTAAATGTTTGTCAATGACATCGTCGTATTCGACAACACAATTCTCAGTTCACTGCTGCCTTGTAGGCATAACATCGTTTATCGGTAATCCTATACATTAGTCAATGAGTTACTTCAGCAGGACTTGAAATCACGTCTTCAGTGGCTACCGTCGAGACACGCACTAAATTTTTTCAAAAGCTATAATTTTAAACATGAGTAGTGTTTCTAATTATAATATATCCATCGCAAATATTGCTCATTCACTTTACACTGAACAAATTATTTTATATCTGTTTTTGCAATATCATCTTATTTCAAGGGTTTGAAACTGCAATTGTGGTACGGTATTGATTATTAATGTGTGAAGTCTTAAAATTATGGCGATTGTAAAATTTGATGACTGGAGTGGGTATCTTGGTGGTTCCGATGAACGCTTTTGAGTCGGACAGCTGGTGTTGATGTGTTTCAAGTCCAATACTTGTTTAATACTCGATTTTTGTATAGAGATTACAAAATTTATTAGCATAGCGCTTTTTCTTCAAGGGAAAGTTGTTCGCAAATAGTTATATTGAAACCTATAGAAAATTAATGTTTTTTTTTATTAAATAGAGCTAGCGTTTTGGAAATCCAGATTAAGCAATCTAAACTACATTTATGATCAACTTAGAGGTGATAGAGTTCGTTGCATGGCTGTTATTTTGGAGAAGACTACATCAGCATATTATCCGTGCTTTAGTAGGTTGTTCAAGAATATCGTTTCTGGTAAGTTTCTCTTTATTTTTACTTTTCCATATCATTTAATCTTCTTTACATCCATGGATATCAAACGGCCATTTTGGTCACTATATCGAGTAAACGGTCTTCATTAGTATTATATTTCATTCCAGCATTGGCAGAAGCTCAAGAAATAGATTTATATTTACGAACCTTAGTGAGGCATTTTCAAGGTCTAGAAGACACAGATTTCACAGAGTGCCAGCCTTTGTTCAGACCTCTCTTCCACGTCATTTGCATGATATGGAGAGACTCTAAATATTACTGCAGCTCTTCCAAACTCATGGTGCTTTTGAAACAGATTTGCAATCTGTTGATATATCAGGTTATTCACAAATTTCTTTCGACGAATATTATTTTTTAGATTGGCAATCAATTTTATTCTTCATAACATAACTTTTGGTGTTTTAGGCTAAGAAATGCTTAGATCCAAGCACGCTATTTCACAGTGATATTGATGAAGCAACACAACGCATACAAGTTACGATAAACATACTTAAGAAGTTTCGGAGCACCTTTGAATATTTTAAAGACAACTTATCAAAATATTTCGTGGACAGAACTGTCATACCATGGACATTCCACCCAAATGCGGTCTTCGAGAGGATGAATAGATTTTTAACCAGATTAAATACTATACAATGGTTCTTCAAAACCGTCACGGAGTTTAATAAGCTGGAAAAAATAGAAATAGGTGGTATGAAAGGCAGAGTTCTTAGTGGACAAATAAGAGAAATTTCAGCAGAATTTGATTCATATTTCCATGGGTTTGCTTCCAAATCATATGATGTCTTAGATCCTGATGATAATAAGTTTGATGAAGATTTTAAAGAATTTCAAGATAATATTGTTGATTTAGATTTGAAGCTTTCCACAGTTCTAGTCGAGTCGTTTGACAGCTGTTCCAATTTAGAATCTGTTTTCAAGGTATTGAATTAGATGTAGAAAATATTGATCAAAGAAATGGTTGATGATCTTTTCAAACATTCCATGTTTTTTTTAGCTAATCGATATCATAGGGTCAATTCTGGATCGTCCTTTGATAAAGAACGAATTTACGGCAAAATATTGCGAAATACTAGTAATGCTTGAAAAGGAAATAGTAATTTGCGAAGTAAGTATTCAGTGCATATTGGAAGAGTAAGTAAGAATGGCTATTTTGACTGTATTTTATATTTCTAGGACCTGTTTAAAGAGCAAAGCCATCGCCTCCAAAAGTACGGGCATATGGAGGTGGATGCCTACCTCCCCCCCGTGGCAGGGGGTCTCCTGTACATGTCGACGTTAGCAGCACGGATCACGAAGCCTATAGCCTGCTTTCGCAATTTGCCGCACCCGTAAGTCATCGGGGTGGGGCAAATTGCGAAAGCTGATTATCTGGCTTTAACTCTTCTGTTTCATATATTCCATTACTGTGAGACGTCTTTACATTATATCGTAGAATTTATTTTCACAGTACACTAGCTTTAAGTAGCAAATTTTGATTAAGTACGTAGGTTCTTTCTATATTTTGCACTATCGATATTTTTGTAAAAATACACGTAAGGTAGTTTTCACTTTAGCGATATTGAAGTAAATTTTCTCGCACGTAGGATAAAGGGTACGGATGAAGCCATGAAGCTTTTTGCGAGGTATGATAAACTTATTGAAGAAATTAATGAATTTAAGAAGAAATACTTCAATGATTGGACCGTGTCTGTACCGAAAATTATTGAACAAAAAACGAAGAATATGATATTAGCACGGCATGGTTCCGATCTTGTTTTGAATTTTAGTCCAATGGTAAGAATAAAACATCAACTGAAGATTAATCATCAAAATAAAATATTTTACCAATAATGGACGTCAAATTTTGTTTTATAAGGTTCTGGACATTCTAAAGGAGGTACATCATTTACGGACCAATCCGGACACTAAAGACTTACTTCCCAAAGAAAGTTTAGAATTGTTTGAGAAACAAGAAACATACAGACAGTATCGAATAAATCTTGGAATAACAATAGATTGGTACAATCAGATAAGAAAGAATAGTCAAAAAGTTGAATTCGATTTGGTTGAAAGTGAAATAAAAGCAATCGATTTAAGAATAGACATGGCACAAAATGAACTTAACTGGAATTCTCAAGGTAAAGTACGGATAGGTAAATAAGTAATAATGATTTACAGATATTCAGAGTTTAACCATCTATGTATTTTTATACCCCTAATTGAATTTTGGTTTTAGATTTATGGAATTATTTGCAAGAGTTACACACATTAGTGGGTAGTTTGTATCAGAGAATGTCTAAAATACAAGATAACCTAGTAGAAATAAAAGCTGTTATGAGCACGTGGTCATCACAACCACTATTTGAGAGAAAAGAAGGCAAAAAGGTATTCATTCATACAAATATGTTTCTGAAAGATGTACGAAGCTTTTTAATACAGTAACATTCACATACATCTATTTTGTAGGACACGTTACTAAATCTTGATGATCGTCAAGAGAGAATTAGCAAACGCTACAGTGACATTATATCAACAGCAGATCGAATTAGCGAATTACTGAAAGAAAATATGGAACTATTTAATATGCAGGATAATCAGGATAGTGAGATATGGCTTAATTATGTAGAATTTATCGATAATTTGTTCGAGGAGTCATTGTTTAAAACAATCGCTATCAGGTCAGTAACTAAGAAAAGTAATTATCACAAATTGTAAGCTAATATTCAATTTTAATGATTGTTATACTTTCAGTATGGGCTACATAACCGAGCATATGGAACCTAAAAACAAACTATCGCCACTTTTTGAGGCTCAGCTAGAGTTACTTGAACCGGATATGGTATTTAATCCTAGTTTAGATCCAAATGAGAAAAAAGGGTTTACGGCATTGATAATGGGCCTCATCAACGACATATTAAAAATGACTACCTTGATAGAGAGAATATATCCTCAAAAAGAGGAATCTTATGAAGCACAAATAACCCGTAACTCGGATATAGTCGATATGAAGGATGATATTCTAAGTGGTATAGACAAGGTATCTAATTTATTATCATTATTATAAGAACGTTAATGTAGGTACTAATCAAATTATTATATTGACTAATATAATAATCTAAAAAGACAAGTGAAATCTTAATATGAAAAATGCATAAATAAAAGACACGAGTATTTACGGTAGCAATAAATATTTTTAGGTTATTGAAGATGCAAATGAATTCTGCAAAACATTCGAAAACTATGCCTTCTTGTGGTTGGAAGAAAGAGACGCGGTCATGGAAATATTCCTCACTTATGGAAGAATACTTACCCCTGACGAGGCTGACAAAATCGGCTCTGAGGATAAAGATGTCGTTCCACCTAAGCCTTGTGCCCCTAAAATGGAAGGTTTTAGGGAGCAGATTGATCATTACGAAAATCTTTTTATGGATATCGAAGATATTGAATCGTATAAAGTATTTAATTATTGGTTTCAGGTAAACATGTTTTAATTATTTATACATTCCAAATCTCCGTCATTATACTTCTCATAATACGCCTCTTTGTCATAATACGTTTCGATTATAGGTTGACGTCAGACCATTTCGTCAAGCTTTGCTTAACACTGTTAGGAAATGGGGCAACATGTATAAAGAGCATTTAGTGAATAACGTCACGACAAGTCTAAGCGACCTTGGAAATTTCATTCGTGAAGCCGACGAAGGTAAATAAACGCGATTATAAATAATAAAATACGTTTAATTCAGACCATTCGATCCATATTGGGTTAGTTACAAAGGTACTTACATATTATGTTAGTCGATACCTTAACTAAAGAAAACAAAACAATAAAACAATAGGGGGCTGCATTGGAAGGATATACAAGACCTATCGAGGATTGTACTCTCCTATTTGTCCCTTCCAATCGCAACCCACACCCAATATTTCGTGAGCGGCCAATCGAGGCGCTCTGCCAACACTCTCAGCAGGCTGTTGCCGCTACCACGCACGCGGTTCAGTAGCGAGGCTATCCTTTTTCGCCTGATGGCAAAAAAGTCGTCCGTTCTGGCCTCGGCGAACATGCCGGACGCACTGCAGTGCCTCGGTAGCCGCAACAGCATCCTAAGAACATTATTATACGTACTCTCAATGCACTGAATGCCCTTTGTGTGAATCTCGCCCACAGGCTGCACGTGTAAAATGTCTGACAATATGACTTAATTGCAAATAATCTACTACTACTAATTAGTACTCATTTAAAATCTAAAATAATAGAAGTTTGTAAAGAAATGCTTGACATTTTAATGCCAGGCTTACTTCAGCCGGTTCCAGAGGGAAATTACGAGGCTCTGGTAACAGTCATGGGATATTTAATGAATGTGAAAGATCGTGCAGTCACTACTGATGATATGTTCCATCCTTTAACTGAAACTATTGAACTACTCAAGTTTTACGACATGGATATTCCGGAAGAAGTCAATGTACTACTACAGGTAAATACGAATACTTAAATTGAGAATGGTTTGGATGTATTTTTGAAATGATATTTGTGCGTCATTTCGATGGCATATTCTGACTTAGATTTTGCCCAAAATAACTATGAATTACGAAACACCTTTTAATTTAAACTTGAAAGGTACATAAGGCACCAGTTATATCTTTAAAGTTAAGCAGCAAAGAGATACTGAAATTATTCGTGTCATCGAAATGACACGCTCATGACGGTGATATGACGGCTGTATTAAAAAGTGCGATTGGTTCAAGGGATTATAACATTTACCAATTCGATTTCTGTGGGATATGAAACACCTTTGCATTCGAATTTGAAAGGTATATACCGAGGTATAGGTACCGGTTAAAAGTCTATAACCTAGTTTAGTAGCAAAATGCCACTAAAATTACTTTCTCACTTCTCATACTCGAAAAGTGTGTCATATTAGGCTTAGCAACTCGGGCTGAAGTAGTACATTTAGCCCCTAGGGAAAATATGTATACATATTTATGATTTTTAAAATATCTAATTTGACCAATCAAAACACTTCACTGTATTAAATCCACCAATCACAACTCTTTCAAAGAACATTTGTACTTGATATCAACTAACCAGATTACAGCTAATATTAAAAACAACCAATCAGAAAACAGAATTAATTTCAAATATCAGGTGTTTTTAGTCCCTAATTCACAATAACTAAAACAAAAAACGCCTCTGGCCGTCAACGACGCGCCTGTAGACGGTCAGGCTGCTAATACACGGTGATTAAATACTGATGATCCACTATTAACATGCAATGAGAAAGAGACAGCGCGTGGATCGCGTGATAATACTTCACGTGATAACGCCTCACAGGCGTTTATTCGTGGTGTCAATATTTTGTATCTGTGTCAAAGCAGTTTAGTTTAAAAACAACATGCAGCTAAATTAACAATCTCTTCGCCGTGGAATTTGTTATTGATTGTGGATGGATGATCTTTGTTTTACTATTTTCTCGCAGTCGAAGTAAAAAGTAGAGTGTATAACTCGGGTCTAAAAGCCATATTACCCCTCGAAATATTTTCCCTCACTTCGCTCGGGAAAATAACCATCTCGTGGTAATATGGCTTATTTTAGCCCCTTGTCATACAATTTACTATTGCCATCGAGCTGACGCTCATGGCAGCAAAAGACGGCTGTGTAGAAAAATTATCCATGGAAATTACTTCTTAGAGGACGACAATGTATCGCTGGAGCATACCCGCTTAAAAACGCACAGCTGTACGTCCGCTCACTTCAATGCATAAGTACAAATTACTGATATACTTTCTCGTAACATTGCAAACATGGCGTCAGTACCTTCGGTCAATCAGATATTTGCAGCGTAGTATCGCGAAATCGTTTACAGGGTAAACATGTGACAAAGACATAAGTTATTAACTAGCCGATCGTCTTGTTAATAACTTATTATTTATACTAACTAATAAACGTTGTAATGCGTAATTAAATTATCTTTTTAATGACACGTATAGTATTTTTAATAAGTTGTTAAGAAGTGATGTTGTGCTTAATTGTTTGGAGGAATCCGCTAATGTGACATGCCTCACAGAGTTCATGTACGCTGTTATATAAACATGAAGGTTTTTTCTAGGCTTTGTTTATAACTATGTTTAAAATTATGTTATTCCTGACCATATTTTTAAGTCATCAACGCGTAAAAAAAAAGATGTATTTTTGTGACTGATGTAACTGGCTTGTGACACTTAAAAGTTACTTGACAAATCCACCCTTTTAATGCTAACAGGTCGATTACTGAGAGAATTCATTTTACAGGAATTACCAGAGCAATGGCAAACAACAAAGAAGCTAGCTTTAACTGTGAAGCAGCAGGTGGCTCCGCTGCAAGCAGCGGAAGTATCCGGAATAAGGAAGAAAATAGCAACCTTCGACAGTCACGTGACCTACTACAGAGAAGTGTTCAAGCGATACGAAGTAGGTTGATGGTGTAGTTGATAGTTATTAAACTATTAGGTCAAACAGTTTTGATGCCATTTCATTTTTAGTTTTTCAAATACGAATGTGAAGACCCATATGCAGTGATGTCTAAAGTTGATTATGAGTTGTTGAATCTGGAAGACGATATGAAAGGTATACAAGAGTCGGGTTCGCTGTTTGAGGTCAATGTTCCTGAATTCAAATTCCTAAAACAGTGCAGGAAGGAATTAAGAATGCTCAAGGTAAGGACTTAGTATTTTGTTTTGAGTTACGCTGTCTGCGTTTGGTTTATTTTTCTAAATGATTATGATGATATGGTTATAAGTCTGCCTCATTCGGGGCATAAATAGAACTCCCAGAAGATCTTTCTTGTCGAGACCAGGCTTTTTTAAATATTTTATTAATTAATTTCTACAGCAACTTTGGGATTACGTCTTCATAGTAAGAACCAGTATAGACGATTGGAAAACTACGCCATGGCGTAAAATCGATGTTGAAAATATGGATATTGAATGTAAAAAGTTTGCCAAAGAAATAAGGTTGCTAGATAAGGAAATGAGAAGGTCGGTATTGGTCGATGGAAGACTGAATATTAATAAAACTATGTTCTCGGTGATTCAATGACAAATGTTAATTTTAGTTGGGATACCTATATAAATTTAGAAGCAACTGTAAAGAACATGCTTACATCCCTGAGAGCAGTCGGTGAACTGCAGAATCCGGCGATTAGGGAAAGGCATTGGGACCAACTCATGAGAAGTACTAAGGTAAATAAGGTGGTGATAAATCAAAATATGATACCATGGATCCAAAGTTCGTTATTGTACTTTATGTATATAATGTCAATGTAAATAATGCCATTTAGCTCCATAGCCAATGGAACGCACACGAAACTCGATTGGATGATATGGGTGTGAATATTTTTGATGTTATGCATTTTGCATGGATTGATGTTGTACCAGCACATTGCTTTTGTTACGACGAAATTGTCACTGAATTATTTCATATTGGCTGGACATTCTTGTCGCATAATTTGCCTGGAGGGAATGTTGAAACTGAAACATGTTGATAGAATGTAACGAATGCTCGCGAATGTAAATATGTTTATGATCCACAGAGTTTAGCTGCATTGCCACCTGAAATCACTGTAAGTACTTCAATACCACAAGGGACAAGCTATGACAAAGTTTCGGCATGCAATACTCTATGTCCTTCTTTTCTGAAACAAAGCATTTGCATGTATTCGTATTTATTGTAGTGTATTTTACATGATAAATCATATAGCACTAGATCATATGTAAATTATTCATAGCTTTGCTTAATACGTGATTATTAACTCCTTTTTGTTCGTTTTCATCTGTGGTGTCGTTATTGTGGTGTTGTTAAATTTTAGGCCAGGTTTATGTGCTATCATTTTAGTGTGTCAGTGTAGGATTGTCATTTGTCTTTGGTCTCATAATTTCAACATCTGGTTTGGTGTTAGATTGTGTGTGTTATGTAGGTATGTACAGACATTATACTAAAACCCTTTGAATCATCTAGGTAAGGATCGTTATGGATGCTAATACAACCTTAGCAGACTTATTAGCATTAAATTTGCACGAATGCGAAGAAGAAGTTAAAAATATAGTAGATAAAGCAGTCAAAGAGATGTCAATGGAGAAAACACTTAAAGATTTGAATACTACGTGGAGTGGGATGGAATTTGAACAAGAAGTTCACAAAAGAACAGGCTGCATTCTCTTGAGGGCAAGTGAAGAGCTGATTGAGACATTAGAAGAAAATCAGGTAGCCAGAGTAAAACGACAAGAAAAAAAACCACGTTAA
Source organism: Epinotia nisella (assembly GCA_932294315.1). Taxonomy (NCBI): domain Eukaryota; kingdom Metazoa; phylum Arthropoda; class Insecta; order Lepidoptera; family Tortricidae; genus Epinotia; species Epinotia nisella. The sequence continues at coordinate 23,506,992 of OW028676.1, forward strand.
TAAAGAGTATAAATTGTTGACAATAAACTACTTCCAGGTACAACTTCAAAATCTCATCACATCAAAATTTATAGCTCATTTCTTAGAAGAAGTATCAGGGTGGCAACAGAAGCTGTCGATTGCTGATCAAGTGATCACGGTCTGGTTTGAAGTTCAGCGCACATGGACTCACTTAGAGAGTATTTTCATGAGCTCAGAGGATATCAGGAAACAGTTGCCTGATGATTCTGCCAGATTTGATAGGATTGACACTGAATTTAAGGTAAGTTATTGAAAATGTAAAGGAAATAAGCTGCAAACATTTGATATCAAACATATTGGAGATTTTGATATTTTTTAGATCTTGTCAACTGCCATGTCAAAAACACCAAACGTTGTGAAAGGTACTAATAAGGAAGGATTAGTTGCAAAACTGGACGGTCTACAGAGTGACCTTATCATCTGTGAAAAAGCTCTTGCGGAGTATCTGGAGACTAAAAGACTGGCGTTCCCAAGGTTCTATTTTGTGTCATCTGCAGATTTGTTAGACATCTTATCTAATGGAAACCAGGCTGATATGGTTATAAGGTAAAATACATTTACATAATGTTTAAGGAAACATCTCCAAAATCATGCATTTAAATTAATTTAGAAGTTTTTAATCTGGAATGTTTTCAGGCATTTGACAAAACTTTTTGATTCCATCGCCAAATTGAAATTTACTGAAGCAGCCGACAAACCTGGTAAAACAGCTGCTGGAATGATAGCGAAAGACGGCGAATATGTCCCGTTTCATGGAAACTGCGATTGTACTGGACCTGTAAGAACATTTAAAATACATAGATCATTTGAGTTGGTCTTTGTCAGTTTTAGCCAATTACCAATTTAATAATCATTTATTTGTAGGTAGAAGTTTGGCTCAACAGGCTGCAGGATATCATGCGTACCACCATTCGAAACTACTTCGGTGAGGGGATGGTTTCTTACGAAGAGAAACCAAGAGAACAATGGCTATTTGATTTCATGGCTCAAGTGTCACTATGCGGATCACAAATCTGGTGGACCACCGAAGTCAACATGGCGTTTTCTAGACTTGAAGAAGGTTACGACAACGCATTAAAAGACTATTTCAAAAAACAAGTTGCTCAGCTCAGTACATTAATTACACTCTTAATAGGAGAGCTGACGAAGCAGGATCGTCAGAAAATTATGACTATTTGTACTATCGATGTACATTCAAGAGACGTAGTTAGCAAGATGATACAAGGGAAAGTAGAGGCTGGATCAGCGTTCCAATGGCAGTCGCAACTACGTCACAGGTCTCAATCGTAGTAGAGCATCATCATTGTCATCCACTTCAGGTTCATGTTCATTTTCACATCGTCTCAGCTTTACTTTTTCCGTATAGCTAGTTTTGTCATTTTCATCAATGATTTAAACCAATTCTTAAATTTTCATTAGTTTTCGATTTTTCTTGGTGTATGTTTTAACTATTTATATTTAATCGATATTTGTTTAAGGTGGGATGAAAAAGAGTATGACTGCTTCGCAAATATTTGCGATGCGCAATTCAGATACAGCTACGAGTATTTGGGAAATACTCCTAGGCTTGTGATCACACCACTGACTGATCGATGCTATATAACACTGACTCAGGTACCGTAATGCTTTTAATATTGAAGTTGCATAGGAGATTTTAAATTTTATAGTATCGTTTTGTTTTGGTTTTACAGTCCTTACATTTGATAATGGGAGGGGGCCCAGCTGGGCCAGCTGGTACTGGGAAAACAGAAACTACTAAGGATTTGGGAAGGGCATTGGGTATTATGGTGTATGTGTTCAACTGCTCAGAACAAATGGACTACCAGGTAAATAATAAATAAAAACACTAGCTGATTTGGGTTACTGTTGACTTGTTGAGTACATAACGCAAAAGTATATTTGTTTCAGTCTTGCGGAAATATTTACAAAGGATTAGCTCAAACTGGAGCTTGGGGTTGTTTTGACGAGTTTAACAGGATATCTGTTGAAGTACTATCGGTAGTGGCTGTGCAAGTTAAATCAGTCCAAGATGCTATACGGTAAATTCAAAATGTTTCACATCATTTCGATGGTTGCAAATAATATGATAGGACCATACTTACTATGATTTTTTCGCAGGGATAAAAAAGAGAAATTCAACTTTATGGGTGAAATAATTGCATTAGTCCCATCTGTTGGCATCTTCATAACCATGAATCCTGGTTACGCCGGTAGAACGGAGCTGCCTGAAAACTTAAAGGCTCTTTTTAGACCCTGCGCCATGGTAGTTCCAGATTTTGAACTTATCTGTGAAATTATGTTGGTCGCTGAAGGGTTCCAAGATGCTAGAGTGTTAGCGCGTAAATTCATCACTTTGTATACTTTGTGTAAAGAATTGCTTTCGAAACAAGATCATTACGATTGGGGTTTGAGGGCAATCAAATCTGTGTTAGTGGTTGCTGGGTCTTTAAAGGTTAGTGAAGTTCTTGTTTTTATTTTGAACTTTTACGTTGTCAATCAAGTTATTTCCTTATAAATTGTTATGTAATAGAGAGGAGACCCTGGAAGACCTGAAGAAGAAGTATTGATGAGAGCTCTTCGTGACTTCAATATCCCGAAAATAGTAACAGACGACATGCCTGTATTTATGGGGCTCATTGGAGATTTATTTCCTGCTCTTGAAGTACCGAGAAAACGCGACTTAGAATTTGAAAGGACCGTTAAACAAGCCGCTATGGACTTATCACTACAACCAGAAGACAACTTTATACTAAAAGTGGTGCAACTTGAAGAGTTGTTAGAGGTGCGACATTCTGTCTTTATTATAGGCAATGCTGGTACAGGAAAAACTCAAGTATGGAAATCATTGTTCAAAACTTACCAAAATCTTAAAAAGAAACCTCTTTTTAACGATTTAAATCCTAAAGCAGTTACTAATGACGAACTTTTCGGTATTATTAATCCAGCTACTAGAGAGTGGAAAGATGGTCTTTTTTCTGTTATAATGAGAGATCAAGCTAATATTGCTGGTGAAAACCCGAAATGGATAGTCTTAGACGGCGATATAGATCCCATGTGGATCGAGTCTTTGAATACCGTTATGGATGATAACAAAATTTTGACGCTAGCAAGTAATGAACGAATAGCGCTTACTCCTACAATGAGATTGATGTTTGAGATTTCAAATCTTCGTACGGCGACTCCAGCTACTGTCTCCAGAGCTGGTATTCTGTATATCAATCCACAGGATTTGGGATGGAATCCGTAAGTACTGTGATGAAAAAATTTGTACTATTAAAATCAAATATTTTGACTTAAATTCTTTGGACAAAACAAATGAGTGTTTATTTCAGATATGTTACAAGTTGGATAGAGACACGAAAAATACCAACTGAAAAGTCCAACCTGGTCATGCTTTTTGATAAATACATTCCACCGTGTTTAGAAACAATCAGAAACAGATTCAAGAAGATAACTCCCATAGCAGAAATGGCGCATATACAAATGTTGTGCCATCTCCTCAACTGTTTACTGGTGCCTGAAAATACACCGGCTGATTGTTCAAAAGACTTACATGATATGTATTTCGTATTTGCTTGTGTTTGGGCTTTTGGATCAGCGATGTTTCAGGATACAGCTATTGACTATAGAGTTGGTATGTGTTACTTTGCATTGGGTATTTTTGGCACACAATTTAAAATATATAATACTTGATTCACGTTTGTGTATATTTTTGTTAAAGAATTTACTAAATGGTGGGTGAATGAATTTAAAAACGTGAAGTTTCCTGCCGGTGGCACAGTTTTCGATTACTATATCGATACTGAAACCAAACAGTTTATGCTATGGACTGAAAAGGTTCCCAAGTTTGAATTGGATTCTGATATACCACTGCAGGTAAGGATGCTCCATTCTCAACTAGTGACACCCAAATCTGAAGAGAATGGAAAATTTTAATAACTAAACCTAATTATTTTAGGCGGTATTGGTGCCAACAGCAGAAACCGTTAGAATAAGGTACTTCCTGGATTTACTCATGAAGAACAAACATCCAGTCATGCTGGTCGGTGGTGCAGGTTGTGGCAAAACGGTTTTGGTCAACGAAAAACTACAAGGGTAAATATGTTCCACAACATCAATAATAATCAATAATTTAGTTAAAAAATTGTTTCATATCTTGGATGTTATTTTTCAGCCTTTCAGAAAACTATGCTATCCAATCGGTGCCATTTAATTTTTATACTTCTTCCGAGATGCTACAAAAGGTCCTAGAAAAACCATTGGAGAAAAAAGCAGGCCGTAACTATGGTCCGCCGGGAAGCAAAACTCTTGTTTACTTCATAGATGACATGAATATGCCTGAAGTAGACGCTTACGGGACAGTGCAGCCCCACACAATCATCAGGCAACATTTAGACTACAACCATTGGTACGACAGAACAAAACTGTCTCTCAAAGACATCCACAATACTCAATACGTATCCTGCATGAATCCAACCTCAGGCAGTTTTACCATCAACCCAAGGTTGCAGAGACATTTCTGCGTTTTTGCTATTAGTTTCCCGAACACAGAAGCTCTAAATAATATTTACCATTCAATTTTGAGTCAACATGTTACTAATCCTGAATTAAGAATCATTGCGCCAATTGCCAAACTGTCAAGTAAGTTACCACAACAACTTATTTTGTTCTAATTTGATTTAACTTTGATATCACAATTTATGTTACGTTAATAATGCTTTTTTTTTAACGCCATGTTTTGTATCGACGATATTGATGATAAATTGTTTTTTGCTTCAGATAATGTTGTAACTGCGTCTATAGCTCTTCACAATAAAGTTTCTCAAGTGTTTCTACCAACTGCTATAAAATTCCATTATATATTTAATTTGAGGGACTTGTCGAACATATTTCAGGTAAGATAAAAGCATTGCTGATGATACCCTGAAAATACAATTTTATTTACAATGTGTTATTGCAATTGAACTTAAATGTTACAATTTATTTTTACCTGTGTTTCCAGGGTCTACTATTCAGTTCCAATGAATGTCTGGAATCTACATCAGACTTAATTCGCCTCTGGATGCATGAGACCCATCGTGTCTACGGAGACAAACTTACAGAAGAAAAAGATATTGACGCTTTTTTAAAGATGCAGGTTGATATTTGCAAGAAAAACTTTGAGGCAAGTTTTCGTTTTATTGACGTGTGTAAACATATTGTTAAAAAATCATTAAATATTATAGTTTTTTGTAGGAAATAGATGAAGGTGTCGTATTCGAGAGGCCCAACATCTTTTGCCACTTTGCTGGAGGTATAGGCGAGCCGAAGTACATGTCTGTTGGCAGCTGGGAGAAACTGAACAAACTACTGACGGAAGCAATGGCGAGCTACAACGATCTTATAGCTGCTATGAATTTGGTTCTGTTTGAAGATGCTATGATGCATATTTGCAGGTAACTATGGAACAATAGTAAACAAAAGAAACTACGGGTGGTAGAAGTATTTGTTTTTTTTGTACCACGTCGGTGGCAAACGTGCTTACGGATCAAGCCTTATGGCACGCAATTAACGTAGCCTATGGATGCTTGCAACTCAAGGGGGCCACGCGATCCTTAAGAATTTATACACTCCTTTCTTGAAGAAAGCCATACTGTAATCCCTCGGCAAAACCTCGGCAGGGGTAGCTCATTCCACAACCGGAGCGTTCGAGGGTCTCAGAAATCATTCCGTACGACAATTTAGGTTTTAGGATGTGAGGATGAATCCCCTGCCGACGGCAAGCGTAAAATAATTGAAGTAAAATCGAAAAGTGATAAATTTCTATACTTTTAGGATTAATCGTATCCTGGAGAGTCCAAGAGGAAGTGCTTTATTAGTTGGTGTGGGCGGTTCTGGGAAACAATCACTGTCACGCCTAGCTGCCTTTATATCAAGTTTAGAAGTTATACAGATTCAACTGAAGAAAGGATACGGGGTTACAGATCTTAAGGTAAAACCAGTGTTTAAGACTGCTGCATCGGAAAATTTTGCGATATACAATTTGTTTACGATATGAAACATTTTTTTCTATCTTCAGAAAGAACTATCAAACCTATACATAAAAACTGGCCTCAAGAATGTGGGTATTATGTTCTTGATGACTGATGCTCAAGTGGCCAACGAGCAGTTTTTGGTGCTTATCAACGATATGCTGGCGTCTGGTGAAGTAGCTGATTTGTTCCCTGATGATGAAGTTGAAAATATACTTGCAGGTGTGAGGAATGAGGTTAGTACGAGTTTTAACTTTTATATTTTAAGCTATTCTTCTATTTCAATAGGAGACAATTAATAAGAGATGTACTGGAATTACACAATTGACAATATGTGTGTGTTATTGTATTGTTTCTCTCTGTAACTGCTTTGTTTGTGTGAGGTGTGCAATAAAGAATATTTGCATTGTATTGTATTGTATGTGCAGCCGCAATGACTGTCACAGTAAATGATTATTTGTGTGACAAAAGGAAATGTTTGTTCCTTTTGTCACACAAATAATCTTGTTTTTTATCTCTATATGTATCTGTATCTGTTTGAGTGACAATAAACATGTTCTTTATTTTCTTTTCTCTCAATATTATTTTATTGCCCAGGTAAAAGGAGCAGGTCTTCCGGATACAAGAGAAGTTTGCTGGAAATTCTTCATAGACCGAGTTCGCAAACAATTAAAAGTCGTGCTTTGCTTCTCTCCCGTGGGATCCACTTTGAGAGTACGATCTCGAAAGTTTCCTGCTTTGATCAATTGTACTTCCATCAACTGGTTTCATGAATGGCCTCAAGAAGCTCTTGTTTCAGTCGCTTTGCGGTTTTTAGAAGAACTAAGTGTATTACCGGTGAGATGACTGATATAACTCAATAATAATAATGTTTATAAATATATATAATAACAAAACATGTTTCCTGGAAGGATACGTAGAAATCACGAACTTCCATGCTATGATCCTACTTCTTTTGTTTCACTCATTTTTATGAAATTTTTACTTAATTCTCGTCGGTTTAGGGTACATACTGTTGTTAATAAATAATACATTGTATTGTAATTAAATATGAGTCTTTTTCCAGGTTGCTCTACGAGATTCAATTTCCAGATTCATGGCATATGTTCACACTTCAGTTAACACCATTTCTAAAGCGTATTTAGCAAATGAGAGGAGGTACAACTATACCACACCGAAGAGTTATCTTGAGCAAATCAGTTTGTATTCAAAATTAGTTTATAATAAAACAGATGAACTGCGAGCTAAGATTACCAGGTAACCTTACTATTTTTTTTAAATATACCTTATCAGCAAAGTTCGAAGTAGATGATTAATCTTTTATATGCTTTCAGATTAGAAAATGGGTTAGAAAAATTACGCAGTACAGCATGTCAAGTAGATGAGTTAAAAAAGAAATTAGCTGTTCAGGAAATCGAATTGCAGCAAAAAAATGAAGCCGCTGACAAACTTATAGAAAGAGTTGGCGTTGAGACAGCTAAAGTACAAAGCGAAAAAGCTCTAGGTAAATATTTTGACAGTATTAATAGTTCAACCCATACAATTTAGAAAAAATAACAAGGTTAATGTATGGTTTTTATTCTAGCCGATGAGGAGGAAGAAAAAGTTGCAGTTATTGCGGAAGAAGTATCTAAGAAACAAAAAGATTGCGAAGAAGATCTCATCAAAGCTGAACCTGCTCTCATAGCTGCACAAGAAGCTTTGAACACATTAAATAAAGCTAATCTTACTGAACTCAAGTCTTTCGGATCACCACCAGGAGCAGTAACTAATGTAACGGCTGCTGTAATGGTACTAATGGCTCCCGGTGGAAAGATCCCTAAAGATAGGAGTTGGAAAGCGGCTAAGGTATCATCATGTCATAATGTAACCTAACCAAAAGCCTAACCTAAGCTGTGCAGACATAAGTCATTGCTTAACCAAATATTTGCATTTCAGATTGTCATGGCTAAAGTTGACATGTTTTTGGAGGCACTTGTAAATTACGACAAGGAAAATATCCATCCAGATGTCATAAAAGCTATCCAGCCGTATTTAAAAGATTCCGAATTTGAACCAGGTAGGCAGTTTGCTACCGACTGTTGCGACACCAGGGCCACAGTTGCGAATACGCTTCCACCCTTTATACAAAATGTATACAAACTACAGAGTAAACTTGTTTTTTAGAATTTATAAGATCGAAATCAGGAGCCGCTGCTGGTCTTTGTGCCTGGGTCATAAACATTATTAAGTTCTTTGAAGTGTTTTGTGACGTTGAACCTAAGAGGAAAGCTTTGGCAGCCGCTAATGCCGAGTTAGCCGCCGCTTCTGAGAAATTGAAAGCCATTAAAGCTAAAGTTGCTGTAAGTAGTAAAATTTTGCACAAAGAAATAGTTATAGAAGAATTTCATGAATTTACCAAATCTGTATTCCTCTATAGTCTTTAGAAGAACAGTTAGCTACGCTAACAGCTGACTTCGAAAAGGCGATAGCAGAAAAATTGAAATGTCAACAAGAAGCAGATGCCACAAATAGAACAATTCAACTAGCTAACAGATTGGTCAATGGACTAGCTAGTGAAAATGTCAGATGGGCAGAAGCAGTTTCAGAGTAAGTCTGTGACGTGCAAAATAGATGTTGAAAATAGGGATGAGAGTGACGAGATGACACCCGATATAGATATATAGAACGACAAGCGTAAAAAAAAACAAAAAACTGTAGGTATCCTGACTACGGAAAATTAAATGAATAAAATAAACATTTTTTTATACACAAGGTAGCCTATATCACCCGAAGCATAATTTCGAATCGATTGATGTGGGTCATACATCAAAATCGGTTCATTACCTTAAACGCTCCGGTGCAGTGGAAACCCACGTAAATACAAACATAGACTGCTAAAATCATAGCCCTTTCTTAGTCGGGCAAAGAGACATGCTGCCACGATCCCAATTAATTGGACTAAGGGCAAATGAGTATTTAATTTCGTTTTATCTATTAGTGACTTACACTTCTTTGAATCGTAACTTGTGATTCATTTTCAGTTTCATGCAGCAGAGTACCACCTTACCAGGAGATGTGCTTCTAGTATGCGCTTTCATATCATATGTGGGCTGCTTCACTAAACAATACAGATTAGATTTGCTTCACAAAAACTGGCTCGTATTTATGAAAACACTGGAGGTAAAGTTCTCATGAGTCATGCATGACAATTTCTTTGATACAGAACGTTCAAACAACCATGTTATAATTATTTTGTTATTTTAGCCGCCTATACCAATAACAGAAGGATTGGATCCATTGACAATGTTAACTGATGATACTACTATAGCAATGTGGCAAAATGAAGGATTACCCTCTGATCGAATGAGCACTGAAAATGCTACAATACTTTCAAACTCGGTCAGATGGCCGCTTATGATTGACCCGCAAGTATGTTTTTTATAAAATCAAAAGATTAGCATGTGTTATTTGGATAAAAAAATCAAAGCCAGTATAGTAACAGCGTTAAAATATTACTTATCTTTAGTTACAAGGTGTGAAATGGATTAAGCAGAAATATGGCGATAAGTTACGAGTAATACGGTTAGGACATAAAGGATACTTGGAATCAATAGAGAAAGCCATTATCAAAGGAGAAACAGTTTTATTTGAAAACATTGATGAAACAGTTGATCCAGTACTGGATCCATTGCTGGGAAGGAATTTGATCAAGAAAGGGAGGTTAGTAAAAGACAAGACTGATTTGATATAAATAATTTATTTCAAAAATCAAGTGACTTATTAAACGTCGATACTTATGAACTTATATGATAGACTTAAAAACATGTTTATTGCAGGGCCATTAAAATCGGAGACAAGGAAGTAGAGTACAGTCCAAACTTTAGACTGATCCTACATACAAAACTAGCCAACCCTCACTATAAACCAGAAATGCAGGCTCAAACGACTCTAGTTAACTTTACCGTAACTCGAGATGGGTTAGAAGACCAGCTACTGGCTGAAGTAGTTAAAGCCGAAAGACCGGATTTAGAAGAACTTAAAGCAGAATTGACGAAACAGCAGAATGAATTTAAGATTCAATTGAAGGAGCTGGAAGATGATTTACTTTCAAGATTGTCTTCAGCAGGCGAGAATATTCTTGGTGACACGGCGTTGGTAGAAAATTTGGAGACTACTAAGAAAACTGCTGCTGATATAGAGAAAAAGGTAATTTAGGAAATCTTTGACCATAAATTAACTACAAATGTAAATAAACGTTTGAGGATTGTATGTATGCAAATTTTTATTTGTAGGTCGCAGAAGCGAAAGTGACATCACACCAGATAGACCAAGCACGAGAATTTTATCGGCCAGCCTCTGCCAGAGCATCTCTATTATACTTCATCTTAAACGAATTGAATACCATCAACCCGATATATCAATTTTCTCTTAAGGTACCTTAACAGAAAATTCTTTAAAAGTGCTCTAACCGGAGCTTTTCACTTTTATGCGAATGTTCAATGAACGAAAAATTTAAAATTTTCAGGCATTCAGTGTTGTATTTCAAAAGGCAATATCCAAAGCTGAACCCGCGGATGAAGTTAGCCAGCGAATTAAGAACTTAATTGATTGCATCAGTTATTCAGTGTTTCAATATACTTCTAGAGGGTTATTTGAATGTGACAAACTAATTTTCGCATCGCAGATGACTTTTCAGGTAAGCATATTGATTTTAACTCCTTATGCGTCTTTTGACTATACTCCATAATATTTTGATTCCATGCATTTCAGGTCCTTTTAACAAGCGAGGAATTGTCACCTGTAGAATTAGATTTCTTCCTTCGCTTTCCTATAAAGCCCCACGTGACCAGTCCTGTAGATTTCTTATCTAATCAAAGTTGGGGAGGCGTTTGTTCTCTAGCCAGTAAGGACGAGTTTAGAAACCTGGATCGAGATATAGAAACCTCTCCTAAAAGATGGAAGAAGATTGTTGAAATGGAGTGTCCTGAGCGTGAGAAATTTCCGCAAGTAAGTGAACTGATCAAGGTCAAATTGTATTATTATTGGTAATGATAAAGTTGATCATGTATTAGTAGGGATGTTAGGAAAACTGATTGAAATAAATTGGTTGTTTAAGGAATGGAAAAATAAAACAGCTATACAGAGACTTTGTATGCTAAGAGCATTCAGACCTGATCGGATGACATATGCAGTGGCGTAAGTAATCTACAGTGACAGTTTTCTAATTAACAAGAATTTATATGGATTTAATCCAATGAAATAATACGATTATTGAAATTTTTAGAGCTTTTATTGAAGAAAAAATGGGTTCCAAATACGTTGAAAATAGAACAGTAGAATTTGCCAAATCTTTTGAAGAGACCAGTCCGACCACTCCAATATTTTTCATCTTGTCTCCTGGAGTGAACCCTCTGAAAGACGTAGAAGCGTTAGGGAAAATTATGGGGATTACTGCTGATAAAGGAAACTTCCATAATGTGTCCTTGGGCCAAGGCCAGGAAGTGGTGGCTGAGAAAGCAATGGATGAAGCACTAGTGAAAGGACATTGGGTTGTATTACAGGTACAAAGCAGTTAAGAAACAATTATCAAATAAGCTACTGGACGATGCAAATCTTTGATAATTTAATTTGTTAATTTCAGAATATCCATTTAGTGAAAAAATGGCTGTCCAGCCTTGAAAAGAAAATGGAGAGCTTTGCAACAGGGAGTCACGAGAATTTCCGATTGTTTATGTCAGCAGAGCCTGCTGCTACCGCATCTGCTCACATCATTCCTCAAGGCATATTGGAGTCTAGCATTAAGATTACTAACGAGCCTCCTACAGGCATGCAGGTAAGACAAGAGTAAATAAATGTTCTATTGATGTAGAATATTTTTAAAGGCCATGTTATAAATACATATTAAGATTTTAAGATGTTAATATTATTTATTTCTAATTCCAGGCCAATATTCACAAAGCTTTAGACAATTTTAACCAAGAAACATTGGAAATGTGTGGCAAAGAAGCCGAATTCAAAGCTATTTTGTTCGCATTGTGCTATTTCCACGCCGTTGTGGCTGAACGTAGGAAATTTGGCCCTCAAGGTTGGAATAAGATTTACCCATTTAATGTTGGTAAGTAGACATTTCAAAATGGGAGTAAAGATTTGGGGTAATAAACGTGACTTAGATTATTAATAATATTTTCTTTCTAATACTCAAAATGTTTAATTCACAGGTGACCTGACAATAAGCGTATTCGTCTTGTACAATTATTTAGAAGCTAATTCCAAAGTCCCGTGGGAGGATTTGAGATATCTTTTCGGGGAAATTATGTACGGTGGGCATATTACAGATGACTGGGACCGCAGACTGTGCAACGCTTATTTGGAAGAACTTATGCATTCTGACCTTGTGAGTGATTTCTAAAATTTTGCATATGCATTTTGTATATTCTATATAGTACGGAGCCCGGTACGGACTAGAAATGAAATGAATCATTATTTGATATTTTATAGTTCTCTATCCTTTTTCCCCTTCGGCCGCGTACGCAACCAGAGCTTCGTAACCAGTTGCGATCGAAAACTATTTCTGCCTTGTACGAAACCAGTTGCGATCAAAAACTAATTTTTACTTATTCGTAACCAGTTACGATCGAACACGTTTCTTCTTTGTACGAAACCTCTCGACCGTTCTAAAAGTCAGCAAAGACTATATACACCTTATTATCCAGGGGACGTAGGAACTTAAATCAAAGTCTAAGGCATACATATACAGTATTAGTACTGTACACGTTATACATACATCTGGTCAAAAATCAGAAAACAAAAATTTTACCTATTGAGGGAAACAAAGTTTGTTGAAATAATCAAATACATTGTTGGCAAGTATGTACAATATAACCTTGTTGGTACCCTGACACTGACGACGTGGAGCACTGACATTCTTTGAAAGTATACTACTGTGAATAATTGTCTTTACAGTACACATGGTGTTACTTTCCCGCACGAGTGTGGAAATGAGCACTTTCCGTGCGTATGTTGAAACTTTAAAGAGCCATTTGTACTGTAAAACGTTGTACGATACACGTGCGAATAGGTAATTCGCAACTCGTGTCGATTTAAAACACGACCGAAGGGAGAAATTTATCACCACTCGTTGCGAATTTCCTATTTTCTGCACTTGTATCGTAAATAACTATTATTAGACATAGGTTTCGTACAAAGAAGAAAAGTGTTCGATCGTAACTGGTTACGAATAAGAAGAAATTAGTTTTTGATCGCAACTGGTTTCATACAAGGCAGAAATAGTTTTCGATCACAACTGGTTACGAAGCTCTGGTTGCGTACGCGGCCGAAGGGCCTTTTTCTTCTTAACTAAATATTTTAGTATTTATTGTGACACTAAGAGCTCGGTCCTCTCCTTTAATCCAATAATTTATTTAGTTATAATTTAGATCATTTATCTAAAAGATTTCGCAAATTTACAAGAATTTTCATCACTCATCAGGTCGATGGTGAACTTCAACTAGCTCCAGGCTTCCCCGCTCCCCCCAACACAGACTACGTAGGCTACCATCAATACATAGAAGACGCTATGCCTCCTGAAACACCATATCTTTACGGTCTACACCCTAATGCTGAAATCGGCTTCCTGACCACAACTTCCGAGAACCTGTTTAGAACTATATTTGAGATGCAACCGAGAGATGCTCAAGCTTCTGGAGCTACTACGGTCACCAGAGAGGACAAGGTGAATTATTTCAATAGAAGTAGTCAAAGTACTCAATTTTTGTAATAATTAATCTTGACACACGTGCTAAGTTTTTGCCGTTGCAGAAATTTTGACCTGTAACCTATTCTGTATAGATGCGTTTTAGTTTCACGTATTATGGCAAATCTGTTGTAGTTAATCACGAAAAATTATAGTACCTTTAAACAAGGTTTTAGCTGTTCTATTTTTTTAATTTAAACATAACTTGGCGTATATGTCGAATAAGCTAACTGAACCCAACTGATTTATTTATATCTCATTTTATACTGAACCTGATTATTTGCTTGAAGGTGAAACAAATGCTAGACGAGATAATGGAGAAGCTACCAGAAGAATTCAACATGACAGAGATAATGGGGAAGGTGGAAGAGCGGACGCCGTACGTGATTGTAGCTTTCCAGGAGTGTGAGAGGATGAACTACTTGACAGGGGAGATGAAGAGATCTTTGAGGGAATTGGATTTGGGGTTGAAAGTAAGATAACCTAAATAAATTAACTTTACTCTGCAAGCATGCCGCAATGGCACTTTTTCAAGTCACAATCTAACAGCGTTTCTAAAAAAGGAGACCATTGTCAAGAAGAAATGCCGGAACAAACTTAAAAGTTAGCGATATAATTAGTATAATTACCATCACGTCCAACAAATTCAAATGTGCAAGACTTGAAAATACCTTAGCTAGTTGTTGCTATTCCCATTAATCATGACTAAAATATACATAATAAAATAAATCATATTTTGATGAATTCTATATTATGTAAGCAACATGTGCATTGCTAAAGAGAAAGAAAAAAGAAAGATTTCAAATTATTGACAAAACATCTATAGGTACATGTCAGCTTTCGTATTGACTTCTTGCAAAAATTAAAATATAAATGTATTTTTATCTGATTGCAATCAGCAAATACAAACATATCAGTTTACAACAACTTCTACAAAAACAACATATTTCTCAGAAAACAATTTCCCCTCATCTCCTTTCAGGGTGAACTGACCATAACATCAGTGATGGAGGAGCTGGAGAACGCATTGTTCCTGGACCAGGTGCCCGCCATCTGGTCCAACAGGGCCTACCCCTCGCTGCTGGGGCTCTCGGCCTGGTTCGTTGACCTACTTCTGAGGCTTAGGGAGTTGGAGACTTGGGCTACTGACTTTGTTGTAAGTTCGTATGTTTAATATTTTGGACACGTATTTGGACTAAAAAACAATGTTTTAATTTATTTGTATTATTGATAACGATAGCTTCACAAAACATTCTTAAGCGGATATCTCCTCAGTGTGCACCAGATAGTGCGAAGTTGTGTTTTCTTAATACTGGACACCTAGCTGTCAACCATGCGAGATGTCAAATATATAAAAACAGGTACATAAAAGAAAAGAAGATATTTATCCACTACACAAAAGACACACAGAGATATAGGGAGTAGACATACAATACAATACAATTGACACATATTTTGTGTCTTCGCGGCAGTGAAACGGTCGCTGTCTCAGCATTGTGCCGAGGTGTCAGACAGACACCTACAGCGCTGGTTTTCAGACAGTACCGCAAGCGGCCCACGGAACGCAACACAGCATTAGATAAACACACAAAAACCTATTTGCACATCTTTGGCAAATAGGTATTCTCTAAGAGTAGTTGGATTCATCGGTACCAAGCAATACATATATATGTAGTCCGCATCAAGTGCGAATGTAATTTGCAGTCTCTACATTTATTCTCCTGCGTGTCGATGTCGTTTAGAACGCGATTTGAGTAAATCGAACGGTTTGATATCAGGGACCTTTCATCCAATACGTCGAATTTTAAAACGTAACAACCAGATTTAAATAGTCAATGTGAAGTAAACTGTTTTCCTAGAAACTAATTTCATAATTTAGTACGCACAAACACTAGAGATCTAGAAGATCAGATGGTAGTCGCTTTCGTAAAATCTTCCTCCGCCACATCTTTGGAATGGGTGCCAAATCGAACCCCGGGCACCTTTAGGAGGATACTCGTAGGAAGATGATGAGTACGACCAAACAAATGATAATACGTCTCCATCTTTGTTTTCTCTAGTTACCAAACTCCGTATGGTTGGCTGGCTTCTTCAATCCGCAGAGCCTACTGACAGCTATCATGCAAAGCACCGCCCGTCGGTACGAGCTGCCGCTAGACAAGATGTGTCTTCAGTGTGACGTCACCAAGAAAATGAAGGAGGAGTTTACGTAAGTGTCCTGTGGTGTTAGCCTCACCGAATTCTGTCGTGGAATTCAAACAAATTATCGGAACATAAGACTCAGATTTGGTAGCAAGGACCGGAAAATCCCTTTTCAGGCTAAAGCCTATCGATTTGGTAACCCTATCAATTTGGTAACCCTGTGATAACGTAACGTACTGATAGGATAACCCTATTGAGATAGGGTTTTTTTAGGCATCCGATATGCTTACCATAACAATAGGGTTACCCTAATCAGTAAGGTTACCTTATCATATGGTTACCATTATGGATAGGGTTTTAAAAACCGCTTCTAAAATTAGCCTATGGAAAACCCTGATTAGGGTAACCGGTTCCGGTCCCTGCTTGGTAGGTTCTATTTTCAATGTTCTATCAGTGGATAATTGACGTGGTCTGCAACTTATCGTTAGGTTGAGAGGTCTCAATAGACATTCAAACTTCCATTCCATAGATCACTTTCTAAACAAAATACGTGGAGCAGTACAAAGTCAGATTGTAAGGCTGAAAAAAGTCTCAGTAATGAAAATATTCTTGTAATTATTGTAAATTGTTTACGCAAAGAATTTTAAAATACAATGTCCAGAGTATTAAATTGATCCGTAAATATATTGAAACAGTAGGTTTCTGTAAAATGCATGCATCTCTTATACTTTTAGTATAACGATTTCATTTTGAATTGTCACCCTTCATAAAGACATCTTTACCAGTCCAAAGTTTAGGTACCTAACGCAGGTGACCAAAGGAGTTCAATGGATTATAAATGGTAATAGGTATATGCATAGAAGTAGCATGCGTGTTGATGTTTTTTGTTGTTATAGAATGCTAATTGTTTTGGCAAGAGTTTTTGTCTCGCAATTTTATAATTTAATTTAATTTTAAGATTTAATAATGCCAAGGTGAAACATGGATCGTAATCAAACCAGTTAATATGCATATTGCATGAGAGTTTTTGTAACAAATGCGTCAAATTGATATTGCATATAAAAACCGCTAAAAGCATGTTAATATTAAAAATGCATGACAAGAAATAAACATATAATAACATGCATGGATTAATTGAGATATTTGATGTTAGTTTTAGTCAAAATAAACGAAATATAACAGGGCTGTCCCCGATTGCTTTTAATAAAGAAAGGAAACAGCAGACAACAACGAAACCAATGTAAAATATACCAGCTTAAAATCATCTGGAATGTGCTAAAAATTATAGACTGTTTTGGCTGGATGTGCATAAAATGTCGTATTTTCAACAAAGAGAAACTTGTGATTCGTATTATGATGTATTAATATGACTTTCAATCTCGTTCAGAATTAAAAAAAAGTCTGTATGTTGACCGCCACGCATGCCTAAAATAACTTGCGATTTTCAAATCTGTCACTTGGGTACTTTTCTGTGTATAAAAATACTTAATTCTATTTAGTCATTCAGTTAGATTAACAAAAAATATTGGACACGTATTTTTTTGTTTATCAATTAAACAAAAAAACATGAAGATATAGGTACCTACACGTCACATTATGATAAAAAATATACCATTTACGGAACTTTAACGGGCTGTATCTTCGTACTTTTTTGTTTAATCAACAAACAAAAAAATACCTGTCCAATATTTTTTGATAATCTAACTGATGGACTAAATATTTTTTTTTAGGAAAGTAGCCAATTTGCGACAGAGGTGAAAATCTATTGACGGCCAAGAGATGTATCTAAGTTAAAATCTTTGTTAAAGATGCGACTCGCTTCCACCCCCAACCCCACAGCATGCAACTAACACCCGTCCTTTCACGGCAGGATCGCTGATTCCAGGTCTGCTCCGCGCGACGGAGCGTACGTCCACGGTCTCCTCATGGAAGGCGCGCGATGGGACGTCCAGGCTGGCATAGTCATGGATTCTAGGCTGAAGGAACTCTTCCCGCCGATGCCTGTCATCAATGTTCGGGTATGTTGGCTTACATTACCTACTTCAAAAAGGCCGTTGCCGACCGGAGATACTAGGCTTAAAGAACGCTAAACTTCCAGGCTATGGCTCTCGTTCACCTCAGGGTACATTCTCAAATGATACACCTACTTGGGAGAAGAAGAAGAAGAAGAAGAAGAAGAAGAAGAAAAACATTTATTCATGACAGTTAAAAAAAAGTAAAATTAAAATAAAACAAAACAAAATTAACACAAATGTCACGAAAAGGTCTCGCCTCAGCATAATGCCGACTCAAGAGCCGGCGCTGATCTTCCGGCGAGACCCAAAGTGAAGTGTCACGGTGCTTGTGGTACGCATGGCCTCCAAACCGGCTATGATTACCACAAGCAGACCCCAATAAATTTTATAACATAACAATGAGAATTAAAAATAAGTAAAAGTAAAACCACAGAGATAGAAGCTAAATTAAGAAAATTACAAAACAGCCAAACCAATGGAGGAGCAACACCATATGCAAGGGAGACATTAGTCTGTTTATTAACTGACTTATTTTACTATTGGAAGGCGCATGATGGGACATACAGGCCGGCAACGTCATGGACTAGAGTAGCCTAGAGGCTGTAGGAACTATTCTCGCCTATGCCTGTCATCAATGTTTGGGTATGATATTAACACATTCCGGTCATCCGGTCGTCCAATTTAAGGACTTCAATTCACAAGAAGCACACCATGACAGGGGTAGCATGACTCCACCTACGTTTGTTTTCCAGTCTAAGACGGGCGGCCACTATGTGATGTTGCAAATCATGCCTTCATCCATCAATGATCGGTTATAATGTTTTATTGATTTAGGACCACCTCATCGCATCTTGTATCGTGGTAGAGTAAGGGAAATGTATTCATGTACCTTTTTATGCCTTATTGTCATTGTAAGAACAGCGAAAAAGGTACGTGAAGTGAATACATTTCCCTTGCTGTACATACATTTTGAATTTACAAAAAAGAAACGCATGGTGTCATGTTACAGCCAGTCACGGCCATTCTAATGACAAGATAAAGGCAATATCGCAAAAGCTCTGAAACAATGACATTTACAAGCGCTATCGCTCTATGTTGTCTTAGAAAGATGTCACACGGAAATTCAATGCGAATGCGAATTAGAATTTACAAATTATATTTCAAGTTAGGTGATCATACACGAACGAATTTGAGATTTATTATCAAGGACAAAAAGACGACATTTCCTTGTCTTTTTGCTTAATATTTTATAACTTTACAGCCTCTAACACCCAAAAGTGATTCTAGTCGATACAGGAACATAGTCATGAACCGATTGGCTCATGTATTAAACATGAACTTATCATCTGTCTGACATTTGTTCCCACACAAGACGTTGGCGCTAAAAGTATTTTCCCACCGAATTTAATACTCGCCTTAAAAGGGGAAATGTAGTTTACAAGAAAATTTTATGTCTCTATTTAAAAAGATTAAATCTAAATGGAACTTACAACGTGTAAAATGTTGATGCTTATTTTTCATCAGTAAAATTACGATGAATCAATAAATTATATTGAAGACGACGTAAGTTTGACAATATGGTTAATATGGTGTTTACAGTAGCAGTTGACATTATTTAATGAATTATTCATTATTTGGTAATGTAGATTATGAGATAAGTATGATCTTATTACATTATATGGAGCGGAATATACAATTAGACCATCAATTCTTCAATGTTTTTCAGATCGGTTCAGACCGTGGCCTCCTTAATAATAGTTCCATATTTTGAACGATTGCATGCCCTCAATACACTGGATTTCTCAAACATGAAATAAAATAGAAAAATCTGAACAAGACTATTTAAATAGCCGAAAGCCATGATGTGTTTCACAAATTGATGGGTATTATGGAACAAAAGGTCGCTTTGCACATTTTTATGAAATTCCATGGATGGACCTCAAAGATACTTCGCAGCCTTGGAAGATATACGCAAATATTTCACATCATGTTTAAAAAAAACAATATTGTAAGCCGTGTGCACATTCTATAGTAGTTAGTAATAGTAACCACCAAGAGTAACTAACCTAACATAAGATTCGTTCAAAGTCGTTAAAAACGGTAGATCGTTATATGCGAAAGTCGTAATGAACGGACGGTACCCACGTACGTTGAAATCTTATTGTTTAGTCTTACTGTTAGATTACTCATGATTTAGTGATACTATGTAAACTATGTATCGGTACAGGTGCCCCAATATAAATATTTACAATGTAACCTTTAATTTCAAGGCGATAACCCAAGACAAGCAGGACCTGCGCAACATGTACGAGTGTCCAGTATACAAGACGCGGACCCGGGGGCCGACCTACGTGTGGACTTTCAATCTTAAAACCAAGGACAAGCCCTCCAAGTGGACGCTGGCCGGCGTTGCTCTTCTGCTGCAGATATAAACCGCTTTAGAAGATTCTAGAAGAACAAGCGTTAGACACCTTCGAAAAAGTGTAATTTGTAGCCCAAAGGTTTAGGCATCTTCGTCGTCAATTGAATTTATAAATATCATTCTAAATTAGAACAGAGTTGCATTTGTTGTGTTCCGATCGATTTTAAAATAAAACCAATTCTACTCTATTTCTTATAGTTGATTCAAAGTTCATTGTCATGTTTTTATGTTTGGTGGGTGGCTAGAGGATACGTCAAAATAACTTAACGGATTTCGATGGATTATTCGTGAATACCCATACTCTGATATACAGGCTAAAACACGAAATGTAGAGTTTTCCCAATCAGACATCAATGATAATCGTCGGGTGACAAACCAAGCTCACTAATTACAAGTAATAAGTAAAGGAAAACTCAACCTTATTACTACTGCAACACAGTTGATATTTTATAATTTAATTTCCTGCATTTGGTGAGTTTTGCTTGTCACAATCGGCAATATAATTCAAATTCTGTGCACACAAAAAACGCTGGATGTCTTAAAATAACTAAAACGATTCCCTTGAAAGGTAATTGGTAGAAATATAATGGTAATGTTTATTTGCTACGAACATTTGCACAGACTTTGTGAAACAAATTTTAAGACTAAATATCGTAAGGCAAGTTAGAGCTGTTGTTAGAGCTGCAAGTTGGGAGTATCTCCGCGTGATCGCATCAGAGATGAGGCTATCCGCAGCAGAACCAAGGTAACCGATATAGCCCTCTGAATCGCTAAACTTAAGTGGCAGTGGGCGGGGCACATTGCACGTTGGCCGTTGGGGCGAAATGGTTCTCGAGTGGCGACCACGTACAGGAAGGCGCAGCGTGGGTAGGCCCCCCCACAAGGTGGACTTATGACCTAGTAAAGGTCGCGGGAGTCCGCTGAATGCGGGTGGCGCAGGATCAGTCATTGTGGCACTCTTTGGAGGCCTTTGGAATACGTCTTTCAGCTGAGATGATGATGAGTTAGAGCTGATTTGGATTACTTTTTCGTCAAGAGCTGTAAGGCGAAGTGCTCAACTGTGTAGGCAAGCAACAGATAATCGAGATCTTTGGACGTCTTGCCACTGATGAGAGGTATAGTAAAACATGACAACGCCAAGAATGGTACTAAAACAGCCGGGCGGGCGAGCTATCTGTGGACCTTCAACTTGAACACTGATGAATTAAGTCTTCAGGTTGAAGGTCCACACGTAGATTACCTAGACAAACTCACCAGGTGAACGCTGAGCGGCGGCTGATCTACTTAGGATACTACAATGCCGCATGTTTATTACTTTTCGTTCTACAAATACTTTATTAATAACACCAAGTACCATACCATTGGTACACACCATACATAGTACATGCAATAGGTGTAATTACACACACCAAAATGCTTTACATATTATACAGGGAGGCATACGCAATAGGAGCAACATCCAACTTGAAGATTGGGCTTCTCAAACGGTACCAATATGTCAAACTACATAGAGACAATGTCGGTACCGAGGCTCGGTTACATAAAGACCAGTGGGTCTAGTGAGACCTGATAAAATATTAGTACTTAACTAAACGCATTTGTCGACGTTACTTACCGAAATATTAAATCTGGATCCTTAATAAAACCGAGCATAAACCAACCGAATAGTTTATGGCAAATAGTGTATAGTAAGTTTATGTTACAAAATAAAAACGTCAAATAATATATAGGTACCGCATTTTATTTTGATAACCTCTAGGATCCCATGGCGCCCCCTTAACGGTAATGAGGGTGACGCCGGTGTGTTTTTAGTGGTTATGTTCCTCGGATGGCAGCGGGAGGGGAGAGTCCCACATAACCCCCAAATGGGCCTTCCCCGGTTCGGGGGTATGCGTAAAGCATTTCACATCGTAAAAAAAAAGGGTGAACGACAGTGTAAACTTTTCATATATTGATTAGTCAATTACCGCAAAATTAACAAAAAAATATAAAATAGCCAAAAATAACACTTCAGTATTTGTTTTGTATGTAATTTTTGCGGTAATCAGGAGCCGTAGCATGGTTGACCTTATCACGCGACAAGTGACAAGATAAGAGCGTCGTCTCGTTCTATCGAACGGTGTCAGCCAGTGACGCACGCTCTATCCTATCACCTATCGCGTGAGAGGGGCCAACCATGCTACGGCTCCAGATGATAAGTTTGACTTAAATAACAATAGGTCACTTAAAATAGTATTGTAATCGAGTCCTAATAAAGTTTGTATAAAAAGATCACGCTGTCGGTCCACTTAAACCCTTCTCCAAAAAGTCATTAGGTATGTTAAAACTGGTCTGAACGTTAAGGTTACTGTGTCAAAAATAATCTCAAATAAACTAGAAAAAAAAACTGGTAAAAAATATCCAATCGATTATGGACAGCGAGTAAACAAATTGTGTCACAAAAACTTGATTTCAGAAGGCAATGTCGACCGCTTTTCAAATGCGACGGATTTAGTGTGACACTTCGCTTGCCTTGGTCATCTAATTAATGGCTATTTTATAACGAATTGAGATCACATTTTTCCGTAACTCAGTGGCATATATAATGAATGAATGTTATGTTTATGGCACTACATCAAAAACAACGAACATGCAGAAAAGTCCATTGGCTAGCGGATAATGTAAAATGGCTGTACCTACTCTACCCGGGCGGTAATAAGGGAAGCCCTTAAATCGCATTACACGCACAAATTGTTTGAAATGCTAAAATATGGGGTCACCTTTGTTTTGTCAAAAAAAATGACAAATTATCACTTCCCAAAAAATTATTCGTAGAATTTCATTTGCCAAATAATCGTTTGCCAAATTAACACTTGACAAATAATTCTTATGCAAACCTGATGTTTGGCATGTTCATGTTTAAGCAATATCTCGTTTACCAACTATTACTTTGACCAAATTTCATTCAGTCAAATACGTTAGTTGGCATAATATGTTTTAACCAAAACAAAATAAGGCAAATTATTTGCATCGTCAATATTCAATTTACCATTTCTATTCCGTCGGTTAATCAGCACGCGATTTTGGAATGATGGGCGTATACATATTTTAGGAATACATTTTTTTTAATATTCGGAAAACTATAAATTTAAAAAAAGTCGGTTCTGGCGCTTTGCCGGCCGCTACCGCGGCACGCTCGCTTCGCTCGCTCGGCTCGCGCGCTTAGGGTCTTGGTACACCTAACACTCCTCCTCGCTTCGCTCGTCGTCGTAACCTACACCAACCTGCCTTAGGGTTAAGAGTAAAATTTCATAACCCAAACAAATGTGATTTTTGTCTATTTATGGTTTGCCATAACATTAACTCGATTGAATGTTTATTGTCTAATGTTTTTTGCCTTGTTAAAGCATTTGCTAAAAGACCAAATGCCATAATGTAATTTTTCGTAATAATATTTTGCAGAATGAAAATTTGACGTAATGAAAATATTCGTATTAAAATTAGACCAAAGTTTGCATTGGCAAACAAAACAGTTGCTAAAATTTGTTTGGGTAATGAAATTTGACCAAAATAAATTAGGTAAAACGGCAGGATCCCTAAAATATGATATCACAGGTCTGGTGGTCTGGTCTTTTGAGCATATTAAATAATCGACATCTGGGTCGTTCTTCTTTTTTACCGACAATGAACCGAGGTTTTCCTTTTTTTTTGGTTTTTGAACTATCGAAAATTGTGATTTTGAAGTGCGATTTAAAAAAAAAATGCATTGTTTTCTTCATTAAGACTAATTAAAGTTTCCTTTCCGGCCAATATACATATTTGTTTACGGTTGGTTTTTAAAAAAAATATGTGACAAAGTGGACTCTTTCAGTGGGGACTACATTTTGGTTTACCACTCTGTCACGCACTTCTACTATAAAAATACGATTAAAAAAATGCTAGTTAGAGAAACTAAAATATTAAATAATACTAATTAATAAAATAATATGGACGTTCATTTTCGAACATTATAAAACCGTAAAATCATTACTCAAATGAGATGCCGTAGTAAGACGAAGGACAGGCTATTGTCGGTCGAAAAGAAGAACGACCCATCTATCTATACGGCCCAAAAATGTCGGAAAAGAATTCAGTTTTATTACTAAAAGTGTAATAATTCAAATCATCTAAAACTCTGGCCGGTCATCTTGATTTGTGAGATGATTTCCATGATGGCTATCAACAAGGAATGATTAATCATGAGTGGCAAGGTCACTTGTCGTTTTAGTTCATTAATATAAAATATGCGGAATCATTGACGAATTACGTGATACGAGCAGGTAGGTACTTTAACGCTATCTTTGGTTCATCCACTGATCTAAACTAGTTAATTTGCTTGATTTGGAACTAAGAAGAGACTTGAAGGGAAATAAGTTTTGTAATTCATTTGCATAATCAGTCACTACCCGTTGACACGATTCTAAAGTCTTAACACGAGGGGTTTATGATGCGTAATTGAAGAGTCCTCATTCTTTTCTATCAGACCAGCTTGCCATGGGGATTGCATCGTGGCCAATCAACCCAATGTGTTTGCGATACAGCACCGCAAACTATGGCGCACCTGATGGCGTGCACATGCCCACACTCTTGCTCGGAACACGAACTGAGAGACGCGACTGCCAGGGCTGTCCACACCGCTGCCCATTGGGCATCTCTTATCTGATGAACCTCGACACGAAGAAGAAAAAGACCAGCTTGATGGCACCATAATATAAAATATTTAATGTCACTGGTCATCATCATCATCATATCAGCCGAAAGTCGTCCACTGCTGGACATAGGCCTCCCCCAAAGAGTGCCAAAGTGACCGGTCCTGCGCTACCCGCACCTTCGCCGGAGATTTCTTAGCATCCCTGACTCCGCTGCTACCCTGGCCGCTACCACAACCGGGGTGCTGGGGGTTGCCGGAACCTCGGGGCCGTGGTTTCTTTGTAACTTCCATGGGGGTTATATGCCATAATCGCCACGCTTGGCATGCGGGTTGGCGATCGTCACTGGTCTTAACTATGCTTAATTTTAACACAATCGGATACCGGCAAGGGGTCGAAAAATGGTTTGCTGTCTGTATTTACTATGCAAAAATTATTATTCAATACAAGTATTTTACATGTCAGTCGTATTGCATTAGATAAATACTATTGGATAAGGAAGGACCGGTCAATTTGGCACTCTTCAGGGGAGGCCTTTGTCCAGCAGTGGACGTCTTTCGGCTGATATGATGATGATGATGATGCAGGAAGGATTACTAAACGGATTAGGATTGAATGTGGTGATCAGCTCAAATCTCAATCAAAATTTACCGAATTATCATGAGTTTTAGTACCTATTCATGTGTAAAGTCTATTTCGATTCGGTGGCTCAATTTAATTTGAACAATTCGCGAATGTCCTCCTTTCTTTCCGTATTTGGAAGATCAAAAGAAAGTTACTTTCCCCTTAAACTATTATTCCAATCCAATTGTAATTTTGATTGTATATTATTTAGCCGTCGATAATGATTTTGCGTTTTACAATAGATCGGTTATTGGTTAAAGGTCAAAGTATCAAATATAATCGCCCCGGGCACATTTTTTTAAAACTATATAAGATGCAGTCATAGCGGTGTCATCGCTTGTTTTAACTATGATGTTATTGATTGGTAGTTTTGTAATTAACATTAATGTCATCTATAAAATATAATATAACTGATATGATATCACCAGGACAATGCCTGCCGGCGATTTGGGCAAGCGGGCACAGAATAAATAATAGTAGGCATAGTGCGGATTCTTTTTCTAGACCGGATCTTATCTTCAGATCCATCGGTCCAACAAAGCAATTGTTTAGCCACAATAGCCACGTGCCTCAAACGCTTCGAAATGAAAAGGCCATGTTTAATAAATAGGTACTTTGCTCGCTTAGCGACTCTATTCTTAAAGTGGTATATTGTTTTAAATACAAAATGGTCAACATTGCTAAGTACTTATAGTATTTATTAATGTGGAAGTCCTTTCCTTAGATATAAAACCGCCTTTTGTTAAAATGTGTTATTGTTTACTACGTTCATTGTACAGTATCAATTAGCGGTTACACTTAACATTAAAAAAACAATCGCTTTGTTTACCATTTAACAATTAAAGACAATCGCATTGTTTACTAGGCACAAAGGAAGTGAATCTAGAAAAAGAATCCGCACTATGCTTACGTTCAGTAGGTCCATCGGTCAGTACAATACAACCGATGTTTGGCAGATAGAGAAGCCAAAGAAAAGCATCCCCACTCTACTGCAGTTTTAGATTATTAAATCTCTCTCACTTTTAAGAAAAGGAAAGAAACGAAGACATTTATTCACTACACAAAAGACACACAGAGATAAAGGGAGTAGACATACAATACAATACAATTGACACATTGTGTGTGTCTTCGCGGCAGTGAAACGGTCGCTGACTCAGCATTGTGCCGAGGTGTCAGACAGACACTTACATCGCTGGTTTTCAGACAGTACCGCAAGTGGCCCACGGAACGCAACACAGTATTAGATAAAAAGTAAATAGACACATAATAAATAAATAATTAATGTAAAATATTGACATAAAAAAACGACGACGGGATGAAATACACAAAGCATAAAACGCGACACGGTTGGGATGTTAAAAGTGCTGGATGGGTTAGGGACACAGAAGTTTTACAGAAGAAATTGTTGTGTTGCGGTAGACTCCTCGGCTATTTACTTCTAGGCGAAGTCCGCGAGATTCCGCATGCATTGTTTAATTTAAATTAGAATTATTCACAGAAATCAAAGACAATATTTGAATAACAACAGTGCTAATTAACAAACAGAACCAACAAACCTTTCAAAATACATTGTAAGTTTAATTTCAAACAGTTTTGCTTTTGCAATTCCACAATCAAATACATTGTCGTCTTGTAACAAAAAGATTATCTTTTTGCTACCAATTAATAGTATGATAAGGCTTAAATTCTGTGCTTTTACTTGATGTGGGCGTTCATTTAAATTCTAGTTGGTAGTTGTTAGTCTTGTTAGATACCAGATTTCTAAAACAGCCTAAGTTACCACGTTTTTTTGAATATTTAAAGACCTTTTATAATTTGTGGATTAGTGTGGAGGTGGTTAGATTGAGACAAAACGTGGAAGGAATTAAAATGGGTTTTAATTAGAATTTATAATGTGTTAATTAATTTACAATATTATACGATTACATTAGCTAAGTCAGCCGAAAGACACAAAGAGTTAGGATTTTTTACGCATTATTGTTAGGTAATCGCATTTTTATTATTTCCGTAAAGTTGAACAGGTATTATTCGAATGCAAGATGTTTGTTAAAATGTTTGTAACACTAAAAATATTTCATCATCATCATATCAGCCGAAAGACGTCCACTGCTGGACATAGGCCTCCCCCAAAGAGTTCCAAAGTGACCGGTCCCGCGCCACCCACACCCAGCGGACTCCCGCGACCTTCACCAGGTCCTCAGTTCACCTTGTGGGGAGCCTGCCCACGCCGCGCCTTCCGGTACGTGGTCGCCACTCGAGAACCTTTCCGCACCAACGGCCATCGTTTCTACGTGCAATGTGCCCCGCCAAATGCCACTTAAGTTTAGCGATTCGGAGGGCAATATCGGTTACCTTGGTTCTGCTGCGGACAGCCTCATTTCTGATACGATCACGCAGAGATACTCCCAACATAGCCCTCTCCATTGCCCTTTAAAATATTTTAACTCCACTAATAAAAGCACGGTTCAATTCACGTACTAAGTAGTTTCAATCTCATCGGGAGATCTCCTTCATGATGAGTTAGTATAATTTTAACATGACTCATGAAAGTTTAAATTCAATTTTCATGTTTTAATTAAAATAAACATTATTACCATATTGTAGTCCGTTCGATTGCCTTTCATACAATACGAGTTAGAAAGGGAAACCTGTCATTGGCCGTACTACTGTATTAATTAGCTTAAGTTATATGTATGTATGTATGTAAATACTTTACACAAGACATTGGTAAAAATACACAGACAAAATAGGTTAATACTATAATATGTATCGCTGTTGGTTTTCTAAATAAATACAATGTACCTATTTATTACATCAGTGTTGAGTGATAAAATGTTATTTTACATTGGATAAAAAAGCAGATATAAATCATAATTTATCGCAGCCATGGTACAAATATAGGTAGATATGTATATATATATATATAAATATAAGACATAGATTCATCATCATCATCATATCAGCCGAAAGACGTCCACTGCTGGACATAGGCCTCCCCCAGAGAGTTCCAAATTGACCGGTCCTGCGCCACCCGCATCCAGCGGACTCCCGCGACCTTTACCAGGTCATCAGTCCACCTTGTGGGACATAGATTATACTATGATTATACAAACATATATAGGGCATAGATTATCATGGACCCTGGTAGGGCACAACAGCAATTATACAAACATATATAGGGCAAAATAATAACAATAAAATCTAACTTAATCAGTAATAATCAGATTCTGTTAATAAGTAAATAATAATTACGACTTCAACAATTCAATTTCAATTCCGTTATAGTATGTCAATACAAAAAAAACCGGCCAAGTGCGTGTCGGACCACGCAAAACGAAGGGTTCCGTGCCTATTAAAAAGGTCGTATCGTCACAGAAATTTTACGGCACTTACATCCTTTTCTTTGAGGAAGGCAGTTTTTCAGCAATATCTCGAAAACCTCTGAACCGATCTTGTTCAAAACAATTTTCGGTGAATGAAATTAATAAGCCCTATGTCCATGAATTTTTCCATATTTTTAAAATACACCGTTCAAAAATTAGAGGGGGGGGGACAGAATTTTAGTGACTTTCGGGGCGATTATCTCCGACCCTATTCACTTAATCAAAAAAAATGCTAAGAAACCTTATATTTATTTTGAAAGGCCTATCGATTGATGTGCCATTTGGTTTTATTTTTGGTTTGACTTTTGGTTTTATGTATGGAGTGCACCCCTAAAAAAATTTTTTTTTGTCATTTTAATTACAAAACTATGTAGCGGCTAACAAAATACACCTATCCTCAAAATTTTATTGAAATACACCTTATAGTTTTTGAGTAAAATGCTTGTGACATACGGACAGACGGACAGACGGACAGACGGACAGACGGACAGACGGACATGACGAAACTATAAGGGTTCCGTTTTTGCCATTTTGGCTACGGAACCCTAAAAATAGTAATTCATGAACTGAAATTATTGTAAAGCAAACCAAAGCTTCTCCTGTCTCGTTTTCCTAAAATACATTTGGAGCCAAAAATTAAGACTGAAATTAGTAAAAATGTGTCGCGATCTAAATCACATATCATTTTAAACTTGAGTGTGAGGATTATATTTGATGACCAGTTTAGCCAGTTTAGTGGGTAGTGTACCCTGCCTGCGAAGCTAGCGTTCCTGGGTTCAAGTCCCAGTAGGGAAGCATTTGTGTGATGAACATTAATATTTGTTTCTGAGTCTTGGATGTATTTATATGTATTAAATATAGCCCTAGTAAATACCACAAGCTTCTTTTAGGCTATTTGTGCAAGACGGTCCCTTAATATTTATTTAGTTTTTTTTAGTTTCACCTGTTCCGATGTTTGTCATCAATGCAAATTAAATTTGATCCAATTCCCGCTAACCGATTGAGCTGAAATTTTGCATACATGTGTAAAACGCTTGCAATATTATGGTGACATGGTGCTGATCTGATGATGGAGCTGGAAGGTGGCCATGGGAACTACGCAATGAAACGACATAACCTCATCGAGTTTGGGCTCGTTAGAATCGTCTCAATGAGTAATTGATGAGGGTATACAGAATAAAATAGCCGGCAATAAAAGCCTGTACCAGAAATGAATTTTTTGACAGAATCTTATTTATTTATACAAAATCGTACTAATCGAATTAGACCACAATTTATGATTATTTCTTATATAATCACGAGTGTCTGCTAACATATTGGTAAATAGAAAACGCATTTACAAACGACCTTGACACCGTATACCATTGTCTGAAGAGAGACGTGGGACGCACAAACGTGTATAAGATGATCACAGCAACTAATACACATAGCTATTATTAATCACTTACTACTTACCAATATTCACAACCAGCCTCCACTCGGCTCACCACCTTTATATGGCCACAGTAAATATATTAGCTAATTAAGGTAGTAACTCAACTAGAGTCTCGTAATA
The DNA here is from genome assembly GCA_932294315.1 of Epinotia nisella. NCBI lineage: Eukaryota > Metazoa > Arthropoda > Insecta > Lepidoptera > Tortricidae > Epinotia > Epinotia nisella. The sequence continues at coordinate 23,537,567 of OW028676.1, forward strand.
CCTTTTTACACCTGCGCTCCGTTTCAAACCAGATCTACGCACACATGCGCGGCACGCGGGCAGATGTACCGCTGACTACCCCGACTTGCATTTAAGTTTCATTTAATTTCTAACATTTATTCGTGACAATACAGAAAATAAAAAAAACAACGAATCCTCAAATCAATAAAGGGTCGACAACGCGCGTGTGATTCTTCTGGAATCGCAAGCATTCATAGTTTAGCTTGTATCACGCGAGGTTTTTTCGGCTACTTTTTGACCCCCCCTCCCCCTTTGTGATATTTGGTGAGGTTCTTGGCTACTATCCGGACTGAATCATCTCTTCAAGACACCACTTTACCGTCAAAACCAGAGGACTCAAATTGTAATAACAGTTATTGTTGTCGGACTGTTTCAAATAAAAATATCATGGCTTGTTAAATCGCAATTTGCCTGAGGATTAAGCCATTTGTAAAACAAACTTTCAATAAGCAAGGCCGATTACACTTTAATGGTGCGATGAAAAGCAATTTGCTACTAATACCTACTATTAATTGGAGGAAACAGATATACGGATTGGCCGTGGCATTTGGGTTATTACTGTATGGTTAAGATATATGTCTTCTTTCTTTCTTTTATACATTATCAGGGGTATTAATAACGTGTTAATTTATTACTAATTATGTTTTACATATTTATTTTGCAAGGAGATAAGATTCATGGACTTTTTTGCAAGTTAAGAATCCACTAGTCTTTTCGTGCCATCACTGCAAGCATCCTACGGAAGATCAGCGCTTAAGTTTGTTTCAGTTTAGATAGCGAAAAGTACTTAAACTTAAAATCATCCATTATTCATCAAACCAACATCTATTGTTTAATTGTAATCTTCAAGTAGGACTGTAAAACAATTACGCACGCAGGTGTATCGCAACGCCCAAAGCATACTGTGAATAAACAATAGCACAAACACGAGCTACTACAGTATACGTGACACTTCGGTCAGTTTTATTACGTCTCTTTGTTATCTTTTCCTTTCATATTTAGTCGCAAAATCCAACGTTATGTGCATTTTAGTCATGATAACTAAAACAAACTGTACCACTAGGCAGACCTTAGGTGAGCTAGTTTGCCACCGTCATACTATACAAAAAACAGGTACAGTCAGCAGCAGAAGTAGCTAAGCACTTTAACATGCTCAGAATGATCTGCACAGAACCTTATTCTCTTGACATTAGAGTCCATGTGCAGATCAATTTGAGCACTTAGCCCGCTTAGCTACTTCTGCTGCTGACTGTACAGTTCTCAGTTAATAAAAGACTTAGTAATAATTTTCTGTCAAAAATTTAATTTTTGCTACAAGTCATCAACTAATCATGGAGATGATTCTAACGAGCCCAAACTCGACTATCATAGCACTTTCCGTCATAGAGTTCCAGTGGCCATCTTCCGGCTCCATCATGAGACCCTCGCCATCATGTGCAAGTACTGAGGATAACAAAACAAATCAGCCCAAACTCGATTATAATAGACCTTTCCATCATAGAGTTACAGTGGCCATCTTCCGGCTCCATCATGAGACCCTCGCCATCATGTGCAAGTACTGAGGATAACAAAACAAATCAGCCCAAACTCGACTATCATAGACCTTTCCATCATAGAGTTCCAGTGGCCATCTTCCGGCTCCAGCATCAGATCAGCTAAATAGCGACAAAGTATTGCATTGTCACCAAACATACATAAGTATTCCAAATTTCAGCTCAATCGGATAACGGCAAGTGACTGCAAAAATGGATTGCAAATTTTGACGGACAACTTACTTATTACATATTTACATGAAGCACTGTTCCACTTGCACTGTTAAAGTTAAATTAAAGCTTGTAATAAATAAAAGTTTGTAAAAACTAATTCAAATGCAGTTAAATAAGCATAATTATCGATAACGGGCAGCAGATAATGAAGATTAATGATAAATGCACGTAACGTAACTGTATATTTTTTCCACTTTTTGCCAATGTCTAGGTCGTGACATCGAGAAGGTCGGACTCGCGAATTTTAATTGGCTCTGACTTTGGTTTTCTATTTATTGGGGCCTTTAGACCTAGGTTTTATTTGTATAGGCGGCTAAGGCTGTGGCGTCCACGAACGCTGTTGAAATTATAATAAAGGCCACTGCCGGGACCGTTTTTAACCAGATAGGGAGTCTAGGCATTTGGTATGTCGGGCAATAAAAGTGCCAATAATAGTACGTTGTTTAACGAGGGGCGTAAGTGGAATATTCTTACGCCCGTGTTGTACACAATGTTTTTCATCACATTTGCGAGGAAATAAATAACTACAAAAGACAGAAAAATCTAAGTTTCATACAGCCGCACCAATCAAAAATTGACAACTTCACTTCCAGATCAGTGCTAGTGGAGCGCGCAGCTTCAATATTTCAACCAATCACAGAGCAGTATTCTTGCGGGGCGGGGCGGCTTGGCCAACTAGATTTTTTTTCAACCAATCACAGAGCAACCAGATTTGCTTAAGCCAATCAGAGGGTTCTATATTTTAAAACTAAACTTAACAGCCCGTGGGAGGTAAAACGGCTATAACTGCTCTGTACGGTCGCAAGTAATAACGCCATTGACGAGCAAGTGTGATGAAAAACCAATTTGTGTGTCTATCAGCTGATGGTCGACTGTGTAATGTTTCTTACGTACGTTAGGCAGATCTAAATGTCATTTTACAGTACACATGGTGTTACTTTTCCGCACGAGTGCGGAAATGAGCACTTTCCGTGCATGTGTTGAAACTTTAAAGAGCCATATGTACTGTAAAATGTTGTACGATACACATGCGAATAGGTAATTCGCAACTCGTGTCGATTTAAAACACTCCCTTCGGTCGTGTTTTAATTTATCACCACTCGTTGCGAATTTCCTATTTTCTGCACTTGTATCGTAAATAACTATTTTGCATGGGAAAATGACAGTCGAGGTGTCCCGACGCTCTATCGAAAGTTACACAACAATTATCACTATAGGTGTGAGTTGCGCTCCATAAGATCGTGCAAGTGAATTCAATGTATTTAAGAGAGTTTGAGTAAGTAAATGAGCATCAGTTGCGGAGCCCTGCGCGTGCGCAATGGAGCAGAATATACAATGAGAGAGGTGGCGTAGGATAATGAATTAATTAGTAATTGGTTACCTAGTTTTTGCATGTGACATGGACAATTGGACACACGGTTTGTGGTGCTTGTGCTATACTTTCAGGGGGTCATTTATTTCAAAGTGCGAGTTCAACTCGCGTGGTGAGGGTTCCGTAAAATATTGAGAATTTTCCCGTTACTTTGAATACTCAAACTTCTTATAGGTTTTCCTGTAATCTTTAGGCAAGGAACTATTTTCCATATTTTTTTCAGAATTTTAAGCCTAGTAATTTCGGAGATAAGGGGGGGGGGTGGGAATGGTCAAAATTCGACTTTTTTCCTATGTAATATATTCAAATCTATTTTTTCTAAAATTATAAAAAAAAATATCTGAGATGCTTACACAACAACCCCTTTCGTTTGCTTTCACAATACAGTTTGCGAAACTTTTTTTTTTCCAGTTTACCCCCCAAAAGTGGCCCCCTTTATTCAGAATTCATTAATTTACTTTACGCGTCCCTCTTTGGGTCACCAATTCACATATTTATGTGTACGAAATTTCAACTAAATCGGTCTAGTTGTTTCGGAGCAAATCGGCTGTGACAGACGGACAGACAGACGCACGAGTGATCCTATAAGGGTTCCGTTTTTTTCCTTTTAAGGTACGGTACGGAACCTAAAAACCCAAAAAAAATCACTCTTTTTTTGAAAACTCTCAAACACGCTCAGAATGCAGTTGGGGCTGCCGCGTTTATAGTCTTTACTTGTACAGTAGTGCATCTCGCGAACCTGCAGACCAACATGTTGCATCGGACAGCCAACGACCTATGCCCTATGGTTTGACTATCGCTCCATTTGTAGCCGCATCCTGAAACGCATCGAAACACTGCACCCAAATCAGTCAAGCCGAGTGCGACATGGTATTTCCTCCTCTATTCGCAGATCGAAGCTGACCCAAAAAACGCATTTTTTACCACCGTCCAGAATGCGATCATTATCGCCAGACGCGATCTGAGCACTTAAGGCGACGGGTAAGGCAAGGCATTCTCCATACAAACGTTGTGCAAGTTTTTTTTCGTCGGTTTTGGCACTACAGAATATTCGTTTTTTTTTGCTTGTTCATATTGAATTTACGCAGCACATGATGTTAAAATTTTGTTAGATATAAAAATAATGAAAATTAAAAAAATATAAAAAAGTATAAAAATAAAAAATAATAACATCAGTGAATAGCTAACAGAAAAATAAGTATACTGACCTAAAAATTATATTTATAGCCCAAACACAAACGAAGAAAAACCTGCACAAAATTTGTATGGATAAGGCTTGCCCTACCCGTCCTCTTAAATGGAACTTCTTATATCTTGGTATATACGAGGGTTGATCAATAAGTTTTGAGAATCGGTATAAAAAACAGATGTTATTGGTGCCCTATAATTTTTAATTATCAAATACGCTCTTTCTTATTTTACGTGCATATTTATTATGCAGAAAATATTTTTGCTTCGCTTCAAAAAAAAAAACTTGAGCGTCGTTATGAGGCTTATTTTTTATATCGACGATTTTTCAATATCAAAGAATTATAAGTAATAGTTAAAGAGTTGGTCTAGATTAAACGGTAGGTAAATAGTTGTATAGACTTCACAAGCCTGGAGCCGTAGCATGGTTGGCCTTGTCACGCGATAGGTGATAGGATAGAGCGTGCGTCACTGGCTGACACCGTTCGATAGAACGAGACGACGCTCTTATCTTGTCACTTGTCGCGTGATAAGGCCAACCATGCTACGGCTCCAGAACAGCAGACCTGGTAATCGGCAAGCACAGCCCAACAAAAAAGCTCATTGAAGTGGTATTTTTTTTCTTTGTTCTTTTCTTAGACTAATTTGTTTAACTGCTCTACAATTATGTTGATTCACTCTCCCTTCGTATTTATTTTCATATATTTGTGACCTACAAACAAAACTACCTACTAAAAAGCCATTTAAAAAAAAGATGGCTAGAAAAACCTACCTTGAACTTTGTTAGATGAGCTGTGCCTTAAAAAATGATCACACGAGTATGATTTTTTAATTTCGTGGCATCAAAATAGATTAGATAAACTTGTAATTTTAAAATATATTTTTTTGATTATCACACCACATTTTTGCTGCCCAACAACACTGCCCCTAACATGTTGTAACAAAATATCCTCCCATTTAAGTGACCTCAGAATTTGTTCTATACCATCATCTTTGTTTAGCTATTAAAGAAAAACAAATGAATACTGACCTTTTTAGGGTTCCGTAGCCAAAATGGCAAAAACGGAACCCTTATAGTTTCGTCATGTCCGTCTGTCCGTCTGTCCGTCTGTCCGTCTGTCCGTCTGTCCGTCTGTCCGTCTGTCCGTATGTCACAGGCATTTTACTCGAAAACTATAAGGTGTATTTGAATAAAATTTTGAGGATAGGTGTATTTTGTTAGCCGCTACAGTTTTGTAATTAAAATGCCAAAAAAAAAATTTTTTAGGGGTGCACTCCATACATAAAACTAAAAGTCAAAATTTTTTTTTTCATTGTGACCCCCCGTGTGGCACATCAATCGATAGGCCTTTCAAAATAAATATAAGGTTTCTTAGCATTTTTTTTGATTAAGTGAATAGGGTCGGAGATAATCGCCCCGAAAGTCACTAAAATTCTGTCCCCCCCCCTCTAATTTTTGAACGGTGTATTTTAAAAATATGGAAAAATTCATGGACATAGGGCTTATTAATTTCATTCACCGAAAATTGTTTTGAACAAGATCGGTTCAGAGGTTTTCGAGATATTGCTGAAAAACTGTCTTCCTCAAAGAAAAGGACGTAAGTGCCGAAGGTTTTCTGTGACGATACGACCTTTTTAATAGGCACGGAACCCTTCGTTTTGCGTGGTCCGACACGCACTAGGCCGGTTTTTTTATTTATTCACTGTATTAATGAATAGTGACACAGTATGACCAACAATCAGAAATTATCATAATGAGACGTGATCATAATTTATTGAATCAGGCGTTACTTTGCGGAAATTCATGATATATTACGAGAACAATATTCCTATATATTGAAACACGTGTCGAGGTTTTTTCATTATTGGTGGTGGTTTGCTGTAATTATTTGCATGTTTATACGCAATTAGTTACATTTGATCTCCGCTGATCGACCTGCACGTTTTTTAGCGGAATAGCAAAGGAATATTGTTCTCGTAATATAGACGTGATCATGCCGATCGTCAAAACTTATTGATCACCCCTCGTATAAATTTTCCCGCCAAAGCGCTTTAATAAAGTGACCATACATTCAGTGGATATTAATGTTATCATTAACATTAAAGTTAATGAACTAAACAGTGATGTGATTGCATGAGACCTCGTCCATTGAAATCTGTTATGGCTGTTTATTAATATTTTTCGGCTCCTGATCACGGACTAAAAATCACCGCGTATACCTGTATCTGACTCAGTAAACCTATCTAAACATGACAAGCATTCGGTACGAGACGCAATACTACGAAGCATGTCTGAATATTCGCGCAATTACCATCATGAATGAATCATTATTAGAGTACATTCATCTACAGGAAGTATTAACGAGGGTATTGAACTATCAGAACATTAGACAATAGGTACCGTCGGAGACAAAAGAGCGAACTATTAACGGCTTTTTATTCACTTTCACACCTAGGGAACAATCTGTCTAACCGTATTGGAATGGAAGTAGATTTACATTTATGGCGCTCTCATTTTATCGTGCATGTAGAAGTGAGCGCGTTGGACAAATGTAAGAATCACATTGTGGTCTATAGATAGATGTAGATAAAGATTCTTTGCAGGTGTTGAACAGTTATATTATTAACTTAGTGTTGTGCAGTTACCCAAAGGGCAATGGAGAGGGCTATGTTAGGAGTCTCTCTGCGTGATCGCATCAGAAATGAGGCTATCCGCAGCAGAACCAAGGTAACCGATATAGCCCTCCGAATCGCTAAACTTAAGTGGCAGTGGGCGGGGCACATTGCACGTAGAACCGATGGCCGTTGGGGCGGAAAGGTTCTTGAGTGGCGACCACGTACCGGAAGGCGCAGCGTGGGTAGGCCCCCCACAAGGTGGACTGATGACCTGGTAAAGGTCGCTGGAGTCCGCTGGATGCGGGTGGCGCAGGACCGGTCAATTTGGCACTCTCTGGGGGAGGCCTATGTCCAGCAGTGGACGTCTTTCGGCTGATATGATGATGATGATGATGTGCAGTTACTGGTATTTATGCGTGTGTTGCCGCCAACGGCACATTCGCAACACAATTTTCTAGTAGAAGTTTAGGCTCGTTTAGTGCACTACCGGGAAAAACTCTAGGAGGACCATGAGAAGTGGTGCGCAAGAGAAGAAATGTATGCCGTCTTCTATTTCCAACCACATTTTGTTCCGAACCTTGGAGGTAAAACAGCCATTCTATTTAACAGAGTTTAAACCTGGGGGTAAAATCAGTTTCTCGCAAAGACTTCCTAATCTACAAGAAGCAGAATTATCATAAGATAATCTTATCAACGATTCAGACACACGCGGCCGTGATTATCATAGAATACAATTGGCCGTTGGCCGCCACCGCGGCCGCCACAGCAGGCCGCGCCAATTTGTGATAGGCTTAGCCCATACCGCCTAAATTAAACAAGGACCATTTCATCTCCATTAAAATGTAGGTCGACCTTAAAGAGGTCATTGCCAGCCCTCATTCGCAGCTTCACTGTGGGCGCCGCTACCTACTACCGCTGAGTCAACGACGTAGGAACACCGTAGGAGGGGCTAGGCTAATTGTAGGTTAAATCTTACAAATCATACAAAAAGGCCAGGAGCCGTAGCATGGTTGGCCTTATCACGCGACAAGTGACAAAATAAGAGCGTCGTCTCGTTCTATCGAACGGTGTCAGCCAGTGACGCACGCTCTATCCTATCACCTATCGCGTGACAAGGCCAACCATGCTACGGGGCCAGGTCAAAAGTACCCTAAACCGACGAGCATGTATGAGAAATGTTATGAAGGTGAGTGAAGCGAAAGTGGTTTGTCAGGATCGTAGCAAATGGAGATCCGTGATCTCTGCCTACCCCTCTGGGAAAGAGGCGTGATTATATGTATGTATGTAACTGTTAACTATCTTTAACTCGATAAGTTTACCATATCGTTCCATAAGGTGGACTGACGACCTGGTAAAGGTCGCGGGAGTCTGCTGGATGCGGGTGGCGCAGGACCGAGCATTGTGTTGATCTTTGTGTGAGGCCTACATGCAGCGGTGGACTGCAGTTCATGTGATGATGATGATGACCGCTAACGAGAAAGTTTGTATGTGATTTAGTACGTACTCTTTCAAATTAAACTAATTATAGTAGGTAAGAATTGTCACAGAAAAACTAATAGTACTGCGTATAGAAGGTTCTCTGTTAACAAATTCCCTGTGTACGCGTAACGTACCTAAATGTGGCCATTTCTTTCTATCGCATGCAACGCGTTCTTTCGGAGGCGTAGCCATAGAGCTAGGGTTACCGCCAGCTCGACCTATTAAATTATAGGTACGTTAGTATAGTAGTGTATTTTATTGGTATTGATATGTATGCCTTAATAGGTCATGTCTTTAGAGCATACATAACTGGAGTAGCCTTTCAGTAACTTACCCCTCTGTAGAAAACCTTGCATACGGTGGACCGGGGTTACTTTGATTCGGGGGGTGACTTTGATCAAATAGGTTTTTCTCCGAAATCATTGTTTTTACTTGTGAGTGAACTGTGGCAGTGGATATTTTAGTATTCTATCTTGATGTATACTCGATTAAATCTTCTTAATTTCAAATAGATCTGCTTTTATACTACATGCAAAATTATCAAAGTAGCCCCATTTTTTCCTAAAGTAACCCCGGTTTACGGTAATGTGCAAAAAATCATACAAAGACAATTTCACAATTGATTAATGGTCATTCACAAAATCGCCTCACAAGGGAACACTGATCATAAAAATGCCCGCATGTTGCTGTAAGCACTTGATATTATAAACGTTCAACCACTTCAAGCTTTCAATATACAATTCAGTTTCAATATCCTATCTCCCCCCTGCGCCCGCAAAATTCGGCAGACATTTTTGTACGCAAATATGACATAAGGCTACTCCAGTTATGTTATGCTCTAAGGTCATGTCCAATTTCCACGCCGGAGGTCCGTTCTATATGTGAAAGATTTTAAAATCCGCTCCTGAGTACTTATAGAGTTTTTTCCCTACGTACAAACTTACAAAATGACCTCTTTTTAATAATAGTATATGTCCCTGATGAGGTATAAGGGGTTGATGATAGTATTCAATTTATATGAAATCTACAGGTAATATATTTCAAAAGTTTTGCTGTTAAATGATAAACTAAATGGACCTCACAGCCCATAAATATTAAAACGTATTGTATCTAATTAGACCACTTAGCTAGAAACTTGTTTTCACAAAACTAAATGACATTCCTATACTTTCTGTTTGCACCAGCTTTCTGCAAAGAAGTTATTACATTTTAATCACCTGTTATTATAATTATATGTTATCTGTAACCGCATTCTTCTCACCACATTCTGTATTTTATTGTAGAACTGAAAACTGGACCGAGGTGTTGTAAATTGTGCTTTATTGCAAACATTTAACTTACAAATTTGATTGTATAGTATCATCTTAGACAAATTATGGGTCAGATAGTTCACTCGTTCGGAAAACATTCATATAGGTAGGTTGTCTTTGAGAATCATTAGAATGGTTTGGTTTGTATTTTATATGTGTATCTTGTTAATTTTGACCTCAAATCCAGTAAATCATTATACAGGTAGGTACTAGGTACCAATTTACCAAATGCCAATACCCTAACCGGATGTTTGTATCTGCAATCTACATCCAAGTATTTAACGACCAAAAAAGTTTAAAAAAACACATTTGATCTGGATGAAATTGCGTACGTCTCTTGTCTCCTTCTTACATTTTTAACTCCCGACGCAAAGAGAGGGGTGTTATAAGTTAAACGTGTCTGTGTAATCTGTGTATCTGTCTGTGGTATCGTAGCTCCCAAACGGATGGACCGATTTGAATGCGGTTTTCTTGTGTCATAGATAATTTTAACCCGAGTGTTCTTAGCTACGTTTCAACCAAATCGGTTTAGCCGTTTTTGAGATATTGAATTTTAAAATGAAAATGACGGGGGTTTTTCGACTTTCCTAAGTTGGAGTTATACACCATCGTAGTCACACGCGAATCATTTCTCAAACCCGAGGTTCTTTTGATGTTATGCATACAGCATTTAGGTAGGTAATTACTGTAGCGTTTTTCTCACAATGTGACTTTTTTATATCCTAAATCATCTGTGCAATCGTCGAAGATTATGACGTATCGTAACGAGAGCATAGCGTGTCCATCGCAAGCGCTCTGTCGCGTGAAATGTAATGGTCAGTGAAAGTGGCCAACTGTACACCACCATCTTATCGGAAAAGGTACTAAGTGCCTTTGAGTTCTATATAATTATTACTGCTGTCGTTAATTGGTTGGCGCCGCAGTTTTTCTTAATAAATTGTTTCCGTTTTGATCCAACAATGCATTAAAGACTGAATAGCCTAGTGGTTAGAGAACCTGACTATGAAGCTTGAGGTCCCGGGTTCGATCCCCGGTCGGGGCAGATATTTGTATGATGAATTAGTATTCATCATACAAATATCTGCCTCGAGAACAAACATTTATCTACTACTATAAATGTTTGTTCTCGAGTCTTGGATGTTTAATATCTATTTAAGTATGTATTTATCTATATAAGTATGTTTATCCGTTGTCTAGTACCCATAGTACAGGCTTTGCCTAGTTAGGGACTAGATCAATTGGTGTGAATTGTCCCACGATATTTATTTATTTTATTTATTTATTTTAAGTAAAAAGCGTTGACGTGTTTTGCTTCTTGTAAACAAATAGCTGCTGGGCAGATCAGTAAAGTAAGTAGGTAAGTCATACAAAACATCCAAGACTCGAAACAAATATGCATTCTCTTCATCACACAAATATTTGCCTTTACCGCGATTCGACCCCAGGACCTTCAGCTGCGAGGCAGCGTCACTATCCACTAGGCTAACGGGTGGTCGTAGTGAGAAATAACTTAGATATTTGTATCACGTAACAGATGCAATTCGGACATGTTCCAGTGTCACATTTAGGTAACACCTCATAACTTCCTCATATTGGGAAAACACGCGAGTTCGCAGCTCTTACTGCCGTTAGGTGTCAAATGAAATCTCCACTTTCCACGTTACACAATAATGGGATGATTACTTTACTATGTGATTCATAACCTCTATCACGGGACTGAGGACGCTAATAGCCATATGCGAGCGCTACGCTGCACTACACGGACTTAAGTATAACGTGAAAAAGTCCGAAACAATGGTATTTAAGTACGGCAAGGGACCAGATGTAGTGCCGCCCGTTAGACTGAATGGGACTGAATTAAAAAATGTCAATAGTTTTAAGTATCTTGGACATATACTGACAGACAAACTTAAAGACGACGACGATCTCGAGAGGCAACGACGAGCCATTTGCTATGCGAAGCAACATGTTGGCACGTCGGTTCGCTCACTGCTCTGACCAAGTCAAAATTACTCTGTTTGGGGCCTACTGCCAGGCGTTCTACACTAGTCACTTGTGGTACCATTACACGAAGCGGTCGTTCAACAGACTCATAGTACAGTACAACAACGCGTTTCGTGTGATGTTACGGCTACCGTGGCGGTGTAGCGCGTCTGGTATGTTTGCCGTGAACAGAGTGGACGACTTCTACGCTATTATGCGTAAGAGACACTGGTCCTTTGTCGGGAGAGTGAGCGATTCGACAAACAGTATTGTTAGAGTAGTGTGCACGACATGCTACCTAATGAGTAAGGTGTCTACGACTCCTTTTCTGTAGTGTCTTGGTAATTTTTAAGTTTAATTTAATTTAATATTTTTAATTTTAATTTTTGTAATGTAATGGGTTAATACCTAAGTAAAGAACTATTTATTATTATTATTATGTATGTCTTTCCCGCTCACGGGACATGATGTCCCGGACCTTTGGGAGGCGTGCGTGGGGCTAGGTACCTACAAAGTACCAACTGAGTCAACACGTAGAGGCCCTTTTGACAATTTAATGGAATGCAAGGAGTACACCGAGCGGATGCTGTCCCTGCCCGTGTCATGGGACGCGCACAGAGACAGCACCCGCTGGGGTGCATAGGGACTATTACTGGTTGATGGAATCTAAATAAAACGGGTTATTGGGTGAAAATGATGGACTAGTGACTGGGCTATTGGTGAAACATCGGACGCCTGCCTAATAAAACTGTTTCACTTTTTATCTCTGGCAGACGGTGACTCGCCAACTGCTAGATGGGCCCCTATTAATAGCGACATTAAAAAATGGCCTAAGGGCAACACCGGTCAGAGAGCTGGAGGGGTAGAGAGGTGGCACTGGACTTTAAACATATAGCCAACTCGCCACTTAGGTGTCCACATCTACCCTCGAGCAACAGCTCTTGCGACTCCACTCTGGACGGCCGGTTAAGGCAAGCCAGAGGTGGGGGGCCTGTCCAACCATCCATCCGATCGGCTCAGCCTGACCACAGGACACCCCCAGGAGCACTCAGGTACGTAGGGTCGCTACTCCCTAACAGCCCGCCACAAGCTGCCTTACGTTGACTGATTGCACCAGAAATCTGGTGGGCGATGGGGCCGTCACATCCCTACGCCTTATTATTATTATTCTTATTATTATTATAACTTGGCTGTTATTCGGTACGCGCTCATGCGCGTCACCCCACCCGTCACGCCCAACGAAACTAGACCTCTACCTACGCTTAGTTCTATCGACACAATGACTCTAGAAAAAAAATGGAGCAATAAATGTGGCGTTACTTAGGTATAAATAAATAATAATAACCGTAAGGATAAGCGGTCATACCCCATAAGGAACTGTGCCGTTACTATAATAACGTTCTATAAGTTCTACTTCTTTCGCTGTACACTTTGCCAAACGAATTAGGACTCTATTACCTTGATAAAAAGGTATTATCATTACTTCCTAACCCCTGGACGCCTTTGCCAAACGAATTAGGACTTTATTGCCTAGATAAAAGGTGTTAAGGTGGGCTATATTGGTTTGTGCTGGTTGCACTAGCGAAGAATGTCGTTTGGGTTTGACACACAAACGCGTCTGAGTGGCATAGTTAGTGATATTAGAAGCAAAGTAAAAGGGCTGGTTGTTTTTGGTACTGATAATGCTACTCAATTTTTTACGTCACATTGGGCCGTAATGTGGCAATTACAGCCCGCTACGCAAGCGGAACGTCCCATTTCCTGATAAGTGGGATGTGTAAAAAAATTGTACTCACCAAGGGCGATAATAAAGAAAAACTCAGATCCCATATTTATCGGTACCCTGCCATCTGAGACATTCTATTATGGGTACAGTACCTATTATGCACAAATACAATATTATTTATTTACCAAAACAGCAAAACCATAGATACATTATCAGTGGCCCTCACACTAGGTCCAGCCTGTGTCGTGAGTGGGACCCGTTACCCTAATCAGGGTTTTCCATAGGCTAATTTTAAAAGTTTTTAGAGATCCGTCGATCACTCGTGCGTCTGTCTGTCCGTCTGTCACAGCCGATTTGCTCCGAAACTACTGGACCGATTGAGTTGAAATTTGGTATAAACATGTAAATTGGTGACCCAAAGATGGACGTGTAAAGCAAATTAATGAATTCTGAACAAGGTGGCCCCTTTTGGGAAGTAAACTTTAAAATTTTAAAAAAAGTTTCGCAAACTGTATTGTGTGACATATCAAATGAAAGGGGTTGTTGTAAGCATCTCAGATTTTTTTTTGTATAATATTAGCAAAAACAGTTTTGAAGTAATTTAGGAAAAAAGACGAACTTTGACCATTCCCCCCCTTATCTCCGAAACTACTAAGCTTAAAATTCTGAAAAAAATATAGAAAATAGTTCCTTGCCTAAAGATTACAGGAAAACCTATAAGAAGTTTGAGTATTCAGAGTGACGGGAAAATTCTCAATATTTTACCGAACCCTCACCACTCGCACTTTTTTTAAAACCCTATTCTTAATGGTAACCAGTTGTGTGTGACTCCTCTGCAGTTGCAAGCGCCCATAGACTACGGTGTCCAACCATCAGGCAGCCCGTGTGCTTGTTTCTACCATCATATTACATGTAGATCCATGGATGATCTATTAAACAGTTAAGTAAACCGCTAATTTGTGCATATCCAAGCATCGATAACACATAGTTAGCTGATTCTAAGTAGTCAGACAGAAAGCGTGGATTTAATGATCGCTCGAAAGTGTAGTTCCATCCGTGACGTGCGTTACGCTGGAGCTGTGGAAGGGTTAATTTCTGGGGTGAATTTTACCCCAACTCTAGGGGTTGTATTAGGTACACTCAGCGTCAAATACTTCGTAGCAACCAAAGTAGTCAAATAGTTCGGTACACCATATATTTAATATGGTGTACCGAACTATTTGGCCACTTTGACTGCTACAGAATATTTGACGCTGACTGTACAATACAATTGTGTTCTTTTACCACGTAACAAATTACCGAAAAGGTTAAACTGTAATGTTTTTGTTGTTGTTTTGATTAATGATTGAAATAAACCGGTTTTGAAAAATAATATTTGTAGCTTTTTTTCTGTGTTTGTGTCTTTTTGGTTCCTCTCAACGGACGTATCGTTTAAAGGAACCAAAAAGACACAAACAGACAGACATAGAAAGCACTTGGTATGGCCATTAATCCAATGCAAATTGAATAATGAAGTGATTTTACAGGTAGCATCCCTTGAATGTCTTCATTTTTGTAAGACTGAGGATCTTAGAGTACTGATGATAGGATCTAAGAATACCTAAATGTTCAACAAACAATTAACCTAACATACACCTAGTACTTAATTGAGTTTTTTTTTCTAAAGCGACTTGTGCACTTGTTCTCGAAACGCATCTATGTAGTCCACATCGATCGATCGTAAGACAGTTGTCATATTTTTAAATTTATATTTTTGTAATTATTTACGTTTCTGAATCAAATAAGGGTATAGAGATATGTAGGAAGGATATTGTTCACGAATTTTATGATGATATTTTTACTCTAGTCGTCACATAAAATATTCTCTAAGAATATCTTTACGAGTAGGTAAGTAGGTATTTTCATACTGACACGGCACCACATACCTACTCAAACGACCCGATGACATTTTCTCCTTTAAATTGCGCCCGTATTTGGACAGGCACTCCTAAAGACATAAGTTGCAAGTCCATAACATATCCATTTAATGTCCAACTCATGACCTCGGCTACATGCAATCCTTTTTGAGACCCAATCAATAAACTTTAAATTACTTAGGTACCATTTTTTATTATAGGTGCCAATTTCACTATTTATAGACCTTATGCGTTATGTTATAAAGTTCACAATTGAACACTTAAGCGGGTTTTTTTGCGAATTTCGATAGCTTATGTTCAGTACAATATTGCCTTTGGAGAACTGTTCTTATATCTATAAACGCTAAGTTGCTTTTCAAACAACTCAATTTATAAGATACGAGATTATAAATCAAGAGTATACCAAATACTTTTTTTTTGAAAATGGCCTTTTATCCGTGTGTTTTAAGGCACAATTTCGAATGAGTCGTGTGAATGTGAAGATGTTCATCTCATTTTGGGTGTGTAGGCGTTTGACCAAGTTTGCCGAGGTCGAATTTAAAGGTGCATTGTGCTTGTTCCATTATCTTATCAAGGTGCAGTGGATATCACAGATGTGCTCAAAAATATCTAAACACTAAGAGTCCTCAGCACGTGGAGTCTCCATACAAAAGTAATTTAGTCCTCATTTTAAAACGGCATACCTGTGATAATTAAGACATGAGAGCAATTAAGTATTCTATTCTATTCTAATAACATGACACTTTTTATAAATAATAGGATCCGCTATATCTAGGCTGGAAACTAGTTTATATTGCTATAAATTATATTAGAAATATAATAGAAAAAAAATTGAAGCGATTAGATACTTTTTAACCCCCGACGCAAAGAGAGGGGTGTTATAAGTTTAACTTGTCTGTGTATCTGTATATCTGTGTGTCTGTGTGTCTGTGTATCTGTGTATCTGTCTGTGGTATCGTAGCTCCCAAACGGATGGACCGATTTGAATGCGGTTTCTTTTGTGTCATAGACAATTTTAACCCGAGTGTTCTTAGCTATGTTTCATCAAAATCGATTCAGCCGTTTTTGAGATATTGAACTTTGAAATGAAAAAATCGGGAGTTTTTCAACTTTTCTAAGTTGTAGTTATTATGAAAAACGTTCTATTCGCTCTATTTTAATTTCTAAGTAACAGAACCTGGTTTCCAAACTTTCCAAGCTAGATATGGTGGATTCGATTATGTATAAAAAGCAGCCGTTTAAAAAGAGAACCAAACTACGATTGTATGGAGAGTTGAGCGTCCTGGCGACCTTTAAGATCTTGGAAATAGAGTTGTTTAGGTACCTTATAAGGTGCACTAAGTATTTTTTCAAAATTCACCCTCTAAGTCACCCCCTTAGAGGGTGAATTGAATGAATCGGGATCCAAACTTTGTACGGGGAAACAAGATTAGATCGACTATTTTATTCGAAACTTCACAGAATTATTCTTAACGATAAATGAGTAAGAGTAATACGTGTTATGCAATTTTTCGTCAATGTTTTCTTATACTATCACGTAAAATTATCGTCCGTAATCCGACTTTACAGACAACCATTTCGAAAGACTTTGTTTCCTTGAAATAAGATAAAATGTTCAATCAACCGTGTTGTCGATGTACCTACAGTATGTGTGAAATGGAAAGTGCTTCGGATATTATTAAACGATCCACGAGTTCTATAACGGTGGAGATTGATCCCGGTGCGGATGTAACGAAAGTAATCTAATTGTCTTAGCATTTGTGAGATTACGTCTAACTTTCATCACGGTTTGTTAGTTTCGTCAAGTGCTCACCATGTCTTAAACTCGCGTATTGCATAAACACATAAAATGTCGGGAATTCACAAGTTAAACATTTCCTTTTAATTCAAAACAGAACCTTACTCGTATATATATTTTCGTGATCATTCTCAATTTGAACCTTTTAGTAGGCGATACAAGATCGACACACTAAGATCCTAATCTAATTCACTACCTTCAAACACTTATCTATGTGCATGGATGTAAAATTCAAATTCATGCAATATATTTCCCACTGCCTATTAAAGAGTGAAACTTAGACAAACAATCGTTTAAGAAACCGTTATAGCAATTAAAAAACATGTAGGCGGACCCTTTATGGAAGTCACAGTTAGACCATAAAAGTTCAACTGTATTGAAACAAAACCAATTGTCAATTTTGCCAAAACATTTTTTTTAAGGAAACCAGAACCACCATCCCGTCACTTACCTACTTGGGCACCGGTGGGCGACACAGGTGCGCGGCGCGCGCAAAGTAGCTGCGCGCGCACAAGAATCTACACGCGTGTGTGACTGCGCATCTCCCGCGACGCCCGTCAAGTCAAACACGATCGTATTGCGAAGGAAATAGAGCTCCGAGTTGCGTGTTCGTTGTTTTTGAGAATTTGGTGAATTTTGGAGTGATTCTAGTGTGATAGTGTGTGAAAGTGAGTTCTAAGAGGATTTATTGGTGATTAGTTAATTTTTAATTGGTGAGTAGAAGTGTTTTCGGTTTTGGATTAAATGCACTTAATTATATAATATCTACTTTATTCCCGAAAAATCATGACATTTTATCAAAATAACCGCTGTGTGACTAGATCTTCTCGCCGGTTTTAGGAGTTTGAAATCTTCGCACCGACTTGTTATAATATTATTATTATGTTTTTTTCCCAGAAAAAAATAGCAAAAGTTAGTTATAAACAATTATTAAGGTAGGTATTTAATAATTATACTATCGGCCGGCACTGTTCATGATAAAATTAGAAATCGTGTATGTTGCGTTGTTAATTAATAAAGTTTGATTAATGTTTATTATGTGAAACGCGGAAAATCTAACTCAGCCATACTCAACCTTTTTTCTACGAGGGCCGCAAATGCATTTTAGCTGAGGAGCCTCGGGCCGCAAGGAAC
This sequence comes from Epinotia nisella, assembly GCA_932294315.1. Lineage (NCBI taxonomy): Eukaryota > Metazoa > Arthropoda > Insecta > Lepidoptera > Tortricidae > Epinotia > Epinotia nisella. The sequence continues at coordinate 23,555,876 of OW028676.1, forward strand.
ATTTATGGTTACTAGGTTTAGGTTGGTTACTAGGATCGCACAGTGGATGGCGGGCCACTGGCAAAAGCTCGGCGGACCGCAGGGCTGTTATTCGCTACGCGCAAATGCGGCTCACCCCGCCGGTCACCCGTTACGAAACTAGACCTCTACCTACGCTTAGTTACTACGCATCGCGGTGTCAAGGTATATTTGTGGGTGCGCGTTGAGGTGAGCTTAAAACAAGTTACAGAATAGGGGGGCAGGTTGTGTACCTAGGTATAAGTAGCTAATCTAACTGATAGGTACGTTTTGGTATCATTTCAGCATCTCCTTATAAAATATTTTTATCAGCAAATCTAGCCATTTGACCTCATTTCCTAATTCGTTTTTAGAATATCTGAGATATTTTACAAATTTACACATATAAAAATAAATAAGTATTAGAGGACAATCTTACACAAATCGACATAGTCCCATAGTAAGCTCAATAAGGCTTGTGTTATGGGTACCTATTAGACGACGATATATTTAATAGATACAAATACTTAAATACATAGCAAACACCCAAGACTCAGGGACAAATGTTCATGCTCGTCACACAAATATTTGCCCTTACCGGGATTCAAACCCAGGACCTTCAGCTTCGCAGGCAGCGTCACTACCCATTAGGCTAACCGGTCGTAGAAGATTTGTAGAATTACCTATCTTTTCGTTATATTTTTAAATAAGTTACTGTAATAATACGCTATTTACTTTTGAAATGCCAGTTTTTCATTACATGTGACCCATATAAACCAATAAAACCTGTATTATGTACACCCGTGTTCTTTTATGCTAATAATTCAAGGAAACATACATAACTAGAGTTTATTTCTATAGACACTATTCTATTTTACACTATATTTTGATGATAGTCGATGTATAAGTAGTTTTTAACCCGATACAATCTTAGCAAGAGTGAAAAACTTTCATCCTTTAATTTACGAATTTAAGAGAGCAAGGTGTACGAATAATTTAAACCTCAGTTTAATCAAATTGACAGATCTTGCATGAATCTCACTTAATTGAAGTGTGTTAAAACTGCTTAGCTAGGTTATAGTGTAGTTCTTGGTGCACCCTGGCCGTATTTATTGATATGAATTATCAATTTTCTGGCTGAGTTAATTACAAAAATTCCTTTTACACCGTGCACTTATGTATTATTTAATTAAATAGATAGTTAATATCTGGTCTGCGAAATGTTTGATTTCGTTCCTGTAAATATGCCAATTAATATACGGCTCGAAAAATAATTTTGCTTAATAAGCTACCTTTTGCTTGATACCAATTAAAACATAGTTTATTATCAAACTGTATTTTTACGTAATATCTGAAAAAATACACGATTCAGGGATTTTTCACATTTCGTGAAAAACTTTTAGTCATGTAATTTTTCAGTAAGATTCAAATCTATATAAAACGAGATTGCATTTGATGCTTGAACAATTATCGGAAATTAAGAAATATATATACCTAATGTGTATAATTGAGAACTTCGATTTTCAATAAATTGGCCTAACCTTCTTGTAACGCGATATCCAAGAATGTAAATATGACAAATGTTATTTTTATTACTATAACCTTGTTGAGTAAATCCGGCTCCGAGTGAGAATCGATTGCTTATGCAAAATTTACGCAAACTCGCCGGGCAAAGTTAGGCTCATTTGCATACTCTTGGGCGAAGATCTCTTAGTCATACTGTGTTTCCATGTCAAACAGTAGGTAAGAATATTTAGCGGTTTTCAAATAAATATAAAACTGTATTCACCCCGTGTGGTGTTGGGTTAGAATTAGTTTTTTTTTAGAGCTCGGGCGAGCCTTAAAAACTCGAGCCGGCCGGGCTAACGCGAGTTTTCCATGTAATAGAGTAGGTAAGAATATTTTGCGGTTGTACCTACTCTAGCTACCCCGTATTGTATGTCAATCTTACACAAATCGACCTAGTCCCAAACTAAGCAAAGCTTGTACTATGGGTAATATATGGATGACGATATATACATACTTACGATGTAGATAAATAATATTGTATTTGTATGTATTGTAAAAACTTAATTCGATTCGTTAAGTTAAAAAAGTGGGCCATCTAGGGTAGGGTATCTGTTTTTTAATGCCAGGAACTAATGTGACTAAGTGTCGTCTGTTTTATTATTACATTTTTGCACCGTACCACATAACCGCATAATGACTGTAGATATATTGTCACATTTAAGAGGTTCTTCATTTATTGTTATATTCATTTTATGGGTACGTTAATAGGACATGTCATTGGCAGAAAAAGCCAATAGTTTCTAAGGTTCTGAATAATCTAAACTCATCTCATTATTTTTATATTTGTCATATTAATTGGCATTTCAGTGACGTGAATAAAAAACAGAATTGTCTACGGACAATTCTGTTTTTGTCTGCGCAATGAATGTAGGGTTACGATCCTAGATTATGAGAACCTTGCTTATGTTTTAAACTAATTTAATATCAGACTTTCTTAAAAAACCTTTTTTTAACCCAAAACTTTGTAAAGTAAGAAAAAAATTGTGCGTTCAAGTCTCGTTTGCGCTGTACAAAGAGCAAAAAATAATTTTAGAAAAAAATGCAAGCAGGCAACTAAAAATGTGTGCATTTTTAGATACTCTGCTGCCAATTTAAGGGTCACTATAATTTATAACACAATTACTTACCTATTTAAAAAATAACGTTTACCAGTCATATAAACACAAAATCGTATCCTTGCGGTTACTGCAAGAACCAAACTTCTATGAAATTGCATGTTTAATTTTCTAAGTTTTTTTTTATGTCAATCATGTGTTGAAGAAATTCGTTTGTCCAAGCTCTATTGGTTTTGTTAAGTTTTGTCACGCCCGTGTCTTTCCTGCCTTTGACTGATTTGAATTGAGAATCAAACTTTTGAGCTCTTCCAACCTAAACAGTTAAAAATATACAAGGAAAGAAATAATAATCAGCACTACTAGGCCATATAGTCAGTCCGTTCACCTAGATTAAATAATGCCAACCAACGTGTAAGCGACGCTTCCTTTGTTCTAATATATGATAATGTAACCTTTATGGGCCTGGCCACATGTCTGCGGTGCGGAGCCGCAACGCAAAATTTCGCGGCGCGCGCGCCGCAAAACCCACGTTGGGTTTTTCGCGGTGCCGCAACGCGAGTTTTTTCCGGCGGTTTGCCGCGAAATTTTGCGTTGCGGTGCCACACCACAGACATATGGCCAGGCCCTATGGCGCTGGCTGTATGCGGACTATGCGGCCACTGGATGGAAAAATATAAAAACAAGTGATGGTCATTCGGCTGTCACAAGTTGGTAGTGTAATTTCGGAGCCTGCAATTTTGTCATTATTTCAGTTTGTACTTGTTTTGTTTTAAATATACCTGTGTGTTAAAACCTGGTGATCAAGTTATTTACTTCCTACTATAGTGAAATAGTTAATCAATGGAAATCACTCTTACATACTAATCCAGCATTAATTACGATGAATGCGTCGCGACTCGTGATATTTGCATGGAAATTCATTCACACTTTCACATTATGGAAAACGCATACAAACTAACATGTTTTGGTAAGATATTGGTTTTTCACTTTCCTTTTTTCATACAAAAAGGTTAATGGTAGTTTCTTTTTCTAAATGCTGGTGGAGTTTATAAAGTTACTTGTATAAAGGGCTCTATGCGGATAATTAGATGTATTACATTTAATTTATATTTAAATACTGTAGAACTTTAACCACTGCATTATCTTTCTCCGATACTCAGAGGTTGTCTGGAAGAGATCGCTCTTCAGCGATAAGACCAACTGTTGTCTACCTCTACCTACTCGCTACCTGTATAACTTTAGAACCACTTAGGCCCGATTTAAATATGTTTTGTTGGTTCTTGTGATTTTTATAGAATAGGGCCATAATTTTCGTAAACTGTAGAAAGAAAGAAAGAAGATTTATTCACTACACAAAAGACACACAGAGATAAAGGGAGTAGACATACAATACAATTGACACATTGTGTGTCTTCGCGGCAGTGAAACGGTCGCTGTCTCAGCATTGTGCCGAGGTGTCAGACAGACACCTACAGCGCTGGTGGTGTAGGTACTCGTACAGTCACGAGCGTTAATTTGGGACCCACCTAAGGTGGAATATCGTATAGCAAACTGAAGACATTTAAACCTAATATTTTAAAGGAGTGTCGAAGTTTGCCATGCTGACAACGTCAAGCGGGCGGAACGAGTCAAACGATCATTTCCGATTTTTTCCAACTAATTGTCACCCGTGTTTGAGGCCCTGTCTTCTCTCCGGCCATATTTGTTATTTGCAAATAATATTTTGTGAAAATGACAGTTTTCAATAAATTTTCTTGTCTGACACTGACACACAATGACACATGTTCGTAATTAGAAAACTGTAATGATAGCTTTTGGCAAAGACGTTATCAATTCAAGGGCCCATTCAATAAGACATTTTATTGTCTTATCTTGACACTGCACAATTATTATTGAACTGAAGTTTTCGACCTTATCGCATTGTAAATGTTCTAACAACATTTGAAGGAAATGGGTTCCAAATTAAAGCTCGTGACTGTACATTGTCTAAAATATGTTCTAAAACATCACCATCACTGGCAACAGCATCTATGACAGATGATTGTTGCAGCGCTTAGAAGCCTATGAATTACAGATGTGTGCTTAATTAGTGACCTTTTTTGTCATTTAAATTATATTTACAAAGACCGGTTCAAAAGGTCACACTTATTTAAATTATTTTTAAAATATTCCGCCATTATATAGTATAAACAATTACATTAGTATACTGGTTTTACTATATACCAATTAACTTGACTAATATTGTAATGTCTGTTCTCAGAAAAGTCTTATAATATTGTAATCTACAAGAGACAGTCTGTTTACAATAAATTGATTCTTCTTTAATAATTATATTTTGCTAGTTACTCACACATTGAACGCAGAGCCAAACGGCATTCCGAATTGAATGATTCATTGGTTGAAGATTAAGCAATATTTAACTGCGAAACTCATTAGTGAATTCCAATTGACCTAAGTTCTCTGGTGTAAAACCACTAAACTGTAAAAGTTAAAACAGAGATAGTCGATGATTGTATTAGAACAATACACACACACACACACATACGCACACAACACACACGCACACATACACGCGCGCGCACTCACGCACGCACACGCACACTCACACACTGGCACACATACACGCGCGCGCACACACGCACGCACACGCACACTCACACACATGCACACACACAGTTTTAGATATAAAGGTTTAAAATTTGAGTATATTCTGAACTGACTTGCCGTTCAATTATACTCCATTTGTGTATTTGTATCAGACCTGTATGTTTTTAAATAAATTTATTCTTATTCTAATAGTGTGAGAGTTATACTTACAAACTAAAATCTCAGACCAAGAAAATGAATATTTTTTTTCTTGGTCGAGCGATAAATATAAACGTATATTCATCATCATCATCATCATCATATCAGCTGAAAGACGTCTACTGCTGGACGTAGGCCTCCCCCAAAGAGTGCCACAATGAGCGGTCCTGCGCCACCCACATCCAGCGGACTCCAGCAGCAACGCATATTATGTCTCGGTTATTAAATAATGGATGATCAGAATTCAGAAGTACCGATTGTTACTAAATAATATATCTCAAGTGGTTTCTGATATTTTTTCACGGACTGGATTGGTAAAAGTTGTTATTTAAATATATTTTTAGTCTAGCAGTTATGAACTGGCTACTCCAAGTAGTCTAGCTACATCTTATTTAACCAGGAAATAATTATCTGACGATGGCAATATTACATAACTAATTGATAATATTTCTAAACCAGCCCAATTTAAATGGATATACCTACTTAATAAATGATTGCTCCACTCGTTAATTAATAATTTTACATTAAATCAGGTGATTAATTAGTGCCCTTGTTATAACCGGTCGTTGTAGAAAGTGTCATATGAGATGTTTTTAAAGTTTAATAGGTTGCATATAATATTATAAACTGGCTGCGACTCGACTGGTCAAACGAGAGAGACGCTATGGTACCGGCCAATACGTAGTAGGTATATCTCCTCTTTGTCGGGAAAATATAATCTCCTCTTTGTCGGCAAATCGTCAGAATTGTCCGAAATAACCATTTCGTGTGACCAGGCAGAGGGGTAACTACGTAACTCAAAATGAGTGTGTGTGTGTGAGTGTTAGGGCAATTTGATTCTAATTTTTCCATGTACTTTTTAAAACAATACTTTTGTTCCCTTTGTTAACATCGACCGCTTCTTATCAGTTCAAAATGAAAAGAGTGTTCTGTGGTAATTTTTCACTGGTGGTATGATATGAATACCTTTCAGGAAATATTAAATTAGGTTATTTTAGTACAGCATGCAACAACACAACAACGACACAACTCAAACAAACAACAACAACACACAACAACAACTACACCACAATACACAACAACAACAACACAAGCAAGTATGATTCTTTTGTCTTAGTCGTCAAATGTTGACAATTGATACTCATTTGCTACCAACCCATATTTGCAAATAGCCAATCCTCGTAATAAGCAAACACAACAGGCAAACACGCATTAATATGTAGACGGTGCTACGTCCCGGCGGCTCTCGTCCTACTTGCGTAAGCGCTGCGCTTCCCGCTTTGATTGATCGATTTCTAACATTAGCGTCGAATTGCGAACAATCATCGAAATAGTCGATGTTTGATGGAACTATCAAACAAAGTTAGGTACTATAGAGGTTCCATGCGTTGGCGGGCTGGCCACACAAAAATAACAGCTTCTATATTTAAATAGCTTTTTGAGGAAGCTGTCAGACAAACAAATTGTAATAGTATTCGGCTGCAGACCTTGAATGGTTGCAGACGCTACGTTATATTTCAATTAAATGTTAATTAAATATATTGTAAAATATCGCTGAAGTCTGAGTTATCATTAAAGAAGTCACCGACACCGTAGCTCTACCCTGAGTTAGCTTCACCCTCCCATTATGGGAGTCCAATCCTTGACTCAAGAAGGTACTATGATAGTACCTTCTTGAGTCGAGGCTGGCCAGGCATAATCCAGATTTAGGGGGGAAATGACAACAACTTGCTTTATATACCCTTATAAGATTAGAAAAATCGTGCGCTAATCGTCATGCGGTTTCAAGGAAAACCATTTTAAAACCCAAAAACATTAGTAAATGACAAGAATGATGATTAACATTAACTAAATTAAATTAAAACTAAGTTAAATCTAAAAAAGGCCCTCGAGGCATTGTACCGAGGATGCTGGCGGCATTTCCTCGCTGAATTGCAATGCTGATGCGTTGCGCGAGAAAGCCGCCAGCTCTTCGGTCACCAGTTACATCGACCAGACGTTTCGCGATTTCTGCAAATAACTTATGCGCACTGGGACCCCACGGACCGAGGGTCTCGACGCCAAATGCCTCTATATTTATTACATTTCAGATTTTCGGCGTTTTCTGCCGCTGCACCCGCTTTAGAAGTAGTTCGTTGGAGGTGAGACGGCGCCAGTGTGTCTACACATGTAACGGAACCAGAGACACACCATCAGGTCTCTTGCCATCATCTCTGACAATGCCAGTCGGCTCACGAATAGCAGGCATATTTTTTAAAACATTAGTATTGCCGTGTTTGAAAAGCACTTAGTGACCAAAATAAGTGAAACTCAACAACGTTCCGGAGATTAGCCATTAGGTACATACAAACTAACAAAGCTACAATCTCACAGACTTTTCCTTTTTACAATGTTAGTATAATATATTAGTATAGATGAAAAACAAAATGAATTAAAATAGCTCTTATAAAGTATGGTTATGATCGTGAAGTCTTTCTATACAGATAAAAACAGGCCAAGTGCGTGTCGGACCACGCAAAAGAAAGGGTGAAGGGGCGCCTATTAAAAAGGTCGTATCGTCGCAGAAATATTACGGCACTTTTTCTATAGGGAAGGCAGTTTTTCAGCAATATCTCGAAAACCTTTGAACCGATCTTGTTCAAAAGAATTATTTACTAATATACCTATAATTTTTTATATTTTTAAAATACACCGTTTAGAAAAAGGGGGGAGGGGGGACACAACTTTAGTGACTTTCGGGGCGATTATCTCCGACTCTATTCACTTAATCAAAACAATTGCTGAGAAACCTTATATTTATTTTGAGAGGCCACACGTGGGCTATAAATTTTTTTTTTAGGACAATTCCTGTAAGGAATAAACTATAAGGGGTATCCCTTATAGTTTTCGAGTAAAATGCCTGATGTGACATACGGACAGACGGAGACGTACAGACGGACATGACGAAACTATAAGGTTTCCGTTTTTGCCATTTTGGCTACGGAATCCTAAAAAGGACCGTTTAAAATACTTCTCGACTTATAGCACCAGAACCGAATTCTTCATTCATTTTTTAATTAATCTCTCCGTATTCATTCCTGACGGCTTTTCTGACCAAAATAATTCCGCTTTTTATTCGCTCTCGTGTTTGGCAAGACGTCATCCGAAGCCACAAATATGTATACGTTCATCAACCTTATCTCAACGGAATACGTTGTAAATGTGTGTACATGTTTTTGAACTCGCCTGAACACCATAAGGACAGGACAGGCCATCTGTAGAAATCTCGATTGCTTCCGAGTAAGTAATGTGTGTACTTGTTTGGTATTACATCATTACGAGCAAGTGATAGTAGATTGTGATTATGATAGATGAGATGAGAGATGACATGTTATGGATTCTGGGGCACAGTTGCACATATCGACGGTGGAAATTTCAAATGTCGTAAGGGACAAGTAGGCCTTTGTCTCTTACGACATTTGAAATTTCTACCGTCGATATTATGGTCTTTTCATATTGCCATATTTATTTCATTTCAAATATGAATTCGATGAATCGCATCTATTTACGAGTCTGAGATGTCACAAAATTGTAATTCAGTCAAATTGAGTACTTTTCTGAGTAAAAAAATAAATAATTCTATTAAGTCCGTCTGTTAGATTATCAATAAATATTGGATAGTACGTATTTTTTTGTTTGCCAATTTTTAAAAAAAATATGAAGATATAGCCCGTTAAAGTTCCGCGCGACGTCACATTATGCTAAAAAATGTACCATAATGTGACGTCACGCAGAACTTTAACGGGCTATATCTTCATAATTTTTTGTTTAATTGACAAACAAAAAAATACGTGTCCAATATTTTTTGATAATTTAACGGGCGAACAAAATTTTTTTTTAGAAAAGCTCAAAAGTAGGCCAATTGTTTGGATGACAGCCTGTGTCTATCCAGAAAGTAATGTAATTATATCTAGAAATATTTCTTAGAGTGAACACTCACACAATTTTTTTTCAAGTAAGTATGCCTCACATGCATAAGGATGTATGTACGGTTGTCTGTCAGTGCAGGTTTTTCAAGTAGTTTTGACGTAATTCCTCAAGATCATAGCTGACCTATGATATATCTAAACATCCGATAAAATTAACATCAGGGTCAACAGTAAAATCAGTGCCTAATTGAACAAAGACCGCATCTTGACCCAAAACTTTACAGTCACGATAATAGTCCAGTCAACGAGGAATTTGCGATAGAGCTTTTTAAATTAAAATAATAGACTGGCTGTAAAATCTGTAAATTTATAATGTTGAAATGTCTTCTTTCTTTTTTTCTTTTTCTTTGATGTACAAAAGAGGCTAATACGGTCGGTACCAACATTATATTATATTAGGTGTGGGACATTTCGTTTTTTCATCATGAAGGCAATTTATTAAAATTTTGATAAATACTTACCAAAAGCGAAAAAATCGTTCTTGGGGAATTGTATAAAATTCTACAATAAAATTCTAAAACACATTACCGAACTTACTGACTTTAAATTCAAATATGTCGTAAAACAGACACTTATTTCAAAAGCATATTATAAGATAAACGATTACATCATGGATAGGGATATTTGGCAGCGATAAAATTCTGCACTAGAAATTTATCGCAAAATAAATAGGCTTTCTACTGTAGCTATGTAATTTTAAAATTTTATAATACTCTGATACCGAAATGATATATTGCATACTGTTTTGAAAAAATGACACCTCGTCGAGTTTTTTACGCCGGTTCTTCTCGAGGCAAAGGTTTTCTTTCCGAACAGGTGGTAGTTTATCGACATTCATAGGTGCATGTAATATGCCTAAATTGAAGAATAAATCACTTTGACTTTGACTTTGATTTGATAAAATTTTTACACCTGTTGCTGTTCTCAAGACAGTCGTTAGTGCCAACCGGTTCCTAATAAAAAAAATACTACAAACAGGTATTTAACCTTATCACATACATAAAATAACGTAACTTTGGCACGCAAATTGTACCTCTAAGGATTTGCCACACTGGATGCGTTCTGTGGTCAGGTCAAGCCCGCATTATGTATGAACAAATTCAATTTAACCCGACCGCAGACCGCAGAACGCATCCAGTGTGGCACAGGCCTCTATATGGTAATCTTCGTTGACTGGTCTATCAGTGACACCGAACTCTCGCATTTACAATGATAGTTATTGACTTAACACTTGCCAACTGACACGCCCTCGGCTAACTACACAGACGAGGCCGGATGTACCTATGTCAAATATTGTCAATGTCAGCCACTTTCGGGTTACAACCGCAACTGTTAGCTAATGGTTTAAAACCTAATTAAAATGGTTCTTAATTGCACTTACTACAGTAAAGGGCCGAACAAAAATAAAAAAAATATCTTAGACACAGTACCTACCAAATTTTGGAAACCTTATCGCATCGAAATCACTGAACGTCCTGAAAAAAATGCCGTCGTTTAGTAGCCAATAGTACCTTTGCTTAGTTTGGGATTAGGTTGATTTGTGTAAGATTGTACGCAAATACAGTACCGGTCAAAAGTTTAAATTCACCCTTTATTTTTGGTACAAATTTGTACTTTTGTGCGATAATGTTTTGCAGTTCAGATGTTGAAAATTGTTTCCAATTGATTCGTTATTGTTTACGGAGATGTGTTTGATTAGTCAGACACAATTTACGTAGATTTCTAAACAACTGATTCCCTAAAAACCAACATTGTATCTGATCATTGTACGTTTTAAGTGGCAAGCCCATATATGGCCCAGCCTTTGCCGTCATTCCTATAAGATTTTAGGGAATGTGTTGTTTAGAAATGTACGTGAATTGTGTCTGACTAATTAAACAAATCTCTGGAAACAATAACGGATCAGTTGGAAACAAATTTCGGCTTCCGAACTGCAAAAAAATATTGTCCAAAAGTACTCATTTGTACCTAAAACAAAGAGTATTTATTTATTTTTTATTATTACTGGAATAAGCACCTACAACCCATACTCGTACTACAACTTGTTTAACCCTTTATAGGGCACTATCTTACATTTCATGGCAAAAATTACCGCCTGTTAGTCATAATTTTTTTGGTGTTGAATTTTTAGGTCAATACAATGGTACCTACAAGAGACTTGAACTATGAATTAATTTTAACTTCGTCCGTTAAAGGGTTAAGAACCTTTTTTACACATCACAATGTGTAGTTGTGTTAACGGAAGATTTGTCTTAGGTGAAACCGTGTGGGTTCAACAACACGATCCCCAGCCTGTCTCGACGCATCTTGTCACCACCTAGTACCACTTGACCCAGCGATTCATAACAACTTCGTGTAATCGGGGTTCAGACTATACTGGCGAGCTGTCTGCAAGCATTATTAATAGCACTGATGTTAGCTTTCGTCACTTTCGTATTGCAATCGCATTATGACAAATATCGCTGCAATTTCGCGAAATCACCGCAATTTGTTACGCACAAGTTATGGCACCGTCAACAACTGAAACATAATAGATGATACGTACTATCGCAGGATCTATTGTTCCTGTTTTCAGCCGCGTGTCAATTTTTTTTTTGAAAACTTCAATGTACTGTACATGGGCGACGTGAAAATACGGAGAAAACGAATTTTCCCAGACATGAGACCTAGCTATATCGATTTCTCGCCCCCGTAAACACCTATATTCCAAATTTCATCGAAATCGTTAGAGCAGTTTCCGAGAACGTGATTGCAAATATATATATATATATATATATATCATCATTATCATCATCCTATCAGCCGAAAGATGTTCACTGCTGGACATAGGCCTCCCCTAAAGAGTGCCAAATTGACCGGTCTTGCGCCACCCGCATCCAGCGGACTCCCGCGACCTTTACCACACATATATATATATATATATATATATAACCACACACACATACATATATACACAAATATTGCTCGTTTAATAGTATAGGATAAGCGTGAAATATAAGTTGGTCGAATTTGCCGCTAGATGGCGCTGTACCGTCCGTGTCGATTACTGAATCGCGCGGTTAAGATTTTTCCTGAGATAATAACCTCTAGCCAGTAGTATTTGAGTCGTGCCGGAGGTTTCCCCTGGATTTGTCCCAGGCTAACCACGCCACGCAATTCGACCGCTGGATTGGGTTCGTCCTATTGTTACAGTCAGGGATAAAAAAAAATTATGTACAGTATTGGCATGTACCAGCGGTTTCATTTCATTCGGTTGGGACCCCATTGAACATCCTGATGTTTTGACCAAAAGTGCGCGGCCCAATTAAATAGGCTAGTGGCTTAGTTCCTTGTGCGATCGCCTGCTCTTTATGAAAAGTCAAAACGATTGTCTTAGTATGAAAATTGCGAAGAAAACCGAAGTTAGACGTCGCGTTTACTAAGCCGGTTCCTGCGCATGAGTCCTTAACACTTTCACTGCCAGGAACCCGCCTGGCGGCCGCCTACGCCGTAGGCTCTTTCCGCTACATACAGGGAAACTCTACGCTCGTAGCCGATCCCGTGAATGTGTTAATGCTCCATTACAAAACAAAATTGTACTAATGAAGTACCTATGTCAATGGGCATCTGACCTAATGTTAAAATTGATAACGTAGTGGTGGTAAATGGATAGAAAACCATCCAATTATTGTAATAAAGTATTAAATTACACCATTAATTATTACTTGAAAGTTTAGAAAAAATATGCATTTTTTTAATTGTTTAAGAGTAAATGCAAAGCTACCAATAGAGTCCTTACGCTTTTACAGAAACAATATTGTATGACAACTATGGACCTAAACGAAGTATTTCGCGACCAAAACAGCAATTTACTTGATTTTCCCTACAATGATTATTTCAAATAGCAAAGTGTGACGTCAATCAGTATAAAGCGTTTCGGCTGCCGCCAGCGTGGTCCGTCTTTAACTCAATTTTTTTGGGTATTTATGTTCTCTAATTGTATATAGTTGCTCCCATACAAACATTTGTTCCTCTCCAAAAACTGGTTCGAATGGCATCATAAAAAAATCCAAGGTCACAGGCTAAACCATGCTCTTCATTTTTATATTCTCGAAACTAAAGAATCTCATAACCTTGTATTAGGTACTAAAGAAATGGTAACAAAATAGAAAAAAAAACCTTAGTTCTTGCGTAACCCGATTGTAATCAATCAATTTCATCGTTTGTTGGTTAACAGTAAATGGTCCAATTTGATCACCAGACACCTGTAACGAAACTCCACTAATTAAATTGGTTACGGAGCAGAATTCCACACATTCACTGAGGTCTAATTCACTAGCGACTTGTCTTGAATTTATAGATAGTTGAGCTAAATAAGTTTTTACCAGTCAATAAACTATAAATTTTTCTATTTTGTATTTTTTTATACAGAGATTTTTTAGGAACTTTGTTATTATTTCTGATACTTAAGGTTCAAGTATACTTCCTAATTCTAAAGAATCTCGAAAGAATTACTCAAAAAATTGGTTACGAATCAAGAAAATTAATAGCATGCCTTTTTAATTTGGCAGTGTCCAGACGGTTATACAAACTTTTTGGGCGTTTTTTTGTCCTGCGTCACCGAGGATTGAACTATGGATACTAGTTAGTTCGTTAGTTAAATTTTGTCAAATTAAGTTACGTTGTACAAACTTTTTTTAGACATTGTTGTGTTAAGTACAGTCGAGTTCTCCAATATCTATACAGACAACATTTCAAAAATATCTGTACACAGGCTTTATTATTACTGACATAAGACACATGTGTACATATTTTTGAAAGGTTGTCTGTATAGATATTGGAGAACTCAACTGTAATTGGTGCAAACGTTTTTAGACACTGAGAAACAACACTTAACAAAACAATTCGCTCCTCACAAGGCAAAATGACTCGTCGGATTTTTATTTATGCATGTATTATCATCATCATCATATCAGCCGAAAGACGTCCACTGCTGGACATAGGCCTCCCCCAAAGAGTGCCAAAGTGACCGGTGGTGCTGCGCCACCCGCATCCAGCGGACATGCCTTATTATTACATCATTATTAAGAGTATTTTTACCCGACTGCCGAAGGAAAGGAGGGTTATGTTTTTCGAGCGTATGTATGTATTAATTTTTGGCACGCCCTATATCCTAAACAAGGTGGACTTGATGACCTGCTAAAGGTCGCGGGAGCCCGCTGGATGCGGGCGCAGGACCGGTCAATTTGAAACTCTTTGGGGGAGGCTTATGTCCACCAGTGGACGTCTTTCGGCTGATATGATGATGATGATGATGATGATGACATCCTATACCGTTTGACGGATTTCGACATATGAGGTGTCGTTGGATTCCTCTTAATCGTGGGAGTGGCATATTTGTAAAAAAACCGGCCAAGTGCGAGTTGGACTCGCGCACGAAGGGTTCCGTACCATTATCTATAAAAACGGCAAAAAATCATGTCTGTTGTATGGGAGCCCCAGTCCGACTCGCACTTGGTCGGTTTTTTAGGATTTTTTGTTATAGCGGCAACAGAAATACATAATCTGTGAAAATTTCAACTCTCTAGCTATCACGGTTCGGACGGACGGACGGACGGACGGAGGGACTGACAGCGAAGTCTTAGTAATAGGGTCCCGTTTTTACCCGTTGGGTACGGAACCCTAAAAAGCAGTTGGGTTTTTCGAAATTTCTTTTGATTTCACTTGTTTGAAATTGTAGTGTCTTGTCAACATCTGTAAATGAACGTACAAAACTAATTTTCAGTGATTCAGCGACGACAGCCGTCGCGTGATGGTATGGCGATTGGCGATAGATATCGTGCTGAAGCTGGCTGCACAAGTATAACAAATTATCATTGACAGTAATTGTCAATATACTCGAAACTATTCCAAGTGTCCTCGTTCGAACACTGTAATCCAAGTGATTAGACACTTTACTATCTAATATAGAGGGTTCTAATTGCAGTAACGGCTCTTCTGAGTTAAGAATCAACTTATTTCCAGAATGGTTGAAGTTATTTCAAATTAGCGCCCGCGCGGCTCCGCCCGCTCTGCCTCTATCTACAGGATGCAGGCGAAGTCTCTGGATAAAATATAGCTTACATCCTTGTCTTGAAGATATATTCTATGATTGTGCTGGTAAAAAAAACGGACAAGTGCGAGTCGGACTCGCCCACCGAGTGTTCCGTGCAAAATTACAAATGTATAGGTTTCAGATTGTTCCCTGTAATTGTAGTGTAAGACGAAATTACTTGCCAAATTTCATATTTTTAGGTCAACGGAAAATACCCTATAAATTTTGATTCACTTGAGTGTCGAAATATTATATGTTTTATGCGGCATAAACGGTTGTAACTTTTTTTGCGTTAACTTTGAAGTTTGATTTTTTCACAGCTTCAAGGAACTGTAGACCTGAGTATATGGTTTTAATTTCAACTCTATACCTCCACGCGTTCCCGCGATAAAGGGTCTTGACAGACAGACATACAGACAGACAGACAGACGGACAGCAAAGTGATCCAATAAGGGTTCCATTTTTCCCTTTTGAGGTACAGAACCCTAAAAAAACCATGAGTAGTTCCGAAGATTACCCCATACTTGCGTACAAACTTCACAAACCTCACGGAGCTACGCACTCACAAACTTTATTTCTTTACTAGCTGATCGCGCGGCTTCGGCCCGCGTTTTGCAATGAACGCAGGCAAACCCGGGTTATAAAACCCATAACCATAACCATCCAGAAAGTCCATTGTACAAAGTACGAAGCGAAATAATTTTTGAAATCGGATAAGCGGTTCCGGATATTACCCAAAACATACAAACTAACATTTTACATAGCTAAATACAATTGTTATTGCATATTGAACTTTCTTACTTATACAATACCCGGTCGATATTTGAACGAATTATTTTGTGTTAGAGGTCCCCATACAAATTATCTCTTATACCGAACACGCAGTGACAAATTGTCATTGACGACAGTTATCGACGCGAGGCATGTCGCACGTCGCATGGTCAAAAGCGTTGGTTAATGTGCCGTTGTTTCATTGCGATTCCGATGTGTTACCTATCATGAGAACATACCTCGAGTAAATACCATACATAGCAAAATGTCTGTACGAGTTGTTTAAAGCACGTAGCCCGCCTGATGGTAAACGTAAAGCGTAGACTATGAACGCTTGCAACTTCAAAAGAATCACATTCGTGTTGCCGAGTGGCAGGCAAGCATATGGTCTGCCTGATGGAAATCAGATACCATAGCCTATGGACGCATGCGACTCGAGAAGAATCACTATCGCGTTGCCGACCCTTCAATGATTTGAGAACCCATTGTGTTGATAACTAGAGACGAATCCCTCACTTTCAACGCTCTGGCGACCTTAACTCACCAGGAGTCTCTTTATAGAAGGAGTGGACTCGGGCTGGACCAAGGACCGGAAAACCCCTTTACAGGCTTAAGCCTATCGATTTAGTAGCCCTATCAATTTGGTAACCTTATGATAATAACCTTACTGATAGGGTAACCCTATCGTTATGGTAAGCATGTCGGATGTGGTAATGGCTATTGACTTGGTAGACAAAGAATGAATTACTTTGGTGGCTGCTATCTGCAACCAAAGGAATTCATGGTTCTTTTCTTCCGCTGAGCTGCATCATCCGATTTGTGGAAATGATGGAGCGAGCTTGGGAGAAGGCATAAAGGAGAGGGCAAATGCACAAAAGATCCACTGGGTCGAAGTGTATCCGAAAGGGCCCTCACCTAGATAAGGTACCTACTCACCAGGTACACAAAATTATGGTACACAACGTTATGAATAAAGGTAGTACTAGTATCTAATGTTTTAAATAATCTTAATTTTAATGTAACTTAATGTATTTTTTTATAGAATGGAATGTTCTGAAATATAGATATTTTATTTATTACATGCTGCAGAACAAGTAATAGGTCGTGTATAATTGCGGTCTTCGGCAAGGTGAAGGCAGGTACTAGAATAGAATAGAAAAACTTTATTGTTTAACCGTGTTGCATTGATGTCATTAAATATTACAAGTGTTAGGTTCCAACGGTTACTCATTTCGGGTGTACAATATTTACTTAAAAGTAGTTAAGGAAAACAAATCTAATACATATTTATAGATTATTTTTTAAAGCAAAAATTCAATCTTTCCAGGTTGACTCTCTGCTGTGTCCCTGCCTCTATCACTTTTTGGGTAGAGTCTTATTTCCGAGTTTCCCCTATGAGAAACATCACTAATTACGTACTTATTGCCTGTAGTTCGTATTTGACCGTCATTGCTAGACGCACTGCGCTTTTCGCTTGGAATCGCATGGCGATTCGCCTAGGAACCTAGCAATTATCGTAACGCATAAATGCGTTGATGGCCGATACGTAATTAGAGTGCGTTTAATCCAATAACATGACTCCTGAAGGGAAAGTCGAGGGTTCCGCTTTCAGAGAAATTGGTTGATTTGATAAGTGCGTGGT
Source organism: Epinotia nisella (assembly GCA_932294315.1). Lineage (NCBI taxonomy): Eukaryota > Metazoa > Arthropoda > Insecta > Lepidoptera > Tortricidae > Epinotia > Epinotia nisella. The sequence goes on from OW028676.1 coordinate 23,573,756, forward strand.
ATAACCACGAGAATTTATGATGTGGCAAAGACTGTGGAAGCGAAGTTGCTATTAGACGTCATTAGACTTTCAACTGGCACCGCACCGCCGCAATTGTGACCAAAGGGGTAATCACGTAAGAGCGCGTTAGGTAGATCCAACTGTCATTTATTCCATATAAAAAGTGACAGATAGATCTACAATGCGTTACATGATCGACCCTCAGCTGACGTATTTTCCACCGCGTTATAGCGAGCTGACTTATTTTTCTTCAAGCTATAATGAAACGGAAAGAAACTATTTTTTTGACGTGTTTGGAGGCTTTCTTTGATCAGCCCACCAACGGTGCCGCAGCTGATGCTCACGGGGCTTCTTGATACAAGTCTCTGAAGCATCTTAACATGTTCACGGACACAGCATCATTCTGAAAATTGTGTGATGTGGCACATAAAAAAATCTATTTTTTTTTTGTACTGCCATGGACGTACTGCCACATCACTTTTTAGGCAAATATTGTGCCGCCGCTGTTTCGTCTAGCTATGTATGTAATTTGTTACAAACTCAAACTCTCCTCTTGTTGCAGCACGCCCACAGCCGTAACGTCTACAGACGCTTCATTCCCTTCATGTAAAATTGAGGTGGCCCTTTAAGCTTTTGCTGCGGTACTAGGAAAAATTGTAATGTACCTAAAGCGGCACAACTTGTCCGCCTTCATTATAATCCTATGAGAATTTGTCGCCCGTTGATGGAGTGGCAGATTTGTCGCGGAGAATATTACCGGCCACAGCCGTACTGTCCGTGAATGTGTTAAAATGTATCACCCGAGAGGAACTTGGCCTTGAAAATCTGTTGGCTCAGCGACCCAAAATGAATCTTGGCCTCCGACTCGAGAGTGTGCCATTTTTGTCGGTTCTGCGCTAACTCTTGCCAAGTGCAGAAGATTTGGAGTTCAGATCCGCCTGGACCATGCCTCTCCAGCGGTACCTTGGACGTCCGATAGGACATCGACCTTCCGGGCGGCCTCGGTATGCCCTCTTGACTTTGCGATATTCCTCCATTCTGTCCAGGTTGCCAAGTATATAAATATAAAAACAAAAAATAAATCATCATCATCATCCTCATATCAGCCGAAAGACGTCCAATGCTGGACATAGGCCTCCCCCAAAGAGTGCCAAAGTGACCGGTCCTGCGCCACCCGCATGCAGCGGACTCCCGTGACCTTTACCAGGTCATCAGTCCACCTTGTAAAAAAATAAATATGAAGACATAATCAATATGCTTATACAATAAAGTAGGACATTCGCACAATTAACCTGACATACGTTAAGTATTAGGAATGCAATTTGTGTAACAGGTGCAGTGCACACACACATTGGTATGTGCACAGTTGAGTGTTCACGAAACTTACGCGAAGGATCGTAAAGCAACAAAGGCCATATTTTTGTGTCACCATTAGGATGCGCGGCGCGTCCGTAATCATGATGGGAATTTAATACTGGACCGGGTGTTAGAGCTATGTCTTCATCGGAGCCGAAGTTCATACATTCATCATTTGGCATCAATGTATAGCTGTAACTTAGTTGTACCTAAGATTTCCCAATAGGTGGCGTTGACCCTTAGGCCGGTGTAATCGAATTTCTACAGTTTTTAAACCCCGACGCAAAAAGAGGGGTGTTATAAGTTTAACGTGTCTGTGATATCGTAGCTCCCAAACGGATGAACTGATTTGAGTGCGGTTTTTTTGTGACATAGATAATTTTAACCCAAGTGTTCTTAGTTATGTTTTATCAAAATCGGTTTAGCCGTTTTAGATATATTGAACTTTGAAATTAAAAAATCGGTGGTTTTTAACTTTTCTAAGTCGTAGTTATATTACAAGTGCAACACGAGAAAAAAATGTCGTTTCATTGCTGAAAATTATGATAAACAAATTATTTAATTAGACTTATATTCGAGGCTTGGAAAAAAATAAAATATAGCAATTGAATTGGATTTGAAACATATATCTGTTTTGAGTTATACGTAAATTACCTATTACATCAAAATCGAGTAGAGGGAGACTTGCTCAATTGCTTAAGGGTTTTCTGGAAGATGAGTGTTTGTGCCACTATAATTTGTGCCAATCGGCACAAATTATAGTGGCACAATCAAGTATTTTTTTTATTTTTTCCAAGTGTCGAATCTAAATCTAATTAACAAGCATGGTGGAGATGAATATTCCGTGTATATTAGGTGAATTTTCCTCGTATTGCCTCAAGTTAGATCACTTTTGATGAGTAACCAGGGTCAGAGGTTTATTGAGCAACTTTCATTTGTTGGGGTTTTGCAACAGTTTTTGCTTCTTTTCCTCAATATAGCAAAATTTTTACAAATTTCACACTGTTGTAGAAACACGAATCATTTCTTGAAATGTCTCGCATCTCCAAGCCCTTTTTTACCGCTAGATAGGCAACTTAAACAACTGAGGTTTTATTACAAGGTCCACGAATTTTCTTTCCTGCACTGAAAAGGTGAATACAGACAAATTCCGAAGAGTTATTTGTACGAAACCGTCATTGTTCCGACATTTCAAAATTCCGAACGTCATTTTCCGCTTATTAAAAATTTGGACGCAGATGATTTAACGGAACATATAAAAAGGTTATGTTAGGATTATATCCTGAAAAATCAAAAATTCTTTCAGCGGAACGTGGTTTTGGCAATTATGAATTTCGTAACAATTATGCTTTCGGACAAATGTCTGTTCAGAATTATTTATTTATTTATTTATATTTGGAGAACCAACAGCTACAGAAACACAATGATATTATGGATAGAATACAAAAAGCCAATTACAGGTTCCCACCGATAGCATCAGAGTAAGTAAACATTTGTGAGATCACTATTTTTACATTACTGAGATTTCCTAGGGGTTTTTATATTATGTAGTGTAGCCGCTAAAAAAGGATGAATATTATTATTTACGATGTAATTATCTTTAGTAAATCCACAATATATGTCGCTCGTTGAAAACGGCTGGCTAGAAAAACAAACATTGAAGAAAGATCATATTTCGTTTTTTTTTCAAGTGACTTTAAAGTTTGGACGGCTTAAATTTTGCATATTTGTTACTAATGTAGAGCCACACCATCCATAAAAATCACAAGCCCAAACTCGCTGGGGGCAGATTCACTTTGCTTATCCTGGCACGCCCTTTATCATAGGTATTGCTACTCATAAAGGTAGTTACTATAGTTACGTCACAAAATTATTTAAAAAAAATCGTATCACAAGCTGGCTCAGAGTAACTTACTACCGGGGGGCGTTGTGGTGGAATGTTCGCGATCCCATGGCGCCCCCTTAACGGTAATGCGGGTGACGCCGGTGTGTTTTTAGTGGGTATGCTCCTCGGATGGCGGCGGGAGGGGAGAGTCCCACATAACCCCCAAATGGGCCTTCCCCGGGCCGGGGGTATGCATTTTCACATCGTCAAAAAAAAAGGGTAACTTACAACAGTTGTACATTATCCCAATGTCCACTTCAAAATTCATGTCCGAAATAATGACACCACGTTTTTGCCAATAGTTAATACCTCAATCATATATTCTAACTGCCAGTGTGTAATGTATAATCGCTGGGAACCGCAAAAACTCCAGTTCCGTTCAAGGCGAAGTTGCAGTGTTGCAACAGACTGCGCGAGCGCATACTAGGAGAAGAAGGACGTATCTCATACTGAATTAGTGTGGAGATAGGTTATTTTTAGTTTGGGTTGGAGGTTTTGCCGATTTCGAGTGATTACTTTAAGTTCCCCTTTAGGTGTCCGAGTTAAGTTCATAGGGTTATATTTTAAAGGTTACCCTTTATTAATAAAAATTAATACACCTCTGTTAAATAAGTAAACTTTCTCATAAACAGAAGTGTCAAAGTGACACATGGTTGGATTGCAAAAAAAAATTACATAGTTAAGGGCCTTAATCTAATCTATGCTTTAAGTTGCCCATATAAAATGTACTATTAATGGGTAATTGCCGTTACACAATGGAAATTAGATTAAGGCTCTTAACTATGTACTTAGATACACATTTTTTGCAGTTCATCCACATGAAGATAAACTAAATAAAATGAAGGGTCGACGGAATGAACATGTCTAGTCACTATTTTTTCAAAATGAGTTTTTAATCCCAAAATGTTGAGCTCGTTATGAATCTATTACGTGACATTAAAATCTCATTTTGAAAAAAAAAAAGTGACTAGACATGTCCTCCGTGGACCCTTCAAATAGGCTTTGATATATGATTGTTTATTTTTGTGATATATATATATTAGATAAAAATATCGCAATATATTGTTTATGTATAGCTTAACCACAACACAACATTATAAATTAACGGTAAAAACATAAAACGTAATGCTAATTTGGCGATATTTCGGCAACATTGCAGTTTTGAGGTTATCTTACCCATTAGTCTGACCACTAAACGTTCATAAAACACTTCCCGTCATCACAGCGTAGCATAGACCCAGGTATTAATTACAACTATGCGAAATCAGAGGTCTGATTATGATGGTCCGACAAGAACACATCGTTGAATAGTCCTGTGGATTATTGCATTCCAGCTATGCTGTGTTGAAACCTGCGGTTATTCTCGATGCCTAACTCGATAAATTGTAATAAAAATAAACTAGGTGTTATTTCATTGGTTATGGTAATTGACCTTATAAATTATTTCGTACTTGATCATCGATTTCTACTTGTGCGTTATTGGAGGTAGCCTGCTGAAGCATTTAAATCATTCTATTTTATTTATTAACATAAAACTAATTTTATTTTAAGCAGTAACGCTGCTAACCTTAAAGACCGGCTCGGCACATTAAATTACAAATGTTTCCTTTAATTTAAGATTTATTAACATAAAACGATGATAATGCCCTTCATTGGATCATAGAAAATGAGTAGGTGATATACCATTTATTTCAGGCATCTAATAATCCATAGTAACAAATACCTTAAAGACTAACATACAATTATAAAGTAAAAAAATATTAGATCACAAGCCTATTGTGCTGAAAATTATAAAGTTAAAAAACTAATTATTTAGGCGACGAAACAGCGTGGCCCCGTTGCGTCGTCGAATCCGGTAGGTTGCCTCGGAACCGCCGAAACACTACAGTGTGAAGTCAGCACCACAAACTAATAAGAGATACTGTCAGCACAACGCGGTGGTCTCCTGCCCCCTTCTGTAACTTGTTTTAAGCTCACCTCAACGCTCACCCACAATTATATCTTGACACCGCGATCCGTAGTAACTATGTGTAGCTAGAGGTCTAGTTTCGTAACGGGTGATCGGCGGGGTGACCCGTAGCGAATTTATGGTTTCGAACTTATACTTCCCCAGTAGAGCTGCTCCAAATAACAATATTTATGAGCGATATGACGATTCGCTGAGCCCCACATCTCTAATAATGCTGCAGTTTTAAAGAGCTTACAAATATATAATGTTCTAAGATCATTTAACATTGTAATAGTGTGGGCGTTTGGTGAAAAACCTTACTTTTTTTGATAAAAGTATAAAACTTGGCACAGTTATTCCTTGTGCCAAAATAAGCCGATTAAGATCGGTAGCCCTCGGGAGCCCCCCCTCTGGGGCCGGGGAGGGGGGGTTAAAGTCCCGCTCCGCCCGGCTTCATTATAAAAATTCCAACCGTCCATGGCTAGCTAATATGTCGTGTTTGGTATCAATTTCGGATAAATCAATAACGTAGAAGTCATTTCTGGTATAAAAAATGTTATTTGTCTTGAAATTAAAAAAGAAAACATAAAAATAAAGATTTTCAACTCCATTTTTTTTATTTTGAGCATTCGTAAATATTAAACGGCCAGCTATTTCTGTATACAAAAAATATATTTATAAAGCCAATTTATTTTAGATTTGAAAATATATAACTTTTAAGTACCGTTGCTAACAATAAATAGTGTAAAAAAAATATTAAGTGGCGAGCGGTAGAAAATACCGCTCCGCCCGGCTTCATCCTAAAAATTCTAACCGTCCATGGCTAGCTAATAGGTCGTGTTTGGTATCAATTTCGGATAAATCAATAACGTAAAATTTATTTTTAGGATAAAAAAATGTAATTTGTTTAGCAATTAAAAAATAATATATAAAAATTTAATTATACAACTCCAATTTTTTATTTTGAGCCTTCGTAAATATTAAACGAACAGCTATTTCGGTATAAAAAAAATATACAAATAAAGACAATTTATTGAAGATTTGAAAAAATATAACTTTTTAATACCATTGCTAACAATAAGTATTGTAAAAATATTTTTTTGTAGCGCGCTTTAGAAAACACCGCTCCGCCCGACTTCATTTAAAAATTCTAACTGTCCATGTTTAGCTAATAGGTGGTATTTAGTATCAATTTCGGATAAATTAATAACGTAAAAATCATTTCTGGTATATAAATGTAATTTAACAAGCAATAAAAAATATTTTACTAGAACATATTTTTATTATGAGCCTTCGTAAATGTTAAACGACTAGTTAGTTGCGTATGCAAAAAATACTTAAACAAAGCAGCAGTGATCATAAAAATGATCAAAGATTAACAAATATTTGTAACACAATTTTAATTTGCACAGTAGTGGCGTTCCCTTAGAGAAGGGACCTTAGAAGTGTCGCGAGGCCTCATGTTTGTATTATTTAGGTGAGAGCGTCACTATTAACGCCAATGTCACTAAGATCCCTTTTTCAAAGTCATATTGTACGAGTATAAGCGGAAAAGGCACATTATTACGTATATTTTACTACACGTCTCGAGAGTCAACGCAGTTTCCTCCACTGAGACATAACTGGGTACACTTCAAATCCCTCTTCAGTTGCATTGCGTTTTGCAACCAGCTTTGCATTTACATCTTGTTTAGTTTAAACAGATGCTGACCACACCAGGGTTGTCAGACCAGTGTGGAATCCATTGGCCAGCATTTTGCTTCCATGTCTAAGCAGAGGGACTGGGTAAGTTTTGATGACGAACAAACGCCTAGTCCGAAACACGTAGGTACCTACCCCTTGGTAAACTGCCCGTTATGTGTGCTGGTATAGAGCAGTTTCCTCTAATTGCTGGTTGTTTATCGGGTTATCGTACTCTTCGCATCGCTTTATTTTCATCAACCTCTAGTACAAGACGTAGTACTATTACTTATTCTGTGTTACAAGTTATATCTAAATGTTCAGATTTAAGTACTAAAAATATAGCAATAATAATAAATATTAGGGGACAGTCTTACACAAATCGAATTAGCCCTATAGTAAGTTCAATTAGGCTTGTGTTATAGGTACTAGACGACGATATATATAATAGATATAAATACTCAAATACATAAAAAACATCCAAGAAGACTCAGAAACAAATATTCATGCTCATCACACAAATATTTGCCCTTACCGGGATTCGATCCCAGGACCTTCAGCTTCAAAAATATTTGTTTACTAGAAAGAACCGGCAATTGGAGGACATGCCTCAGACGGAAACTGCCCTATACCAGCACACATAACGGGCAGGTTACCAAGGGGTAGGTACGTTTTTGGCTATGTGTTAGATCGTCATCAAAGCTAACCCAGTCCCTCTGCTTGGACATGGAAGCAAGGTGCTGGCCAATGGATTCCACACTGGTCTGACAACACTGCTGGGGCCAGCATCTGCTTAAAATAAACAAGGTGTAGATGCAAAGCTGGTTGCGAAACGTGATGCAAAAATTATGAAGAGGGATTTGAAATGCACCCAGTTACGTCTCAGTGGAGGAAACTGCGTTGACTCTCGAGACGTGTAGTTAATTATACGTAATATTGTGCCTTTTCTGCTTATACTCGTACAATATGACTTGTAAAACGGATCTTAGTGACATTGGCGTTAACAGTGACGCTCTCACCTAATACAAACATGAGGCCTCGCGACACTTCTAAGGTCCCTTCTCTAAGGGGACGCCACTACTGTGCAAATTAAAATTGTATTACAAATATTTGTTAATCTTTCATCATTTTTATGATCACAAGAACGAATATAGCACAGTCGGTCTCCAGAATGTGCACTTAGGTTGAACAGGCGGTAAAAATTGAGAACCGGCACGCGACTTAAAAAAAATACACTATTTATTATTAGCAAAGGTAGCAAAAAATCTACATTAAACTGGCTTTGTTTAAGTATTTTTTGCATACGGAACTAACTAGTCGTTTAACATTTACGAAGGCTCATAATAAAAATATGTTCTACAAAAATATTTTTTATGGCTTGTTAAATTACATTTTTTATACCAGAAATGATTTTAACGTTATTGATTTATCCGAAATTGATACTAAATACCACCTATTAGCTAAACATGGACAGTTAGAATTTTTAAATGAAGTCTGGCGGAGCGGTATTTTCTAAAGCGCGCTACAAAATTATTTTTTTACATTACTTATTATTAGCAAAGGTATTAAAAAGTTATATTTTTTCAAATTTTGAATAAATTTTCTTTATTTAAATATTTTTTGTATACCGAAATAGCTGTTCGTTTAATATTTACGAAGGCTCAAAATAATAAATTGGAGTTGTAAAATACAATTTTTATATATTATTTTTTAATTGCTTAACAAATTACATTTTTTTATCCTAAAAATAAATTCTATGTTATTGATTCATCCGTAATTGATACCAAGCATGACCTATTAGCTAGCCTTAGACGGTTAGAAATTTTTAGGATGAAGCCGGGCGGAGCGGTATTTTCTACCGCGCGCTACTTAATCTTTTTTTTACACTATTTATTGTTAGCAAAGGTAGTTAAAAGTTATATGTTTTCAAATCTTCAATAAATTGGCTTTATAAATATATTTTTTGTATACAGAAATAGCTGGCCGTTTAATATTTACGAATGCTCAAAATAAAAAAAATGGAGTTGAAAATCTTTATTTTTATGTTTTCTTTTTTAATTTCAAGACAAATAACATTTTTTTTATACCAGAAATGACTTCTACGTTATTGATTTATCCGAAATTGATACCAAACACGACATATTAGCTAGCCATGGACGGTTGGAATTTTTATAATGAAGCCGGGCGGAGCGGGACTTTAACCCCCCCTCCCCGGCCCCAGAGGGGGGGCTCCCGAGGGCTACCGATCTTAATCGGCTTATTTTGGCACAAGGAATAACTGTGCCAAGTTTCATACTTTTATCAAAAAAAGTAAGGTTTGGCCATTTTATGTCGCTAAGGATCCCCACTATAATGTATTCAAACCTTAAATATACAAGAACCTGAACCCCAGCCATAGTGTGAAGCATCACAAATCAACAGATGCTCCCGCGCAGGTATTTATTCAAATTTACTCCGTCGCCGCATAATGTCCCGTTGAATATTCTATGAGTGAAAAGCGTGTTTTGACGGATTCACTTGGACACTTCCGATTAGTGTTACGTATAGGATCAAAGTGAGAAAAGTCAAAAGTTTATTAGCATATGGGTCATTCTTCTTTTTTACCTACAATTGCTTGTCCTCATTTTACCATACGTCATTAGTTAGAGTATTGGTTATTAATGTTTTAGTGTTTGAATGTACGTCCATACATTTTATTCATCTATTAGTACCAAATAGTCTTTCACTTTCTCTATCCAGTTATTTTTTTGTAAGTTTGTTTTTCATAGAATCGCGTGACAGAGTGGTAATCCAAAATGTGGTCTCTGCTGAAAACAGCCACTCTGTCACAATATTACCTGAAAAACTACTATAAAGAAAAAAACATTATCGCCACGGAAAGAATCATTAATTAGTCCAACGTTTATTAAAATCAAACATTAAAACCATGATTATCAATAGTTGAAAAACGCAAAAAACAGAAAAATTACGATATATTGTAGGTAAAAAAGAAGAACGACCCATATTGTTAATGTAATGATCGCATATGAATTAGAAGGAAAAGAAAGAAATATTGCAACATGTAGTTTGGCAACAAAACTCATTAAGTACCATAATTTCTAATGCAATTTGACGGTTAATGTGGTGCTCCCAAATAATTTTAACGCCTTCTGTGGACGGATTCTTAATCCCTACCTCGCGAAACATATTGCTATATCTCAGTAGGACCTCCTAGGCGGTCGATAGCCAAATGTATTAATCGCGTTTAATTTACTTTCGCGTCGGTCAGTAGGTCAACTGGCCGGTGGCCTTACATGCACACTTAACCCTACTGATTCACTGTGACACTCATTTCAAGAATCTTTGAACAAATGAGTATAGAGAATGAAAGTTTATAATAGCATGAAAGTTATGATTAATTATGTTTAGAAGGTGACCTTAGATAGTTTTCAATTTATAATGTTTATGTGGGTCCCCGATGTGGAATATACTGATGATGAACATTTTTATGAGTAGGTATAATGTTGTTGTTGATAATTCGATGGAACAATTAATATGTATTCTGTAAGTTACACTATCTCAGGCTCAGGCCAAAGTTAAACGAAACTTATTACAACAGAGTCATCGTAAGACAGACAAATAGATGGATATTCAAATAATAAGTGCTAACACAACGGAGTTGATCTTGTATCAGTGGTGCAAATTGCGGAGTTTCCAATAAGTTGGAAAAGTTCTCGGAAATTTCTAGAAAGTTTCACAAGAAATATAGGAGATTTCCATTTCGGAAATGGAAAGTATCAATTCCTATACAAAAATGAGAGAATGTTCCAAAATTTTCCTATGTTAAATTGCAGAAAAATTATTTACAGTACACATGGTGTTACTTTCCCGCACTAGTGCGAAAATGAGCACTTTCCGTGCATATGTTGAAACTTTAAAGAGCCATATGTACTGTAAAACGTTGTACGAACCACGTGCGAATAGGTAATTCGCAACTCGTGTCGATTTAAAACACTCCCTTCGGTCGTGCTTTAATTTATCGCCACTCGTTGCGAGTTTCCTATTTTCTGCACTTGTATATAACTATTCCGTCGGCACCTCAGTAATCAGTGGTCCAGTAATTAAACATTAGTTAAATTTCGCACCACAATGCCATTAATGCTCAAAAACGAGTTAGGTACTTTTGGTACGGCCAAGGACATTAGTTAAGCCATTTAGGTGTCAACTAATTTTGGTTGTTTAATAGTTAAGCTATTGTCCAGTATAAACTGAGCTCTAAATGGCTCAACGATTAAAGTCCGTGACTTCTTATTCTTGTTCTTCTCGTGGCAGAGGTTTACTTTTCAGAACCGAAGAAATATAAGGTGTTTTTTTTGTTCCAGATTGTTCCAGCCAGTTAGTGAAGTGGTGCAAATGTGCATAGTGTAATAATTCAAAAGTTTTTTGTTATATTTGTTATAAAGTGTAAGTGAATGAGTCTCAGCAAGATGATGACGCTGTACAGAACCATCAAGGGGACGAGTACTACTAAGAGGAAAAGGCGGGAAAGAAGGTGAGCTTTTTTCTATAAATACAAAATTACAAACTAATTATGGTTGAGATTATAAAAAAAAAGCTTAATTCGGACCATATAAAATCCATATTTTGTTAGTAGGTTTTACAATCTATGTTAATTTATATAATTACAAAAACCAGCCAAGTGCGAGTCGGACTCGCGCACGAAGGGTTCCGTACCATTATCTATAAAAACGGCAAAAAAATCATGTCTGTTGTATGGGAGCCCCAGCCCGACTCGCACTTGGCCGGTTTTTTAGTATTTGTTGTTATAGCGGCAACAGAAATACATAATCTGTGAAAATTTCAACTCTCTAGCTATCACGGTTCTTGAGATACAGCCTGGTGACAGACAGACGGACGGACGGACGAATAGGGTCCCGTTTTTACCCGTTGGGTACGGAACCCTAAAAACGTTTATTTGGACCATTTTGTTAGTAGGTCTTACAATCTATGTTAATTTATATAATTACAAAAAGAAAAGAAGAGACACGTTTTTAACAATAAAAAACCGGCCAAGTGCGTGTCGGACCACGCAAAACGAAGGGTTCCGTGCCTATTAAAAAGGTCGTATCGTCACAGAAATTTTACGGCACTTACGTCCTTTTCTTTGAGGAGGGCAGTTTTTCAGCAATATCTCAAAAACCTCTGAACCGATCTTGTTCAAAACAATTTTCGGTGAATGAAATTAATAAGCCCTATGTTCATGAATTTTTCCATATTTTTAAAATACACCGTTCAAAAATTAGAGGGGGGGGGGGACAGAATTTTAGTGACTTTTGGGGCGATTATCTCCGACCCTATTCACTTAATCAAAAAAAATGCAAATAAACCTTATATTTATTTTGAAAGGCCTATCGATTGATGTGCCACACGGGGGGTCACAATCAAAAAAAAAATTTTGACTTTTTGTTTTATGTATGGAGTGCACCCCTAAAAAATTTTTTTTTTGTCATTTTAATTACAAAACTATGTAGCGGCTAACAAAATACACCTATCCTCAAAATTTTGTTCAAATACACCTTATAGTTTTCGAGTAAAATGCCTGTGACATACGGACAGACGGACAGACGGACAGACGGACAGACGGACAGACGGACAGACGGACATGACGAAACTATAAGGGTTCCGTTTTTGCCATTTTGGCTACGGAACCCTAAAAACTGTTAGGGGGCGAGGTTTGCCAATTGCCCTACTTAGCCCGCCCAATAACCACATCGACCCAGTATTTAGTGAGCGAGCAGTCGATACGCTCGTCCAACGTCATCAGCATGCTGTTGCTGCTGTGAAAATTCATTTAATTTAATGTGGCCGTCTTTTTATAAAATTGTCATTGGAATTGGAATCTTTTATCTTGGACGTTATAATTGCTTTTCGAATGGAACACTTTGATGTAATTCGGCTCTAACTCAATCTCAAGTATAATTTCAATGGCTCAGCGACCCAAAGCGTGTCTTGTGTAAGCCTGAGTGGACTCTCCGCTGTGAGCCACTTCAGGCCTTACGCTTAGCATCCGACATGAGTAGTCGCCAACTGTCCCAATCTTGTGCCATTTCCCGCCAGTTCATGACTTGAAGATCGCGCAAGTCTGATTCGATGTCCGTGAGCACAGACAACTATTTCAACTAAACGCTAAACGCAGCATTATCGAGCGCTCATGACTATCGCGTATCGGTTCGAAACATGTAATGTGATAATGTATAGGGTACAAAAAGAGCGTTTTTCGTGTAGTACCATAAAGACGTGAGTGACCCGTTTCGTTATATTTGAAGACGACAAGTTTATTGACGTAATAACGTCTTATAGAGAAAGAGAAAGAATTCATTTATTAGTAAGTAGTAGTAAGTTTAGTAGGATTCATTGAACCACTTTTGCATCGTCATCAGCTACATATAGACATATTCAGGCTCTATAAAATATACTTAAAGTTGTATGGATTTTACAATACATTTGTTTTAAAATAAGAGCCTATGTAGTACATGGAGAATTATTTCAGCATTCAACGTGTATATGCATGGTCAATGTTTACACTAAAATTAATACATTAAGTAAAATATAATTATAGTTTATATATAGTATAACTAATGTCAAGGTCAGTTGTAAACCTTTAGCAAATGTTCATAATTTGTTTACTAAACTAGGCCAAGCATTTTTAACATTTAAATAGTCCTCGACAGTATAGTACCCCTTTTTTATTAAAGAGGATTTTAGATAGGTATTTCTTCAGAGCAGGTAAAATCAACTCAAGTGCTTCAATGGGTAATTTATTGTAAAATAGTATGCATTGACATATAAATGACTTATATACACAGCTCGGACAAGTCATCGCAAAACAATCGCAACACGGCAATCGAACAAGATTAATAGAGTCGCATTATACTAAAATCGAGGACTTCATGTAGAGGCTACTTCCCAATGCACGGTATTATGACGCACTACTCACTCTACATATTCGAAATTATAATGTTTGTAAGGAACAATCTTTCTATTTTCGATACCGTAAATGCGATTGGCAAAACACTCCGCAGCACTGGGCGTTTGAGAACAGTTCCCCGTCGCATGGCACTTGCAGAAAAGAACCCGCGTGTCATTGGGCCTACCTACTACGAGCGACTGCCCGCTGATCTTAGACTGGAACCATCTGACGAAGCATTTAGACGCCGCCTGAAAAGCCTTTTATTGGAAAATACATTATACTCAGTTCAAGAGTATATGAATCTCGATTTGACATGTTAAACTATTATTATAATTATTTGTTTGAAATCATTTATTTAAACTTAAATTGATATTATTGACGATACCTAATGGTTGATATATTTGCTTTGCTTTGTGGTTTTGTTGTATTTTACAATTTCCAAATTATTGTGTAGTGTACACATTTATTGACATCGTCATATTATTGTATATTTATTTTTAATTAATTTTGACGATCGTGATAAAGAATCTTATTTTTTTGACATGTATTCAAATTTGTAATGTATTTTCTATCATGAAATAAATAATCTAATCTAATCTAATCTTATGTACAGTATTATTAATTATATTTTTCAATTATATTTGTAACGGTAACCCAAAACTCACCATATGTTTGTGAAAGTATTTCCATTAACCTTTTTATTTAATGCTGTGGTTGCATTGAACATATGGAACCATCAACTACTGCATTTTCTGGAACAAACCAATGTTTTTATTTAATTATTTGTGTTTATCATTATTCACTATTTTCATTTCATTTCATTATAAAGTAAATTGATCAAATGTATGTTTGGACATATGTTAGCCGTCTTTGTAAAGAGCTTTATTTATTCTCCGATATTTTATTAACCACAAACAAAACTGCTTCAAGAATGCCACTTTGGCAAAACCATGACAGATATGTAACTAAAAAGGTCAAATGTTAAATTACGATAATATCCGCTTTTCGATAATCAATCATAATCTTAGGGGCTACCGCGAAACGAAAACGAACTTCCTTTGTGTATCACCGTCTCTGTTGCACTTGTTAGTTTGAACAAAAGTGAGGGAGATACACGAACGAAGTTCGTTTTAGTTTCGCGGTAGCCCCTCTTATGTATCGACTCTATAGAGTCTTGTTCTATTTCCATATCTGTTTTTGCGATGACTTGTCCGAGCTGTGAAATTACAAGTGGTCTACTGAAAAAAAAGGTTGTCAATACAAGAACCAGTAAACCAAAAAGAAAACCTGCAGCATAACATGTAGTATACTGTAGAGATTAGTCGACCGATCTCACTCACCTACATACATTTCATTAGATCAACGAAATTAATTAGAAATTAGCGCTGTATCTTGGAACAGATACAATCTGTATTCAAGTGGTTACTTGCTTGTAGCATGTAATTAAAATGAGACAATGAAGCAAGGCAAACGTCCCTGTGATTGACACTGACCCTGTGTTTGACACTTTCAATCTTGATTCACAGGAATAGAGGTCAACAATAGGTGTTCAATTCAAAACATTGGGACGTTTACCTTATAGGAACGATTTATGAAAATGACATCCTGGAAAAATATCGTATAAGTGCAAACTTTGCAGAGATCAAAAGTACACACAGACATATATATCACTGCCACAATTCGACACGCCTCATCGATGTCAAGGGCACGTATTCGTGTAAGTCCCAAATAGTTGTGAACATGGCTACTGTGTTCAAAACTTTTTTGTTTTATTACCTCTTGATTCACTATTGACCTCAATCTGATGATGGCTTAATTTTGGCAAGCGAATTTGATAGAATTTACTATTACTGGGAGTATATTTGGTAAGATCACAGTTATGACTTTGAAGGAGTTATCATTAAACAAGCATTATGTTAACATTCAACTCTTCGTGACATGGACTTTTGACATATCTTGTCATAGTCATAATGATTTATTTGTAAACATAGGTGTTTACATTACAGTGGTGGAAAAATTATATACGTATTACGTACTCTGTTTTGCCAGTAGGCGTAGAAAATTCAATGTATAATTAATTAAGCTAATACATACACGAGAAACGTTATAATTCAACGATACAAAGGACAATCATCGATGAACATGTTCATTATGAAATTAGGCATGCCAAGCAATTACAGAACACATTAGGTAGGTATACATTAAAAAAATTATAAATTAAATTCCAAATAAGCTGTATGATAAATGTAGTGATAGGATAAACAAGGGTTAAAAACTGTCCAAAATATAAGAATTAATAGTATTAGATCAGCACAGCCATAATAATCATTAATATAATACTTAATCATTAATAATTTACAAAGCCTGAATCCTCCCAACAGCCACTAGTAAATTTTAAGATTCTGTACCCAAAGGGTACCGGGATCCTTTTACTGAGGCTAGCTATTCCTGCATGTCCGTCAGTCTGTCAAAAGTACACATACACTAGACATTTTCACAGAATATTTATTACCTATTGTTTATTACATGTTATTGTATTGTTTCTCTATGTAACTGCTTTGTTTGTGTGAGGTGTGCAATAAAGAGTATTTGTATTGTATTGTATTGTACCTATAATAGCAGCTATTATAATAAAAAGCTGCAAATGAAAGTCTCCACCCTATGTAGTATCGGGTTAGAAGTGCACCACCCCCCTTCTTCTCGTGGGTATCGTAGAGGCGACTACGGGATAGTGTAAAAGTGTGAATATAGTGGGTGTTAGGATAGCAAAATATCACTGCTATATTTCATTTTTCCCTTCTTTAAACCTGCACGAACGCAATTAAAATTCGGATTAATTTCGTACAGGGTGCGGTGCGCACTTCCCTCCAAAATACGATTATCATCATCCTCCTAGTCATCATCCATTCCTGGTTATGCTCTAAAAGGAGCCCGGGGTCCGCTTGAGACCTAATCCCAAGATTTGGCATAGGCACTAGTTTTAGAAAGCGACTGCCCCTGACCTTCCAACCCAGAGGGAAAACTAGACCTTATTGGGATTAGACCGGTTTCCTCTCGATGTTTTCCTTCACCGAAAAAGTAACGGTAAACATTCCGTATATAAGTTCCAAAGAACTCACTGGTACGAGCCAGCCGGGATTTAAAATCCACGACCGCCGCTTGACGGCATGCCCGAACCATTAGGCTACCGTAGCGTAGTCCAAAACACGATTATCTGACACTATAAATAATCCACAATTACCTAATGTACCTAAACCAGTTAAGTGGACGTTGCCTTCTAAGGCTCCAGCCCAATCGTCTAGACTTCATTGCAACAGCCCTATAGGTTTCTATTTCAAAACGTCTTATGCGTCACTGGACGCTCTATGAATTTCCACCCTTTTCACTTAACTAAGTAATGGCTAGTTTTGTCACAGGACGTACTTTGTAAGGATATTAATGTCGCTTGCGTCTTTTCAGGGCTTAAAATAGGATAGTGACTCAGAACCTACTTACACAACCAGGGGCATATTTTAGACCTAAATTATTACCTTTCTAATATATTCTAGGTTATTGGTAACAACTGGCTTATTAGTGTTATTAGGTTTCTATCTAGTCCCAACGATAAAGCTAGTCTGTTTTTACAAGTTTTTATACCAAGCATTTATTTAACATGCAACTCAAATAGTTCGGGTCAAATCTTGCAAGTCAAATAAATATGGCCAACATTCTGAAGTTCAATCAAGTTGACATTTTGTACACTCGTGTTAGTCGGATGGAGACGGAAGGTGGCCATAATATAAAGTTCTCAATTACGCAAGATATACCAACCAGTTGTGATTGGGCTCATTAGAATCTCTTGCATTTGCAAGACAAGCACACAAGCATTGCTTATTACCGGATCCTGCAACCGTATGCTTGTGTGAACGCGCGCATTGAAATACTGTTGCCACTAAATCGGATCCTACAGAAAACCTTTCCAGCAAATAATCGGGGGTTGCGAGTTGCAATTCAGTTCAGGAATGAACACACAAAGCCACCAAGCCAAGTAAACAATTTTATTGGCTTTGTTGACAATTGACATCCTAATAAAAAGCAAGTTTATGTTTAAAAATAATATATTCTTGCCTGAAACACAGGGAATCCTAATTCAGGCTCTTTTAATAATCCTAAGTAATATTAAATTTTAGCATATAGTCATATGTCTGTAAAATAAGTGTTCAATAAGTAAATCATTCTTATTCGTGATTGTGTAATTTATCCGACCTAGCAGTCATATTATGAATTTTGTAGACTTCGAATACAGGCAGTGCTTATTTAACTTGCGCGGGCGCCGCCAAAAGTGAGCGGCGACAGCCGTAAACACGTGCACGCGAGACTTTCTATTTGAACCATCAGACATGTTAGATACATTACGTTAGTAGTTCGAGCAGCTCCCGCTAGATGGCGTTGATGTGATAATTTGTAAACATAATTTCGTGTAAACCATATAATCATGTTTTGTATGTCGAGGTGATTATGACGAAGGACTGACGGATTAAAATAGTTTGGGTCGATTCGATACGATTAATCAACGGTTTTGTACAAAAACGGTCAGTTTTTAGTCCATCCATACAACAATCCAACACGATTTTATAGATTCCGAGTAACAAGCAAACAACCGGAAAAACTGCCTTTTACCTTCCTAGAGACTTTGACTGAGTTTGACAGGGAAAATATTGTCTGTTTTTACCTAAATAAGTTCCGGATAAAATGACGAAAGTACTGAAAATCAACTCTTACCGATATCCTATTGTATCATTGTCATCTTCAAGTAGGTTTCGCATAAACAGCAGAACAAATAGTAGCTACCTACAGCTCCAATACATGTAGAATAGAATAGAATAGAATAGAAATATATTTATTTGGTGTGATAAAGAAATTACACAAGTGTATAGTTACATCTGAAATGCACCAAAATGGATGCCACTCAGCATATGCCAGCAGCAATAGCATATATATTGCTACTGGCATATGCTGAGTGGCATCCATTTTGGTGCTGGTTTTCAGGGCACCCAGAGAGAGATACAGAACTTAAAATATGGCTTATAATTATAACTTATACATAAGAAAACTTAATTAATGAGAAGGAGAGGTCGCTGGTCAATTAATGAATTCAGAGTTTACAAATCAGGTCAAAGGTAAGTGATGATGAAATACAGCTGTTTGTGTGATGTCATTTACAGGTATTGAAGTTCAAGAGCTATGTGTACTGTCCGCTTATGCATTAGATATTTGTAGGTTGATAAGGCACATTTTAATTTTGTTTTTAAAGGATGCAATGGATACACTTCGGTCAGTTTTATGACGTCTCTTTGTTATCTTTTTCTTATGTAGCAACAAAAGAAGTTGTAAAATCCCAAGTGAATATTCGTCATTTTAACTGGAACAAATCATACCTACATGGCGACCTTGCAGATTATCGCTTAGTTTAATTAGACCCCGTTACAATAACACCACACCCCGAAAACCAATTAAATTAAACTAATGCAGTATTGTTGTAGGAACAAAATAACAAACGATCAGATAATCCACAAGAATTGATTAATTGTAACACAGTAATTAGTGACAGAGAACATATTTTGTGCACCTTGAACTTTGCCGATCAGATATGTTCGTACTTGTCAGGTATCGGTGCACATACGTAGATTTGACCGATTTAGGCGGCCATAAGTCGAAATATTGAAAATCACCATACGGTTAAACCATCGACTTCCTTATCTACCTGACATTCCAGGGCACCCACCCCCACCCCTTTCGAGTCATAAGAAAACGTTTGCGCCGATCTACAGTCAATCAAAAATAGGTCGTAACTTTTAGTGTACGTAACAGTTCTCGGTGCCTTCAATTTACTGAGTGTTATAAATTGCAACAAAAAAAAACAGTGTTTTCTAGTGTAGTGAAAGTAATGAATTCTGATAATTCAGGTAAGAATCTGTCAATATAACTTAAAAAGTTGATATTTTTTATTAGTTTACTGTATATAACTAGCATTCTAACGTAACACCTTTTTTTAAGCTACTTTTCTTAAATTTTACGTTTTGAATGCAATAATGAAATATTTCCAAGGTCTTCCAAGATATTATTGATATTACAATAATTATGGCACATATTCAATATTATGTTAACAATAACAGTTTCTGCCAAAACGTGCCTATAGCCAAATAAGGGTCAATCGAAGTTGTCAGGGTAAAAACTCTAAAAACGGTTCATAATTTTTTTAATTAGTAATTAGTTGTTTTTTCTGTCTTTTAGTTGAGATGCTTTTAAATTTGTTCGAAAAGATGAAAGATCAGAGTTTCCCAGAGTGAAAAACTGAACCATTAAGAAAAATTCCTTTTTGAGTATTATGGATTCACCGAAGACAGTAAAAAGAGCCTTAAACATAAATTTTCCAAGTTTAAATCACAAATGAAAGATAGATGGATAAAAGCACAAAGTACTGAAGAATAGTTCCTTCCAACCATGTCTGATAATTTTTCAGGAATACTGAAAAATTATCAGACATGGTTGGAAGGAACTATTGAAATTCCAATTGAAACATCTAATCGGCATTGACATCCATGTAAATCATATAGACTATATTAAATATTGACAGTAATTTAATTATACTATGTTTTTATTTATTTATCAATATTTTTATGTAAAATAGAAACCGTTTTATCATTGTTCTTTTTTTTTAAGTATCATTTTTAAGTTTTTTTGTATATTTTTAAAAATAATAATTGAATTAAATTAAATACAACGTATTTTAATTATATACCCCAATTTGAATTATATTAGAAGCAAAAATGTTTTTGGCCGCCTAAATCGGTCAAATCTACGTATGTGCGGTGTGAAAGAATAGGTACGTGCATACTTTACAAAGAAGGTCCTAACTGCCGTAAAGTTTCTATGTTAATTAGACGCTCTTTGTAAATAGAAAATGTTAGTGTTCCGCATATTTTGGCTGTCTAAGACTGTTAGTGGTGATTTTTCACGCCTTCTTGATTGACTGGCAGTGAGCACCAGTCATCGGAATCCGGTATGAGATTGGGATCTGGCGCATTCGTGCTAGTTTTGCGATGTATTTTTACAAGCTTTTTTACCTTGACCTGTTCGTATGTAAGTATATAAGTAGGTACAGTCAGCATCATAAACATGTACACACTTTTCGACCTTATGTCTAAGTAATAAGGTCCTAGAATGTATACATGTTTATGATGCTGACTGTACCTATGTAAGTTGTCCGTCAGCAATCAATTTTTCAGTCACTTGCCGTTATCCGATTGAGCTGAAATTTTGAGTATTAAGTAGGTAGTATAGTTTGGATGACAATTCAATATTATGGTATCATCGAGCTGATCTGATGATGATGACCGACGTAACCCCGTTGATCGTCTTAATGTGTAGATGATGATGGTATACAGAAAAGTACAGTCGGCAATAAAAGCTTGTCCAAAAAATTTTTTTTTGACAGAGACTTATTATATTTATTGCACAATACAAAAATCTATCGTAACTAAAGGCGAACCTAATGCTACATATGGCTTTAAGGTTGCAAGTGTAAGGGTGTATTTCGAGCAAAGGTGTATTTTCATAAACTTGATACTTAGTGTGAAGCAAATATATGCTCGTGAGCTCTAGAACTCGCGAGCATGTCGTTCTTTCAAATATTTTATCTTCGAAATACTGAATCGACAAAACATTCAATACCTATCATTATTGAAATCGGTTGACAAACCTGTAGAGGAGAACAACCGGTCAGACGCCGGACATACGATAGTTATTTGTGAGGGCGGTACATTGAATCCAGAGAGAAGCGAAGGATTGTAAGTTAGGATCCTGAGCGTAACGAAGGATTCAAGCGTTAACGCCCATGCCCATGACCGAAATAATTTTGCTAAACATACGAATTTTCACACCGACTATGAGGAAGTCATCGATAGTTTTAATTTCAGTAAAACGTATACTTTTATGTGTTTTTTTTTAATTTTACGAAGATATCATAAATTTTCATATTAACGTTGTTAAAGTTAAAACTTGTGTATGAAATTACAATCGATTATTTTATTAAGATCTGTGTTTAATCAAACAAATTTTGTTTCTAATATTTAGCGATTTTTACATTTTATTCTTCTCTTACATTATCAACCGGTTTCGCTTGAAAGGAAAATATCCTTTCCAAACAATGAGTGAACTTTGCATAATTGTACAAAGCATCTTCATACACACATAAAAAAAGCAAACTAATTTGCTGTTTCTAATAAATTAGCATGATTGTTAAAACCAAAGTCTAACAGTACCAAATGTCGGATGAGGAACCTCGTTAACTATGACAACTATAATTGGTACCAAATCGATATTTCACCCAATATACCAATAACAACTCATCGGCAATGGTAATTTTCAACTACTTACGTTCCTTTCCTACGGCGACAGACAATGGAACTAATTATATTTTCGTGCAAAAACACAATTGAGTTATTAACGGAGTGTGTTCTTGAGACAAAAAGAAGATCGATCGATCGGAATAATTGACTGTGCAAAAATAAGGCTTAACCGGCATAATCAGAGGTGTTAAACGGATTTGAGAAAAGGATGCTACGTTTTTTTGTTTGTTAGTTTGCTCTACTAGATTAAAAAGGTTGCTGACCGTCTATTTGTCTGTCCTTATATATATATTATCCTAGTAATCCTATCCTACTAATATTATAAATTGTTTACGTACCTAGTTTTAATGCAATTTAAAAGAACCACGTTGCTACGCCCTTCCTGGGTCCTTTGTATCTTAGAAATAAGTACTTACATAAGGTTGCAAATAAACGATTACAAATTACAAATAAATGCGAAAGTTTGGATGTTTAGATGTTTGTTACTCAAACACGCTTAAACGGCTCAACCGATTTAGATGAAATTTTGCACGAAGATAGTTTATAGCCTGGATTAAAATATAGGATAGTTTTTATACCGGGCGGACCCTTGCCAGACAAAGAATGAATCTCTTTGGTAACGGCTACCCGCAACCAAAGGAATTCAGGGTGCTACCACTGAGCTCCATCATCCGCTTCGTGGAAATGATGGAGCGAGCTTGGGAGTAGCATGCAAATATTAGGGGACATTCTTACACAATTCGAACTTGGCCTATAGTAAGCTCAATAAGGCTTGTGTTATAACTTGCAACCTGCGCTTGCACCTGCTTTGCACTTAAAAGACTGCGCCAAAGTCTAGACCCTAGTAACGTCAGAAAAGCATACTTCGGTTACTTCCATTCAATAGTAACATACGGAATAGACCTTTGGGGTGACGCTGCTGATCGCAAAAAAAGCGAAGGGGAAAATGCACACAAATGTAAAGGGGAGGGCAAATGCACAAAAGATCCCACTGGGTCGAAGTGTATCCGAATAGAAATATCATTTTAGTTAAAAAAAAACAGCGTCGCTGGTCGAGCTTTTAATGTCATGCGGCATAACTGTTATATCGGCAGCGAATGCGTTAAGCAAAATTTCCACCAAACGGCTCGCATCGCATCGGATCGGAAAGAATACTGAACCGCACTACCAGTTCGTATTCCTCATTGCTGATGGTCGTGTCGTGATTCCCCTTTTGCGGAAGCAACTTATTTATTAGGTTTCCTCACAATGTGTTTGCATCTGATTGCAATTAAGACTTAGAGCGTTTGCGACGTTTGCGTTAAATCTTGCCAGTAACTATCCGTTGCTCGAGATTACAATAAAAATTGTTTAGGGGTAATACATGTTAAAAATGTTTCCAGGAGGGGCTCACCCCTTTTGCTTCACATATGGTGCCTCCAAGACGTGATACCCTTAGCAATTGCTCAATTTGCTTATGGGCTAATCAAGCACTGTTTGTATCCTTTTACAGACGTCATTATAAACTTGACGTACCTATACTTAATGTTATAATAAAACCATTTATTTCAGACCAATTTGCCCATAGCTTGTTAGTAATATACAGACTTACATTACTAGTATTAGTACATCTTAACCTAGGTCTCACAGTTTTTTATTCCTTACACTTTATTTGGGGTCTTGATACACAGGACGATGAGCAGACGCCCAGTGACCAAAGAACGGGCAGTCCCATCTCTCTGCTATATCTAAGAGCAAGCTGTTGGTGCTACCTCGCAGGCGAAACATTTGAGAGGCGATTCTTTTTCTCATTATGGCATGAAAATCGTCCATTCGTGCTTGCGCAAACATGCCTGACGCACTGCAAAAGCGTGGTAGCCCCAACAGCATCCTGAAGCCGTTATTGAACTGGACACGCAGAGCACTCTAAGCGCGCTTCGTAATATAATTGATCCACAGGCTGCACATTTTAAATTACTTATCTGCTATGGACCTCTGCCGTTGCAACTATTCAACATATTGTAGAACGCCTGCGCATCGTTGACTTCCTATTGCTTGTTTTAACAGCAATCTAGATTTATTCCTCGATTATTCGATTGACATAAACTTAGAAATCAATTGATGTCATCATTTAAGCACCCAAACACCGCAATTGACATCCGTTATGGCACCGGTTGCATCTCCATTTGGCGTAACATCAATTCGCCACCCGTCAAATTAAGTTGTAAAACCATTAAGTGATTGCGTTACTAATTGAGTGATTGTCACGTTGTCGTGACATGTCAGCGACTACTGCAGCACGGGGTTTTGGGGTAAGTTCCCGGTTAGGTCAACATAAGTAAACTTTCTAATATTCGGTAGGTAATCAGGGCTGTCTTCAACCTATTGAGGGTCCTAAATGCTTCAGAATAACGGGGTCTCAGTTGGTAGTCTAATCTGTGAATTAGCAGGGGCTAGCAGACTCTTCGTCCAGGGATCTTGTAAAGGGGAAAAAGTGCACGGGGCCGATCGCCAACATGCTTGATGGACGTAATAAAAAGGCCACGGTGACAAGCATAGTCCAGTGCTCCCGCAATACCACAGACCGGCTGAAGTGGCGCGGTATGCGGCGACCATTGGCAAGAGGTACAACACCGATGCGGATACGGGTGGCGCAGGACCGGTCATTGTGGCACTCTTTGGGGGAGGCCTATGTCCAGCAGTGGACGTCTTTCGGCTGATATGATGATGATGATGATGACAACACCGATGGAAACCACGACCACTCTGACAAGGGTGTACAACTGAGAGGGAGACTCTATCAGTCACGGCGCGCTGGGATAGGAAAGGCGGTTCTGGTAATCACTTCATTCGCTACTAACTAATAGTTCACTAAAGGTCGGTATTCGACTTTAAGAGCCCTCTTTGTGTCCCGGTTGTTTTTAATTCCAATTGAGCACCTTACTATTTTGCCTATACGTTTAACGATGCATGAACGAAGTTCTAAACCCGTAGGAAGCATCTTTTTGTCACAAATAACGAATCGGATCTGTCAAACTGGTCTACCCCTTTTTAATATGGTCGTAGACAAGTAGACCCATGTTTAAACAGCAATAGCTTGTTTCTGGGGCCCACAGCGTCGGCAGTTACTCCCACGATATTGCGCGGACGGAGTGTAAAGCTGCCTTTATCAGGGAACATGAGCCTATTTGAAACTTGTCGTCATAACTTAGACAAGTGCTTTGATATTCGATGTTTTTTAGTGCGTCTCGCTCTTGTGCAGTTGGTTACGCATGAGCAAGAACGAGAGCGTAGATATTTTAGGTACTTGAAATATTTATATTGCGATACTGTTTTATCTTGTTATTCGATGCTTGCAATTCGTAATAGAATAAGAATATATTTATTTGTAAAACAAATGTATAAAAATAAGGTGTTATTCTAGTTTTTGAAGAACTCCGTGTTTTTTAACAAATGTTCTTAATTTTTATAAATTAACCACAAAGAAAAATACATTAATTTTACAAATTAAAATGGTATCAAATAAGAAAGTTCAAATAAAATTAATAACAGTAAAATTACATGTTCAAAATTAGAATACAATAACAGTTACATAATCTTATTAGGTACATTTTTGTTACGACTGCAAGAATAATTATGTTGTATTTAATAATTAATAACAGTAATATTGTGTTTAATATCACCAAATCATTAAGAGAATAAAATCACCTATTTACTAAATACAATTTCAATTGCTTTTTAATTTTAGCCTTTTCCTGTGATTTAATGCAGTTTGGAGTCTTATTGTAGATTGGTAGCCATTCCCAGTACACTTTTGTGAAGGATAGCAGTTTTTGTGAAGTTACAAATGTTATATTGGTATCTACATACTTGTTTTTGCGGTTTTATCAGTAGATAAATATATGGCGTATTTCGATACATACCTATATACCCTTAAGTTATTTTTGATATGAAGTAAATGTTTATAGAAAGTCAAAATGGGGTAAATAGTTCCGGTCTACATACAAATTTACAAAGTCATTAGTACATTACTTTTTTTTAATACTTGAGCTGTAGAACTCACGAGCCAATCTTTTTAGATTTTTTTTTAATTTCGAAAAACTGAATCGACAAAAAAAATTATATAGGTAATTAATGAATCTCCTCACAAAATTTCACGTGAATCAGTTGAGAAATGCGACTTGTAAGTAGACGAGAACAGCCAGACAGACGCCGGACATACGAAATAATTTTCTCCCAAGCTGAAACAAAGAACTATAATATCATCATCATCATATCAGTCGAAAGATGGCCACTGCTGGACATAGGCCGCCCCCAAAGTGCGCCACCAGCATCCAGCGGACTCCCGCGACCTATTACCAGGTCATCAGTCCACCTTGTGGGGGGCCTACCTATAAATATATAGTGATAGTATAGTAAGTAACCTTTAAGTTCATTTTCATTCTCACCACGATCTGGCTCCTTCATTATTCAATTTAATAAAACAAAACAAATATGGCCGAAGCCGATACAGATTTGCAAAGATAAAAACGTATATTTTTAATAGAACCCAAAGTTAACTGGCGAAGGTTCTAGATAAGGGCGATTAAGAAAACAAGCTCTTTTTAGATAAGACAAAGTTAAGTGATATTGTATGTTTGTGTATCCGACCTTTTTAGATAACTGAATGCCCAGAATTTACAAATGGATGTGAATTCCTTAATGAGCTATCAACTGATTTGCTCTATAAATTAAATTACATTATTCTGCTATTGGGCTGCAACAGCACTTTTACAAGGTAAATCTACCAGCACTCAAATAGAGCCACTGTTGAGAACAAATGCCGAGAGATCCTCAATAATCTTACAAAAATCGGCCTCTTAAGGAAGTTTAATAACGCCTTGGCCACGACTTTCGTCTTAAGCGACCTGCGGCAGCGTTTTATCTGTTCATTGCGCGGTCGAGACGCGCAACGCACTGTGGTTAGTTGGGATCACGCGCAATGAATTAGTTTTTCTAACGCTGCCGCAGGTCGCTTAAGACCAAAGTCGTGGCCAAGGCGTAAGGTTTTAAGTTATGGGTACTAGACCGCAATGTACGTTGTTATATGGATATACACGCTGAGTTGTGACCAATTCCCGGCAAATGTGTACCTATGTGCGTATTGTGTCTACAGTTTGTTTTTAGGGTTCCGTACCCAACGGGTAAAAACGGGACCCTTAGTAATAACTAAGACTTCACTGTCCGTCCGTCCGTCTGTCTGTATCTTAAGAACCGTGATAGCTAGAGAGTTGAAATTTTCACAGATTATGTATTTCCGTTGCCGCTATAACAAAAAATATTAAAAAACCGGGCAAGTGCGAGTCGGACTGGGGCTCCCATACAACAGCAGACATGATTTTTTTGCCGTTTATATAGATATTGGTACGGAACCGTTCGTGCGCGAGTCCGACTCGTACAGGAATAAATGTTTTTAGGGTAAAAACGGGACCCTATTACTAAGACTTCGCTGTCCGTCCGTCTGTCACCAGGCTGTATCACATGAACCGTGATAGTTAGACAGTTGAAATTTTCACAGATGATGTATTTCTGTTGCCACTATAACATCAAATACTAAAAAACAGAATAAAATAAATATTTAAGGGCGCTCCCATACAACAGACGTGATTTTTTGCTCGTTTTTATAGATACGGTACGGAACCCTCCGTACGCGAGTCCGACTCGCACTTGTCAGTTTTTTCTTTTTTTCTTTCTTTCTATAAGCTATAAGGAGTAATAAATGTTATATGAAGCTAGGTCGAATTATGATTTTTAATTTTTTTCTTATTTTCATACACAATAATTGCTAATCTAGTAAAAACGTGTCTTTAGGACGAGCTGTCAAAGTAGATGGTTAAGTCTCGCAACGTCGCAATCATAAAGGTGTTTCATACTGGAGATTTCATTACAACATCTTTACACAAAAATGTAAATATCTCTAAAACCGAACCGAATTTACTGGACGTTAATTAACATTTTTAACTTAAAATATAGTCAGGAATATCCTGTTAAAATCTCTCGCAATGCTCACGGGCACCGTGTATATTATCGATTAAAAATGACATTTTGTCGATTTTATTGAGTTCGGTCGGTTTCATTCTAAGGGTGCGATATGTTGACAGTAAGCGAAGATCTGCATAATTTTTCTAGCTATCTACACAACGAATTCTTGATCTAAACTTCCCAGCACAAATGCTTTAAGATACATTTGTCCGGTCTAACAATTCAATACGTATTTAAGTATAAAAGAAAGAAAGAAAGACCTTCAAAACCTACAGGTGAATAACCCACAACCCGAACCCACTAAGTACCAAAATTACTTTAGGTCTATAAACGTCTTTCCTGCATTCTTGCATTATGAATGCAACTGATGCGTTTGTATTCATGGGTTCAAAAGTAATGTGAGGCAATAAAAATACTTGTCCCACATCAATATCTTGGCGACCGTTAGCTGCTTCGATATGCGAAATAAGTTGTCGCCCTGTCATCCCGAACTTAGGGGACTGACCTTAGTGACAAGTCACTGAGGTCCACGGTGACTCAGGAGAAATAATTTTGTCGACCGGTCGTATTCTTATATAAATACCATTTCACGCCACTGCTCGGAAATGTGGCAAAAGATGGTCAGAATTCAGGCTTCAAAGCTGGGGTTAGTTGGACGTCGCACGAACAGGCCATCTATGACTTCAAACTTTCCAAAAATCTTATTGTTTGACAGTTTGAACAGCGATCGACCAATCACAAGGCCCCGCGCGCGGTCGCGCCGGGCGTGCGTGCTCCTTGCTCCTCCGGCGGGGCGCGAGGCAAGCGAGCCTGTTTAGTATTATGATCTTCAATTAGATACTTAATTTGGATTTAAAATTATAATTATTTGCAATTTCCTCGCAGTAGGCGTGAAAAGCACTGTGTTAAGCCTCGGCCGAAAGTGCAATAGCTGGACTCGTACTTTCGAGGACCTCCGCTACGCGTCGGCCCTCGAACTAACACGTCCATCTATTGCTTACTTTCTAGCCTCTTCAACAATGTACTATTTTTATATCTATACCACGGTAGCAAACAAGCATACGGCCGGCATGATGGTAAGCAGATACTGCAGGCTGGACGCTTTCAACCTTTATTGATTTGAGGATTCGTTAGGGGGCGTCCATTAATAACGTGAGACATTCAAGGGGGCAGGGGGTTGAGCCGAATCTCATCTAATCTTAGTTTGGGGTGAAGGGGGACTTGACAAATATCACTTTTTTTTCTGCAAAAAACAGACTAAAATTGCGAGAAGATAATATTAAATTGAGTAAAACATGTTTGTTCACAAAAAGAGTATTATGATCACACTCAAACGTGTCATGAAACTATTGCTATGACCTACATTAATAGAGGTCTGCCAAAGGAACTGTAAAATTGAAAAAAAAAACACATTCTCAATATGGGCATGTGTAATTTTAATTTTATTTCTAGGAAATTTAATTTCAATAGCATGCTGCTAGAATCTTAAAATATAGTACTCCATATAATGGCTGATTGTGACGAACCATGAAACCATTATCACCTTTATAATTACTTACTTTCAGACAATAAATTATTTGTAATTGTATAAACTGGGGTGAGTTTGATCTGCTGGATTAACGTACACCCGTTAACCCATTCGAGGCCAGTGATTCAACATAATGAGTCATGCCTCTACGTGCGATTTACGCTACAGAGCGGAAAAGCGCTGCTACGTGCTACGGCGTAGCACACGTAGCGATGCGTGGCCTCGAATGGGTTAAGGTACGCCTTTTTGACGTATATATTTGGTAACTTAACAAGCTAGAGCACATTCAAAATGTATGTATCAGGTACACATTTGACCACGTATCCAGTATGCGTTCTCTTATTTTTTAACCGAATTTAGCAACAGGATTAATATTAGGTACTTGTAGAACTAAATCAAACTGTCAAAGTAGTCGTTTTTCCAAAGTCACCCCACTGCCGTGTCAAGCCTATCTCATGTATCTCAAAAAGCATAGTTTTGAGAGAACGCCGTTTTAATTTTTTTTTTGTATATATTTAGCCATGATTTACTATGGTAAAAACAGAGTTACATGAGTTACGTGACAGGCTCGTATAAGGAATTGGTAAGTTTAATTTAAAAACTGAGTATGTAGGTCGATAAAGGCATAGAACATAAACAGATTTAGACCTGTTACGCGTAACTCATGTATCTCAAGATACATGAGATAGGATTGACACGTCAGCCCAGTATACCGATAAATCGTAAATAGCCCTCCACATGCTTCGTAATTTATCGGTTGTCGTAAAAAGATAGAAAAAGGTTTAAAACACTATGTATGACTTACAACAAAGTAGGTACCTAACATCTCATCCATGTCACAAATTTACTGCTTACTGTCAAAAAACAAAGTCGAATGCGTTCTGTCTTCACTGAATACGAATATGCATATGAAATGTAAACAAAGCGAATGCCATCCGCATTCAGATGACAAAAAAATCGTGTAGGAATCCGAAATACTCGAGTTTATGGCTTATAGTGAACACACAGCATTTTGCAAAGTAAGTAAACAATTCGAGAATTTGCATATTATGTAAACTTCCTTGTATTATGAAACCTGACGGCATTATTACAATTATTGATTACTAATCATGTATTATTATGACACTGACAAAACCTGCGCTTTAATGACTAATTAGTTCATAGTGTTAAAATAATTATAATTTATTTTTTATGCTTTGTAGATTGTGACATAAACTTAAACTGATGATTATGTTGTTATGTCACAACCAACAAAAATAGTAGATTGTATGACAATTGGCTAAAATAAGCCGTACTACCACGAGATGGATATTTCGAGGGGTAATATGGCTTTTAGACCCGAGTTATACACTCTACTTTTCACTTCGACTGCGAGAAAAAAGTAAAACAAAGATTATCCATCCACAATCAATAACAAATTTCACTGCGAAGAGGCGAAGAGATTGTTCAATTTAGCGTGAGGCGTTTTCTTTTTTAATGATTTGGAATTAGGGACTAAAAAACACCTGATGTTTGATTGGTCGATTTTAATATGTGGCTGTATTCTGGTTGGTTGATAGCAAAGAGAAATGTTTTTTGAAAGAGTTGTGATTGGTGGATTTAAATGATTTGGAATTAGGGACCAAAAAACACCTGATGTTTGATTGGTCGATTTTAATATGTGGCTGTATTCTGGTTGGTTGATAGCAAAGAGAAATGTTTTTTGAAAGAGTTGTGATTGGTGGATTTGAATGATTTGGAATTAGGGACTAAAAAACACCTGATGTTTGATTGGTCGATTTTAATATGTGGCTGTATTCTGGTTGGTTGATAGCAAAGATAATTGTTTTTTGAAAGAGTTGTGATTGGTGGATTTAATATGGTGAAGTGTTTTGATTGGTCAAATTAAATGTGTTAAAAATCATAAATATGTATACTTATTTTCCCTAGGGGCTAAGTGTACTACTTTAGCCCCGCTTATTAAGCCTAATATCACACACTTTTCGAGCATGAGAAGTGAAAAAAATAATATATATTCAGTACTGTTTTATTTCCGTTTAATATTACGCACTTACAGCTATCTTCTTAAGCTGCCTTCAGTGATGCATACAGGGTGTTTGGTAGCTAGGTGCAAAGCTTTAAGGGGGTGATAGTCGGAGTATTTTTGAGCAACTTTTAATACCTATGGGACCAAACTACATAGGAACTAAACTTTAGTATGGGACACCTGTTTTTTTTTTGCGATTTACGATATATGGTAATACTAGCTTCCGCCCGCGACTTCGTCTGCGTGGATCCGGGATAAAAACTATCCTGTATATTAATCCAGGCTATAAACTATCTTTGTGCAAAATTTCACCCAAATCTGTTCGTTTAAGCGTGATTGAGTAACAAACATCTAAACATCCAAACATCTAAACTTTCGCATTTATAATATTAGTAGGATTAGTAGGACCGGGAATAACGCTAGGAGGATGATGAGTAGGACTAGTAGGATGCATTAAAAATAACAAACAACTAGACTAAGTGATCATCAAGGCTCGGATTTTTCATCGCACGGTAAGACGAAAGAGAACTATTCTCGGACTCGATATTAACATTAAAATTTTACTCATATTCATATTCATACTCCTACTCATACTCATACTCATTCATTTAATTCATACCAAACGTACCGATTCCAAATATAAATAAATGACAATGTTAGGTCTATCACAACAATATAGTATGTATAACTAGGTACGTCAATTTGGCACTCTTTGGGGAAGGCCTATGTCCAGCAGTGGACGTCTTTCGGCTGATATGATGATGATGATGATGAACTAGGTACGTAACTAAAGCGGCCTTCAGACCTGTCTAAATGCAGTGCACTATCTGCACTCACTGATTAGAGTGAGATGGTTTATCATCCCTCCATTCCCTCCGCCAGTTAGTGCACTGCATTTAGCCAGGTCTAAAGCCGCCCAAGAAAATAAGTGAGTATGAGTATGAGTAAAGTTTTCATGTTAATATCGACTCCATAGTCTTGTTTCGTCTTACCGTGCGATGAAAAATCCGAGCCCTGGTGATGATGTCTGGAACCAACAGAACCTGTTTATAAACATTATTCATTGTTATCGGCACCACATGTGCTCACTCGCAGTTATTTAAAGTTAATCTTATTATGTTAATATATTTCCAGATGGATTGTAACCTCCTTTACTTGCCAGCGTCTCTTCGTCCTCGCGGCATCTCTTTCCCTCTCTATCCGACACCCTGGCAACACGGTCTTAATGCTCAATAACAATAACAATTCGGACGTCGCGCAAAGTGATATTTATTATCGTAATATATATCGTGTCTCGACAGTTCTTTTTCGCTGCCCAAATTCGCGTGCATACGTAATATGCGTTCGAAAATCGAAAACGTTTCCATTTTTCGTTCAAAGACCTCGGGGAGGTGGTTTCGCCTGTCGTTTGATAACGAGTTTTTTTTGTTATTTTTAATCTCAAACGGAGATCCAAATTTAATTGGCGATTGATAGGTGAAACAAAAAAGATTGTGAGTGCAGTGACTCCGAGAAAAGTTTTGATAATTACTAAGCGGTCCATTTATAACACAAACATCATGTTCTTTTAGTACTAATGCCTTTTTGGTTGACTGGGAGACAAAATGTCCAGGCAAGCGTTTGTGTTTGCAAAACAGGTTGAACAGGGTACGGGTGGTTCACAGGTCATCTTACTAATCAGCAGTAATATTCACTTTTTAATTCGCATGAAGTTTACAGTTTTACATTTGTCAGTGACTGCAGCCACTATCCTTAGGACAGCACTTAGAGTATATAGATATCTACAGAGGAGGTGGTTGCCATTGCCATCAAAAGAGACGGAAAGGTTCTTATGGTGAGTTGCATCGTTAAAAATGGCGCCAACAGCTGCCATTCCATAGAAACTTGTCAAACATTCCATACATTCAAATTTGAACGAACACCCGCTTACGATTACCGACGGTTTGGTGCAACCCGCCCTTATACAGCTAAATTAAAAACTGGT
Organism: Epinotia nisella; assembly: GCA_932294315.1. Taxonomy (NCBI): domain Eukaryota; kingdom Metazoa; phylum Arthropoda; class Insecta; order Lepidoptera; family Tortricidae; genus Epinotia; species Epinotia nisella. The sequence goes on from OW028676.1 coordinate 23,607,502, forward strand.
CTTAAACTTGCTGACGGCTTACCATAAACCACCTACTTAATTTCGGTGGGCAATGGTTTATTTGCCGCAACTTATACAAGTATGTTGCGGCAAATAAAAAAAAGTGGAATTATGTCAAGGACAACGGATGATATATCCCTTATTGAGATTTGTATACTACCTCGCTTGGTCGTGGTATTATTATTACCATAGCTACAAGTTGGAAACCTATACCTTCTCTAAGGGATAGCAAAATGGAGTGCCGTAAGTACAGTAAGGGAAATGTATTCACGTACCACCGTAGAACCCTATCGCAATAAGGTGACATGTCACTCGAGTTTGAGTGACGGCGGCCTGTCAATTGCGACAGGGTTCTACGGTGGTACGTGAATACATTTCCCTTACTGTACATCGTTGATTTATATGAAACATCGTCATGAACTCTATATTAATTAAAAACCTACACAAAAAGCTCCAGATACCAGTTACTAAGCGGGGCGAGATTAAATTTGGCTGAAAACGACTGGTGTTCCATTATACCTAAAATTTGAACCCAAAATAAACTAAAAACGCGTTCTTATCATGTTTTTGGAATTTATAAACCCTTAATGCACGTAAGACGGAGTTTTTATAAAAGACTTTCCTCTTGATTTCGAAAAAAAAATCGGCTATGGCTTTGCGGTCGGAGGTTTGTTTTATTTTTGGGCCTTTTAACTTGGGCAGTTGGTGGTAAAAAAAGTTATTTATCAAACGCTATATGACTTTTATTGGGGTTTATAGTTGATTTGATCTAATGTGGCCGATTTTTTACAAAACTGTCATTGAAATTGGAATCTTCTAACTTTGACGGTAGAGTTGCTTTTTGAAGTGCGAGCTTTGATGGAATTCGGCCAACTTATATAACTTCAAGTATACATATGGGACAGGACAATGACACCAGAGAGATATTTCAATTACTTATTATTTTCTTTTTGCTTTGCATTATAACCGAGGAGTGATTTAATGTTTCGATAGGTAGCTATGTAGATCGATTTGTACCATATTGCAAAATAATTATAAGTCATCATAATTAAATTTAGTCTTTATAAGTATGACCCGACGAATCCTACGAATCCTACTAATATTATAAATGCGAAAGTTTGGATGTTTAGATGTTTGGATGCTTGTTACTCAATCACGCTTAAATAAATTGGGTGGAATGGATGAAATTTTGCACGAAGATAGTTTATAGCCTGGATTTAAATATAGGATAGTTTTTATCCCGGGTCCACGCAGACGAAGTCGCGGGCTGAATCTAGTAGTTAAAAAAATATCTTTTATTTTCAATTCATAGAGATGAAGGTTAAGAAAAAAAAAACAACAAAAATTAAGCGCAGGTTTTGTCCATACATCTGCATTGCAACACGCTTAGGAATCCCCAGGACCGACCCAACTCGGCTCCCCATACAAACGTAATACAAAAAAAGCTTTCATACTAAACACTATTTGCTCTATTTTTTTTCTATCATCATTTCCACTCCCAGAAACTATTTTTTTTTTATTTATTTCATAAAACAGCGGTAAGTATCCATTTTCTGTTTCGCCAAACTGAGGGCAGTTTGTCGGCGAATGTGTTTCGACTTAGATATGGCGGATCGCATTATATGATAGATAGATAGATAGATAAATCGTTTATTTAGCATTTTGCAACAACAATAAAACAAAGAAAAATAAAAATAAAAAAGTACACATAAAACAAGTAGAAAGAAACAGGTAAAAGGACAAGTAAAAACAATTGTGTTACGAAAAAGATTTAAATATAAATTAAATAAACGCATACTGTGCGTTGCAAGAATGCCAAAAAGGTACTCAGTTTTGCTTTGCTCGCGTGAGCACTGATATTCTGCTAGTACCTCAGGTCACGATGTATATATACAAAGTTTTATGTTATTCCAGCACGCCGTTTTAAAATGAGAGCCAAAGTACGTTTGCATGGAGTAGAGCTTCCTGGGGACTCTTAATAAAAGAATACCCACAGTATGTTTGTATGGAAAATGCACCGACCACCTTGACCAGGGTAATCTTGTAAGTTTTCGAACGTTTATGAAGCCCTGACGCACTTTTCAAAAGTTACTCAATTACCCTGCAGGCTACGAGGCCTGGCGTAAGCGCTGAGTGTGGACAAATGACGTCAAGTTAGTTGTCATAGGGCATTACCATGATTTGATACAAAGCGGAACCAATCGCTCTAGTTCGTACTAATTATAGTATTTTATAGTCAAACTCTATTATTACTGCGGCAGGCTGTGTTCCTGGACGTATCGTATTGGGATCAATTTGGTATTTGCGCGTGAGCATCTGAAAGGTCTGCCCCAGGGTACACCACTTTATACTCAGTAGATATGTAGTGTTCTCCTTCTACTGGTCGATCACGTAACGTATTGTACGCGCGTCAGGTAGATCTAAATGTCAATTTTTATATGGAGAAATTATTGGATCTACCTAACGCGCGTTCGGAACGTTACGTGATTAGCCCTCTGGTGATAGCCAGAGCTTCCGACGAGAGTTGAGAGAGAGTGCAATTATTCTTAAGTACCTACTGTTTTATCCGATATTCTTGCCTCAAACCGAACAGCTAAGGACTTTAAAGCTTTCTGGAAAAACACAAATAAAATGAATATTAGGGCTGGCGTCCCTGTGAGTGTGGAGGGTGAGTGTGACAGGAAAAACATCGCCGATAAGTTCAGTAGGTTTTTTGCGGTAAACCCGTTACTGAAATCGAGCAAGGGTGTGGTGTCTGATGCCCAGACTGTCATGGATGAAAGCACCCTGCGATTTTCAGCCAAGGAAGTTGAGAAATTGATTAAATTCATGCAGAGGGGCAAGTCGCCGGGGCATGACGGTCTGAGCATTGAGCACCTCAAACATGCGGGGGTTCACTTGCCGCGTATACTGGCCATGTTCTTCACACTCTGTCTCAGACATGCCTACCTTCCTCAAAGGCTCACACGAACAGTGGTGATCCCACTAGTAAAAAATAAGACAGGTGACCTATCAAAGATGGAAAACTATAGGCCAATCTCACTGGCTACAGTGCTAGCTAAAGTGCTAGACGGCTTGCTTAATGCACATCTTTGCAAATATATAAAGTTGCACGACGCTCAATTTGGCTTCAGGCCAGGCTTGTCGACAGAGAGTGCAATCTTGTGCCTTAAGCAAGCTGTCAGGTACTACAAGGACAGAAACACGCCTGTATATGCATGCTTTCTGGACTTGTCCAAAGCTTTTGACCTGGTTGTTTACGATGTATTATGGGAGAAGCTGGAAAAAACAGGCCTGCCCAGAGAATGCGTCTCGTTATTAAAATATTGGTATAACAACCAGGTCAACCAGGTGAGATGGGCGGGAGTCGAATCGGAGGAGTATAGGTTACAGTGTGGGGTGAGGCAGGGGGGGTTGACATCCCCGATACTGTTCAATCTATATGTGAACGAGTTGATCGAGGGTCTTAGCAGGACGCGTGTAGGATGTCATATAGGTGAAAGTTGTTTCAACAATATCAGTTATGCTGATGACATGGTCCTGCTGGGACCGTCGTTTGACTCGATTACACAACTTGTCAGGATGTGTGAGGCCTACGCCGAACAGCATGGTCTAAAGTATAACGCTAACAAAAGCGAAGTGCTCATTTTTAAGGCACGAAAATATAATATCACCACGCTGCCGAGGATCATGCTGGGAGGAGTGCCTCTTAACATAGTTGAGAAATTTAAATATTTGGGTCACATGATCACTGTAGATCTCAATGATGATGCAGATATAGAAAGAGAAAGGAGGGCGATGGCAGTGCGTGGCAATATGCTCGCCCGCAGGTTTGCACGTTGTAACACTCAGGTCAAGCTGACACTTTTCAAAGCATATTGTCAGACCTTTTACACGTGCAGCCTGTGGGTGAGATTCTCGCAAAGGGCATATAGTACTGCACGTGTACAGTACAACAATGTCCTCAGATTGCTGTTGAGGCTGCCGAAACACTGCAGTGCTTCTGGCATGTTCGCCGAGGCGCGAACTGACGACTTCTATGCCATCAGAAGAAAAAGGATAGCCTCACTATTAAGGCGTGTGCGAGGCAGCAGCAACAGCATGCTGAGGACGTTGGCCGAGCGCCTTGACTGCCCGCTCATTAAATACTGGGTCGATGTGGTTATTGGGAGGGCTAAGTAGGGCAATAGGCAAGCCTCGCCCCCTAACAATTTTTAATTTTTATTGTTTTTTATGTTTATTGTTTTAAAACGTGTGTCTTTTCTTTTCTTTTGGTAATTGGGTAAATTAACATATATAGGCCAGTCAATATCGACACAAAAAAAGGCAAACCTCGCAAACGCGCATGTAACTACGATTTTTTTATATGTTGTTAGGTCCCCTGAGAATAGTTAATGCCCAAGTTTGCAACCCTGAAAACCCTGTGCTACCCCCATGGTCCTCGAAAAACTGGGAAATTTTGGCACTTGTTTCAGTTCATTCTAAAAAACTACCCTAAGGAAGCGTTTTTCAAGTATATTTGCTTATACTTTAATAAAGCTTACTAAATTTGCTACAATTTGAGTTTAATTTTAGCACTCTAGGTCCATTGGTTGCAGAGATACAGCTAGTCAAATGTGGGCAATTTTTTTTTTAAGTATACATTTTGTGGTAAGGTCATTTTCTAAGACACGTATCGGCTAAACTAATGCTCGTAGCTAAAAGTCATGAGAAAAAAATATATTAGAAATTTAATTAGCTTCAATTTAATACCAAAGTGGGGTCTTTAGGCTTCATATTTTCCTCAAAAATGATAAAATTGTAAAATATTGGATCTTGGCTAAATAATAAAAATATTGTACTGAATAAAGTTGGTATTTATTTCTTTAAAAAAACGGGCAAGAATGTGAATTTAACATTTTAGATGTAGCATATGGTTTCAAAACAAATAAACGTAAACATGTAAAAACCAACATAAACATAAATTTAAAGTATAAAATAATAATATTTACATGGTTGCAAAAACAGTTCAGACTTTCGCCCTTTTGGAAGGACCAGATCTCATCCAGCCTAGATACTGATCTACACACTGGTGGGGGAGTGGTGGATGAGGGATAATGTTTTCTGGAGGAGGTGGCGGGTCGGTATGTGGTGTTGGGTCGTTCACATCCTCGTCCTCCTCGTCCAGGACGATAGGGATGGCATTGTTGCAATTTCACCCGTAGCAAAAGGAACATAAGATGAAGCACTTGAGCCCAGCCCTTCTGCAAGTGCACAACCCTAAACAACATTTTTTGCATTTGCAAGGCACCCTTTTTAGCAGGGTCTGAGGAGCGGGCTCTGCGAACATTGTGACAGGCATAAGACCTTGTTCACTGGTCGTCCATCTCCAGTCACACGGGTTTTTGTCAACCTCTAACCATGTTTGCACTTGGTGGTAGGTCCTCCAAGGATGATATTTTACAGCCTCTGTAGTTGGGGGCAGGCAAGCAAGGTTTTTACAAATGCTGAGTATCGCAGGGTATTCAGTGTACCCTCATCTCCTCCGTAGAGTTTCATCAAGATATTCTCGCCAGCATTTCCTACGTCTTCCATGTTGGAGTTTGGATCAAGGAAAATGCTGGCGAAGTCTATCCAGTCGGGGTTTTTTTTGAGGACGTAGCACCACTACATCTTGCCTTAAAACGGGCCGAGGTTGTGTCACACCCACTGATGGCATGCAGAAATAAAACCATCCCGCGTGGAACCTGCATTTTTCCACATGTAAATCATGTAATAGTACATTCTTACGCCCGTGTTATACACAATGTTTTTCATCACATTTGCGAGGAAATAAATAACTACAAAAGACAGAAAATCTAAGTTTCATTCAGCCGCACCAATCAAAAATTGACAACTTCACTTCCAGATCAGTGCTAGTGGAGCGCGCAGCTTCAATATTTCAACCAGATTTGCTTAAGCCAATCAGAAGGTTCTATATTTTAAAACTAAACTTAAGCCCGTGGGAGGTAAAACGGCTATAACTGCTCTGTACGCTCGCAAGTAATAACGCCATTGACGAGCAAGTGTGATGAAAATGAATTAGCTGGATATTGGATGAAGTTTTATTGAACCACCTCTGCTGCCTTTTTGGAAGTAGGTACACGTTCGTCTCTCCAGAGCTTAAGCCGTTAAGAAGGACAAGTAGGTCCACGTCCTCCCAATGATAAAAACTTGATCGAAAGATGAGCTCTTGGAAAGGGCAGTCCTTACTATATCGGCATCATCTGGGTGCATGATGTGCCACCCTAGATAGGTAGGTACATGAGTGGTCCGCAGGAGCAGAGAATGTGCATTGCTGTCTCCTCTGTCTCCTGGCAGAACCTGCAAGTTGCGTCCTGTTTCATACCCATTTGATATGATTTTTACCTACGAGCATTAGTTTAGCCGGTACGTGACTTAGAAAAAGACCGTACAACAAAATTACACTTTTTCTGAAAAAAATACTTTCTTAGACTTGTTGTATCTGTGCAACCAATTGACCTAGAGTGCTGGGGTTAAGCTCAAATTGTAGCAAATTTAGTTAGTTTTATTAGATTAGAAGCAAATATACCTGAAAAACGCTTCTTTAGAGTAGTTTTTTAGAATAAACTGAAACAAGTGCCAAAATTTCCCAGTTTTTCGAACACGATGGGGGTAGCACAGGGTTTTCAGGGTTGCAAACTTGGGTATTAACTACTCTCAACGAACCTAACAACATATAAAAAAATCGTAGATACATGCGCGTTTGCGAGGTCAGATGTCGATTTTGACTGGCCTATATATTGTAAGCCATACTAACAAACTATGGATTTTTTATGATCCGAAATAAACAATTTTTATTTTTTATTTTTTTATCCAGGCGAGTGAAACAATTGAAAACTGCATTACTCTACGAACTACTAAACTTCTGCGAAAAAAATACGATAAGCGGGCTTATAAACTGCATTACCATTATCACCCCAGTAGTTCAAAGCCGCCCTTGTTTGCGATACCTTTAGACATGTGTAAGTAATGCGCGTAATATCACAAATGAGATATCTCTCTAACGCGTGATGTTACATTACGCATCACTCCGAGAATTCAAGCAGCACTCCAAACATCACTCCGCGCCGTGAGCGCGAGCGAGAGCGAGAGCGACCGACCGAACAGCGCGTAATAGATTGACGCGTCGATAGGAAAGGTCGCTAAGTCTTTACACAGCCCGCGTAATGTGTAATGACATTTGTGCTAAATGTGATATTGTGATGTTTGCCATGCCATCATTGCTATCCCGCGCGCTCGCTCTCCCTCTGCGATGCCTTCGGCTAACTTCGCGTGTGATGTGATATCTCAGTGTAATATTACGTTTTCGAAAAAGTGATGTGTTATAGCATTACTTTTTGACGCACTGTTTCGCGCATGTCTAGATACCTTATTGGCTCGCAAGTTCTGTTCTCTAACAATACCGATTCCAAATCAAATTTAATAAAATAGATTCCTCGCTTTGGCCCGAGTCTACCAATTTTCGACTCTATTATTAAGGTGCGTTAAGGTTCAAAAGTGGTAGACAACTGACCGTACAATGAATTTCCAATAATCTTACTCACGCGTACCTGTATTAAAGCATTAGTGACGTCACTAGCTTGGAGGAAGTGTGAATGTGACATGTGACCTCTTATTTATGTAGGTAGCTCTTATGAAGGTGAAACAGTATTTTTAAGTATGTCTGAGGCACTTCTGAACTATTTGTGTATATACTCGTGTGTATTTTTGACGACCGCTTTAGCCTAGTTGGTAGTGACCCCGCCTACGAAGCAAGAGGTCCGGGGTTCGAATCCCGGTAAGGGCATTTATTTGTGTGATGAGCACGAATATTTGTTCCTGAGTCATGGATGTTTTCCATGTATTTAAGTATGTATTTATCTATATAAGTATGTTTATCGTTCTCTAGTACCCATAGTACATACAAGCTTTGCTTAGTTTGAGACTAGGTCGATTTGTGTAAGATTGTCCGCAAATATTTATTTATTTATTTTATTTTATAGCTTTAGTAGTCAAGGGTATTAGTCAATCACTTAGAAAGTATCCAAATTTAAATATATTTAAAGTAAAATCATCACCATCATCATCATCATCATCATATCAGCCCAAAGACGTCCACTGATGAACATAGGCCTCCCCCAAAGAGTGCCACAATGACCGGTCCTGCGCCACCCGCATCCAGCGGACTCCAGCGACCTTTACCAGGTCATCAGTCCACCTTGTGGGGGGCCTACCCACGCTGCGCCTTCCGGTACGTGGTCGCCACTCAAGAACCTTTCCGCCCCAACGGCCATCGGTTCTACGTGCAATGTGCCCCGCCCACTGCCACTTAAGTTTAGCGATTCGGAGGGCTATATCGGTTACCTTGGTTCTGCTGCGGATAGCCTCATTTCTGATCTGAAAGTAAAATACTTCACTATAAACTACTAAATAAAAAACTTACGACCGATACAACGATTGTTATCGACCCTATTTGCACAGAAGAAAATTTTATCCGAGAGATAATACATGAGCCACGAAGTACTATAGGTATTATACAGATTCCTGACAAATATGAGGTTTTTTGGAAGGGTCCAAGATTTCATATGAGAAAGTTGAATGCTTAATTAACAATGCAGTTTAAAGGAGACTCATAAAAAAATGGAAGAATTCAGAACCTCCTACTTTTGTGAATATGACAGTCGGTTGAAAATAAACTTATACCAAATTTTAATATATGAAAGTCATCATATCATAACGTATTTAAGCTGCTAACATCAAAAATCTCAGTATTGTGGACTGTTATTGCCCATAAAGCTGTTAAACGACCTTGGTAACTTTAGGACGCAATCCTTGTTGATTTATTTTATTTCCTTTTAGTAAGATAAAAAAACATTAAAGTTTTATGCAAGTTTAACAATTCTTGTACAAAAACCAAAAGGAAATATTAGATTCAGGTAGTCTGCAGCTGCAAAAGAGCAGAACTTTTTTCAGTTTTGCTTGTTTGCTGGTTATGACAAAATTACCGAACACAGTTGAATGATGTTGGTATGGGCCCCTGGTTCAAATATATTATGATAGGTAGGTAAAATCTATTTAAGTAGCTGTAATATAATTACCAGGTCATCAGTCCAAATTGTGGGCGCCACCCACGCCGCGCCTTCCGGTTCGTGGTCACTCGAGAACCTTTCCGCCCCAACGACCATCGGTTCTACGTGCAATGTTCCCCGCCAGGTGGACTGATGACCTGGTAAAGGTCGCAGGAGTCCGCTGGATGCGGGTGGCGCAGGACCGGTCAATTTGGCACTCTCTAGGGGAGGCCTATGTCCAGCAGTGGACGTCTTTCGGCTGATATGATGATGATGATGATGATGAATATAATTACTCCAAAGTAATGGACAGATGTATCTTCTGAATATCCTCTTCAAATAAGTAGTTATATTATAAAGATAATCTCCCATCCCTTTGATATTTGCATAAAAAATAAGTAAATTCAACATCCTGCATATTATGTCACTTCTAAATACCTATTTAAAGTAGTGACATTAAACTTCTTACCACATTTGCAATGATCACTGGAATTAAATGGGCGTGCTGACATTAACTAACTAAACAATACGTTATGAAACGCGCATCGCCGTCGGCGCAGCTTATGTAAACATGTGAGTAAAGCTGGCACATGTAATCTTTATGACGTTGAAACAAGGTTGCATTTCGCCTGGCTTGAGGTTTATTCGTTATGTCTGTAAACGTCAATGCAACGCTGACAACGTCTTTACGTCTGCGGGTCAGCTATTGAATTAAGTCTTGTGTGTTAAATCGTGCCACTTGCACTGCAAAATGTAACGGTACTTGGCACTAGCCAGTAGATGTAATAACAATTTCATTCTTGGTTTAGAATCTTATAAATAAATAAATATAAATATTTTGCGGACAATCTTACACAAATCGACCTAGTCCCAAACGAAGCAAAGCTTGTACTATGGGTACTAGACGACGATAAACATACTTAAATAGATAAATACATACTTAAATACATAGAAAACATCCATGACTCAGGAACAAATATTCGTGCTCATCACACAAATAAATGCCCTTACCGGGATTCGAACCCAGGACCTCTTGCTTCGTAGCGTTCGTTGCTTGCTTGCTCTTTATTTAACAAAGGAACGTTAGAGTGCATAAGGTAAGTCCTTGTACTCATCGTTGCACAAATATATGGCACGGGCACTTTATGTCAAAGAAATATGGGTTTAAATTCGAACTAAGAGGATTTTTCTACATTCGAACTTAAGTCATGTCACTTTGATATAAAGTGCCAATGCCATATACTAGTAGGTATACGTAGAGTAGTTTACCTTAATTCTTTATATACCAAAACATATTTCTGCAGTAACGCAATTTAAGCACCTCAAATATTTAAGCCAATTTCATGTTTAGCCGTCCGCATAGTTAAATTTGTATTTATTAGAATGCATCGTTATATTCAAGTGAGCAAAGTGACATTATCACCCACGCGTTTAGAAACGAGATTACTGCAATATACCTCCATAATGTAGACTGATCAGTTGATATATAAATAATTTCTGGATCTCTAGTTTAACCCTAATGTAAAAGAATGTGTTTTAAATGAATGATTATTTTATTTAATTTTTTAATTTTTATTTTTTGCCCTTCGGATGTATTGACACTGACGTTGTTGAACTGGTTTTCTGGTATTGCCGAAAATAAGAACCCAATTAGGCAAAAAGATATTGTTTGTATATGAAAGTGTACACTGATATATACACGGTGCCCGTGAGCATTGCGAGAGATTTTAATCACGAATTCCTGAGGCTATAAGGAGTAATAAATGTTATATGAAGGTAGGTCGAATTATGATTTTTAATTTTTTTCTTATTTTCATACACAATAATTGCTAATCTAGTAAAAACGTGTCTTTAGGTCGAGCTGTCAAAGTAGATGGTTAAGTCTCGCAACGTCGCAATCATAAAGGTGTTTCATACTGGAGATTTCATTACAACATTTTTACACAAAAATGGAAATATCTCTAAAACCGAACCGAATTTACTCGACGTTAATTAACATTTTTAACTTAAAATATAGTCAGGAATATCCTGTTAAAATCTCTCGCAATGCTCACGGGCACCGTGTATAACAGATTGCCGTCTATTTTAAAAGGTGTAGGCTCGCTTAATGTATTCAAATCTAAATTAGCGTTTCATAATTATGGTCACTATCCTCTATAAGAATACCTTAAGCGAGCACACACTCAGCACGTACCAAATATATTCGAAATGCCTGTTTCTTTTTTAAATTTTACTTTATATCTACATAATAATATGTTCTCACGTAAGTGACTCGAATTGTCTTTTTAGGGTTCCGATACCTCAAAAGGAAAAAACGGAACCCTTATAGGATCACTCGGTTATCTGTCTGTCCGTCTGTCACAGCCGATTTGCTCCGAAACTACTGGACCAATTGAGTTGAAATTTGGTACACATATGTAAATTTGTGACCCAAAGATGGACGCGTGAAGTAAATTAATGAATTTTGAACAAGGGGGCCACAAACAGATTTGAAGTAATTTAGGAAAAAAGACGAAAATTGACTATTCCCCCCCTATCTCCGAAACTACTGGGATTAAAATACTGAAAAAAATATGGAAAATAGTTCCATGCCTAAGGATTACAGGAAAACCTATAAGAAGTTTGAGTATTCAAAAACACTTATGAAATTTAGATTATATACGGAACCCTCACCACGCGAGTTGAACTCGCACTTGTCTGGTTTTGTTATTTAAGAACCGAATGATAAATAGTTCACTATGAACATACGACAAAACAGATAAGATCAATCAAATCGATTATTAGTTGTTACTATTTTGACTGCAATCGAAACTAGTTCAAGCGACTAGATAATCTTATGAGCTTAGCTAGAACAATCGAATCAGGACCAGATTTAAATCGATTTCTGTCGTCAATTGGTTTCATGTCCTTGTTTGAATGAGGAGTTATGAAAGACTATTGTCATCTAGACGCAACTATACGATAGCTAGGAATTATATGGACCGCTGTTAACCTTTAATGTCTATTTGTATTAGTGGGTTTGTATAGCCAAAGGGTACAGCTTAAAATATGGTTCAAGAAATTTATCCCGAAAACATACTTCAAAGTTAGTATAGTACCTTGTCTACTCGCTTGACCATGAGCGCTGCAAAGGGCTCGAAAATACGCACAATATATTTAAACGGATTTTATTGCAAACATTATTAGGTAAAAATCGAAAGGGATGTATTGAATACGCACCTACGTTTTCTATAATTTTACTTGCAATAAGTTTAATTTGCCGGCAAATGCCATAATTTTAGTTGACATAACATTATAAGCCATAAATATTACGTGCCATAATAGAAAAATAACATAATCAACATTCTAGAGTTTCCAAATTTGGCACGTAGGTTTTTTATAAGGTCTAGAATAAAGGATTTTTCAAAATGCACCCCCTAAGGGGGTAAAATGGGGGACCAAAGTTTGTTAGTTGAGTTCTTTGTGTTTGTTGTGGGGAAACAAGTTCTAAACTTCGCAGGGGTATTCCTAACGATAAATTAGTCAACACATGTTTCAGGTTTTTGAGAAACCTACCACTAAAAGGGGGAAATGTGGTGACCAAGTCTGAAAATCAACATGGGTATTGTTTCTATAGTTTATCGGTTTATGAATACGAAAACAACAACGATTTTTAAATCCAACATGGCGGCGGACGTGAAATACCATCTCTCCTGTTTATTTATTTATTTATTTATTTGTTTATTAGGCAAGGTAACAAAATGTAAATTCATATGTACACATATTTAACATAGTTCCATCGAAATAGTACATAATTTACATTTCTATAACTACCATGCACAACATGATAGGTAAAAAATAGAATGGACAAACAATACAAATAGTCTAACTACTTAATGACAGTGGTCATAATTAACTTAAATAATGAATGAGGTGTTAAGGTGCGATGGGGTTGAAATGTCTAAATATCAATATGGGTGTAGTTTTTATGGTTTTTTGGGACCTTCATTACGAAATTGGCATCGATTTTGAAATGTAATATTGTGGACATGAAAATTCTTGAAAGTTGAGAACATGCGTTAAATTGTAAAAAAAATATGTGTAATAATCACGATAACCGAATACAATAAGCATTTTTTTATAAGGCCCGGTCGTTCTGTAAATTCTTGGAGAGGCCTTTGCCCAGCAGTGGACGTCCTCCTAAAATTATGGTGATGATAGTTTTGATGTTGATGAAATTGAAGTCATTAAGAAGCTGCTGATGCTGAGAAATCCCGGTGTAGCTATAAGTTATTGACTTCAATTTCATCAACTGCTCAGTAATTTTAAAGGTTTAAAAGAGTGACATTGCTATAACCTGCCAGCCTTGTTAAATCTCTCCGAAACTCAATAATTACGCCATTACGCCATTAAGCACAGGAAATGTTGACATTTCGTTACCTTTGTTAACTGACCTCACATATGCTTCCTGCATACCATTTATTAACCCTTTCACTGCTCCGCTACGCCGTTGTCCGTAGCAGCATATGTTGCAAAAAGCGCTCGTAGCGTTCTGAGGCATGCGTGTGTTTCGTGATTGATGCTGAATGTGTTAAATCGCCACAATATAATAGGGTCGTTCTTCTTTTCGACCGACAATAGCCTGTCCTTCGTCTTATTACGGCATCTCATTTGAGTAATGATGTTTACGGTTTTATAATGTTCAAATGAACGTCCATATTATTTTATTAATTAATAATAGTTAATATTTCACTTTCTCTAACTAGCATTTTTTTAAATGTTTTTTTTTTCGTAGAATGCCGTGACAGAGTGGTAAACCAAAATGTTGTCCCCACTGAAAGAGTCCACTTTGTCACATGTTTTTTTTAGAAACCAACCGTAAATAAATATTTATATTGGCCAGAAAGGAAACTTTAATTAGTTCTAATGAAGAAACCTATGCATTTTTTTTTAAATCGCACTTCAAAACCACAATTTTCGATAGTTCAAAAACCAAAAAAACAGAAAAACTCGGTTCATTGTCGGTAAAAAAGAAGAACGACCCAATAATATATGAATAAACTTACTTCAAGAAACTTACAAACTCATAGGTATGGTTTGTGTGTACTTATAGTTATGTTAACATCTATACTATACTATATCATTAAAAAAATTTATATTAATATTAATGTCATGTTTCTAGAAGCACTTTTTAAGTAGGCTAAACATAATAAGTACTTCTAGAGACATGCATGTCATTACAATGCCTTAAATATGGGCAGTCAAACCCCTCAGCCAACAAACGCAGGACGGGGTTGGGGCTGGCCCGCACCCGACGCACCAGCCCCCCTATTCTGTAGCTTGTTTTAAGCTCACCTCAACGCTCACCCACAAATATATCTTGGCACTGCGGTGCGTAGTAGCTAAGCGTAGGTAGAGGTCTAGTTTCGTTAGGTGACGCTGTTTTAAATTCACCTAAACGCTCACCCACAAATATATCTTGACACAGCGGTGCATAGTCGTTAAGCGTAGGTAGAGGTCTAGTTTCGTTAGGTGACGCATGGGGTGAGGCGCATGAGCGCGTAGCGAATAACAGCCTAGGGCAGGGATGTGAATCGCTTGCGCATAGTCGTATAAAAGCAATCTATGCGTGCTTCAGCAAACATCACACAACACCATGACAGACAGTTATGGAAAGTTGTCAATATTGATTTAAATATAAATATTAAGATTTTAGCTTTGCAAATTTTGATTCCCCATTTCATACTTTTAGAAGTTTTGCAAATGACTTTCCACTGTTTCACTAAAAATAGTATTTGCTGCCATAGCCTTATTGAGCTTACCGTGGGCCTAGGTTGATTTGTGTAAGATTGTCTCGTAATATTTATTTATTTATTTATTTATTTATAGCAAAAAAAAAGCATAACTGTAACACTTGTTTAAAGCAACACTGTGAAAGAGAGTGTATGAACAAAAACGATTTACGTATGTTTTAATGGGTTCCAAATGTGTACTACCATTCTTATGTGTACAAACTTGAATACCTGCTTAGCATTTTCCTTTGTTGGTGGGTTTATTACATTTTTATAATGCAGTACCTATATGACCTCTCCTGAAGTGGTCGCGGAAAGGATGGACATTATCCTTACTCATTGGATGACTTTCCATGCAATGTGCATTCTAATGAGCATTTTGTATTTAACTAACCTAGGCAATTAATTTCTTATTACTAACATAATTTTGTGTTCTTTCTTCTTTTTTTGTGTTTATATGGATATATTTTTTTGTGTGTACCTGTATACACGTTTTTTGTATCTCGCTAGGATACAACCACATAACCAGACGCCACAAAGGATTACTTCATTTGACGAAGCTATCTTTGTTGAGCAAGTAAACAAATCAATTGGGTCAATCAAGTACTGTCGACCACATGTAGAGGTGTATACTCACGTGTAGGATTATTTGCTGAGTCAATATAATTCATTTTAACAGAGTTAAGTAACCGACAACAATGCGCGTAGAAAGATTTTGTTGTTAAAAACATTATTTTAATAGGTAGCTTTTTTATCAATTTAATTTAATATAGAAGGAAAGAAAGAAAGAAGACATTTATTCACTACACAAAAGACACACAGAGATAAAGGGAGTATACATACAATACAATTGACACATTGTGTGTGTCTTCGCGGCAGTGAATCGGTCGTTGTCTCAGCATTTTGCCGAGGTGTCAGACAGACACAGCACTGGTTTTCAGACAGCACCGTACGTGACCCACGGAACGCAACACTATATAATTAACAGATATAAATACTTAATAAATACTTAGAAAACATCTTAGACTCAGAAACAAATATTCATGCTCATCACACAAATATTTGCCCTTACCGGGATTCGAACCCAGGACCTTCAGCTTCGTAGGCAGTGTCACTACCCACTAGGCTAACTGGTCGTCAATAGAAAGAAAAACAAAGAAAAGGAAAAAAAAGGTTAGCTTTTTTTTGCTCAATACATCATAGTGCATTGCGGACTATGAATACCTAATTGACAAGATTTTATAAAAAAATTGAGCAATATTGTAATAAGTATAAACCGACAGCTTATTATCTGAGGTTTATGAATGTGCTGTCGAAAACTCTGCCACTTTAAACCTCTTGTTGTTGTTTCTGAGTCTTGGATGTTTTCTATGTATTTATATCTATTATACAGGGTGTGGCCCGTAATAGGAGCAATAAATTAAACGGTAGATTATTAAGCTTGTGAGCAATTGTTTCTAAGTGGTTTTAATTGAAAAAAAAATCTGTTTTTTTTCTTCAACTTAAGTTTTAGTGTACTTTTTTACTTTTCTGGAGTGATATAAGTAACTTTTTATTTTAAAAACACAAAAAAAATAAAAATTTACAAAAATATCTTTTGAAAACAAAAATGCAAAAACTATTATGACTCACTACATGATGTTACCTCAAAATCTGCATTGACTACTGTGCTATGATCTCGTGGTGCCAAGATACATTACTCGGAGGTCATAACTTTAGATCAATTTTTCTCCGCGGTAAAAAAAATTGAAAAGAAATGGACAAAAGGAGTTACTACAGATGCTGTAAGGAAGCCTCCTTTTAATTTATTGCTCCTATTACGGGCCACACCCCGTATATACCGTCTTCTAGGGCTAGTTTGATTTGTGTAAGATTGTTCCCTAATATTTATTTATTTATTTATATTTAAACCATACATGTAACGTTGTGGCCAACAGTACACGACACTAATACATGGTCGTTAATTGACACGGCGCGGCCAGTGTAAACGTGCCATTGTTATTGCAATAGCGATTGCTGAATAGAGGTTCATAATCATGCGTGCTAATGTAATGGAGAGATAAGCGAATGGGGCGATTAGACGATTTAAAAAGTTACTTCATCGTTTAATATAAGTGTGTGAGGTTTTGTCACAATTTGCGCTTGTGTTTTTATGGTAAATCATTTTTTGATTATGCTGATGTGTGTTAGGTACTACTCTAATATTACCCAGAAGCCCCTAAGTAGACTGGATAGGCTTCTGAATAACTGTATTCGTTTTGTTTTCGGCCTTCGAAAATATGACCACATATCCGCCTACCGTCGTCGAATAAACTGGCTTCCCATTCGCGAGCGCAGTACTTTCAGGATTCTGTGCACACTTTATACCGTCCTATTTGGCCCAGCTGCACAGGAATATCTTAAATCTAAATTTCAATTTGTTTCCGTCCTGGTTGCGAGCTCCGTACATCCAGGAGTCTTAAACTCTCTGTCCTGTTTCACCGTACTGGTTTCCTCTCAAATTCCTTCGCTATTCTGGCTATTCGGCTGTGGAATGATCTCCCTCTTACCGTCAGGCAAGCTCAGAGCATATTGTCCTTTAAACGCAAGTTGCGTAAGCATCTCTTTTCTACTATTTAAGATTGATGATCTTCGTGATATCTTTGTACGGGTACATATAATTGTATGTATTTAAGTATGTATATTCATGTAATTAATTGATTTGTGTTTCCATTCGAGTCTCAGTATTTAGGATCCTGCACCACTTAAGTTTCTGTTTAGCCCAATGGTTGACTGGCAGAGACGCTCGCTCGTTCTTATAGCGCATATATTTAAATGAGTGCATTCCGATAGGCGCGTGAGTACGAATGCTGTAGGTATTACCTACTGCATGCGTTCCGCGCCGCGTCCGCTATGATATTACTGAGCAAATGTAGGTAATACCTACTGATAGTATACCGATAAGTAAGGAAATCTAGGCAACATCAGTAAGCTCTATAAAATAAAAAATACGGCATACCGCCCCGCTTAATGCAGAAGTGACTCTCGCTATTAGGACTCGATGAAATACGCATCCGCAACGATTTAACTACGATACACCCCCCTCACGACCAGCCAAATGTGTAAAAGTAACACAATACCTACACTAGGTAGGTACCATATTAACACAATACTTGAATTAGTTTTTCTTATCGCAAAATTTAGGCGAGACAAAATAGGAACTCTCAAATGCCAAGTTGATAAATTTATTGTTTGTTATGTGTTCGGGCGAACAATGAATATAAAAATACACATTTTCGACAAAAATAAATAATATCACGTTCCTTTACAAAACTGGGTTACAATGTCAAGATTTATCGCACGTATTGAAAGCAATCGATTTAATTATGTAACCGAATGGCATCGATCTAGGTATCGATCTATTTCCGCGCTCGATTTGACGTGTCTAAAATCTATGTCACTGTGACGTGACGGTGCTCTAGATTTGTCATATCATATCAAATAATACAAATAAAATATGATACTGTCGATTTCTATATTTCAATTGTTATTGCATTCAGACACTTTAAAAACAGTATGTAATGTAAATATAATGTTTATATCAACATTTGAAAAAGCTGCAATGCTCTGACATACGGAAGTTTTACGTGGAATGAATTTGTAGATATTCCCGTTAATGCGTAGCCTAATTTATAAGAATAAATTTTGTGCTTCATCATCATCATATCAGCCGTGAGACGTCTATTGCTGGATATAAGGCTCCCCCAAAGAGTGCCGAATTACCGGTTCTGCGCCACCCGCATCCAGCGGACTCCCGCAATCTTTACCTTGTCTACCCACGCTGCATCTTCCGGTACATGGTCGCCACTCGAGAACCTTTCCGCCCCAACGGTCAAATTTGGTGCTTATTAATATTACAATAGGTTAAATTGAAATCACAGATACATTTCACAGACATTCCCTTTTTTAACCGAATTCAAAAAAGGAGGTTCTTCTCAATTCGTCGGAATCTTATTTTTTTTTTGTATGTTCCCGGATTACTCGAAGACGCCTGGTCTGATTTGGATAATTATTTTTTGGTTTGAAAGGGTATCGTTCCCAGGTTGTCCCATGTTCATCAGGACAGGATCTGATGAGGGGATCCTTAAAAAATCGTGGGAAATTTTCAAATATTATAGCCGCACTTCAAGCAATTTAGGCAGTGATTTGAAGTCGGTTCAAACTTTGTTTTTAAAGTAAATTCTATTATTAGTATAAATTACATGGATTTTATCTCTATTCTCATTGTAATACCTAAACGCATTTAGTCAAGACCTTTCCAAATTGCCTAAACTTTTGCTGCACATTCTCATGCCGAATAGGGCATTAATACCGTCCATTCGACATTGAATTCAAAAGCCATTGTATTAAGGTATATTGTTGTTTGTTACAGGTACGAATTCCAGTGGTTAGATGCCGACAGATCGTGACTTATGATTTCATTATCGGCGCGCGCGCAGGCTGCTTGCAACATGGGGATAACACCCTTTTGGTAATGGTAGTGCGGCGAAGAATGGTGGAACTATTAACACTTTCACTGGCGGGCGCCTACGCCGTAGCCTCTTTTCGAAAAGCGGGAAAACCACTGGATGGGCTACGAGCGTAGCGCGTAGTGATTCCTGGCAGTGCATGTGTTATTAGTCTTGACACTTTCAGTGGCTAGAACCCGCCAGGTGGACGCTCTGCTCGTAGGCGCTTTCCTCTACAAACGGAGTTTTTTTACTGTTATCGGCTACGAAGTCTTTGGCACTAAATGACACTTTTCCTGGCACCCGGGTCGTTCTTCTTTTTCACCGACAATGAACCGAGGTTTTCCTTTTTTTTTGGTTTTTGAACTATCCAAAATTGTGATTTTGAAGTGCGATTTTAAAAAAAATGCACTGGTTTCTTCATTAACACTAATTAAAGTTTCCTTTCCGGCCAATATACATATTTGATTACGGTTAGTTTTTAAAAAAAATATGTGACAAAGTGGACTCTTTCAGTGGGGACTACATCTTGGTTTACCACTCTGTCACGGACTTCTACGATAAAAATACGTTTAAAAAAAATGCTAGTTAGAGAAACTAAAATATTAAATTAATACTAATTAATAAATATTTGTTTCTGAGTCTTGGATGTTTTCTATGTATTTAAGTATTTATATCTATTATATATATCGTCGTCTAGTACCTATAACACAAGCCTTATTGAGCTTACTATAGGCCTAGTTCGATTTGTGTAAGAATGTCCCCTAATATTTATTTATTTTATTTATTTTATTTATTTAATAAAATAATATGGACGTTCATTTTCGAACATTATAAAACCGTAAAATCATTACTCAAATGAGATGCCGTAGTAAGACGAAGGACAGGCTATTGTCGGTCGAAAAGAAGAACGACCCACCCGCCTACTTTCCGCTACATACGGGGATAACCACGGGTTCTCCTACTCGTGTCGATAGTTTCAGACTGTGCGGGACCAGAAGGTGGCGAAGCTTATCGCCCTGTCAGTCTCGAAGGTCTTGCTTGGAGCAGGCGTGCGGGCACGCTGGGCAAGACAACATGTGCTCCATCGTTTGGAGAACCGTCCCACACGGACATTGGGCATCTGAGTTTCTTAGGGCGCTCCAGTTCAGCAAGTTCTCCTTACTGCGACCGACCTGGGAGCGCAAGCGCGTAAGGATTCTTGACAGTGAATGTGTGAGAGATAAGGCACAGCGGATCATCTGCCTCGTATTTGGAACAGCTCAACTGGGGAAGTCCCATACAGGTAGCAGTCATAATAACACCACTAGTTGCTCTGTAGAAACGTGATTTATTCTCCTATAGTGGTGTGTAAAGTAGCCAAAGCTGTAAGCTTATACTTACCTGTCAACACAACGAATTCTCAAGTCTAAAAAGTCAGTACGTATTGCCGGCAAGGATGACTTTTGGCAAAATGGGGCTGCTTTACTTTGATCGGCTTCAAATGGTTATAAAAGAAGCATTAGTAACAGTTAGCTGGATCCCTGAATGTAAATTGGTACAAATCTGCCAAATTGAATGTTCATTACCACCAGTATTTTGATAAAATCATTATAGCGCGATATTGTAGCGCGTCAGGTATGTTCTGCGAGGAGCGCACGGACGGTTTCTGTGCGATAATACGCAAGCGATGCGCCGCATTCGAGACAGTCCCAATAGCCTCCATAGAGCCATTGCTGAAAATATCAGCAGCCCACTATGGAGGCACTGGGATTCTATTCACATGGAGTCCAGAGCTAATATAATAATCCCATGTTTAACCTACCCCGTCGATGGTATCAAAAACTTCCAAAAGTTTGAAGTGTAGGTAAAATAACTTACGTTGCCCTATGTTTTATTGAAGTAACTGTAATAATAGAACCATGCACCATGCAGCAGTGATCTGTAGACTATGCTTACATCCGTTCTCTTTAGAGCTATTAGCTTCAATCTTGAAATCATTGATCTAGGTCTATATTCTGGCGACCTGTAGTCCGGGCATTAGAATACGGTTACGGTATCCCCTGCTTATCGTACAAGGCGACTAAAAGGGGTCCTCGGGGTGGTACACGGTTGCAGGTAGGGGCTGCAATCGTAAAATTAAAAAAAAAGGTAGGACCCACAGAGGCATGACCTAGGAGCTAGGGCGGCACTGGTGCGATCCGTAGGAGTCCCAGAGCCGTCCGAAATGCGTCGAGGAGGACCATAGGGTTTTTAGTCGTTGCGAGTCCGCGTGGATGTATGTCCGCCCATTAAAAAAAGTATATTTTCTAACAACGAGAGTTCGACTTATAAGCATGTCCTGGGTCTATTTCTCTATTAAGCTTCTAGTTTTCAGGTTGCAAAGATATAAAAATAAACTATGAACCTATATTTTAAATGCATTTGGACGAAAGGTACCTAAGTATTTCTACACAGCTATATGTATGCATATAACACCCTCGACCTAATTATGATTTACCATTAGGTGAGTTAGTGGCCAAAACCTTGCTTAGTAAAAATTACAATTGTAGTAAAAAAGAGACTATTAATAACTAAGATGCACATCAGCCGTTAATTTTAGACCGCAGAATAGATTACTTTTGTTTTTTTTTTCAATAATGACCCGCGTGTCAGAATGAGCGAACTGTGAGTAATACCAATGCGAAATGATGAGACTGCGACAAAATTAAGACGATAAGTAGAGTACACTACGTAAGAACAGATGTTGAATTAGTATAATGTAATAGAATATCCGCAGTTAGTGTATACTGTCTCATAACTGTCTCATAACTAACATAAACTAACACGTCTAGGGTCGTCGTCGGTCATCGCCGAGCTTTTTACGCCGGTTCTTCTCGAGGCAGAGGTTATCTTTCCGAACCGGTGGTAGGTTTATCGACATTCAAAGTTGGTCTAGTCGTTATATTTCGTTTATCTGTTACGCAGTTTTATCCAATAAGCGAACTTCAGGGCCTTAAAAAATATCATAATAGTACACATTTCACATATAATTTGATTGCATACCACCGTATATACATATTACAGGAGTAGAGCGCCGATTACACTGATTCGTTGGCCAAATGCGTTCGCCGAACTTGCTTCAAACTAGTTTGGCCTACGACTGTCATATTCACGTCAGATAGTCCGCCTTCTGCGGTCACATATATGGGCGATTGCAGCCATCAGTCACCGAATGCGGAGTACCTACCGTCCGTCGTCTTTGCTCTGTTAACGTCTTATGTACGAGTAAAAGCCGCTTAGGAGTGTCGTCATGGGCTGAACGAAGCACGCATTTAAGTTGGCTGAACTTGGCGATCGCACTACCGTGACCAGTTAGATTCCAGGTTATATTACACTTGCACGCAAGCTGTCTTATCACTGGACTGGGTGTTTATATCTAGGGGGTTATTTAGGTGTCAATAGCTAGTAGCTATATAGTATATACTATGTATCACCTGTGAGGAATTGACAACATTTCATTATTTCAAGTGGGGCATTTTATGATTCAGTTCAGGAGAAAATATTTTTTATGGGTCACATGTTTTTGTTGTTTCTCCCTAAATTGTAATTTTAATTCTGAAATATCAAATTGAAAAGTAGCGAGTTCCAGAAGGTCGTAAGTAAATTATGATGTCAATATTACGGCTCTGTATGGCAGCTTGCACATCTGTCATAATAAGACAGACGTAGTATTGACGTCACACACGGTTTAAACACGTTTAGGTATACAATTTCGCGATTTTTTTCAAAACAAATGCGAAAAAAAATCTGTAAACTACATTATTTACGTTCAGCCCTGCTAGCATAACTTGATTCTCTACTCTACTCGCACGCGTGATAGACTATCTGTCACTTGTTGACAGCATTAAACAGAAACTGACGAACAGGCTATCTCGCGCGCGAGCAGAGTCGAGATTCTAGTTATGCTAGCAGGGCTGGTAACATAATTAGCGAAATGGTTTTAGATTTAGGCATCATTACATATTTTGAAATGTTGCCTATTATGGACATACCTACAGAAATTTAGGTTCGCCTGTCCCTTGGACATTTCCAACTACTTATTGATCATTATACAATACAACCTTTGTTTTTTTTTATTTACTCGGCAGCTATAATGTAAAATGCACTGTATTTGTTTACAGCAACTAAAATGAAAATTCAGTTTTTCTTTTTGTTAACTGTTAAGCAAATGACAGCACAAAATAAACCTAAAAACAATCTCATTCAATTCATTCATCAGTGTCACGTCAGCTCAGAGTAAGACGTTGAAAACGAAAGTAACTTACTACTTCAAAAGGAGACCATTCATCGTCAAACCGTTCGTAAATTTATCGCATACCCACTTGTCCGTTTCGCGCTTCAAGAATAGGCCCCCGCGGCACTGACCATAGAGCATCGTCGATCATAAACAATGTAGAGGTGTTCGGTTACATATTTGAATTGTTTTCAGCCAGTATGATTTTATAGGTTGTTTAACTTTGTACGCTGACGGCTCTGTATGCAAGCAGTAAGTTGATCAACGTTGTTAAACATGTTTTGTTATCATGCAGCTATAAGTGTCTTAAGCAACAGTTAAATTATTTGCTGGAACTGCTATCAAATTAATAACTTGTAGTGACATTAAAATAAACCAGAGCCACATTTTGACTATTTCGTCCAGATTTCGTCGTAACTATTTGAATTTTATAAGTATGCAGGTACATCGTCGTCTAGTACCCAATACCCATTACTAAACTTTGGTTCATCATCATCATATCAGCCGAAAGACATCCACTGCTGGACATAGGCCTCCCCTAGAGAATGCCAAATCGACCGGTCCTACGCCACCCGCATCCAGCGGACTCCCGCGACCTTTACCAGGTCATCAGTCCACCTTGTGGGGGGCCTACCCACGCTGCGCCGCGCAAACTTTGGTTAGCTCGATTAAATTGATTCGACTAATATTATTTACTAGCTTTCGCTCGCGACTTCGTCTCTGTAGACGCTGGATAAAAACTATCCTTTAATTTAATCCAGGCTGACTATTTTCGTGCAAAATTTTATCCAAATCGGTTCAGCCGTTTAAGCGTGATTGAGTAACAAACATCTAAACATCCAAACATCCAAATTAAGATTAGGATAAGTAGGACAGGATTTTTTTTTAAAGAGCCTATTGAGTGTCCCACTGCTGGGCAAAGGCCTCTCCCCGTGATCTCCATGCGTCCCTGCTAGGTGCTTCTTCCACCCAATTGTTGAGAAATAGATCCAGGTCGTCCCGCCATCTCCGTCTAGGTCGGCCCCGTCTGCGGCGCCCGTCATGTGGCACCCATTTCGTAGCTATATTAGCCCACCTGTCTGGATGCATGCGACAGACGTGGCCGGCCCAGTCCCACTTGAGCCTGGCAGTTTTTTTTTTTTTTATATGGATAGGATTAGTAGAATAATTATCTTATATTATGATTTTTTTCACTCCTTTGGAGTCGCTAGCGTCCCTAGGCTTCCGGCGAAGGACTATGAGGATACATTGTGGTCAAATGGTTGCCTTCTGCACATTTCTAAAAAGAAGTGTTTCTCCATCCCCGCTCTTGTTTTCTCTTCTACACATGTGTTAATGGTAAGGACCTTTCTTATAAATACAACGTGTGAAGTTTGAATAGAAAATTGTCACCCATTCTCATCAAACAATGTATCTAGTTCTTTTTAACCCTCCGATCGCCACGCGTCCAAAGATAAATAAACAGGAGGCTCGAATAAATCGGGTTTATTTATATCGAGTCGGCGAAACAGACAGATTGTAGGATGAACACATCTCGTAATTGTATACGGAGCGCGGAGGTCCGCCGCTAGTATAAAGGTACATGTGTCATTTAAACGTTTATACAGGGTGGTTTTAATTTTAAGTCGGTAATCACGCAGTTTGTCGAACGCGCGTTAGGAGGTACGGACTGTCAGTTTTTAAGGGTGTTAATGACATGTAATTCATTGAGTCAGTCTTTATTCCACCTGCATCGTGACCTGAGGTACTAGCAGAATATCAGTGCTCACGCGAGCAAAGCAAAGCTGAGCGAGTACCTTTTTGGTATTGTTGTAACGTACAGTATGTCTTTAATTTAATTTATATTTAATATTTTACGTAACACAATTGTTTTTACTTGTTCTTTTACCGTTTTCGCTGTACTTTTTTTTGTGTACTTTTTTATTTTTGTTTCTTGGATGTTGCAAAATGCCAAATAAATGATTATCTTACTCCAGGCAAAATATGGTTTCGAGAAACATTAATTTATAATAGCGTTTTTTTTGTTGTTTATTTCATTCTAAAACGTTATTCTAAGATGCTTTATTCAAGTATCCAACAAACTTTCCAACTGGAAGTAATTATATAGATATAAATTAAACATTCATTGTATTTTTTATTTTATTTATATTGAATATTTTAAAGCAAATGTAAATAAAGATAAAAAATATATAATATATTAATATTTATCCAGACTTTTTAGGAGCTAATTAAATATGTTTTTTTTGATGTTTGATTTTTTGTTGGATTTTGCCTCTATAGGTAACTATTTAATTGATAATAATACTCTCGAATCGAATCGCGGCAAACCAACAACTCTCATAGTTTTAGTTTTAAATAACATGACTAAAGCATCGATATTGTTAAATTAAAAAATACACATTAGAGCATTATTTATTGATAAACGATTATTGTTGAATTAATAGCTCTCGCTGCATCTTTAAATGTGTTTAGAAAAAAAATGCAATCAATTTATGTAGGGACTAAAACATTTTCGTAACAGCCTGTATACATACGATCTTTTACTGCAGCACGGCAGCGATTGACAATATAATAGAGGGTAGGCCTGAAAAAGGATGGTCTTATTTTCCCGTTTTTTAAGTATTTATTGTTGGTAGTTTGCTTTCAGTTGAACTGAAATGGAATAATTTTTATGAACTACCATTCGCGAGGTTGGCAACAGTTTAATTTTTGTATGAAAAAACGGCTGTCATCATCATGTTAAGTTAGGTCCTTCAAACGTTAAGTGTGTGGTATATAATACTGGTAAAGGTCGCGGGAGTCCGCTGGATGCGGGTGGCGCAGGACCGGTCAATTTGGAACTCTCTGGGGGAGGCCTATGTCCAGCAGTGGACGTCTTTCGGCTGATATGATGATGATGATGATATAATACCTACTCTATGTTTCTGCAATTAGTAGTAGTAGTCTTCAATTAGTACGACTCCATAGCTGTCAAATATTAATACCTACTATCTTCGCCATTTTGTCGGTAGACTATATTTGTCTCATAATTTTATAGTAAAGAAAAGAGTAAGATGCTCACTTGAAACTGGGTGAGCGTAAGAGTGTTATAAGACTCTCAGCTAACACCTTAACCGTTACTACGGTGTTTGAAGAGCGTTGGTCAACACTATATGTGCCAGATAACACTGCTCTACAGGCTTTCTAACACTTTTTCCTGTAATACGTGGGCCTCTTTCGTGGTTATAAGGGTGTTAGAGCATTCTATAACACCTTTTTTCCAGGCATTCTTAACACCTTCACACTTGGCTGTAACCGATATAACAATGATATAAGGGTTATTTTCACGCCCTTGTGCTAGTTGGGCAACCTCTCTAGAGTAGAGTGACTCGGGGGTATAACATATATACTCGCGTTAAAAACTTCGATAGCGCGATTCATAACTCTCTCTTTCTCTGTCTATATACCGCTCTCGCTCGCGACATCATACATTCCTCATCATAAAAAAGAGGGACGCGCAGCTATAGAGACTGGCCAACGAAAGCTGAACCAGGAAAAAGGAAATTTCAATTTGACAACGTCATGGTCATGACACCTCAGATAGACACACATAGAGATAAAGTATTGCCAATCAAATAACTACAAGGTTCAGCTTTCGTTTGCTAGACTCTAGCAGTGACTGAAATCGCTTCGCTTCGTCCGATTTGCGCCCCCCGCCGAAATATCCGTCGAGATTTTTTGGTGAGGAAATCATCTTCCCTTGGTCTATTGCCTGAATAAAGAAAATGGCAGCAAAATAGTATTTTCATAAATAAATGAGTAACTGTTTATTTGTTCCCCTTTATTGTTCTAGTGCAGATAATTGGATAATCGACGATTTGTTTTTGTTGAATGAATGTTGAAAAACCTGAATGTGGAAGATATTTTTGTCTATCAAATAATAACGATGACAGAATTCACATTTATCTTCAATCCAATTTATAGACTCAAACAATATAACAATAAACGCGGCAATCAAATCTCTAAACAAACATCGCTGGGCTGTTATTCGCTACGCGCAAATGCGGCTCACCCCGCCGGTCACCCGTTACGAAACTAGACCTCTACCTACGCTTAGTTACTACGCATCGTGGTGTCAAGATATATTTGTGAGTGAACGTTGAGGTGAGCTTAAACAAGTTACAGAATAGGGGGGCTGCACATATTTGTCTATAAAAACGCCGACATTGGCGCCCTGCTGTTGAAAATAAATTGAAAAGCTACCAAGTCTACTAGCTCTCCAAACATGGGAAATTAATGACAGCCAGCAATTTTTCAAGTTACTAATTTGAATATCCCAATATCTTCACATGTGCCTTAGCTTTTTCATAATTCATCACTTCTTTTTAAAAACAAATAAGCATTGTCCATCAGGGCCAATGAATGGTTATGCAAACTGCGCGAGCGCAAGTGACAACGCAATACGCGTGCGGCGCATTGTATTCAGTGCGTATTGAACTGCCTACCGACTCTTGCGCATCGAGTTAGGGTTGTCACTTTTCCAAAGTACCTACAATGCGTCTAACGAACCTTTGGCGCTCCCTGTAAGCGACAATGTAGGACAATCGTTGGGGATTTAGTGGGTAATATGGGCCTTCTGTCCGCGAGTCTCACACACCCTCTGGTCCCCCCTTTCGACAGCATTACCCCCACGAAAAAAAGGGTTGTAGTTTTTGACTTTATAAAATTGATATGTATTAATGTGTTAGGTTTATGTTTTCGCAATGTTAAAATCTGAGTTCCTATACCTATTTAAAATATAAGATATTTAATTTGGACGCTATATTAAGTCCAATAAAATGCAGATCATTATACTCAGTTCAAGAGTATATGAATCTCGATTTGACATGTTAAACTATTATTATTATTATTTAAACTTGTAATTATTGACGATACCTAGTAGTTGATATATTTGCTTTGTGGTTTTGTTTTACTTTTCTATTTCCTCATTATTATGTACACCTTTATTGACATCGTCCTATTATTGTATATTTATTTTTCATCAATTTTGATCATCGTGATAAAAAATCTTATTTTTTGGACATGTATGCAAAATTGTAATGTAATATTTTATTCTGAAATCAATCATCTAATCTTATCTATAATTTAATTCTCATACATACTATATTTCTCTCATAAACAATATGATATATTATTCGTTCTTAGAGTATTTTATTAAAGTACTTATAAAATATAAATATGAAATGAGTAAAAGTTTACTTATTTAACTTTGATTACAAAAAGTCATCAATATTAAAACAAAGTGTTAAGTCAATAATTTTAAATCACACAATTTTTTTTCCTAATTTGATCCTACGCAGCAACCCTGGCGACTAGCCTTCCTCATATGGACCGCTGGACATTGTGGTCCGTGTTAACAGGCCCTAATGGTACAAATGTAACTTTACCGCACCCTCAATAGAAAATACTATATCGGTAACATGAACGGACAGGGTTATATCTGACTACTTTATTATTTCCTATTGGTACATGCGAATCTAGTTGACATTGTGTACATAGTCTAACTTAGAATGCTTAGAATAGCTGTTTAGCATATACATAAAAGGCTGAGACTTACGTAACCATTCATTATTTAAATATCGAGACAAATCCATACTTCCATGCTAATATATAAATGCGAAAGTAACTCTGTCTGATAAGTTTTCACTCTTAAACCGTTGAACCGATTGAGATGAAATTGGGCATAAAGATAGTTCTAATCCCGGGGAAGGATATATAATACTTTTTATCCCGGAAGTCATCCCCTAAGGGGGTGAAATAGGGCGCGGAAGTTTGTATGGAGGTATATAAACGATCTCCACGCAGACAAAGTCTCGGGCAAAGGATAATCTAAATGTATATTACAAATTAAATTAAGATACATTTTTAGGCTTTTTTAGGGTTCCGTACCTAACGGGTAAAAACGGGACCCTGTTACTAAGACTTCGCTGTCCGTCCGACCTGTATCTCAAGAACCGTGATAGCTAGAGAGTTGAAATTTTCACAGATTATGTATGTCTGTTGCCGCTATACCAACAAATACTAAAAAACCGGCCAAGTGCGAGCCGGACTGGGGCTCCCATACAACAGACATGATATTTTTGCCGTTTTTATAGATAATGGTACGGAACCCTTCGTGCGCGAGTCCGACTCGCACTGGGCCGGTTTTTATAGACAGGCGACAATGCAAACGCTCACGCCGGGTATATTTACACTTACAAGCTACGCCACAATTATGTTTGTGCAACTGCCGACGCGGGTTTCGCCATATTCCCAGTTTAATGCGTTTGTCTTATAAGAGTTATAAGATCAGAATGACGATATGAAAGAAAAGCGATATCCTAGGAGCCTCTTTTTCTCTCATTAAGGCTAGGGGAATCAAGACCCAGACTTTCCAAATCACGTCAGGGTTCTTATTATGAACGCGAAACGAAACAGATTCGGCGTAGGCACTGCTTATATACATATGTATGCTCTGTTGATATACAGTCTACTTTTATTTTGCAGAAGCGCACCATATACCGCTTACATTACCAACATTCGCTTCGAAGTATTTTTAAAGAAAAGGGTCTTCTGACTCTTGCCGGTATATATAATGGAATTATGTCTATTTGTAAAAACATATCCAGACTATTTTGTTAAACAAAACTTGTTAAAAGAAAATATAAGGTCTCAATATAAATTAAATTTACTGCGTCCAATTGCTGTCTTTAATGAGGCAATACGTGTCTTTAATGAATTACCTAACGAATTGAAAATGCTGCAAGGTAATATATTTAAGTATAAGTTAAAGAAATGGCTGATTCAGAAGGTGTATACTACAATCTTAAAGATTTTTTTGACGACGCATGCAGCCGCAGAATGTAAATTAGTTTGCAAATATAGTATACGCTTTGTTTATAATTAGGTTTTAAGGATTATATTGTATGTTCGCAAAGGACAGCTGTTGATACCATTTTCTGTACTGATCATCTTGTATACCTACACAGTGGACAATAAAAACATTCTTATTCTTATTCTTATTCTTATAACGGAAGCGACTTCATTCTGACCTTCCATCCCCAAGGGGAAACTAGATCCTTTATTGGGATTAGGCTTTGTCAAGTGAGTGAACTCGGCTGTTAGAAGTTCTTAAGCCGCCCGAAGGCCTCTAACTCGGCTTAACGATCGACTACTGTCATATACAACAGCCGGGATCAACTGCTTAGCGTACCTTCCACAGCACGGAAGCGCTCATTTATAGTAACCACGTTATATGTTTGTGGATGACCGGTGATTTACTTACAGAATAGCCGGGCTGCATTTCTGTAGACAATATTATAATTGAGAATAATTACTGTATGAATAATATCCTCATCTTAGCTTTATCCCGGTTCCATCCCTTAGGAACGGGGTCGATACTTATCCCTAGTTTAGGTGTAGGCACTAGTTTTTGGAAGCGACTGCCGTCTGACCTTCCAACTTGGAGGGGAAGCTAGACTTTATTGGACTTAGGTCCTATCAAATATCAAGTCACCACTTAAAGCATCCGAGGATCGACCTGTGTAAAAATCAAAAATGCTTAACCCGCTCAATCGATATGACTGTGGCACTTCATATTTTATATATTATGAATAATATATTTAGCTGGCATACAGCGCTCTGCGAGTTCAGTATAACAACGCGTACAGGGTGGTGTTCGGGCTGCCGCGGCCGCGACACTGCAGCGCCTCGGGTATGTTCGCGGAGGGGCGGATCGATGGCTTCCACGCGATCACTGGAGCCGTAGCATGGCTGGCCTTATCACGCGACAAGTGACAAGATAAGAGCGTCGACTCGTTCTATCGAACCAGTGACGCACGCTCTATCCTATCACCTATCGCGTGACAAGGCCAACCATGCTACGGGGCCAGAAAGCGATGTAGCTCGCTGCTGAGACGGTGGCGCGCCAGCTCCAATACCATCCTGTGCTCGCTGGCCGACCGGTGGGACTCACCGTGGCTAAATCACTGGGTGCAGCTGCATGCCCCAATGTATAGAACCCTAAATTAATTTACATAATACTAACCCTAGAATTAAGTACTATGTTACTAACACGGTATGGACTATGTCCGAAATAAAAATAAATTGAATTGAATTGAATATGTTAATTCTAATGTCTACCCTTTCTAAAAGAAATGGTTGTCTGTAAAGTCGGTTTACGGACGATAATTTTACGTGATAACGTCATAAGAAAACATTGATGGAAAATTGCATAACACGTACCTATTTAAACATTTATCGTTCGTAAGGAATACTCCTGTGAAGTTTCGAATAAAATAGTCGATCTAATCTTGTTTCCTAATACAAACTTTGGACCCCCATTTCACCCCCTTAGAGGGTGAATATTGAAAAATCCTTTCTTAGTGCACCCCTAGACCTTATAATGAACCTACGTGCCAAATTTGGAATCTCTAGAACCAGTGGTTGGGGCTATGCGTTGATATGTCAGTCAACGGAACGGGACAATGAGTCACACTTTTTCGTGCGTGCAGCCGGCAGGCGTTCATCGATTTATAAGACGTTATCACGTCAAAAGCGCATATTTAACACCGAATAAACAAACTATCGCAAGTAAACATATTGAAAGAAAATAAACAAAAACGTGTCAAAAACACGGTGAAAACAAGAGTTTATCGCAACAAAGTAGCTCAAAGCGACATTTTACATCCACGAAGAGGCCCATTGACACTTCTCGATAATAATTTAATGCACTAGAAACAAAGCTGCCGACAACTATAAAAAAGACGTATAAACCACAAAATTTCCAAGTATTTACACCCATTTAAAGCGTTTTAAACTTAAACTATCACCGTAACGACAAAAATCCCATCTCTATACGCTTTTCATAGGGGCTTGTAGCCTTCTGGAAGGCAATACGTACAGGGCTGTTATTCTTAACGCGCTCATGCGCCTCACCCAACCCGTCACGCCTAACGAAACGAGACCTCTGCCTATGCTTAGTTACTACGAATCGCGGCGTCAAGATATATTTGTGGGTGAGTGTTGAGGGGAGCTTAAAACAGGTTACTGAATAGCGGGAGTACTCTACCGTATCTATCAATCCCTATAAGTTACACTGAAATCATAACTCCCACCCACTAGGGTGCCGGCGACGTGTCATCCATCCTATCAAACTGCCCGTAGATCACGACCTACGCCACAATACGCCATAAATATGAGATACGTCATCAGCACATACCGCGCCGAAACGCGCGATTCGCGATATCGCGTCGCGCCGTAAATAAGATATGTGACACCTACTTACTTACGGGTGATCGGCGCACTTGTTGATGTTTGGCTTGTTTTTGTAGTGTTGGGTGATGAGCGAATAGGACATATATAAGGCTTGTTCACGAAAAAAAACGTAGCCATCGAAAACTAAGTCTCCACTGTCACCCAGTAGGTCTAGGTAGTTCAAACCACAATTAAAATAGCCAGCTGAGTATTCTTTTTTATGTGTAAGAATCTAAAATCCATCCATTTTTCCTTAAACGTTATGAAATCCTACATAATGCCAGTTAAGGCAAAATGATTGCATAGAAATGTGTCTACTTCTGGCATGATTTAAAATAATTTATGACCTGCATACGGTAACTAAGAGTCTGGAAAGATATTCGCGGAACATTATAGCATCGACAATCTATTTGAGTAAAAGAAAAAAAGAACCTCTATGACCCAAACGTGAAAATTACAAAATCTAAGACTACAATCCAGAGATTTCGAAAGTTAGCCCAAAAATGGATAGCAGCTGATATAAATATCCTTAGCGCCACTCAAAACGATAGGTAAAGAGACCTTCTTTTTAATTAGATTCTTACAAAAATGTCTGTTTATATTGAAAACCTGAATTATACAACAGGGGCTACTTTTTTTCGTGAACATTAGGTACAAAAGATTGCATAAATCTAGATCTACTTTTCGTACGTACGAAACGTTGCCAACTGCCATCGAACAATAGGTCACTCTCGTACAGCTAGTCTATCCGTGTATTACAATAGTAAAAAATCACAGCAGTCTTGCACTTTAATAATGGACCATCTCTGTTAACCATAAACTTACGTACCACATACAAATCAAAGATGTAAACAATACACTACACAATTTTACAACGTCTTCCGTTACCTTGTCAAGTGCCAAATCAATAAATCTGTCATGAGCGCAGCTTTGGGTTAAGGGTGCATCGCTGACGTTATATAAGACGTGACTGTATAATAATATAGGACGTAAGAGCCAGGATTTTACTACTGAAAACTACCTTTTGGTCAAGGGCTTGTGTTACACGCTGCAGTATCCACTGATAGACCTTATCCTGTTGTGATAAGGTCTATAAATGGTCAGTGTTGCCGACGCTACCGTAATCTGATGTCATCAGGTTACGAATGTTATGGGTGCTAGTGAAATTCTGTACGTTCTTTAGATTCGTACGAACATTACGAACACAGCACTTATTTTTTTAGTAACTTTTTTTTATTTGTCAGTCTAAGCGGGTGGTCAATTGTGTAACGTTTCGTGAAATAGATCCAAATGTCATTTTTTGTATGAGAAAATTGCAGTTTAGTTGTCCTAAGGCTCGTTCGAAAAGTTACGCAATTACCACGCATTCTGTGTTTGATTTCATTGCTCTGTTCAGCCGAAAACTATTCTCGAATCGTGTTAAGCCTTAGAGCATACATAACTGGAGTAGCCTTATTTGCGTAGGTACAAAAAAGTCTGCCGAATTTTGCGGGGCGGGGGGAGCATCTTAATAGGATATTGAAACTCAATTATATATTAAAAGCTTGAAGAGGTTGAATGTCTATAATATCAAGTGCTTACAGCAACATGCGGGCATTTTCGTGATCAGTGTTCTCTTGCGAGGCGATTTCGTGATCAATTGTGAAATTGTCTTTGTATGATTTTTTGCACATTGTGCAAGGTTTTATGCTTGGATTATAATAATTACAATTCAAAATTGTACCGTCAAAAATAAAAATATTTTCAAAATATTAAAACTACCGCTACCCTTTCATTAACAACCTCGGTACCATTCCCGCCTCAAACCCACGACCTCTGTTCCACGTCACTCGCTACAGTTAGGTACCGGGAACGTCTGAATTTACGATACCCTCACACCAGCATACCTTGAGCCCGATACTGTGCACATTCCTAAGCACTGAGGGGTCTCGTTGCGCTGGTTTGTTCCCTGAGAGTGACGGCGGGTGGTATGGCACAGATTCATCGACAGAGTGTATCGGTGAGTTATAGTACCGCTAAATTTAGAAGCCTTCAGACTTTATTTTTGCCGTTTGATTTTGAACTCCTTTTACATGGATTAAGGCTGTATTTTAAATGTGTTTATGTGACAGAATTGGATCTTAAAGTTTTGGGCGATCCTTGAAATATTACGTGCGTCGATGATTGGTGGGATGGTATTTGGAACATTTTTGACATGCATTTCTTCACGTCCGGAAATTCTGGTATTTAGTTCATCGGTAATACGTATTATTATTTAATATTCTGTCAATTTCACAGTCATATGGATAGCCCGAATTATTCCCGAATGTTTTAATTTCTGATTGCTTCGGGAATAGGCACTATCCACTATAATACCATAAAAAACCGTAAGTCAGATTTGTTGCTTTGTAGGGTATATTATATTTGTACAAATAATGCAATTGACACCGTTTACCAGTACGACTTTGTACCCTTTGGCGTCGAGACCCTCGGTCCGTGGGGTCCCAGTGCGCATAAGTTATTTGCAGAAATCGCGAAACGTCTGGTCGATGTAACTGGTGACCGAAGAGCTAGCGGCTTTCTCGCGCAACGCATCAGCATTGCAATTCAGCGAGGAAATGCCGCCAGCATCCTCGGTACAATGCCTTGAGGGCCTTTTTAGATTTAACTTAGTTTTAATTTATCTTAGTTAATGTTAATTATAATCTTGTATTTAAAAAGAGAGAAAAAATGCATGCTATTACGTTTTGAAATTTAATTTGGTCTTATTTTTATAGGCCAATTCAGTTCTTAATGGTTTTCGTTGACCCCGCCTCCTACTAGTTAGCTATCAATACGGTTACGCCCAATTCCATCTGATTCCAGTAACTGTTCGCCAATTATTTGTTTTACAATTTCATTATTCGTGGGTGGCCCAAACTACCTTTAAAAAAAGTTAGGTCTAATATTTTTTGGATGAATGAATGGTTTATTCATAATTAATATATGGTTATGCCCATTACGGGTAGGTTTTCCCAAAATACAGATCCCGGTAAACCAAAGACTATTCTCACTTTGGGTAAATAAGACTGGATTTGAATGTCGTATTGTTAATAGGGTCGTTCTTCTTTTTTACCGACAATGATCCGAGGTTTTTCTGTTTTTTTGGTTTTTGAACTATCTAAAATTGTGGTTTTGAAGTGCGATTTAAAAAAAATTGCATAGGTTTCTTCATTAGAACTAATTAAAGTTTCCTTTCTGGCCAATATAAATATTTATTTACGGTTGGTTTCTAAAAAAAAACATGTGACAAAGTGGACTCTTTCAGTGGGGACAACATTTTGGTTTACCACTCTGTCACGGCATTCTACGAAAAAAAAAACATTTAAAAAAATGCTAGTTAGAGAAAGTGAAATATTAAACATCACTTATGAATAAAATAATATGGACGTTCATTCGAACATCATAAAACCGTAAACATCATTACTCAAATGAGATGCCGTAATAAGACGAGGGACAGGCTATTGTCGGTCGAAAAGAAGAACGACCCAATAACGCTTTCGCTCAAGTGTCTTGGGGAGTCCTCCTCTAATAAGGAGCTGCGGGCGAAGCATGGGGGATATTATATCACTTATCGCTGTCATAAGACATCCGTCACGTATGACGAGTATACGAGTGCGCGAGTGACGGATGTCTTATACAATGTGTGATAAAATAGCAATCATCTTAGGCCGGCTGATAAGTTCATAAAAAAAAATTAATCACAGAATATATGGTTTGACGGAATCTCGCCTTATTTGTATTATAGGTGTGAGTATTTACTGTTAAATCTGTTTGTTACCTCTCGATACTAAACCAACTTAAAAAAGTAACGGGAACCCAAACAATACAAACAAGCCTTAAAAAACACCACTGAAACTCAACACCGCCTCCTCAGGACGAAACCACTACCAACCATCTTCCAAGCAATTATCGCCATTGTTACCTTTACTGTAAAATCCTTGGTGAATGCATGAATTAAGTTTGCACGTTTTGACAAAACCGCGCTTCCTAAAATTTAAAAAAGGTTGTAAGTCAAAGGAGGTTCTTAAACAGATGCGCCGTTTTTAAAAATGCCTTGCACTGCCAAAATAACATTGTTTGTCTCATCCATTAAGAGGGACAATGGACCGTTAAGTAAACAGTGTCCTTCTTAAACGTTTTACCGCTTATGGCGACTATAGATTTCTTGGTTAATAAATAAAACCGTGTGGTTTCAATGAATAAGATCGTCGCTAGATTATCGTTTTTAGCCCGTTATATCACACTGATACACAGAAAGCGATAAGCTTGAGGAACAACCAGGAAAACGCAAGGAGGATTACATGCGACCGAGAATGAAGCAAATAAAAAATAGGTTATATATATATTTGAAACCATAATTAGAGTCCGGAAAAACTACTTTTTGTGTTGCCATTATAATGAGGAGGGATGACAACGGCAAAGGACAATGGGCAAAACGTCCCCACCCACCAACACAATCGAGACATGCCTCATTTAATAGATCTTTGTAAGAGGAGTATTTTTTACTATTACCATAGTCTCGTAATGCATGGGGTTTTCTTGGAAAATCAGGTTGAATGTTATGTATAAAAGCAGTAATATTTCAATATATAGAATGTGTTAACTACTGTAGGGTATTTTAGTAAAAAGGACGCGTCAAAGGGCACATTTTTGTTGTACAACTCTAATGCTGATATGTACACAAAGCTGAAATATAGGCCTTTAAAAAAAAGAACACTATGCCACGGTCTTAATGAGTGTTCAACACAATCACTGTGTATAACATTTTATAGGTTACGGATAAATATATTTTTTGAAAAATACATTTTCTCTCTATTGCATGGAGGAAATCAGAAAATAATGTTTATTTGCGTTAATTACAAGTTAACTACCCTTTTTTTTTACTATCCTACACCAGATGTCGCTAAATTGATAATTCAGTTGTTAAGTTAACGTTAATTACTGAAATGTCAGTTGAAGTGCGTAAACACTGGTTCTTCTACTCTATACTAGATGGCCCTAGAGTGACACTCTCATTTGTAATTGGAAAACTGGTCGTAGGCCCGCAACGCACACGTCACGTTCCCAGATCAGGTCGTATGACAAAGTGTTATTCTTGCTTTAAAAAGTATCGCTCGTCTATGGACTGACTGAAAACTGTCAATGTGAGTGAAAAAGTAACAATGTTGACATGACACATTAAATGTCAATGTTGAGAAAAATTATATAGATGTTATATTTTTAAAAATATAATTTCAAGCGTAAATAGTGCCACTAAGATGCTAAGCATTCCCGACAAGGTATGTATCCACCCAATCAACAGCTTCAACAGTACCTGCACCAGCAGCATACAGCTAATGTAGTTGAAGAAAAAATATTCATTTTTCAAAAGATGGTTCCAAGACCAAGACCAGTTGGTTTTTTAATAACATGTAGGTGGCAAACAAGCGCACGGCCGACCTCATCAGGCGGACCGTGCGCTTACCATTGTGAGCGGTCACCGTAGCCTATGGATACTTTCAGCTAAACGGGTGTCAGATGCGCGTTGCCACCCCTTTTAAACATTACACACATTAAATTAAAGCTCTTAACTATGTACAATTTTTTTGGAATCCACTCATAAGTGTCAGCAGGCCTTTCAATGCAAAGAACACCTAAAAGAGCCGGGTTACGAACCCACGGCCTCACAGGTTGAAACTCGCGTGCCTTACCACTCAGTTACAGTGACGTGGTTTAATGTGCATGATAAATGATAGTACAAAAATTAACTAACACGAATATATTCTTCGTACCTATGACCGATATCTTCCAACTTACGCAGGGATTCCTGTCAGCTGATGAAATATCCTAAGGAACGGGCTCACATTTTAAATGCACCGACGTTACTCATTGAACCTTGTGGAGTCACCAGGATGTGGCTGTGACCTGCCCGGAGACAAACAGGTACCTACTAAAATTAAGTTTAGGAAAGAAGCGAAAACGAATCACCCGATATGAAAAAAAAAATCATCAATATTTTGAATAGATCTTCAAGGAGGACCAAGGCCTATACTATTCCATCAAAACAAAAACCTTTGGAAGGTCGCAGACATTCATTATCAAATTATCATCATCAGTCAATGCACATCAGATTATTAGCAAAAGCCTTTTGTCATGTATGAGAGGGATATATGAATACCTGTAATCCCCACGCTGGCCCAGTGCGGGTTGTGGACTACATTCACCTTTTTATTGCTTTACAAATAAATATTTTTACTACGACGGTGACAAACAAGAGTGCGGCGTCCTTGATGATAAGCTGACAACGTAGCCTAAGGACGGTTGCGATTCCAGAAAAATCACAAGCCTGTTGCCGACCCTTTATTGATTTGAGGATTCGTTGTGTTGATAACTAGAGACGTACGCGGCTCCCTCACGCTCAACACAACACATCCTCAGGAGCTCTGGGTGGGGATTCACCGCCAGGAACACTACACCACATACCTACAGGGCAAGTAGTGGCAATATTATGGCTGCGATCTACTGGTAGGAAGGTGAGTGGTACTACTCCAGTTTCTCCAAATATAAGCGAGATGAGATTCCGTTATTGTGTCCTACCTGTCTTTAAAAAAATCATTGTTTACATTTTACCCGACTGCCGAACGAAAGGAGAGTTATGTTATTCGAGCGTACGTATGTATGTATATATGTACGTATGTATGTATGTATGTGTGTATGTCTTATTCTTTGGCACGCCCTGCAGCATAAACCGTTTGACGGATTTCGACATATGAGGTGTCGTTGGATCCCTTTAGTATAGAAGACGTTGCATTAGTATAGAAGATTAGTCAAGGTTTGATGATAAAATCCACGAGAAATCGACTAAGGAATACACTATGCTCACACAGATGGCCTGTGGGTGGACCTCCTCGATGATGATTAGAGAAGTTCACTCATTCACTGCCAGGAACCCGCCTAGCGGGCGCCTACGACCATAGGTGCTTTCCGCTGCATAGCGGGAAAACCACGGGATTGGCATATACTCTTATAGGCCATGCACAACACAGCAAAGTATGACTGAATGTCCAGTAAAGCATACTTTAATACTTAAGTACTCTTAATATATTACTGTTTCAGGGAAAGAATTGAAGAATTGGCCCTGGAGCCGTAGCATGGTTGACCTTATCACGCGACAAGTGACAAGATAAGAGCGTCGTCTCGTTCTATCGAACGGTGTCAGCCAGTGACGCACGCTCTATCCTATTACCTATCGCATGACAAGGCCAACCATGCTCCGGCTCCTGCCCTTATTGCCGACAATTATTAATCTGACTTAATATGCAATAGGTTACTTCGTTCCAACAAGATCCGAAGCTGTTGATGGTAGGGGAATGGTAGGAGTTTACCCATGTAAGAAAACCTCGGTGTGAATAATTAATGTTAACAGATTTTTTACCCGACTGCGCGACGCAAAGGAGGGTAATGTGTTTATCAGCCTATATATGTATGTATGTATGTATGTATGTTTGTTCCTATGTGGCACTCCAGAGACCAAACGCGTGAACCGATTTTGATAATTCTTACGTCAATCGAACCGTCTTACTCTTGCGAGTGTCACTAAAGACATGACGGTAATCAAAATTCAATATGGCGACAACCAGACGCCAAAATTGAAAAAAAAAAAAAAAAAAGTTAACGAAATATGTCGAGTGGGGTATCACTGAATAGGTATTTAAAAATCAGTTATAGGTTTCTCTTGCAGTTTTTCATTTAGAGTGACCATTTAAAATCTATAACGTTATAAAGTTATAGTAATTCTGTTCAGTATTAATACTGCACTGCGCGACGCAAAGGAGTTGCCGTTGATATTGTACTGGGATGTTACTGCATAAGCTACAAGGAACGACTTTAGACCGAGCTGTGGTTGATTTAAGTTCACGCATTTTTGCAAAAGGTCAAGCATATATAGTTTTGAGCCGCGTTAGGTCTCTAAATGGATTAATTATCAGTAGTTTAGACCACCGTAAGCTACTTAATAATCCTCACGATATTAACTCCCTCAATGAAATGACAAGATTGTGAAATTTGCCGTCTTTTACTACTAACTAAAAAGTGTTAAATAAAAAAAAGATAATTTAGAAAATAAAAAAACCCGACTGCAAAAAAGCTATCTTTAGAAAAAAAAAACTGAAAAGAATAAAACAAGTTCAGTAGTCGAGAACATTGAATCAGTTTCATGATTAACATTTCGTATGTCAATTTGGACCTTGGAGACAGCAACTTCAACAGTCGGGACCCATTATTGTCGTCAACATTAGTGCCGCAGCCTAGACTTTTAATGGGTCCCGACTGTTGAAGTTGCTGTCTCCAAGGTCCAAATTGACATACGAAATGTTAATCATGAAACTTGATTCAATGTTCTCGACTACTGAACTTGTTTTTTTCTTTTCAGTTTTTTTTTTCTAAAGATAGCTTTTTTGTTTGCTTTAATTTTAAACCTAACTGTATCAATTGTAATGTAATGATGCCGTATATTATGTTTTTATACCACGCCGGTAGCAAACAAGCGTACGGCCCGCCTGATGGTAAGCGACCGCAGCCTATGGACGGTTGCGATTCCAGAAAAATCACAAGCGTGTTGCCGACCCTTTATTGATTTGAAGATTCGTTGTGTTGATAGCTAGAGACGAACGCGGATCCCTCACGCTCTACACAACACATCCTCGGAAGTATGTATGTATGTATGTATGTATGTATGTATGTATGTGTGTATGTCTTATTCTTTGGCACGCCCTGCAGCCTAAACCGTTTGACGGATTCCGACATTTGAGCTGTCGTTGGAACCGTCTTAATCGTGGGAGTGACATAGGCTATAATATTTGCCAAAAAGACTTAGGATTTTTTTGAAAATCTTTTGATTCCACTTGTTTAAAATGGTATTAGTATAGACGATTAGTCAAGGTTTGGTTTGTTGATGAAATCCACGAGAAATCGACTAAGGAATACACTATATATGCTCTGTGAGTGACTCACAGATGACCTGTCAGAAACCCGCCTAGCGGGCGCCTTCGACCGTAAGCGCTTTCCGCTGCATAGCGGGAAAACTACCGGATCGGCATATGCTCGTATAATCCATGCACAATACAGCAAAGTATGACTGAATGTCCAGTATTATATTGGGTAGGGTTGGAGAGCCGTTTATCTACGCTAGTAAAGTATGCATGCATGTATAAATGTAAATGCATTATTGTACACCAGACACAGTTAAAAAAAAACACTGATTTGTAGCTTATATATATTAGCTTATA
Organism: Epinotia nisella; assembly: GCA_932294315.1. Lineage (NCBI taxonomy): Eukaryota > Metazoa > Arthropoda > Insecta > Lepidoptera > Tortricidae > Epinotia > Epinotia nisella. Next base: position 23,649,664 of record OW028676.1, read on the forward strand.
TCATATTTTAATACATACTCGTAATATATTACTGTTTCAGGGAAAGAATTGAAGAATTTGGCCAGCCCTTATATATTGCCGACAATTATTAATCTGGCTTAATATGCAAGATCCGAAACTGTTGACGGGACCTCGGTGTGAATATTATGTTTTTATACCACGTCGGTAGCAAACAAGCTTACGGCCCGCCTGATGGTAAGCGTTCCCCGTAGCTTATGGACGGTTGCGATTCCAGAAGAATCACAAGTGCGTTACTGACCCTTTATTGATTTGAGGATTCGTTGTGTTGATAGCTAGAGACGATTGCAGATCTCTCACGCTCAACACAACACATCCTTAAAAGCTCTAACGACCTGATTCACCACCAGTCCACCAGGAACACTACACCACATACCTACAGAGCAAGTAGTGGCGATATTGTGGCTGCGGTCTACTGGTAGGTAGGTGGGAGGTACCACCCCAGTTTCTCCAGATATGAGTGAGATAAGATTCCGTTGTGCCCTGCCACTTAAAAGAAACATTATATACTTCTTTAAAATTAAGGAATAGACTATGCTCTGTGGGTGACCCACAGATGACCTGTGGGTGGACCTCCTCAATGATGATTAGAGTAGTTCACTCATTCACACCCACCTAGCGGGTGCCTACGCCCGTAGGCGCTTTCCGCTGCATAGCGGGAAAACCACGGGATCGGCAATACTTAAAAAAGAAAAAAAAGAAAAGAAAAGAAGACATTTATTCACTACACAAAAGACACACAGAGACAAAGGAGTAGACATACATGACAATTGACACATATTGTGTGACTTAAAGGGAAATCCATGCACAACATAGCAAAGTATTACTGAATGTTCAGTATTATATTGGGCAGGGTTGGAGAGCCGTTTATCTACGCTAGTTAAGTATGCATGCAAGTATAAATGTAAATTCTTTATTGTACACCAGACACAGTTAAAAAAAAACACTGACTTTGCATATATAATGTATATTAGCTTATAGCATACTTTAATACTTAATTACTCTTAATGTATTACTGTTTCAGGGAAAGAATTGAAGAATTTGCCCAGCCCTTATTGCCGACAATTATTAGTCTGGCTTAATATGCAATAGGTTACGTCGTTCCAACAAGATCTGAAGCTGTTGATGGTGGGGGAATGGTAGGAGTTTACCCATCTAAGAAGTCCTCGGTGTGAATAATTAATACTTATATCACTTTCGTTTTTTTCTCCTTAGTAATTTGGATAATTTGTGTTTTAAAAAACGGATTAAAATCCTACTAATATTATAAATGCGACAAGAAGGAGGTTGGTCCTCAGTAGACAAAATAAATAATATACATTACTACGTATGGTGTTATTTTGTCGGGATCCGCTAGGTAGGCTAGGCTCTTTCGGTGGAGTAATTTCCAACTTATTGTATAGTATTCCATTACTCCAATTTAGGACAGTGTAATGTGGTGGTTTCCCACTTGCTTTCCACTCCTGTCAGTACTAGTGCCAGTGCTGCCTGGCACCAGAGATTTGCTTATTTAATGGCGGCAATAAGGTGGTACCCATCAAGTCACAGAATCGTCACCAAATATTGAATGATTGATTCTCCATTTGTGTTAGACGAAGTGGAAGGGTGAGAGAGCTAGAGGAAGAGGATATAAGTTTTACTACTGTGTGAGTGATAGCTGTGCTAGCTTAATGGTGTCAGTATAGTACTGGACCATAGCTTATAACAGGGTGTGACTAATGTTAATAGGCAGAGTGACAGGGTAACGGCCAGGAAATAAATGCTGCTCAACGTGGTACTGAATTTAAGTTCGTATGTTCCTCTTAGAGAGGATGTCATAATGTAGTGAAAGAGAAGTTTTGATTGTGATGATGGATATTCCAGAAACTGAAGAAATATGTGGGTGGAGATGTTAATGGACATGTGGGAAGAATTCATGTAGATTATGGAAGGGTACATGGGGGGCTTCGCTTTGGGAATTGCAACGAAAAAGGAGAAACTGCTGCAAATTGCTTCCGCGTTTGAGTAGAGCATTGCCAAAAGGTACATGGTTTATAAAACTGGCCAAGTGCATCGGATCAGTGTGGGAGAAGGTGATAGAGAGACAAATGCGAGATGAGAATAATATAACGTAAAAATCAATTCGGATTTATGGCTGTCAGGGCTTTAACAGATGCCATATTCGCACTTCGTCAATTGTGCGTAAAATATAGAAATGCGAATAAGCCTGCATGTGGTGTTTGTTGACGTCGACAACGCTTACGGCCGAGTTCTTCGCGTGGTTTTGTGGTGGGCCTTGAAAAAGAAAAGTGTGCCTGGTGATTATGTAGGGCTGATTCGGTCTATGTATGACAGATGTATGACGATGTATGACAGTATGACAGACAGCAGACCGTAGAACCCTGTCGCAATCGACAGGCCGCTGTCACTGAAACTCGAGTGATATGTCACCTTATTGCGATAGATTAGAATATACATTTCCCTTACTGTACACGCGTCTGGTCGGCGGCTGGCACTACCGTCAGATTTAGTATTTATTACGCTGGGCTTACACCTGGGTACAGAACAGTATAATAGTATTACATACAGAACGGACACGAACCGCCCCCTACCTACGTCGGTTATCTCGCCAATGGGCGTCATTTCTGGGACCGCTCTAGGACCGTCGAATGCGGTACGCAAGGCTCTGCCGATGCCACGTTTTGTAAGGGAGGTCGCACAGGGCGACTTTTTGCACCGATTCAGTGGCAATGCAGGCGCAAAAAGGCCGCGATACAGTCGCGATGCTGTCGCTGGTCATATAAGCACACGTAAACACGATTCTGCATCGCTACTATGTCGTCAAGCAGATACGTCAAGCGATACAGCATCGCTTTAGTCGCGATACACCATCGATACAGACGCGAAACAATCGCGATGCCGCGAGTCCCATAATACAAGACGGGATTGAATAGCCGCAATAAACTAGTCGCGCCGTAAGCTGTAGAACTAGCAAGACAGGTAAAAAAATTTTTTTTCTTTTTTATGATAAAGTGGTTTGACATAAAAAAAAATGTATAATCAACGAACCTGCTCACAAAACGACTTCAATAGAAGGCAAGAGGGTCTCAGTTCGTATTCATGTTTGTTTTTTTATGTACTTTCATTAAATTCGAGTTCGATAAATCTTTAGATTTCTTTCTGATTTTGAAAAAATAATAATTTAATGAAGGTCTGATGATGGAATCCAGAAATAATCGAGGGAACTCCTCAAATGTGATAAGCACGGATATGGCGATTTCGGTATGCTCTGTTAGTCCTTTGTCATCTACATTTGCTCTAGGAAACCACAAACGTGAAGTGGAAATGATCTGGTATCTCAAATACTTATTTCGATAGTATCTTACATTTTGTATTCCAGATACTTTTATACTATCTTGTACATCTCTGCTCGGTACTATAACGGTGACATACCTACTGAATATCGAAGAGAAAGTACCTACCAGGACAGGGTGCCACAGAACATCAGTAAAACGTTAGTACTTACTTGGAATATTACTGTTTCAGATAAATAATTTAAGAAGAAGCCAGACCTCCATAGTGTAGAGCAAGACTAAGTTCGTACATTGACCGCTTCTTATCGGTTCGAAATGAAAAGAACGAAGCATGCTATAAGGTTCAAGTAGTAGTAGTACCTTTTGTAGTAGTAGGTATATAGATATTATGGTAAGTGTTAACAATAGGCACAAAAGCATAGCTCTAAAAATAAGCAGTTTATGACCACTCGGACATCTTAATAATAATAATTTACTTTAAAAATGAAGTCCTACGCCACCCGCATTCAGCGGACTCCTGCTACCTTTACCAGGTCATCAGTCTACCTTGTGAGGGGCCTACCCACGCCGCGCCTTCCGGTACATGGTCACCACTCGAGAACCTTAATTTCAATCAATCAATTTGGCACTCTTTAGGGGAGGCCTATGTCCAGCAGTGGTCGTCTTTAGACTGATATGATGATGATGATGATGATGATGATGATGATGATGATGAACAATAAAGTGTAAACCGGCTTCAATTCAGTAATTCACCAAAGCACATACATGAACATTTCCTTTCCACTTTACCTCATGAACTGCTTTCCGAAAGCAAATGCGTTGATAATTACAGAAAAAACCCAAATCGCTATACTGGGTGCCCTGAAAACCAGAGCCTTTAGCATATACTTATTGCTGCTAGCATATCTGGCCCCAGTCAACAGGGATGCTCAATACTGAGGATAAACCCGAGATACAATCAGATTCACGGCTAAACAAGTGGTTTTAAAGATTAAACACATCTCAAGTTTCAAGTTCGCTGGAAGTCATCTCCCAAGAGTTCTTTCCTTTTTTTAAATTTATGTATTAGCCATAGCTGCCTGCCTAAGGAGTTAATGCATACCGTCTTAGTTCCTATTATATTACGAGAACAATATTCCTTTGCTATTCCGCTAAAAAACGTGCAGGTCGATCAGCGGAGATCAAATGTAACTAATTGCGTATAAACATGCAAATAATTACAGCAAACCACCACCAATAATGAAAAAACCTCAGTGCCCAGTGCAGTTGCTCAGTGGACGTGGCGCAAGCAACATCTCCTGCCTGCATCTCCTGATGATGCCTCGTAGAGAGGCGAAACACGTGTCGAGGTTTTTTCATTATTGGTGGTGGTTTGCTGTAATTATTTGCATGTTTATACGCAATTAGTTACATTTGATCTCCGCTGATCGACCTGCACGTTTTTTAGCGGAATAGCAAAGGAATATTGTTCTCGTAATATATCATGAATTTCCGCAAAGTAACGCCTGATTCAATAAATTATTAGTTCCTATTGTAAAGAATAAATCGGGGGACGCTTCTGACTTGTCTAATTACGGGATTGCTACGGTTGTGGCTAAGGTGCTGGATGGTCTGCTTGACGACATACCGGGAAAACATCTAAATCTACATGACGCTCAGTTCGGAAAGAAAGTGGCCTAGCACTGTATAACGCAGAGTATGTCAGATGACTATGATATAGAGAGGGAACGTAGGGCATTGTGTGTTCGTTGTAACACGCTGGCCCGCAGATTTACACGCTGTAGTAATGAAGTAAAAGTAACGCTTTTCAAAGCATTTTGAGTCTACACGTGCAATCTGTGGTCCATTTTTACGCAGCGCGTTTAGAGTGTTGTTTGGACTGCTGCGTTACTGCAGCGCATCGACAATGTTTGCCGAGGCGCACACCGGTAGCTTCGATGCCATAATGAGAAAGAGGTGCGCGTCGCTACAGAACCGCCTTCGCCACAGCTCAAACAACATTCTGAACTTGCTGGCGCAGCGCTGGGACTCGCCGCTGCTCGCGCGCTGGATGCGGCTGCACCCGCTTGTAGTTGCCGTACCACGCCGCTTTTAATTTAATTAATTATTTTGTTTGTCACTAACATAGCCTTATAGATTCCATTGTCACTATCATTTTATTATTTTCCGAAATAAAAACTTTGAATTTGAATAATTTAGCTGAGTGACATTTTGGTGCATTTTAGATGTATAAGCACATGTGTAATTTCTTTATCACACCAAATAAATATATTTCTTTCTTTCTTCTTCTTTCTTTCTTCCTATATGTGGGCCGATAATATTTGAGGAGTGCCGTCGATTCGTCAAGGATCTCAGAATCACCTTTGGCACTTCGTTAATTGCTACTTAAACGGAATCATATCAGAATATGTGACGTACTTTGTACTACAGATGTAGTAGTGCATAATTGTTTTCCATCGTATTTTCACGGAAACGCACGAACGTGTCTTGTTATTTCAGCCGGTCACAGTACAAAAAGTACTGAGGTTGACTGAATTAGCATGACAAATATGAACGCTTCTGTGAAAATACGATGGAAAACAATTATGCACTATATCTGTATCAGATGATTATTTTTCTGACCCAGCGCTGGTTTACTGACATTCATAACAAATAATATGCCTGCATTAAAGAAAAATATTGTCTTTAACACATAGACCAACCACCCCCACCATACCACGTACACCACCATTTGTTTGCGGCAACCTATTGCGATGAAGAGTTCAAATTCATGAAATAAATGAGTATTCATTCAAAACAACCTACAGAAATATAATCAGGTCAACGCCACGTCACCTCGCTCAGCCTCCACAGGGTGAACACGTAGATTTTCGAACGCACGTTAGGACAACTCAACTGTCAGTCTTTAGAAAATAAGGTAGACCCGTGTTTGTTACATTGCATTGTAAACTTATTAATAAATATATTTGTATTCAAATTAACATGGTTTTTAACTTGCGTATTTATACAGTCTGCTGCTGAGAGAAATGTAGCCACCCTACCAAGAGTTTTGTTCCACAGAGTGGTTATTTTTTTAGCAGCTGATAATTTATTATTTTGCTGGATATTATTGATTCCTTTTATCGAGGGGGTCTGTGCCCAGTAGTAGGAAGTATAGAGAGTAATAATGACAATAAAGATTGCCCACTGAATCACTGCATGTCTAGCAAGCTCACCCAGGTGATTTAGATAGGTGGTTGATGGGTCGTTCCCATCTTCCAACCTATCCAACCCAGGTTCAATATGCAACCTGGGTTGGATAGTTTGGAAGATGGGATTGAGCCGATTTTGTACTATTCGTGGTTCATTCGAACCGCTAAAGGAAAAAAATCGGTGTTTAGCATTAGTTCCTTCACAAGAGATTAAGGAAGAACTGCGATTATTTTTTTTGCAAGAACTGAAGGTGCTACTGCGACTTTTCCTTCGCCTTTGAGCTTCGCTACATGAGCTGAATGAACAACCGAGAACTGTTTTTCGCACTAGTTCCTTTAAATTACCACAAGGAACTAGTGCTAGCATTTTATTTGTCCTCTTAACCCTTCATCGATACAAAATTAATGAATTAATACATATTGTAAGCAATATTACAAAATCATTTATTTATTTATTTAGGATAAATGACACTTTAAACCCATCAACCATTTTTAATACGTGGTTCTCATACACGGTGGAACGTAATACTACTACTGTAACTCGTCTATCATAAGCATGCCGAAATACTCATTCCGCTTGTCCTTGTTTTCCGTTTCACCGCAGTCTGTGCATTTATTTTTAGAAAAGGATGAGAATCACAGCTTTCTTTTTCATCCGTTAAACATGAATACAATCTTTCCCATCGCGCTGGGAGATTTTGGCTCAAGATCGGTCAAAGTGGAGACATACAGTGAAGGTTAATGTGCAAGCCTTCGAAGAACGAAGACATAACGAACTCGACGCTAAGCGCGAGGAATTGAAAGGCTCGACACCTGCGGCCATACACTACAATTTTGTCGGAGGGGTGCTGACCTGTAGGGGATGTGGTTGCACATTCTCTGCAAAGATAGACTACGTCAGTCACCTGAGCTCACGAACGACGCTCCAGTTAGCCAGATTTTTTTTCTTTTTCCAGTCAACGTGGTCAAAATCAAGTCCTTTTAACTTCACTACTCGTTAGTAAGATACTCTGAGAGTTACCAGGAATATCAGTATCTTCATTGTTGTCCTGAATTATCTTATTCCATTAACCAGTGAATCCCCATAAATTCGTTGAGGCATCTAAAATGAAAACTATCTAATAAGCGAATATGCTTACGATATAGGTACGGTCAATGACTTTAATTGTTGTAATTTTGGTTTTCTATGAAGCCATGAAGTGTGCAGTATAAAGTGAGCTCTAAATGGCTCAACAATTTAAGTCCGTGACTGTACCACTTGTCGGTGGCATAGAAAAGATTCGGAGATAGAAATGTGTAAGTAGATAATTTACTGTCTATTTAGAAAATGCTTAAATCACGTTTGTGTTAGGTCTGGCGATTTGCGAGCAAAATCAATTCTCAATCTTTTCGACGCCAACGACGCATATATCCTCGACGCATATCTCTTTGATAGAGCGTTGAAAAGGTATGGTTCCGTGAAAAAGGTTTAAGCGTAAATGAAAATATATAGTTGTATATTTTTCTAGTGACTACCTATAGTGCGACGTATATATGATATATATGTGAGCCCGCACACGTTTGGAAACTTCAGAGGTAAGACTAAAGAAACTTTATAGGCGAAGACGAATGCTGTAACCTCAATTAAACCGTTTTAGAGCGATTACTCACGATGACTTTTGCAGTGCAAACGGGATACAGTATCCAGGTGATTTTAATAGATGTTCTATGTTTAGTGTCGCGTGACGAAACTCGCGTTTGTATCGGTGTAAAAAGCCACCGTGGGTAACCGCTCTAAAGCCTACATATTTGAGGCCTATTAGACGTTGATCGACCGAAGTAATCACGTAACGTTCCGAACGCGCGTCAGGTAGATCCAACTGTCTTTTTCAATATAAAAAATGACATATCTACCCGACGCGCGTACAATGCGTTACGTGATCGACCAAATGGTTCCCGGTCCAAAACCATGTCAGACGTAGGAAGAGGAACGGGCACTCGTAGCCTGTAATGTCTTATTCGAGCGCTTGTTCTCAAAAGCGTTGATAGTCCTCGAATATGACAATATGCACCACGCATACTACTATCCCAAGACCGTATCGTAGAGCCCACGTAGAGCCTGAGGGGCTACCGCGAAACGAAAACGAACTTCTGGTATCTCCCTCTCTGTCGCTCGAACTAGCAAGTATGACAGAGACGGAGATTCTCGAACGAATTTCGTTGTCGTTTCGCGGTAGGCCCTCAGATTCGGGAATGTGACGTCTGGTGCGGACCTTATATATTTTATCCGACGACTAAGGCTCAAAGCACACCTCAGTACCAAATCAGGTCCCAAAGAAAATCTTGTCATAGAACCTGATCCGGGAACCTGATGTATTGCTAACCTGATATGCTTAATAACGCCATCCCTGTTGCCGATAAAATATTATTTGACACTGACGCAAACTATTTAGGTCATCTATTCACCGCTAGAAGCAACTTACACTTGGTTCCGCTACCCGATATAAGATGTCATTAGTAAAAGGGTCGTTCTTCTTTTTTACCGACAATGATCCGAGGTTTTTCTGTTTTTTTGGTTTTTGAACTATCGAAAATTGTGGTTTTGAAGTGCGATTTAAAAAAAATTGCATAGGTTTCTTCATTAGAACTAATTAAAGTTTCCTTTCTGGCCAATATAAATATTTATTTACGGTTGGTTTCTAAAAAAAAACATGTGACAAAGTGGACTCTTTCAGTGGGGACAACATTTTGGTTTACCACTGTGTCACGGCATTCTACGAAAAAAAAAAACATTTAAAAAAATGCTAGTTAGAGAAAGTGAAATATTAAACATCACTAATGAATAAAATAATATGGACGTTCATTCGAACATTATAAAACCGTAAACATCATTACTCAAATGAGATGCCGTAATAAGACGAGGGACAGGCTATTGTCGGTCGAAAAGAAGAACGACCCAAAAGCTAGTTAACGCACATTATAATACAATTAGGATGTTTAATACGTTTATTTAAGTATTAATTATTGGAAAAATAATTACTAATAACAAACTAAATGATTTCCATTCATTTTGAGCTCGTTAACTGATGTTAAAATATGGGAGCCACTGTCTTTGCGTGATTGACCAGATTGTATGGGAAGTTTTAGTTCCAAATTGCACCACCATCCATTTTTTGGAAGAACCCCATTGATATTTGAGTCAATAACAGTGATTACACGTTTTATGGAACATTACAATCATATTAAAATCAACGTCAGCTCTGTTGGTGGGTGGGGACGGTGCCCATACAAAGCTGCCCATTGTCCTTTACACTTTTCTAAATGATGGAAACAGCTACGTCCATCATTTAGAATAAAACACCGGACAAGTGCGAGTTCAACTCGCGTGGTGAGGGTTCCGTATATAATCTAAATTAAATAAATAAATATAGTGGGACAATTCACACCAATTGATCTAGTCCCAAACTAGGCAAAGCCTGTACTATAGGTACTAGACAACGGATAAACATACTTATATAGATAAATAGATATTAAACATCCAAGACTCGAGAACAAACATTCATATTCATCATACAAATATCTGCCCCGACCGGGGATCGAAATTTCATAAGTGTTGTTGAATACTCAAACTTCTTATAGGTTTTCCTGTAATTTTTAGGCAAGGAACTATTTTCCATATTTTTTTCAGAATTTTAATCCTAGTAGTTTCGGAGATAAGAGGGGAATGGTCAATTTTCGTCTTTTTCCTAAATTACTTCAAATCTGTTTTTGCTACAATTATAAATAAAAAATCTGACATGCTTACAACAACCCCTTTCATTTGATATGTCACACAATACAGTTTGCAAAACTTTTTTTAAAATTTTCCAGTGTACCCCCCAAAAGTGGCACCCTGGTTCAAAATTCATTAATTTTCTTTACGCGTCCATTTTTGGGTCACCCATTTACATATGTGTACCAAATTTCAACTCAATCGGTCCAGTAGTTTCGGAGCAAATCGGCTGTGACAGACGGACAGACAGACAACCGAGTGATCCTATAAGGGTTCCGTTTTTTCCTTTTGAGGTATCGGAACCCTAAAAATGCAAATTCACCGGTGTCAACCCTCCTCATTTTAATGGAAACACAAAGGGTAGTTTTTCTGGACTCTGATTATGGTTTGAAGTTATAGAGGCATATAGAAAAAGGCGTAATGTAGAATAAGTTGGAAATTACTCCACCAACAAGAGCCTAGCTTTTAAATGAATGGTGATGATGCCTCACTGGTGACCAACGGGGTCCCTCTTCATTTTACTTCACTAGCCAAAAGACTTAAACAAAAGACAAACATAAATACATAGACTGCTAAAATCATTACAGTATTTTTTGGTTTTTCCTCAGTTATAAGGAGTTCTACGTTGCTTGGAGTGTCAATATTGCGTTGTGGGAAATATGAATTTAAGAATGGGGAATACCTACTCCCAAAGGATAGGAATTGAAAGAAAGAAAGAGACATTTATTCGTGACAAAAACAATTAAACAAAAAATTGTGTCAGAGAGCAATTTTTTGTCAACGAATTGCTGTATATAATACCCATATATCTATCTCCATAAAAACAAATGTAATTTCAGAGTTGTATAGGTAATCAAACATTATTTTTAAAGTTAAGCGGAAGCTAAATAATTTGCCTTCTACTTTTTCAACTTCGGTTAAGCGAGTTAAACCCCTTCAGGAAACAGGTGTATAAGTACATATCTATACTTTTCTGCCTAAGGATATGTTGAAAAATAAAACATTTAAAAATGCCAATAAATGAAATCTTCAGTTTCTAATTGTAATATCTCATAATATTAACATATTGCATGCACTCATTGATAAATAGTTATTCAAATTCCGCTTTGCGGTTCCAAAATTACTTTCTCATAAATTTTATTATATCACAACAACTTCACTGAATCGGAAAAAATGCTTGATACGATAAATTAAGGATTGTCTCTAATAAATATTTATGATAAATTAATTGGTCCCGGTTTCGGCAAACTTTCCCGCTTCTACGAACTGCTCTGTAATTTGTTCTGTCCGGATTATATAACGAATGGTTAGGGTTGAACCGGCACTTTGTGGTGTCCTTTGGTAATGCATTTCAATGAGCAGCTACTTGAATAGACATCAAAAGATTTTTCAAAAAATCCAACTGCTTTTTTGCAAATATTACAGCCTATGCTCACGATTAAGAGAAATCCAACGACACCTCATATGTCGAAATCCGTCAAACTAGGCTGCAGGGTGTTCCAAAGAATAAGATATACACACATACATACATACATATATTTATACGCTCGAAAAACATAACCCTCCTTTTCTTCGGCAGTTGGGTAAAAAGGGGTAAATTAATAAAGGGCCAGCAACGCACGTCTGATTCTTCTGGAAACACTCAATTTAATTTCCCAACTGTATCGTCAACTCATTCATGAATGAGAAGGAAGCCTGTGCCCAGCAGTGGGACGTATATAGGCAGGCCCCGTAGCTTGGTTGGCCTTGTCACGCGATAGTTGATAGGATAGAGCGTGCGTCACTGGCTGGCACCGTTTGATAGAACAAGACGATGCTCTTATCTTGTCACTTGTCGCGTGATAAGGCCAACCATGCTACGGCTCCTGATGATGATGATAAAAGGTTCTACGCGATAAATATTCAAGAAAATCAATAACTTCGGGGAGTTCCAGAACACTGGCTTTTTACCGAAAAATTTGGACACGATATACAGTTGGGAAATGAAGTTTAGTGATTGCGATAGGATACCATGTAGCAGCCCTATGGTGAATTGTGGGAAGAAGACAGAGTGGCGGAAGCAGTGACGTATGTGCTCCCGATCCGATTTATGCGTGCGCGCAGCCGCGGGCTAATGAATCATTGCGGGAACTGTCCTGACTCTGCGGTGATTTTTACAAGCTTTTATTTAGTTAGTTTCACATGTCTGTATACTGCAAATCAAATTTAACCCACTCTTCAATTTCAATCGAGTAAAAATTTTGCACACATGTACTGTATATGGTATAAAGGCTAGTCAAGGCAAGGTTGACTGGGACCAGGTCATCAGACCTGGTAAAGGTTGAATTGGTTGAAAAGACTGGTCATTGTAACACTCTTTGGGGGAGGACTATGCCAGCAGTGAACGTCTTTCGGCTGATATGATGATGACAATTGAGCTTCACCGATGATGAAGATGCCATAGAAACTTCTTAATTACACATTACAAAACTGTCGTGTTAGAGCCGTAAACCGTATAGAGGTCGAAAAAAACTAAAAATAAGCTAAATAAAATAAAGGATCTCTTCATCCAACCAGTTTTATTTTGAACCGAATAAATTGTTCAATCAATACTTTTTGGTTTTCTTCACAAATCGAGGATGTTCCGATACCGTGTTAAGAGTAATAAGTTTTTAATATTCACTCCCGCAATACTTCATAACAATGTCGGCAGTTGAGTTATGGCATTTATGTATACTATATTCACAACATACGTGTTCCAGAGTTCCGTACCTCAAAAGGAAAAAAACGGAACCCTTATAGGATCACTCGTGCGTCTGTCTATCCGTCTGTCACAGCCGATTTGCTCTGAAACTACTGGACCGCTTGTGTTGAAATTTGGTAAACATATGTAAGTTGGTGACCCAAAGATGAACGCCTAAAGTAAATTAATGAATTCTGAACAAGGTGTCACTTTTGGGGGGTAAACTGGAAAATTAAAAAATATAATTTTAGTAAAAACCTTGAAGTAATTTAGAAAAAAAGTCGAAAATTACCATACCCCCCCCCTTATCTCCGAAGCTGAATAGCTTAAAATTCTGAAAAAAATATGGAAAATAGTTCCTTGCCTAAAGATTACAGGAAAACCTATAAGAAGCTTGAATATTCAAAGTAACGGGAAACCCTCACCACGCGAGTTGAACTCGCACTTGTCCGGTCTTTTTTATATTAACTGTAGTTTTCTTTATAATTTCAGATAGGTCAGGCCTATTTCAATTATATTATAATTATGTTTGTATTTTACAAAATCGTTTAGCCTAGACACTGCGTAAGCCACGATGTAATTCATTATGTGACGAGAAGAGCGAGACCTCCTGATACAGGTGCATAAAACCTACTAGGAGGCCTCAACCACTTTTGTAACCTAACTCTAAGTTGTCAAATAAACGATTTGATTTGATTTGGTTTGATTTGACATCTAAATCTCACAGCAAATATGAATAAAACTGCACAAATTTAGATCTCGACACTTTCCAAAAAAGCTATTCTCGAAGAGTGTTGTAAAAATCTGGTGTAAACATAAAAAGTTTTTGTAACGTTGAGTAATACTTACAAGCCCGGTGCAAATGCTGCAAAATAAGCCGTCAAGCACCTAACCCGTAAGGCGATACCTAATGCCGCATACATAATTCAAACACGCGGAGATCTTAATTGAAATTGTGATGAACGGCGCTCGGTGCAGACGGTTATACAAACACATGAGATTTATGCCACGTAAGTTTGAATATAAAGTGATGCGGTTTTTGAACGGAATATACGAATGTAACCAAGAGACAAATATTTGAGTGCTATATGTGTCCCTTGATGTGTCATCATCAACTCAACTCAAACTCAAAATGATCTTTATTCAAGTAGGCCTAGTAACAAGCACTTTCAAATCGTCAGTTAATTTAAACATAAAGAATAAAAAATATATGAAATAAAAATTGTATAAAAAATACTAGTAGAATTTTTCTAGAAAAACAATCTAATGTCAAAAAACAAAATATAGCGAAAATAATAGATTAAAAATTCAGTCACAGTTAGTTCCATTGGAGTTTTATCATTCATGTAGTCTTGTGTGCTATAATAAGCTTTCGAAATAAGTTTACGCTTCACATAGTTCTTGAATGTATTAATAGATAACTCAGTTACGTTTCCTGGAAGTTTGTTATAAAACCTTACACAATTACCCATGAATGATTTTTTAATTTTTTGGAGCCGAGTGGTGGGCACCGCGAGCTTATGCTTATTTCTAGTATTAATATTATGTATGTCACAGTTTTTCCTAAAATTGATAATGTTTTAATGTACATACAAAAGGTTTTCATAGATATATTGACAATGTAATGTCATTATATTAATATTTTTAAACTTATCTCTAAGTGAGTCTCTATGGTTCAATTTATATATCGCCCGAATAGCCCGTTTCTGCAAAACAAAAATCGAATGAATTTACGAAGCACTGCCCCACAATAAAATACCATATGACATAATGCTATGGAAGTAGCTAATATCATATCAGCTAAAAGACGTCCACTACTGGACATAGGCCTCCCCAAAGAGTGCCAATGTGACCGGTCCTGAGCCACCCGCATCCAGCGGAGAACTTGATGAGTCATGCTGGCATCTTTTTGACTACGTTATGTAATGTGTTACAATAAATTTCTTTATCTGCAGTATAAGCTATGATGGCCTAGTGGTTCAGGCATGCGGCTGTCAAATGGCAGTCGTGGGTTCGAATCCCAGCTCGTACCAATGAGTTTTTCGGAACTTATGTACGGAATATCATTTGATATTTACCGCTAGCTTTTCGGTGAAGGAAAACCTCGTGAGAAAACCTGCTTACGTCTGAGAAGAAATTCAAAGAGGTATGTGATGTCCCCAATCAGCACTGGGCCAGCGTGGGGACTACTGCCCGTTCCCTCTCATTCATTGAGGCCTGTGCCCAACAGTGGGACGTATATAGGCTGATGATGATGATATAATATGTTACAATTTATTTGTTTATCTGTAGTATTTATTATACTTTTATACGACTTTGTCTTTGAAATTTCTGTAGAATCCTATTATTATACAATAACTCACAAGTATTCACAACTGTCAAATTTCCAATAAAGTTTAAAATGTTCAATATTCTTTGTCATGATTCCATCTGCCTTAATTGCCCGAAGGGGATATGCCTAGGATATCGTTTAATGTCACTGCCATACTGTTTTTGCCAGATAAACAGCATTTCATCTCTATGATGTTCTGGAGATAACACGTATTGAATTTCAAATTGGTCCCCAAAATTATGTTTCATTTTCAAATCGTTATCTCAATTAACCAAGCGTACAATGACATAAGATTAAGATAACGTTTGTATTTTGGAACAACACTTAATAAGCCGTATTTAAAAAGTGGTCACACCACAATGGTTCAATTTGTCCTTTTGCAGGACTCGTGATGTCATGTTGTCGCCGAGAAGGAAAACGCCTAAGCTCATACCTTGGCGTAATACAAATAACAACAGTAGTGTAACTTTGTATTTTATCATTCAAAGGGTGTTAAGAGGGCGTTACAGTGCACAGTAGCGCCACTGGTAAATAATCGTGATTATTTAAATTTAACGATAGATATTTAAAAGAAGGAGGCCAGTACACCCTGTATTTTGTATTTAAGTACCTTGTGAATACATCAAACTAGTTTTTGAATTGCTGGATTCTTCATTCTATGCGTCCAAAGTTAAAACGGCCGTTTTTCTTTTGAGTTTATAGATCGACGAATCCAGCAACGTAAAAACTAGCCTGCCTCTTACATTACGTTATACTTTGACGTCAAAAATAGTCTACACGGACACCGCTTACTAGAGAAGTCCATTGAAATGGATTTATACGAACAATAGTACAGTTTATTGTTATTTCATGAATAGCAGTACCATTAAATATTCGAAAAGCTTAATAAATAAATCTAACCTAAGTTATTCTGCAGTTTTCGTACCAATTCGACCAAACAACATTCAGTCTATTCTAATATTGTTAAGCCAAAACCGTACTAAAAATATGCGATCATTTTTTATGGCAAATAACATCATTCCA
This sequence comes from Epinotia nisella, assembly GCA_932294315.1. NCBI lineage: Eukaryota > Metazoa > Arthropoda > Insecta > Lepidoptera > Tortricidae > Epinotia > Epinotia nisella. Next base: position 23,665,994 of record OW028676.1, read on the forward strand.
AGATATAACGCTAAATAAACAAACTATTTACCAACTGTTTAATGCTGCCAGCATCTTTGATACGATGCCACGGGCGCCCTTTTTTTAGATATATTTTAATTTTTTAAGTAAGTTTTAGTTTTTACCAGGAATCGGAACCGGTTTTTTTATGAATCCCCGAAGCAGTCTAATATTTTGAATTATTTTAGTTTCTTAATGTATGACTCTATCGTGTATTTAGGTAACATAGTCGTATTATTAGATTGCCCGATCAAAAATGATATTATATTATAACCATAGAACGAAATAATACCCGTTTAATTTGTACGGAGAAAATACCAGTATCCGATCCCTGGTTTTTACTAAGTTATTTGTTATTGTAAATAGTTTTATATTACTTAAGTAGTTCGCCTTGTATATGTATGTTTAATGACAATAAATATTTTATACCTACTGTTTTTACATGTACTGTGACCCGGGATCAACGTTCGCCATAATACCATTTAGGGCCCTTGCTATTTGCTTATGTTATGTTATGTCAAGTTTGCATATTCGTTCGTGTATCGCCACTTACGAGAAAAAGGTCCTGTGAATGACATATGAAGTTCCTATGAACAGATACAATACAATACAAATATTCTTTATTGTTCACCTAAAAACTACATTTGATAGACAGCAGGCGCTAAAAAGCGATTTCTTCCAGTCAACCTTTGGGTAGGGGAAACGATGAAAAACAATTAAACAATATCTACTTGAGTAGGTGAAACAGACAATATTGGAAAAAAATAGGAGTAGGTATAAAGGTAGTTACCTAACTATAAGAACGATCATACACTTACGTAAATACATAGATTATATCAATAAGTAAATATCCAAGAAATGATACAAAAATAAATATATGTATACCTTTTGAAACCACATTATACATTGTATATTAGGTACTCACCGGCAGAAAATTTTGCCCAAATAAAAAAAAGTTTACTATGCAGAAACACATTATTTATTTTATTCAATTTATAGTTTGAAATCACGAAAAAATTTTGGGCAAAATTGTCTGCCGGTGAGTGTGTATTTTAGTTTTGCGTAGGTATTAACACGGTTTTAGTATAGTATAATTTGAATGAGTTCTGAATTAGGTATACGTGGTGGTCATCGATTATTCTTCAAAGAAACGAAGTGGGCGTGAAGTTATTGCTTTAACAAAGACAGGTTCATCTGCAATGTTCGAGTCCATTTAGACTGTTCGTTAACTTAGTTTATACCTAACATAATAAATAACTATTGTCGCGTTCTCTTTGGTTTAATACTTTATGTACGAGTATATCATCCTTGGAATCATTGATCATAGAGTACATCTGAATGTTTGTCAATGTTGACTAGTTTGACAGCATGACAGGACTCGCTTCCCACGAGGCAGCTTGCCCCAACTCGGTGGTTTAAACCCTAATCTTGGCAGCGTATATTTAAATGTCGCCTTTCTGCATTTTTTCTAGAATGTTTTTTTTTTGCTCTATTTAGCGCAACCGACGCTTGAACGTACGGTTTTGTCTAATTTTGCCAAGTTTAGGGTCAATCGAGAGGGATTCTGGCCCCGTAGCATGGTTGGCCTTGTCACGCGATAGGTGATAGGATAGAGCGTGCGTCACTGGCTGACACCGTTCGATAGAACGAGACGACGCTCTTATCTTGTCACTTGTCGCGTGATAAGGCCAACCATGCTACGGCTCCTGGAACGCGTTCTGATGTAAATATTGTATTGGAATATTAATGTGCAATGGACAATTGGACATCATGTCACGACGCACTGAGACTGAGATGATTGTAGTATTAAAAGTACAAAATGGAGTTTCGTCCTTTCTAAGTATAAACAATTTATGCAACTAGATTAATACATTTTTACTTGTGTTATTCTGTCTGGTAAATGACAGCGACAGTTTTTTTAACAAATGATCAAAACATGGACTCCTAGCATGCATGATGCTGCCTACAATGAGATGATCGACCATTAAGTGAGTTTACGATTGAACCTTATAATTTCATAGTTTTAGAGTTTTTAAAGCGACGTAAACATGGCAACAGGCAACAAAAAAATCGATTCGCCTAAAGTGAGTAAATATCCTAGGTATTTAAAAGGTAAACTATCTCTGAATAAATCCAGGAACAAATATATCTTGTTGCCCACTTTGTGGTGAGGCAAATTCAGGATGTCGTCGTAAAATACGTTTTTTTTTCTAAACAGATCAAACGGAATGACTGTGCTAAAATTAACCCAATATTACGTTGCTGATTCACACCTACATGCAAGGGAAATTATAACTTATGCCATTATAATACGATTTAATATTTATTTTTTCATTAATGACCAAATACGTCGTCGTCAGCATAAATAGGAGAAACCCATTGTACTCACTTGCTCTTGGGTTCGAAAATGTCATCATTATCTCGCCTTCGTCATCGTCACTGATCGGGCCTTGGACGAATTCTTTCTAGATGATGCCTTAATCATTATGCGGATGTCAAGTAGGTAAAGGGAAAGTGTTAAGGTTAATGTTAAAAATAAATGGGTTAAGGATACTTATTTACGTCACGGTGCACTTTACATCATCATCATCATATCAGCTGAAAGACGTCCACAGCTAGACATAGGCCTCCCATAAGAGTACCAAAGTGACCGGTCCTGCGCTAACCGCATCCAGTGGACTCTCGCGACCTTTACCAGGTCATCAGTCCACCTTATGGGGGGCTTACCCACGCTGCGCCTTCCGGTACGTGGTCGCCACTCGAGAAATTTCCGCCCAACGGCCATCGGTTCTACGTGCAATGTGCCCCGCCCACTGCCACTTAAGTTTAGCGATTCGTAGGGGTATATTGCAGCGTAGGGACACCCTACAAGGTGGCGGGTGGCGCAGGACCGGTCATTGTGGCACTTTTTGGGGGAGGCCTATGTCCAGCAGTGGACGTCTTTCGACTGATATGATGATGATGAAACTCTATTGTTATTTGATTATTTAAATAATAAAAGCGACATGCTTATTCTTACTTACCCACTGTCACGTTTTTGTTTTTCCAAATGACAGACATGAAACAAGCGATATCATAAAAATTCCCATCTGTCAATTATTAAGTCGAATGGAATTGCGGCCCTCGGGTCACAACATTCCAACTTGAAGTTTGAAATTTAGAATAGATCTTTGAACTTGAAACAATAATGTCACGGTCGCAAGGCGGCATTAATTATAGAAACAACAGCATCACATCACACCTCACACGTCACTCGTCAGCGGTGTCGCAACGATCGATTTGTGGGCCAATGTCTCATGTTAGGACGATTGCATACGTTATGTAAGCGAGTACGGTTGGTCAGCGTTGCGCTTGCGTTGCGATTTAGTTGCAATGTTTTATGAAATGATTAGAAGTTGAATTGTGTAGGTGATAAACGAAACTATCTGATCTAAAATAAGTTTCTGTCAAAAATTAATATTATTATTGCTGACTGTACTTTTCTGTATACCGTCATCAACTACTTATTGGGACGATTCTAACGGGCCCAAACTCGATAGGGTTGTGTCGTTTTATTGCGGAGTTCCCATGGCCACCTTCCAGCTCCAGCATCAGATCAGCTCTATGTCATCACAATATTGCATTATCATGCGATATACTTATGCATGCAAAGTTTCAGCTCACCCGGAAATCAGGAAGTGGGTCAAATTTAACTTGCAAGCTTTCGTTACAGACACAAGGTGAAACTAAATAAAAACTTTTCTAAAATTTTCAACATTTCTGGGATAAAAAGTATTACTTATATTATATAAAGGTTGTCTGGAAGAGATCGCTCTTCAGCGATAAGACCGCCTGTTGTCTACCTCTACCTACATGTTATTGTATTGTTTCTCTATGTAACTGCTTTGTTTGTGTGAGGTGTGCAATAAAGAGTATTTGTATTGTATTGTATTGTACTTATGTTCCTCCCTGCGACTTGAACAATCTTTTTATCAAACTAGCTGCCCGCCCCGTATTACAGAGAACCCAGCCAAAGCCGCGGTATAAAATAAAGCCTGGACATCGGCCGAAGGTCCATTTTACATACTGGTGTAAGATTTTTTGAAATCGGGTGAGTAGTTTCGGGGATTATCCCCGGCATACAAACTTACCACCTCACAGGTTTTTCCACTTTATGATAGTAATCGGTTAAATGTGTAAACAGACATTCACACATGCATATTTATAATATTGCGATTAGTAGGACGATATGGTAAACCAACCTTGATTTTTCTAGTCAATACTAGAAGTGCTGAATCAGCTCCATTGACATTGGTTTCGCAATTTGCTTAAAATTTTGGTGGATACTACTCACTTGATGGTTAAGTTTGACGTCATGCTTCCAAACTTTGCATGAATCATGCATTGGGATTTATTCAAGCAATTGTTTTATGAAGGTTTGTTAAAATAATATAGACGTCGTCAACTATCCAGATACTTCTACACACCTATTCAAGATATTAAAAGTTGTGACTTTCCTGGAGTTTCCTGGAGTCCTTCCTACCGTAATAGAAAACGGTGCTTTTCGTGTGGCCCGTAATAGGCAATAAATTAAACGGTAGATTATTAAGCTTGTGAGCAATTGTTTCTGAGTGGTTTTAATTTAAAAAAAAGATATTTTTTTGGGTTTTTTTTTTCAACTTAAGTTTTAGTGTAGGTACTTTTTTACTCTTCTGGAGTGATATAAGTAACTTTTTATTTTAAAAACAAAAAAAAAGGAAAAAAAAATTGAAAATATCACAAAAATATCTTTTGAAAACAAAAATGCAACAACTATTATGACTCACTACATGATGTTACCTCAAAATCTGCGGGGCTAGCGCAACTGACGCCGCACCGCGACGCGAGTCGAGAAAGCTCTACCCCCCTTTTTCTAATTTGTACGGTGCGAGTGAGATAGGGGACGCTTAGTCGCGCGCGAAGCGACTGAGCAGCAAGTTGTGCTAGGCGTGCTGCATTGACTACTGTGCTATGATCTCGTGGTGCCAAGATACATTACTCGGAGGTCATTACTTTAGATTAATTTTTCTCCGAGTTAAAAAAATTTGAAAAGAAATGGACAAAAGGGGTTACTACAGATGCTGTAAGGAAGCCTCTTTTTAATTTATTGCTCCTATTACAGGACACACCCTGTAGAAACTAAGTAAACGGAGGTCTCATCCCTAAAGATCCCTTTCAAGCAACCTTTCGATTGAAACACATCCAATCCATGTGTGGTGTGTCCATGTGTAGCCGCCCTAATACCCTAAACGCCCAATCGTTCAGTTTGACACCTGGCACAACACCTCGCGTCTAATAGCACCTTATCAGATGCCCACACATCAGTATTCACAATGCTTACTACCACCACTTCTAAGCCTAACCAGTGTAACTGTGATGTTTCATTACGCGTAGTTGTTACGGATGGGTCATGAATCATGATATACTGGGGGTGTGTGGTGGGAAGAGCCGAAACATCTTGTGAATAGCAAAGCAGCGTTATGAATCCCGGCGCAAAGTTACTACTACATAGTAGAAATGAGCGGAGAATGGTTGTGAATGAAATTGCTGAGGGGCCAAATTGCATTTCATGTCCCCGGCATGTCATATATCCCCTCTTCCATATCTATGGCTGTCAAAATCAGAATGACACTGACATGAAGTAAAAGCGATATCCTAGACATGTTTCCTTTTGTCTTACAATGGAATGGCGGCCATGAACTGATCGTGACAACTCAATCTAATGTAAACTTCAGTGATTTTAAATAGTGTGGGTTAAAGGTTGATAACTTAATGCTTGATAAAAGAGATGAAGACTTGTAATGACACCTCTAACATGACATCCATGTCACAAAGACAGGGGCTTTATTAAGTTTTAAAATAACTTACTACCAATCTGTTTTCGAAACAACCATGAAAATACTAGTTCTGTTTTAAAGGCAATAGGTAGGTAGGAAATTTTAAGCTGAAAACAGACTTACAACTTTTTTTGGATATGGTATTTTATATGTTACAAGTAATTCAAAGGTTCTATTCTCCAACACATTTAAGAGCCTTAGCTTTTCTAAAACGATCATTTGGCGAAACCACACCCCTTAAAACAAATTGGAATGCGAAAGTGAGATTAGATTATTATTTCTTTAAAGGTCCTGGCAGAATATCAGCGATGTAGCTTAACACATTATTATGCTGAGCCAGCGGCGCGCCTATTCTCTGCCACGACACATGGCTATTTTCATTTAATCCAACTTATTGGGACCGAGCGTGACGACAGCGCCACGTGACAGGCGGCCATTATGGACAATATTGTCACCGCTGTCAAACAAGAAGTAAGTAAATATTGTGAAAAATATTAATGTTATTTCTATTCTTCTTGGTGTTATTACAGTTCACAACAACACCTCTTACCAGGACCATATTTTTATCTCAAAAACGATTAGAAAATGTTTACTGCAATATGGATTTGACAGCTCAAGTCAGCGACAAAAATGACAATTTTAGCCGTAGCGAGCGCTGTGATCGTTTAGGCTACCCCCTCCACCCGCTTTGCACTCTGCCAATTAACAAGTTTTTAGTCTTAAGTTGCATGTTTCCTTTTAGTAAAATTTAAATAAAATATTACTTTATTTTTTTGTCACTTTACAACTTCTCTCGTCTGCCCAGCTAGCACGATACGTTTTATGGTTATGTTTTACGTGACGTCTCAGTACATTTTCGCCGTAAAACGTGACGTTAAAACCTATTGTGCTAGGGTCTCTGTATCATGTTAATATGGTGCATGTTGTGGATATAAACTGTTTATTTCTCTATATTTCTTACTTCAATTTTAACTACATAGTATTCACATTATTGATTTTGGCTACTATCCTAGTGAAAAAAAAAGTATTATTAAGTGGTGACAACTTTGCTAGTTGATGGTCTTGTACGAGTACATAGCCTGTCGCCGTAGTATTAAATAAACATTAAAACATCTATGTCTATATCTAAATGCACATCTAAAATTGGCCTCAAGTGCTGTTGAACTAAACAATAAACACTCCAATTCACGCAAGCCTTCAGAAATCCCGCGATGGTTTTTACACCCACGAGTATCGTATCTTTGGTAACGGATATACTCTGTTTCGTTGCGCGTCACGGCGACCTCACCGGGACGGAAACTGTTCTTGGTTCCGTGAATTACGTATTATTCCTATTATGACGGTGGCAAACAACCTTAAGGCCTGGCTGGTGGTAAGCAGACCCCGTAGAATATGGACGCTTACGACTCTAGAAGAATTACAATCGCGTTGCAGACCCTTTATTAATTTTAGGATGCGTTCGCGCATGCTCGGGAGCTCTGGCGAGTTGTGCTGCGGACAAAGATAAAGGTCCTACAAATAAATGTTAATGCGATAAAATTTTAGGGTCTCATTACTATTTTAAAAGTATATTTTTAGTAAATGACAAAAATTGTCAGGCGCAAAAATGTCTTGACTACTAAAGCAATCAAAAATATATTTAACGCTGACTCATTTATAATTTGCTATTGAAATATTTTATTTGGTTATAGTCGCTAACTCGTTTTACAAATAAACGAAATTGATTTGTGGTATGTATATTTTATTGTAGCGTAAGCCATCGATCTTATTTTGATAGTAAGTTCACGAATACGACCTACAACTTTAATGAAGTACCTTCCCCTTTCCGAAACTGGGTTCCATAATCTTTATAAATGTACGGCGAGTTACAAAATAATTTACTTTAAAAACAAAGTTTAAACCGACTTCAATTTAGTACTTCGCCAAGCCACTTAGGTACATAAAAATATCCATATTTCCTTTCCAATTTACCCCATGAACTGCTTTCCGAGAGCAAATGCGTTGATTATTATGTACATCAAAAAATCCAAGTCGCTATATGTGGGCTGATAATATTTGAGGAGTTCCGTTGATTCTTCAAGGATCTCAGAATTGACACTTCAGTGGTTGCTACTTCAACGGAATCATGTCAGAATCTTTGACGTACTTTACGTCCTTGAGGAGTTCCATAAGTCATCTGTGGTCTTCATTACCACTTCACCAAAATTGCGATTATAGAACGAGTTATGATAGAAAATACCGAAATCACTGTGCCTATAAAATTTGAGGGTTGCCCTCGTTTTTCCTGGGATCCCATCATCAGATCCTGACTTGTGCTCACGTGAATAACTTGAAAGAATACGATTAAAGTTCTATACGTACCTATAAAAATTCATAAAATACCCTCCAACTCCTAACCGTTGAAGAGTTGTACCTTCCATCATCAGCCCACCAACATGAAGTGATGACTACCAAACGCAAATATCTGAATAGCTTTAGAAAATACATGAAACACGTAATACGTGCCTGTAAAATCTGAGGGTTGCCCTCAATTTCCCTGGGATCCTATTATAAGATCCTGACTTGGTGACAATGGGACCATTTATTTATTTTGACGACCGAATAGCCTAGTGGTTAGAGAACCTGACTATGAAGCTAGAGGTCCCGGGTTCGATCCCCATGAATACGAATGTTTGTTCTCGAGTCTTGGATGTTTAATATCTATATAAGTATGTATTTATCTATATAAGTATGGTTTCCGTTGTCTAGTACCCATAGGCTTTGCCTAGTTTGGGTGATCAATTGGTGTGAATTGTCCCACGATACTTATATTTATATTTTTATTTATTCATTTGTTAATAACCAACCATATTTAGCAACATGTCTAGTTCAACATTTTTTATAACATCTAGTGATATGGCTAATCTTGAGACATCTCGTTGGTATCATCATATTTATCAAATGCACATTTCTGTAACCTACTCATAGTGCATTTCGAATTAATTTGATAAATAATTGAATTATAAATAATTGAATATTTATCATAGCAGTGATGCTGACTGATAGCCTAATCATTTGCTTAATTCGTTTTAAATTAACTTGTACTTTCCCCGTCCCACTGGCTTCTGTTTTGAATCTAGCTGATGACAACCACGTCCGTGTTGCATTGTCTCTGTCAAGTTAGACCGACACTTTGACAGTGGCGATTTTGGCGAAAAATTTAAAACGTAGTCATCATTATTTATTATTATTTTTACGTCCAACGCAAACGAGGGGGGTTAATTGTTATAATTTCTATATAGACGAAATTATTTGAGTTGGTTTTTTTTACTAAATCTTGCTTACTTAACCCATTCAAGGTCAGTGACTCCACATATGAGTCATGCCTCTACGTGCGATTTCCGCTACAGAGCGAGAAAACGCTGCCACGCGCTACGGCGCAGCACACGTAGCGACGCGTGGCCGGTTTGGTGTGTGCATACATTTGTCGAAAATTGACAAAGAATACATTATATTTGTATAAATCCTTGGCCAATTTATTAGCAATTTAGATCAATTTGCATAGTTTTGATAAAATGTTCATTTATACATTTTTTTATGATAATGTACGAGTGTAAACTTAAATTTCAAAGTGGCAATTAAATGTCAACATATTTTGACACTGACCACTGACGGAGATATAAAAAACAATGACAAGGGCAATTACAAATGCACTATTCAAAACTGCAATCACAATGGCACTATACAAATGCATCGATCTATCGCCATTCCCAAAACATATAACATTTGTCGCGTATATCACTCGATAGCAAGGCGATCGACTCTCGCGCAGTAGTGGGAGCGCAGTCTCTCGCCGCCGTCCGCACGAGCGCACGCCACGCGCCGCGCGCCGAACTGAACAAACCGTGACCCAAATCGAACGAGTGTATTTTGTTTTTAATTTTATTTTTTAATTGAAAAAGGAATTGTGTTGTGGTGCCAGTGACGTTGCCAAGTGCTTGTTGCGTGGAAACTTTCACTACATTTTCGCAAGTGAGTTTTTTTCGGGTTGCGTAATTTTTTTTTCGGTGAACATTCAGCCGTTCACGCATAAATATTGTATTGTACGGAAATGCATGTGGAATTGGTTAAAGTGAAGTAATTAGATGTAAATTGTTGCTTATTGTAATAGTGCATGAATATTGAATTATTCAAATTGTAGAGTTGAGTGTAGAGCTGTTAAGTGTCGCATGTCGCGCGTTGAGGTCTTTTGTATGAGGATTGTGGACTCTACACTCTTGCTGTACGTTTGGGTACCAACTCTATTATTTTGCTCGCAATATATTTTCTACTAAGGTATTCAGAGTAATTAGAGTAATTTCCAAAATGTTATCGAAGTTAAATAAAATACAAAAAATTAAAAAGTTCGACGAAAATATTAAATATGAAAGGTTATCATAAAAATCACAATAAAAATAAAAATAAAACAAATAAATAAATATTAGTAAACAATCTTACACAAATTGAACTAGCATAGTAAGGTCAATAAGGCTTGTGTTATGGGTACTAGACAATGATTTATACAATAGTTGTTAAAATTTTAGTAATTCCTAAAATTATAATAGTTCTATTTACCGTTCATAAATAGAGAGCTATAATAAATAATAAAATAGAGGTCTAATATAAAAACCTTGTCAAGTCTTTACAATTCCCTTAAGTTTCAGTCAATATATGAGTATACCTACCTCTAATCTATCTATAAGTCCTAAAAAATCTACTACCTATAAACGTCGACAGCATTTTAGCCTTCCCGAACTGCTGAAGTGAAACTGAACTACTGACTTAAAGACGTCGTAACAGCTTTCAGGCTTCATACATACTTGTATTGTTTTTGGGCAAACGGTCTACGCAAAAAAATCTACTAATTTGCACCTTACCACTTTGTAATAAGGCGAAATAATAAACATGTCTGCTGCAGTCACGTTTCTCTCCGCGCAAGCGCTTATGTAACTCATTCGTTCATTAGGGGGCAATTATTCAGACATCTGACACGACAGCATGTTCACGACGAATCTGAGAGAATTCGCATTCCAATTCGGTTTCAATGTGCTTCGTGTGCTCGTTCTGAGTAAGTTACTGTGCAGCTCGGGCCGATCTGACCTACAAAAAAATGGCGAAAACGGGGTTTCCAAGCACCCTGTTTTCTCTTCCAATTTTGGACCAATTTTAATTTTTCTTTCATTGATGTTATAAATAAAGCTTTGGATAATCTGTATGCTTTTGTATCCGTTAAATTAGTATACTGAGTGCCTGTTTATGGCGCCGAAAGGCGGCAAATTTCTTAGATTTGAAAGGTCTCTAATTATTAAAATAAACAAATAATTGGGTAAAACGAAACAAAGGGACATGTGAGATGTAAGTATACAGGGTGAAAACTAATTCGTGATACAAAATAGCAAAATGTGAATCTGTCCATGATTATGAACAACAGTCACTATGGGACCAACTTTGTATTATGCCAAAATAAAATAGATGTTCATACATTTTCGTCAGTCTAAAATGAGCAGTGTATGAAATAGCTGGATTTTTTTGTCATAATTAAAATAAATAAATAAATGTTTGCGGACAATCTTACACAAATCGACCTAGTCCCAAACTAAGCAAAGCTTGTACTATGGATACTAGACGACGATAAACATACTTATATAGAGACATACTTAAATACATAGAAAACATCCATGACTCGGGAACAAATATTCGTGCTCGTCACACAAATAAATGCCCGTACCGGGATTCGCACCCAGGACCTCTTGCTTCGTAGGCAGGGTCACTACCAACTAGGCTAAAGCAGTCGTCAAGAGTGACAATTGTTCATAATCTTGGAGAGATTCACATTTTGCTATTTTTTTATCGCGAATTATATTTTGTATATTGCATGAATACAAAATATTTGCTCTTATTATTAGGGGGATTACGGATTACGGGTCTTCGCATCGTCTTAAGCAACGCCCTTATGCCCTAAAGGTGTCATGTAAATTGCTACTACAATCCCATTAAACTCTTGCTTGGCCCGTTTCTAATTACAAGAATATGTTAGAATGCGACCTTGTTAATTTCTAATCAAGCAATCACGAGCGACCTCCGCCAATCAAGCTGTCTTTGAACCGGTTCGATCCGAACACTTGTTGCTTTCGGAAATTATCTGGGTATAAGAGTTTGAAATTATGATATTGAGCTCCCATTCTGTCTCGAATCTTCGAGATTTGGTAATTAAAGATTGTCTTAATAATTTAGATTACAAAAAATTGCTTTTTTTTGCTATATAACACATTTCCAAATGCATGCAAATATAGTTATAACATAAAATCATACAAATAAAACTAACAAGTAAATAGAAAATTCAATTAAAACAAATATCAAATCATATTAAATGTCACATAACTAGAATAATCATTTTATAATTTAAACAATAATAATAACAATGCAATTAAGATGTCAGTACGGATAGTGAAATAATTATTATAATAAAAAAATAAAAACTGGAAAAATAAATGTCACGAAAATTTGACGAAAATTCTTGCATAATATTCTTTGATTGAATAGAATGGACGGTTCAAAAAATATTCCTTTACTTTTTTGTCATAGGATCTCAACTCTTGAATATTTTTTTGGTCGTCACGAAGTAAATTGTAAACTCTAATGGCAGTACTATTTAAACTTTTGTCAAAATGGACATAATGCACATCATTTAAACATAGTCTATTTCTTTCTCTAAGATTATGATTTGTAGTCTTGCCTTGCTGGACATACAGGTTTCTGTTGTTAAAAATATAAATACATAAACGGTACAAATAGAGAGAAAGAGTACAATTGAACGAGTCGCCTTAAAACAGAAAAACTAATTGATACATTTTTGGGTGCAGCGTTACCTGTTTTCATAACTTTCCTCTTTCCTTCTGTATGTCACATGACGACCGGTTAGCCTAATGGGTAGTGACGCTGCCTACGAAGCTGAAGGTCCTGGGTTCGAATCCCGGTAAGGGCAAATATTTGTGTGATAAGCATGAATATTTGTTTCTAAGCCTTGAATGTTTTCTATGTATTTAAGTATTTATATCTATTATATATATCGTCGTCTAGTACTTATAACACAAGCCTTGTTGAGCTTACTACAGGCCTAGTTCAATTTGTGTAAGAATGTCCCATAATATTTATTTATTATTTATTTAATGTGACTCTAATTATGCTATGTTTAAATTTAGAAAAACTAAACTAACTACCTAACTAACTACAATGTCTCACCGACACAAAGCTAGTCTTGCCCTCCAACACGAGTTGCCGCCACTGGTCCTGGGCCCTATTTCACCATGTTGACAATTGTTACCCGACAATGACAATTCCACGTACATTACTGGGTCAATAAGCTGTCCAGCAACCACCTTAACCTGTCGACGCAGCCATGTAAGTCGAATTGTCATTGTCACGCGACAATTGTCGATTTGGTGAAATAGGGGCCTGATCTTACGCCTTAGAAACTAAAAGACATTTTATATCGGTTACAAAAATAAAAAAAATATGTATATTGAGTTACAAATTGAATTAACTTTTACAAACACCTGTTCATTGAAACTGCAATTGTGATTATATTCGTAAGTTAAAACTCTCTGGCATTCAAGCATTCACTTGTTTAATTTGCTGATTATTGAATGGTGACATTGAGAGGTGCCAAGTGTATTGTTGGAGATTTCTCCCGCATAACTTGGGCTTGGCAATATTCTGTCCACGCTGAATATCATTTGCCTATTTATGCCAAATCGAGATTTGAATAACTCGTTTTTAAAGAGTAGTCTGTTGTGCAGGTGCGAATATTTAGAGATATCAAAAAAAGCTTCGCGTAAATTAAAATTATATCGACGCATATAAATTTTAAAACATTTTGGTACTTAAAATAAAACTTTTATTGTTACATAATATAAAGATAAAAATTTTACTATTTCCCGAAACTCTGATGTGCTTATAAATCAGTCAAAAAGATACATAAAAAAGTGTTATTTTTAAATAAAACTTAGAAATTTGGAACAATATGGAATTGTCAAAAAGAAACCGGACCTGTTCGCAGGTTTGAAACGACACGACATATCTAAACTACTTTGAATTAAGTCAATCAAAGTTATGTAAGGAATTAAACGTAACTGGTTTGGTTGCCAATGTATTGACAAGGTGTCGAGCAAGCATCTATTTAAATGAACTAGATTTCCGTTTCGGCGTGTAACAAAATAATTCAAATTAAAAGATTGTAAAACTCTGAAATGATCATGAAATAGATCACATCAACGAAGCATTTATTATGCAAAGCAGACGTAATACTCGTAACATCGTGAGGAAATCTGTGTTATATTTGCGAAGAAATTCAAAGGTGTGTGTAAAGCCCACATCCTGAACTAGACCAGAAAGGGAACTATTGCTTGTTCCCTCTCACCCATACGAGGACGAGATTTATGAAACCTGTAACTTATTTTCAGATTGAAATTCATTATTATCAGGGTTTATCAAACTCGCGGCTTAAAAAAAAGCGTATGAAAACCAATATGATCATTGACTCCACCTTTATGTAATCACCGGAGTTTTTACCAAAACTTCCACATAATTACTGCCAATGTGATATAACTAATAAACATAAATTAATGTCACTCTTATGGCGCTTAAAGTTTGGTTCACTAGCTCGCTAATTCTAGTTCGTGTATTGCGCCCGCGCACAGTACAACTTTTGTCATTTCATCATAAGAAATCGTAAAACGAATTCGAAACCAATAGTGTTTCGAAGGAACCGCAAAAATATCACTTAGAGTTTTGAAACAGTAGAATATTTTATATTTTGTTTTACACAATATAGGTACAGTCAGGGACATTCCCGGTCGACCTTTTAACAAAATTTTACCTTGGCCGGCGTAACTAGTTAATTTTCCATCTTCAAAATGTTTCAATAATTCTGGGTGATTCTTTGGCAAATTTACTAAATATTTTAGATGAAATGACAACCATATCGTGTAGTTTACATGATCCAGTGCAAAAAATCAGGGTAAAAGTTTCTATATAGAGTCCACGTACCTATACATCCAAAAATCACCACTTCTTAAGATCGAACAATTCGTAAGAGAATCAATACAAGATTGAATGCTACATTTTGAATTGTGGAATAATTGTGTTTTTTCTTCGTTCGCCATTGCTCAAATGATATTGGGCATCATTTTCGAATTTTCAGTCAATACATGAATGTACGTAGTTTGCTTCACTGTAGTTATAATTTTTTTGTATATTTTATATATACTTAGGTATATAAAATTATATATTTTTAAAATTCACATGAATATGGCTATATAGTTATATTTTTTTGATGCCCAAATCTTTGCTTGTTTTCACGTAATCGTCGCAGAAAGATATTTTTTTTACTGAGATTTTTTGACTTTTGCCTGTATTTCATTTTTTTTCTATGAAAAGATGTTACTAATGTCCCAAAAAATGATTGGCCATCCTCAATTTATCCGAAAACGATACCAAACATGCCCTAGTATCTATAAATAAGATGGTAGGAGGACTGAAAGAACGCGCGGCGGAACGAAACTTCCCCCCCCTCCTCCCCCCACCAGCGGGGCGTCCGCCCTTGGCGCCCGGCCGTTTTGAACTCTACTCCACCTAAGTAACAAGTGTGCCAAGGCTCATGCTTTAATGTCAAAAATATTGGTTCCCATACATCGATGTCCTATAAAGCTCTAACTAAATCCCCGCCGCTTCGGGTCGTTACGCGTCGGTCGGACTAACGAATATCGCCCTAAAGGAGGTCAACCAGGAATGTCCCTGACTGTACAAGCTTCTGCCCGCGACTCCGTCCGCGTAGAACTCGTTTATATCGTAGCTCCGTACAAACTTTCACCCCCATTTCACCCCCTTAGGAGATGATTTTTGAAACAAAAACTATCCTATGTCCTTCCCCGAAACTCAAACTATCTCTATACGAAATCTCATCCAAATCGGTTCTGCGGTTTGAGCGCGATACGCGGTTTAAGAGGTAACAGACAGAAAGACAGACACACTCGCATTTATAATATTAGTTTTTTTTTTTTGATAAATGAAAAAAAAACCTAGTTTTATAAAACACCTCTCATACTCAGCGCGTTTTTTACTTCTTGGAGCTGTAGGATGGATATACTGTCAAAACAATTCCTTTCACATAGTAAGTGTTCACAACACAAACACAAAAGACAAATTCAAAAGTTCTGTTTTATAGTTTTTGTTTCACATTTTGTTTCACATTTTGTTTATGTTTCACATTTTGCTCCTCTGAGAGCTTTTTTAAACGATTCACAAACCAACATTTTGCATTTTATCTACTCGCCTTCACTGACCATTGATGATCTCACTTGAATATTTTTTTATGTGTTCGGTGAGATATATGGCACAGTCTTGACGGTTCTATCGCGACCCTAATTAGTTTTGTATAAACGTCACATTAGGAAATAAATTAACCTCACTGTATGAGGTCATGAACGGGCGGCGATAAATTTTCAATCCGGATACGTTTGACTTGTGTTGTATAGGTGACTTGATTTGTGTATTTATCTAAGTAGATTCCAATCAGTTAGTACCATAATAAAATTAATAAATTAGTTAAAATAATATTAAGGTTGTCTGGAAGTGATCGCTCGTAAGCGATAATGCCGCCTGTTGTCTATCTCTACCTACATGTTATTGTATTGTTTCTCTCTGTAACTGCTTTGTTTATTTGAGGTGTGCAATAAAGAGTATTTGCATTGTATCGTATAATTTTTTGTAAGTCACATAATGACCGAAACTGTCATTTTCACTTACAAACATTCACAGTTGATTTGGCCTAACGAGCGTTTGAAAATTACGCGATGACCATGTAGATAACTTTTATATCGAGTTCTTGTGTTTGCTATAATTATCATTTGCCATAAAAGTGATTTCCCCTGAAACCGTAACATTTTTAGGACATATTATATCAACTTTGTACTTCTAAGACCGGTTAGGTTTGTTTAATAAAAATACTGAAAAGTTGACAGTATCTGAGAAAAAATTATTAGGGCATATGATGATTATGGCAAACGTTACATTAGCCATATAATGAAATTATGGATTTCATTAGTAACCCCTATTACACTCACACAGACAACGTTATGCATTAAGATGATTCAAGACAGCTTTAATACGTCAAAAACGCGTTCCCTAATTGTTGAAATGTGTTCAGAAACATCATTAAATTCATCATTCATCCTACATTAAAATCATCTGTTGTTTTTAATCACATCATCTCACGCGTACTGATTATGTAGATTTTTATAATTGAACATATCATATCCAAACATGTAATCCTCTCAATCATGCATGTAATACAGAAGAATTGAACTCTATTAATTATTTCTCAATAGTACGAAAACGACGAATCATAATACTTGCACGCAGAGCTCAGAATTATTTGGAAAATTGTCTGAAAACGGCGGATGCAGGGAAACAATAAAAAAGCAACTTTGAAACAAAGATTTAAGATACAATTTTCTGTGAATGAGTTATTGGTGCTAGAGGAACCAGCAAATCGGAAAAAAGATAATGGCCGAAGAGATACCGCCACAATTGCGGGCTTCCGATAACCTTTGAGAATTCGGAAGCGAACAATGTGTAGTTGCGAGTGTTTGTTACGTGAACAAGAGTGTAATAGGTAACATAGATAACTTTGAGTCGTTTTTGTGTATTAATCCTACTATATAATATTATAAATGCGGAAGTTTAGATGTTTGGAAGTTTAGATGTTTGTTACTCAATCACGCTGAAACGACTCAACCGATTTGGATGAATATTTCACGAATTAAAACAGAGCCTGAATAAAAAATAGGATAGTTTTTATCCCGGGTCCACGCAGACGAAGTCGCGGGTGGAAGCAAGTAGGATATATATCCACAAGGAAAATGGTTTGGGTCGACTTAAACAATCGGTTCCACGCCTGTGGCGTTCTCCCTTCCAGTACGACGCTGACGAACAACTTCTGAAGGGCCGTAAGGATCAGTTTTCCACCCGCCTTCAGGAGTTCGGCTGTAATTAGTAGATTAGGTAGGCCCCCCACAAGGTGGACTGATGACCTGGTGAAGATCGCGGGAGTCCGCTGGATGCGGGTGGCGCAGGACCGGTCATTGTGGCACTCTTTGTGGCAGGCCTTTGTCCAGCAGTGGACGTCTTTCAGCTGATATATGATGACGATGAAACAATCGGTGGCGTCACTAATTATATTTTTTTGACAGGGAGTTTATACTGCCGCTATTTATAAATAAAGTAGATGTAAGGATTTTTTCCTGTCAAATTCCTTATCATATTGATGTTATTTTGAATTTCACATGACCCAAGGAAAATATTTCCCTATACTAGTTAAAATGTTTCGAAGTAGCCGTTTTCGCAAGGTAGGTAATTAAAGTCACGTAAAATACCAATTTGTCATGTAACTTAATATCTATACTTAATATTACAAAGTGGAAAAGTCTGTGGGATTGTAGCTTTGTAAGATTGTATATATGTAGGGACAATCTCCGGAACTACTTATCTGATTTTAGAAATTCTTTCACGAGTTTATGGAATGGCTCTTCAGAATGGACTTAGGCTGTATTTAATCTCGCGGATCTACTTGGGTTCTCTGTATTACACGCGCGGAGCCGAGTTGTTAAATAAAGACAGATTTTGTTACGGTCAGCTAAGCCGATCGAGTTCTATTTATAAACTAAACAACATTTCACACATGACCAGCTTGTTATTGTTAACTTTACATTACGTTTTATTTAACAAAGCTTAACCGGATCATTAGCTTTCCTTTATACTGCACCGCCGTTCGACTTCCAACTTTAACACATCACGTCACGGATGATTTTAGAATGGCCAGTTCATGTGTGAATAAGATTTTTATGTTAATTTCTAACATAAAAGCGGTGATGAAATTTTGACAGGGCGTGCGTGGGACTTTCGCTGCGCGCTACCGAATACGCGATGACCCGTGTCCTTTGGGGGTTTTTTCCGTTATATAATCATTTCGTACAGATATTGTAAATTTTAGTCGTCTGGCCCCGTAGCATGGTTGGCCTTGTCACGCGATAGGTGATAGGATAGAGCGTGCGTCACTGGCTGACACCGTTCGATAGAACGAGACGACGCTCTTATCTTGTCACTTGTCGCGTGATAAGGCCAACCATGCTACGGCTCCTGATTTGTTTATTGATGTATTGATTGATTGTTGTTGATCTCTTATGTGTTTTTGTACATTTCTTTTATTATCTACATGTATTTGTCACGAGTAAATGTTTGATTTAGATTAGTCTAGCGGTTAATGACCATGTCTGCGAAGCTAGTGGTCTTGGGTTCGAATCCCAGCAAGGTAATTTTTTCGTATGATGATCGCAAATATTTGAACCTTTTCGTCGCGTCAAGCTAGTGCAGATTACGACACCGTTATATAGCATCGCATGAATCCCGAATCGCCAATAATGTCAGCCATTAAAATATTTACCTTGTTATACTGGAATTTGCTTACGCAAATGTGTTATTGATACGTTTGGATAGACAAGTGCCGTGTATTATGCTTGATTCATACATTTTTCTACTTTGAAAGTTACGGGTATAACTGGGGCATGAAAATATATAGTTGTTGTATTTTTTTCTAATACAAGTACTTTCAGTATCTCTACATTTATATTGGATCAATATAATTGTTCTGTTGAATCATTTTATTGTTTTGTATATCAAATAGATATATGTCTGCCGATTGGAAGTCGGGATTTAATTAAATAGTTTATTTGCTATGTATGTACCTAGATGATCAATAATATTTTAGGCTGTTTCAGAAGCCTGTAGTATAAAATTACAAATACTTTCATGTGATTTATTTATTTATTTAAACTTTATTGCACAAACAAAAAGTACAAAAGGAGGACTTTAGGACTTTATGCCTTAAGGCATTCTCTGCCAGTCATGTGATGAGTAGAGTCACATTTTAGATACATTTCGATCGACATCTCTCCCCATAAATTTAACCAAAAATATTGTACTTAAAATTAAGATGGAAAAATATGTCATATGACTTTTCCTTCTCACATTGACCTGTCAAGCATTTACCTACCCTACTTAACTATGTACAATGCTAACCGTGGAGTAGTAGGTAATGTATGTCTGCCTACTCCAATAATGATGCAGGCTTGAGTATATATCATCATCATCATCATCATCATATCAGCCGAAAGACGTCCACTGCTGGACATAGGCCTCCCCCAAAGAGTGCCACAATGACCGGTCCCGCGCCACCCGTATCCAGCGGACTCCAGCGACCTTTACCAGGTCATCAGTCCACCTTGTGGGGGGCCTACCCACGCTGCGCCTTCCGGTACGTGGTCGCCACTCGAGAACCTTTCCGCCCCAATAGCCATCGGTTCTACGTGCAATGTGCCCCGCCCACTGCCACTTAAGTTTAGCGATTCGGAGGGCTATATCGGTTATGTATGAGTACATATACTTGAGATTATTTGAGTTGGCCGAATTGCTTCAAAGTATTCCATTCAAAAAGCAACTCTACTGTCCAAGGCAGAAGATTCCCATTGCAATAACAGTTTTGTACGAAGTCGGCCACGTTAAATGATATCAATAGTACTTGTATAGCCACATTGTTCTGCCGCGGGAGAAATTACAAAGAACCTTATAAACAAAGTGCATTATCATTTATAACCAGTTTAATAAATTACTCCCAAATTAAAGGGGCAAAGAAGCGTGAAAGTGGATACGCCTTCGTTAGAACTTTCACGTGGAAAATAACTATTTTAACCATTTTTGTTGAGGCTAATAGCACTCTTTATCCTTTTAAAAGGCGGGTTATCGATCGATCTCTATAGATCATGATATGATTAAGATTTTATTGGATGTATGAGGAATGTTATGAAAGTCAGTAAAAGGATGTGTTTCAGGATATTGGAATCCTATCACTTGGTACGCCCTTGATTTCGCTAGTGCGTAGCGAGAAGTCTCCTGGCGTGAATATTTTATTTCGTACATGTACCTACTTTTGTTTAGACCTTTTACATTTTATTTGTCTTGCATTATTATCTTGCAGAATAGACTGTCCACTCATGAGGCGATGTAGCAAGCTGCAGTTTGCTTGCATTAAGTTCTTCTGTACGCTACTAACAAATATGAACAAGTATCCGAATTAAATGATTATGATATGATTATGATATGATGATAATAATTGTTGTAAATTTGTCGATGGAGACTTTACATGACCATTTTTTTTTTTTTTTTCTTTTTGACGCTGGAGACTCTTTACATCTCTTTATAACAAGATTACTTTAATGTAATATAATGGACCAGGAGACTATACATCTCTCGGCAAATGTGTGCCCAGATATTTGTCTATGCAATCATTGTTGCTACCTATGAATTCGTGTCACTTAATGATACCATTGTTAGTTAATGTATTTGTAAGCCCTGACACGTAAAAGAGCACTTGAGGCCTATTTGCAGAATAAATATTTGAATTATCATTTTTGAGTCCTATAATTAATTATTGCGTTTCGCCAATTATTGTGACACTTGCGACTCAACAGTTTGATACAACTAAGTCCTCACAAAATAGAATGAAATGCCGTTCAATTAAAATATTTCCCCAACCGCACTTCGTCTTTCTAAATCGATCAAACAGTGCAAACTTAACGCGTCACCCAAACCACACAAAAACCGACCTTATAATCAACCATACACGGCCTAAAACGTTCGCAAACTCTTGGTATTGCCGTTTACTTTCGTCGCGTGTCTCTGCGCATGCTGCAACGCGCGTGCGCGAGATCAACCACTGAGCAAAAGGACTTACAAGTTGTTACGAAGCGGTTGAGTTAAGTTTGCCTCTCGCTTGTATCCCGTTCCAAACTAACCACCGGCAAACTTGAGTCAACCGTGTTGTAGCAATGTATGGATTTCAATGGCGCTTAGAATTGCTTAGTAAAGGCCATTGCATCGATCACCCGTAAGGCCGTAATGAGGTAGCTTTAAGGATATTTGAATTGTTATTGATGTAATGCGTTTGTGCAATGGTAAAGAGAAATTTTATTAGTCCCGTAGAATTGGTACTAGGAAATTCAACATACTTATACATATTTAATCACATGACGGCCATGTAGCCAATTTTGTTACAATTCGACTATATCAGAGAAATTGTCTTATGAGTTTTTCGTCTTTCTTCGAATAATTGCAATGTCATGATCATGACTCATGAGTCAAAATTTGATAAATCTTGGAAATATATCTTTATAGGCCATGTCACGAACTGTGATTAAAATAAATCGAATTTCACTCTGAATTCTGACGATTTTCTGCCCGTTGTTGACTATAATTTTGTTCCAGTTAGAGTAAATTACAATAATTAGATCATAATTCGAAAAAATATTATCGAAGTAGTAACCAAGCAATACTAAAATATAATTAGAGTTAGATAATAACCATTTCTAAAACGCATTGAAATGTTATATCAGAAAATTTAAGATTCAATTTCAATAAGGTTAAGGTTCAAAAGGCACAAACAACACCACGATAGCTCATCGCTCAACGGTAATAAAATGAAATCGACTCCCTAAAACCATTAAATATAAGTTTAATTGTAAATCCACGCACTAGTTTTCAAACGATCAATATTAATCCTTTCTCTTACAATGATTAATCAAAGTTTAATTAACACGCCTACTGCCGGCTACCTGACGTCATAATACACACAGACGTACAGAAGGTTTACAATCGATCGTGTGTCTCAGTATTGCGGCCAGTATGTAAGTAAGTAAGTAAGTTCTTTATTTGCATTAAATGTGGTTAACAATAGGTCTTATGATAATTAATAAGTATCACACATTTAGCCGTATTATAGCATGCAAAATATACGAGTATGTTAAACGATCTAAATACATTTCAAGCAACCTTTTAATTAGTCAATGGAATATAAAAGAGAATTAATGTCAAGTAATAATCAAGAAATAATATTTTGTTAGCAAGCTTAAAAATCAAAATATTCTTTAATATTGTAAAAAATATTATCTAATAGCCAATTAAACAGGGTCCGTTTGAATCTTTTTTATGTCAGAAATTTCCTTACGATCTAATGGTAAATGATTAAATATTTTAATTGACATTATGTGACAGTTTTTTTCAAATAATGCGGTATTATATATTGGTACTGTTAACTTTGTAGGATCTCTAGAGCGTAATCTAGGGTTTTCCACTACTGTTGTGAATAAGTTAGGGTTAGACTTAACAAAAATGCCCATTTCTAAAACGTACAAACTAGTTAAGGTCAGCAATTTAAGTCTTTTAAATAGAGGTCTACAAGATTGTAATGGCCCTAACAAGGTTGTATATTCAAACATAGACTGCTAAAAACATATCCGTTCCTTTCGACTCTGCCGTATACTCGGGCAAAAATATACGTATACTACCTACCATATTACAATGTAGGATTTTTTTTTGTTGTTGTTGCAATTGAATCTAACTACCGTAAAAGCACACAACTATAGTCCACTACCCCCACTATGGTCCAAAAGTAAACTCATTCGTTTCTATCAATACCGATTTTGTATTTGTGATTTTATAGGTTTTTATTTAAATTTGTGTTATTGGGTCGTTCTTCTTTTCGACCGACAATAGCCTGTCCCTCGTCTTATTACGGCATCTTATTTGAGTAATGATGTTTACGGTTTTATAATGTTCGAATGAACGTCCATATTATTTTATTAATTAGTGATGTTTAATATTTCACTTTCTCTAACTAGCATTTTTTTTAATGTTTTTTTTTTCGTAGAATGCCGTGACAGAGTGGTAAACCAAAATGTTGTCCCCACTGAAAGAGTCCACTTTGTCACATGATTTTTTTTAGAAACCAACCGTAAATAAATATTTATATTGGCCAGAAAGTAAACTTTAATTAGTTCTAATGAAGAAACCTATGCATTTTTTTTTAAATCGCACTTCAAAACCACAATTTTCGATAGTTCGAAAACCAAAAAAACAGAAAAACCTCGGATCATTGTCGGTAAAAAAGAAGAACGACCCTATTATGCCTGTCTTCAAGTTCACCCATGAAAACAGTCCCACCTGAGCAAGTAATATGAGAATTAATTTGGACCATAGTTGGGTGACCTGGACTATAGTTGTGTGGTTTTACGGTACCTATCATTGCCACAATAGAGCGTAGTATGTCCTTAATAAAAAAAATACTTGTTTTAATATTAAACTTTAGCACGTACTGGCTAAAAACTATAAAAAACAACTCTCATAAAATTCTAAATTTAAATTGCAAATGGCGCTTTGCATTCCGTCGTTGGGTGCCACGCAGTGATACGGTTCAATATAATATCCATTAACTTGACATTTGGAAACCCGTTTTTCCTTATTTCGGTATAAACGGCCTCTGTGGTCACCTTCTGGGTTATAGGTATTACTACAACTGAATGTCCTTACGTTTTCACTGGCCTATCCACTAGGTATCTACTTATGATTGTAATTCTTCTACTTTCCTTAGTTATTTTACTTCAGCAATTCAGTGTTCCTAGCTTTAGAATTTCTTTTTTACGAACCCTTATAGGTTCACTCGTCTGTCACAGCCGATTTGCTCCGAAACTACTGGACCGATTGAGTTTAAATTTGGTGAACACATGGAAATTGGAGACCCCAAGATGGACGCGTAAAGTAAATTAATGAGTTCTGAACAAGGGGGCCACTTTTGGGGGGTAAACTGGAAAATTAAAAAAAAAAGTTTCAAATGAAAGAGGTTGTTGTAAGCATTTTAGATATTATTTTTTATAATTTTAGCAAAACCAGATTTGAAGTAATTTAGGAAAAAAGACGAAAATTGACCATTCCCCCCCTTATCTCTGAAACTACTAAGCTTAAAATTCTGAAAAAAAAATGAAAAATTGTTCTTTGCCTAAAGATTACAGGAAAACCTATAAGAAGTTTGAGTATTCAAAATAACGGGAAAATTCTCAATGTTTTTATGTAGGTATTACATACGGAACCCTCACCGCACGCGAGTTGAACTCGCACTTGTCCGGTTTTGATCTTTATCATCACTGTATTTAACAAGAAATTTGTTTATACTTACTTTGGTAAAGGGTCGGCTGAGTTTCATGCATTCATATGCTATGATAACCGCTTAACCTACCATTCGGTGGATCGTTCGCTTAAATGCCAGCGACATGATATACAAAAAAAAAACTTATTACATATTAAATATAATGAAAACGCATTACATCAATAACAATACAAATATCCTTAAAGCCCATCAATAACAATACAAATATCCTTAATGGCATTGACTAAGCAATTCTAAGCGCCATTGAAATCCATACATTGCTACAACACGGTTGACTCAAGTTTGCCGGTGGTTAGTATGGAACGGGATACAAGCGAGAGGCAAACTTACGTATTTAATGTCACGCGTGTGCTCATGACTAAGAACCGCGAATCGGTTTGAAACATGTCGAGCGATATTCGACATCAAATACATCATGTATGAGTGACGTTTTCATTATATTTTAAAACTAAAGCATCTTCATTAACGATATATTTTTCTCAAGGCAAACAAGACAGAGAATCGTGTTGGTATTCTCTAATCAGAAAACCACGTTTAGTAACATGTGCCTGCATTTTAAACTAAATTAAAAACTTGACCATCCATTTTTTTTCATATATGCATTCGGATCCTTGCTAAAAAAGTTAAAGGTCATTCTTGCAGTAACAATTTGCATAGATAATTTTTGATGTTTCTTGCATTGATTGTCAGTCATTATAGAAAAAAATAGTATACCTCGTTAGTAGTTAAAATGTACTTTTCAATTCAGTACTTTGCCTTGTTTGAAAATTTCCTCCATTCCTCTGACCTGATGACCATGGGACCATCTGGAAAGCCTTATGCAAAACCTTTCTAATAAAAAAACCGGCTAAGTGCGAGTCGGACTCGCACACGTAGGGTTCCGTACCATAACCTATAAAAACGAACAAAAAAATCACGTAAGGGTCGTTCTTCTTTTCGACCGACAATAGCCTGTCCTTCGTCTTATTACGGCATCTCATTTGAGTAATGATGTTTACGGTTTTATAATGTTCGAATGAACGTCCATATTATTTTATTAATTAGTGATACTTAATATTTCACTTTCTCTAACTAGCATTTTTTTTTAATGTTTTTTTTTTCGTAGAATGCCGTGACAGAGTGGTAAACCAAAATGTTGTCCCCACTGAAAGAGTCCACTTTGTCACATGTTTTTTTTTAGAAACTAACCGTAAATAAATATTTATATTGGCTAGAAAGGAAACTTTAATTAGTTCTAATGAAGAAACCTATGCATTTTTTTCAAATCGCACTTCAAAACCACAATTTTCGATAGTTCAAAAACCAAAAAAACAGAAAAACCTCGGTTCATTGTCGGTAAAAAAGAAGAACGACCCGTTTGCTGTATGAGAGCCCCCTTAAATATTTATCTTATTCTGTTTTTTTATTATTTGTTGTTATAGCGGCAACAGCAATAGGTGACATCTGTAAAAATTTCAACTGTCTCACTAACTTATCACGGTTCATTAGATACAGCCTGGTGACAGACGGACAGACAGACAGACAGACAGACGGACGGAATAGGGTCCCGTTTTTATCCTTTGGTTACGGAACCCTAAAAAAAAATTCCTAATCAATCCAGGCGTCATCGAGTAACCGGTGTAGTTACTTATGTAACCAAAAATAAAAGAATAATAAAAATAAAATAAATATTAAAATAAAATAAATAATAGAATAATGTAATAAAAATAAAAGATTCCGACGATTAGTTAATTTCCTTGAAGTCAGTTAAAAAGTTTATAAATCATAATCATATGTCAATTGTTTGAGGTTTTAGACTTAAAAACTTTCCCTTTCATTTCCCATTACCTTACCACACGCATAATAACCTAGGTTAGGTCTATATGCCTATACAGTAGCTATGCCTATTCAGTCCATTAGGGCCAGACTTTCTACTAATACTGTAGGAGAAATTCCTAGCTGTCCATTTGTCATACTTCTGACAGGTGTTAGATTAGTGCTAGACAAATTAGGGGCAGGCTTTGTGCAGATCTTAGAGCCTGTCTGAGCGGCTAGTGTAGATATAGATAACAGTATCCTGCAGATGGTCGCCGAGAGGCTACACTCTGGCATCCTGGCGCGCTTCATCGAGGAGCCGTAGCATGGTTGGCCTTGTCACGCGATAGGTGATAGGATAGAGCGTGCGTCACTGGCTGACACCGTTCGATAGAACGAGACGACGCTCTTATCTTGTCGCTTGTCGCGTGATAAGGCCAACCATGCTACGGCTCCTGCACGTCAGCATAGATGAAGCGCGGGAGATGTTAGTTAGTTTTAGTATTTTGAGGCAATTGTTAGTAACAAAATATGGAACTCTTAAAACTTGACTTAACATATACTTATGAGGAAATTTTTAGTTTATAGTTCTTGTCATAGAATTAATCATTGCACATAAATTCCACTATTGCATGTAAGTCGATTGGTCAGATGATAATAATATAATATAATGTAATTAATAATTTTGTTTAGCTTGGCGATTTAATTCCAAGAAGGTTGTAAGATTTCTTCCCTTCTTGAAATCAATATGCTACACCCTTGCCTAGCTAGTAAAAAAATTGCAATGCCCTAACGGGGTATCATGTACCTACTAACCACAAGAACACTAACATACCAATGTAATGAACATGATCGCAATAAATATATGAATATGAATATGAATATGAACCAGTTTTAAGTTTTTTTTTGTTATTTGAGTTGACCGGATTGCATCAAAGCTCGCCATTCAAAAAGCAACTCTATCGTCCAAAGTAAAAGTAAGCGGAAATTTTGCAATTCTATTAGTGGATACTGTAACTAGCTTCGTCTGCGTGGACCCGAGATAAAAACTATCCTATATTTTAATCCAGGTTCTAAACTATCTTCGTGCGGAATTTCATCCAAATCGGCTGAGCCGTTTAAGCGTGATTGAACATCCAAACTTTCGCATTTATAATATAAGTACTAGTGGGATACTGGCCAGTAACTTTTAGCATTTTCCAACGCTTATAAAATGCATAAACACGCACGTAAACAAGAAACAGCTATCGCTTTAATGACACCAGCAAATTGCACCATAAACATAGACGAATGGTGTCTTTGTCTGTATGTAGGCTGTAGAAAGTAATCAACGTTTCACGGCTTTTCTCTGGGAAATTATCGGGCGATGGAATACCGCAAGAAACAGCTGGTATACGGATGTGGTTTGAATGAATGTGATATCTATGTGCGAGTACCAACAGAACACGCGGTGACCAATGTCAGTATAATTATACTGATTAAATTCAAATTAATTCACAAATCACTTAAGAGTCCCCAAGACGCCAGAATCTCCATGCAAACGTAGGATGATCTCATTTTAAAATAAAATATATACACGATGATGTTTAATCCGTGATCAGGAGCCGAAAAATATTAATAAACAGCCAAAGCTGATTTCAATGAACGAGGACTCATGCAATGAGTTAGAAAAATTGGTTCCAGATCACGAATTAAAAATCACCGTGTATAAAGAAAAGTTTTTCATACTAAACTTATTTTCTCTAGATTTTTTTTCCATTACAATTTCTAGCACCGATACTAGTTTCGGACCTATACTTGTTCCCAACCAAAGTGACGACTGAAGCCATATATATATGGCGAAGCCCATTGTGCAGGTATAAATAAATAATAAAATAAATATTAGAGGACAATTTTACACAAATCGGACTAGCCCCATAGTAAGCTCAATAAGGCTTGTGTAGGGGTACTAGCCGACGATAATATTGTTGGCTCTGACTACGTGTTGGCTCAGTTGGTACTTTGTAGGTATCTAGCCCCACGCAGGCCTCCCAAAGGTTTAAATCTACTTTTTGACACTAAAAAAATGCATATTTTTTCTGAACTTTCAAGATTTATATCTTTTTATTATTTTGATTATATTTCGTAATTTATACTTAATTACATTTATTTGATGGTTTACTATCCATTTAGCAACACTGCGTTATCAATTTTTACATGTGGGAACTACCCAATTAGGCCGGGTTGCACCAACCGTACGATTACTGACAGATCAACTTTAAATATGGCGCCGGCAGCTGTCATTCCATACAAACTTGTTAAACTCTACCGCTTACGATTACAAACGGTTTGGTGTAACCCAGCCTAAGCTTTCATTATGGACTTGGAATGTTACGAATATTCGCATTCGCATATGCGAATGGTTCGCATCATTTTAAACATTCGCATCGATATTCGCATTCGCATCAAACGATGCGAATTTTTTGCGAATGCGAATGTGTGCATGTTGGCCACACGTCACCGTCGAGTCGCACATGCCGCACATGCGCAATGCGTGCAGACCGGTAGATACGATACGTGATTAATTTTGACCAAAATGAAGCATTTGTAGATTTGTACCCCGCTGGTTGTTTGTGATGACTTGATTAGTTCGCCTTGTGTTTTTGGAGTTTTTGTCAAGTTCAGTTTTTTTTTCCTTTTCCTTGACATTCGCATTCGCATTCGCATGCGCGAATGTGATAGATCTGACATTCGTGACATCCCTATTTCACACATTCGCATCCTAAATATTCGCATTCGCATTCGCGAATTTGATAAATCTGACATTCGTGACATCCCTATTATGGACTAATGTAAATTGTATAGAATAATCTTGGAATAAACTGTCTTTTTTTGTCTATCACTTATACTCTTTTACATTCCGTTAAAGTTGTCGTGATTAAGGTTTCCAAACGTCTAAATCGATAAAAGATAAATTACGATAAGATTAGAGTGAACTTAATGATCTAACACGCACATTATTCATATCACTGACATAATGAGATGATCTAACATCGGTTATTCAACCCACTTGGAAAGTAACAGAGAAATGCAGAGAAATTCGCATTGAGACACCAGCGATCATGCTAGGCCGAATCAGTCAACGGAACGTTACAAATCACACTATTTTCAACCTTATTCCTTGACTAATAAGGTATGTAATAAAATGACAGTATTTAAACTATTTAAGGGATATAAAGCACTGCATTTTCAGCCTTATTTAGTCGGTTATAAGGAATGGACTTGAGTGAGACTGTTTAAATTATTTAAGGTATGATCACGATTTCAATTTGTGTGATAGGAGTAGAAATTTAGGTGCCTAATCAGTGTCTGTACATGATCTAGGTTTCGATTTTCTCTTTGGAATTGGAAATGCCTGGTTATTTGTATGTCACATAGGGTTGAAATTGACGCTATTATTGAAATGGGAACAGGTGACGTAATACTCCAGCAAAATACGGTTTCGAAAAACATTAATTTATAATAGCGTTTTTTTTTTGTTTATTTCATTCTAAAACGTTATTCTAAGATGCTTTATTCAAGAATCCAACAAACTTTCCTACCGGAAGTAATTATATAGATTTAAATTAAACATTCATTGTCCTTTTTATTTTATTTATATTGAATATTTTAAAGCAAATGTAAATGAACCTAAATAAAGATTTAAAAAAATATTAATATTTATTCCGCCTTTTTAGGAGCTAATTACATTTTTTTTTTTGATGTCTGATTTTTTGTTGGATTTTGCCTCTAGGTAACTATTTAATTGATAATATATCCGTTACATAAAAAAATCTGCTATTGCAGCATTAGCATTTGCAAATGTTGACATGGTTTAACAATTCGTCATTTTGTATAGAAATAAGTTCTATCCAGATGTTTCATACAAATTGGATCAATTTTTGTAAGATAATCACCTCATTTCCCTATCATCTATTTTATTACATACTAGCTTCTGCCCGCGACTTCGTCCGCGTGGAACTTGTTTATATCGTAGCTCCATACAAACTTTCACCCCCCATTTCGCCCACTTAGGGGAAGATTCCCGAAATAAAAAGTATTATATATGTTAATCCAGGCTATAAACTATGTGCGTGCAAAATTTCATCTAAATCGGTTCTTCCGTTTAAGCGTGATTGAGTAACAAACATCCAAACATCTAAACATCTAAACTTTTGTATTTATAATATTAGTAGGATATTTTTTAGTACAGCTACCTTGTTAAGGTGGTTGTATTTCTAAACTCACCACAATTTGTTAAGCCGAATAAAAAATTGGTGAAGCCTTAAAACACGACGTGACAAAAAACGTGTCATATCAATCACTACGTGCTTCTTACTTATTGACACTTTCTATCAAAAAAAAAAACTAAAAAGGCTTTACAAAGCACTTTTACCGCACAGTGGGCTGTAATACTTAATTCCGACCTCATAACCGACAAAAATTACACAAAAGTGTCGTCGGTTGTCACGACATCATTTCTTTATTTCCACACAGTGACGGAATGTTCCCACTGTTTGAGGCCTTCGCTACGCTCGTGGCTAATTTGGTGTCGAAATTTCTATCCTTTGTTGAAGAAAGTTGTTATTGTGTTTCAGGGATCTTTGGTGACATTAGGTTTATTTAACGAGGTGCAATGTATGAATGATTTTTGACGTATTGAAATTATGTATGAATCTTTGGTCGATGTGATCCCTTTTGTAAATGAGTTTTGCGTAAACGCAGAGCCACACGTGTGTTCGATACGACACGCCCTGGTCATCATCATCATAATCATATCAGCCGAAATACGTCCACTGCTGGACACAGGCCTCCCCAAAGAGTGCCAAAGTGACCGGTCCTGCGCCACCCGCATCCAGCGGACTCTACAAAACATTAATGTATAATAGCGTTTTTTTGTTTATTTCTTTTTATACAATATTCTAAGATGTTTTATTCAAGAATCCAACAAACGAAAGTTTGTTGGATACTTACCCGAAAGTAATTATATAGATTTAAATCAAACATTCATTGTCTTTTTTTGTTTGATTTATATTAAATATTTTGCAAATGTAAGATGAAATGTAAGTGAACCGAAATAAAGCTTAAAACTTTTATTAATATATATTACGACTTTTAAAAGAAAAGAAAAAGAAAAGAAGACATTTATTCACTACACAAAAGACACACAGAGACAAAGGAGTAGACATACATGACAATTGACACATATTGTGTGTCAATTGTCATGTATGTACTTTTCAGGAGCTAATTAAGTTATGTTTTTTTGATGTCTGATTTTTTGTTAGATTTTGCCTCTAGGTAACAATTTTATTGATAATATATCCGTTACATTAAAAAAATCTGCTATTATAAATTATTTCCAAATTTGTCATTATTTCCATACAAGTTGTCAGTTCATTGCCTGGACTACTCCCGCGACCTTTACCATTCTACCTTGCCTACCCACACGGCGCATGCCCTGGTATCGAGATGGAATTATAAGTTGCAGAATGAAACCTGAGGTTCAAAATTACATGTATTTCAAGTTTTCCTACTATTACAAATCAAGTGCTATGTCTGAGGATGGAAATCCATCGCTTGTTAGTTAATTATATTTTTTTCACTTCTCATGCTCGAAAAGTGTGTCATATTAGGCTTAACAAGCGGGGCTAAAGTAGTACATGTAGCCCCTAGGGAAAATATGTATAAATATTTATGACTTGTAAAACATTTAATTTGACCAATCAAAACACTTCGCTGTATTAAATCCACCAATCATCACTCTTTGAAAAACATTTGTATTTGCTATCAACTAACCAGATTACAGCTAATATTAAAAACAACCAATCAGAAACCAGCATTAATTTCAAATATCAGGTGTTTTTTAGTCCCTAACTCACAATAATTATTAAAACAAAAAACGCCTCTGGCCGTCAACGACGCGCCTGTAGACGGTCAGGCGGGCCAATACACGGTGATTAAATACTGATGATCCACCATAGTTGTCTCTTTCTATAAATGCAATGAGAAAGAGACAGCGCGTGGATCGACTGATAACCGTGTATTGGACGCCTCAGAGGCGTTTATTTGTGGTATCAATATTTTGTATCTGTGTCAAAGCAGTTTATTAAAAAAGTATGCCGCCAAATCGAATAATCTTTGCGCCGTGGAATTTATTATTGATTGTGGATGGATAATCTTTACTTTACTATTTTCGCGCAGTCGAAGTGAAAAGTAGAGTGTATAACTCGGGTCTAAAAGCCATATTACCCCTCGAAATATTTTCCCTCGCTTCACTCGGGAAAATATCCATCTCGTGGTAATATGGCTTATTTTAGCCCCTTGTCATACAATCCACTATAAATTGATCGATGAGCGGTTTTTCTCCGCTACAAAAATTCAATTAGTCGAGTCAATGGTTATTCACCCAGTATGTATATCCTCGTTTAAGTACCAAAAATACAAGCTTGGCTTAGTTTGGTTCCGATCAATTTGTGTTAG
Organism: Epinotia nisella; assembly: GCA_932294315.1. Classification (NCBI taxonomy): domain Eukaryota; kingdom Metazoa; phylum Arthropoda; class Insecta; order Lepidoptera; family Tortricidae; genus Epinotia; species Epinotia nisella. The sequence continues at coordinate 23,699,270 of OW028676.1, forward strand.
ATTGTCGCTATTGGGTATTTATATCTTCTATAAATTTGTTCCTGAGTCTTGGATGTTTTAAAGAAAGAAATAAATAAAGAAAGAATGTTCAAATAAATTTATTACGTTCAATAATACAATATATATAAAATAGTAACATAAGGGGAATTTAATGTTCTATGATAGGTATTCCGCAGCCGTCTTCGCATCCAAATCTTTCTATTTATTCTTCTTCTCGTTCCTTTAATTTTCATAGAGACCGCTCTGATGGAAGCAGGTATCGGATACCGGTGTTCTCTCCATACAAATTAAACCGTTTTATTTCGTTCTTTGGTTATGATATCATTTTTGATCGGGCAGTCCAATAATACGAATATGTTACCTAAATACACGATAGAGTTCTACATTAAGAGCCTAAAATAATTCGAAATATTAGACTACTTCGGGGATTTTTCAAAAAAATTAACAAAACAGAGTGTCGGAGAGCATTTTTTGTGTTTTCTGTATTTGTATCTATTAAATATGTCGTCGTCTAGTACCTACCCATAACACAAATCTTATTGAGCTTACTATGGGGTTAGTTTGATTTGTGTAAGATTATCTTCTAATATTTATTTATGATTAAAATTCTTGATTACACACGCAACCACACAGTGATTTCAAACTTTTAATCCGACATTAACATTGCATCAAATCTCAACGTTTCAAAACCATTTAAGTAGGGCAGTCCTTTAATGTAATTGAATGCAGTTGATAACATTTTCTTACGTAAGTAGTGCATCCACTCCCCAATTGAAAAAGGTGCTATGTGTCTGTACACTATAGTTAATCCCCTTGACAATCGCTTAGAGTAACGATGTGTAGCCTGTGTGTGTGTAGGTGATCCAACAGTTTACAGGGCAGGTGAAAACATGTGCAATCGTTGTGTAATGTGTTAAATAATTTTGATACATGTTTAGCTTTGCGTTGGTGTGTTAGTTAGTATGGAATATTTTAAATTTATTTTCTAAACTTTAAGCCAGATGATAATTCACAATAACATTAACTAAACTAAGTTAAATCTAAAAGAAGTACTCGTATTGGTTGGAGGGCTTGATTGGCATTGATTTGATTGGTAAAAAAAATTGGTTGCGCGAGAAAACCACCAAACGGTACAAAGTGTACTCTCTGTCGAGGCCTCTATATTTACTGCGTTTCAGGTTTTAGTTAGTTAGTTATTCTGTATGGCCATTTTCCGCAAGTGTGAACAGAACTGTTAGAATGTATTTGAATACAGTGAGTGTGAAATTATAGAAGCATAACATCCTACATTATCGTTGACGTGTACTCTTAAAAAGAGACTCATAAAGGGAAGATGTCATTAATGTCAGTATTCGACGCTCTTATATGGACACAGTAACATGTTTCACCTTTTATGACTTAATGTACCTATGATGTTATTCAAAAGAATATGTCAGTAGTAAGTATTAAAAATCGTTAAGTAGGAAATAAACCTAAGACAGTCGATAATTTTTAAAGTTCAAACTGTCAAAATGTCAAATGCTTAAAGGCCAGAATGCATCAGGAAGTAAAACATTAGTTAGAGGTTAACATTCTTAAGCAAGGGGCTAAAGAAAGCAGCATTTTTTCCGCCTCACATGCGACTCAAACTTTCACGGACCCAATGGGCTAATGTACAAAAAGTTATCAACATATAAATTATCAATGCATAAAAACTAAGAAAATCAAACCCTACCTGTAAGTTATTAGGCTTCTTATCGATTGTTGTGTGCTACAGCGCCATCTACTCGGAAAAAGGCGTAACGGGTGTGGTTTTTGGTTTGACATAAGTCGTTTTATGTGGGACGGGTAATAAATCATTTATAGCGAGGCGTGACGTGACGTGTTTGACGGACAGTCCGGTCAGATAACCAACCGGTCAGCTGGATTGTGGAAATATTTTGTGGGTTCCGTTTTTTGAAACGTGTAGTACATAGTGTACATACCTAATAGCCGTGGGATCCAGGAGCCGTAGCATGGTTGGCCTTATCACGCGACAAGTGACAAGATAAGTGCGTCGTCTCGTTCTATCGAACGGTGTCAGCCAGTGACGCACGCTCTATCCTATCACCTATCGCGTGACAAGGCCAACCATGCTACGGCTCCAGATACGCAGCTAAAGAGGCCAAATTTAGTGCTTTGGGTTTGACTATTTCATACTTTAGATTAGACCTTGGAAAAAAGCAGGAATGGCTCCGTTTTCCTGCAGAATAATTTTAACTCCAAATCAGTCGCATTCGCATCGGTTCGTGTTCTTTACGAAAATAAGCTCGCAAACGCAATCCTTTACGTTATTATCAAATTGTGTGTCTGCCTGTGGTCCCAAAAGAATGAACTAGTTGGGTGAGCGTTTTTCAAAAAAAGTGTTCATGTTTTTTTTTCAGAAATCGTTTTTTTTTGGGGTTTTTCTTACACAAAATCGTTGATACTATAGATTCATTTATATTTTAATAAATTGTCCCAGATTTTACTATGTAAGTTCTTTTTCCAGTGCGTCGACACGACCATATAAAATAAAAACAAAGACTGCATACAAAAATATGACGATCTGGAATGGAATATTTGGGACACGTTTTTCCTGGAATGAGGATTCTGAGTAAGAAAAACACAAAAAAATCGAATTCGCTCGTGTGCGGTTTTTTAAATCGAAAAACTTGTCGGTGTCTAGACGATTTTCAGCTATGTTTCTTGTATCGGGGGTGTTTTAAATTTGAAATTATGTTGTATATTGTTTATAAAATATCCGAAGGGACCCCACAAATAGCTGGCGCGCCTGTTCATACGAAATTACTAGTTTTGGATGCAGTTTAAGCTGTTTAGATCAAATTGTCAGCTTTAAGGCCGTCCACAGACGACTTACCTACACGACTACACGTGATTAACTTACGGAATTCCTTTATTCATAAATTTTAACTGTAATATATTTTTCATCACACTTGCTCGTCAATGGCGTTATTACTTGCGAGCGTACAGAGCAGTTATAGCCGTTTTACCTCCCACGTGCTGTTAAGTTTGGTTTTAAAATATCTGATTGGCTTAAGCAAATCTGGTTGCTCTGTGATTGGTTGAAAAAAAATCAAGTTGGCCAAGCCGCCCCGCCCCGCAAGAGTACCTACTAGCTTCACCATACAAAAATATCGGTTTTATTTCGTTCAATTTTGTTCTTTGGTTTATAATATCATTTTTGATCAGGCTGTCTAATAATACGAAAATGTTACCTAAATACATGATAGAGTCCTACATTAAGAGCCTAAAATAATTCAAAATATTAGACTACTTCGGGGACTTTTGAAAAAACCGGTTCCGATCCCTGTGGTATGCAACTTATCATCAGTATATCGACATGCAGGAAGACACATACATTAAATCCAACTGTATAGTCAGCATCAAAAGTAACTACGCAATCGAATACGTCAAAAGTTCTTATTCCCTTGTAATAAAGACTTTTGACGTCTTCGTTGGCGTAGCTACTTTTGATGCTGACTGTACGATCCGAATACGATTTTCGGTTGATTGATGTACCATTTAACAACTCGGACATATGATTGTAACCATTCTTGTCAGCATTGATGTATTTCCTACTTGATATAATTAATTGGTTGTATTGATGATACTAACGTTTTTGTTACAGGTATGTCCAGTACAGAGGCTGAATAACTGGTTTATATAAAGTTAGTGCATGCTATTGAGATTAAGGTTGGTACTTAGATAAGAAAGGAAGTAATCTCTACATGTGACCAAGGTGTTTTAGGGCGCGTCACGGGTTCATGCTCGCGATCCCATGGCGCTCCCATTAACGGCAGAGACGGAAACGCCGGAGTGGTTTTAGTGGGTAGACTCCCTCCCCCTTCTCTTTAAATAGACTTGGCCGGAGGGTGAGAGTCCCACATACCCCCCTATATAGCTTCCCCAGGCTGGGGGGGATGTGTAAGTGCATTTCCAATCCGTCAAAAAAAAAAAGGGCGCGTCACGGGTTAAGTTGCTGTTTATGTTTTAATGGAATGCACTAAACTTGTAAAATTAGATAATTTGGGTGACTATGGTAGTTAGTATTTTATTAGTTGTCTTCATTCAGACGGGCAACCGCAAACATTTAATTTGTTGGACGCTATTTTATGCTGAAAACGTTAAAAATTGCTTTATAAAAAAGTTAGAGTCCTTTTATAAATGCTTTGCAAAAATAATTCATCCAGCCGTGCTAGCATAACTTGACTCTCGATTCTACTCGCGCGCGAGATAGACTGTCCGTCACTTTCTGATTAATGCTGTCAAAAAGTGACAGATAGTCTATCACGCGCGCGAGTAGAGTAGAGAGTCAAGTTATGCTAGCAGGGCTAGTACAATGTGCCTAAAAGGCAAGAAGTATTTTTGTGTTTTTTACTTTATATAATTTGATAAGGTTTTGCCACACCGCAGTCATAAATGTTTTTTTCTCCAGTATTCGTGAAATAAAATGTTTTAATTTTATCTTTAAGATCTCACTGCTTAAATATGAGTAGGTACGTACCTCTCTAAACTCTTTTTTTTGTACCTACCTACTAGCGCCATGGTTAACAGACTTATGTGATAAATACCTACGTAACTCATTTCATATAAAATTTAGATTGCATAACTTCTATACTTATAACCATAATGTAACATTATGCTAAACGGGCATTAGCATAGACAATAAATAAAACAACGCGGATCCCGGATAAAAATAGAATGCCTGAGTTACATAAAAGTTTATGCACCATAGACAAGAGGCCATCTTTGATGAACGATGATTCATTTTTGAATTTACTTTCTTCCGGTCGAACAAAATGTCAGTACTGGCACTTCCTGTTCCATTTATGAATACCTATCGATAGTATTGTTTCGCTTTATCGATAGTTCATCGGTGGTTCTATTATGTTCTATATCTTTCTTTTAAGGCCATTTGCGGCGCAGCTAGATTCGTTGTTTGATAGCATATAACACTAGTTTTGAAATGTCAGTTTCGAAAATGTGTATCAAAATGCCTTTGGAATGGGTGACTGTGTCTGAGAAAAAGGACCACTTTAGCGCTATGGAGTTATTAATATCTTCTAAAACAAGGTAAAATTAACTATTTCGTGAAAAAAGAATCATTTTCATAGGTGCAATCATTATTTTTTTATAAATTTTTAAACACGCAGTAGGCAAAATGTACGAGTTGAAAAAAAAAAGATTATAAAGTCTATGCTCGTGAAAAATACACTTCTACTAGGAAGTTATGGAATGATTGATACCAAGTTAATCTACTATCATCAAAGATTTATGATATTTAAGGTACCTATTAATAACCGATCAGTATTAAAAACACATTCTACGTAATTTTCGACTATTTTTTTAAAAATGCATACAACTCGGAAACTAAAATCCGCAAAGTGGTCCCTTTTACTAGACACAGTCACATTGAGTCAGTTTAGTGAGGTTTTTATCTTTATAAGAAAAAAAGGAATAAAACTTAATAAATGTTTAGTAGATTTTTTAAATGTGTAATAAAATGATGAAATTATCATTCCGAAGAAGTATATATATTCAAAGACTGCAGTTTTGGCCGGAGTTCATTGCTTCCGAAATATCAGCCGAAAGGCGTGCACTGCTGGACATAGGCCAAATGTTATGTTACATTTTTTTTCGTAATTTTAAACGTCAACTTTATTGATACCGTAAAATGGGGCTAATTAAGACCTGCGAGGCTATTTGGAAAAAAATATTTATAAGTTTTGAGTCCATATATTTTTTGTCATGGCAATGGTAGAAACGTAGATCTTCGTCTGGAAACCGTAAGTCTTATGTGAAGTTGGTTAGTGGTCGCAGTGTCGCGGAGGACTTAGCACGAGTGCTTAAAAAAAATCTTGATTGTGTCGCTGGAAAATCAGTGCAATTGAACACCGTCCTACTTCTATTCAAATCTTGGCTGGCTGTGGGGTAAGCTTTTTTTTAGTATACATACCTAAAAGTACATATTGTCGGGAGTTTTTTAAGCTATATCACATAATTTTAGCTGTTTATTTTGAATTAGATTTTAACGGTTTTTTTAAATGAGGCTATTTGAGACGGCTTTTGGGGTTATTTGGTTACTAGTACCAAATATCCCCCTTACTGTAAAGGTAGGTTGACCATCTTTTTTTTCAACAGGATAATGGTGCGAATTTCAACCCTACATTACACGTCATATACTCAAGAAGCATTGGCTAATGCTATGGCTGACGTGGCAGCTGGCCATGTCTTTGGCAGACGCTGGCGAGAAACATAATTTACCCAAGAGTCGCTATCGCGGAAATGTAGGGGGTTTAATAATACACAAGATAAAGCAGGAGACCCAGCTCTATACACGCCTGCTGAGGAGAAAGCCTTCATTCAGTACGTGAAGGTGATTGGGGCTTTCCGTTTGATACTTTGGACTTAAGAATTTTTGCCTTAGAAGTTGACTTAGAAGTTATAATTTTTTAAATATATAATATGTAGTTTATTTACTGTTGTCATGGACGTTTATTTTATGTTTATATTAAAGAGCACATTTTGGGTTAATATAAATGTAACTACGGTTCCTTAAATGTGTGTTACAGGTAAAAAAAGATTTTAATAAAACTTGACTTTGTTAGTACAACTTTGTGATTTTTTTTGTCCCGATTTTTTTGTTGAAAATATGGTTACACCGCTTTTAATACCTTCGGCGGTCGTTCCTAAAGCGTCCCAAATAGCACTTGTTATGTTTTAAATAACACAAGCTTCAAAATTCAGCTAAAACCAGTTCGAAACCCGTCGATTCCCAAAAAGCCACAAACACGAGGTTATTTGGAACACCTCTTTAAAAAAATAATACTCATCCTGTGTTAACAATTAAGACACGTGTAGTACATAGAATGACGGAGCATTATGCGTTTTATCTATTAAAAATATTATACGTTTGATAAACACATAAAACATGGATTTATTGATGTTTTAGTCAAAAAATTGTGCCAAATAGCCCCATTTTACGGTACATTACAATCGATAATTTTCCACCCCTATCCGTGCCGATCTAAATGCACCACGAATAACAACAAGTCGGCGCTGTAAGTGCAGTTCGGGGAACCGTCCGTCTGTGCGCACGTAGCTACGGAACTTAACAGTAGCCGCCCGATATGTTTGATTGAAAGACCATAGAGCTAAGAAGGGAAATAGAGGTGGCATTTAATGTAGTGAGTTAACTCAATAAACTAGCTCGATTTTTCAGTAGATGTGTTGGTATATTATTAAGTTGATGATTTCAGACACGGAGTGCAAAGTAATCATAAGTATACAGAATGGGAGTAATTAAGTCGGTATGTTTGTAAATGTAATTTTAATCAAGCATCAAAACGTGTTGCAATATTGATTATTTGTAATATTAAATGCAATATTAATATGATTTCTAAAATTAAACTTTTCAGTTCGTTTTACAAAAATGGTTCACAATTCTGAACTCTTATGAGTCTTGAATGAGTTGAGTGAGTTTTGTTCTTTTACAATAATTCATACATTTTTCTCATATTATTATGAGAAAAATGTATGAATTATTTTGAAAGAACAAAACAAATTTAAAACCTTGATTTTGGTACGCTTAACTTTTATTTCGTTATCTTACGCTATCGTATACCTGCATATTAATGCAATATTTATAGATACAATACAATACAATACAAATACTCTTTATTGCACACCTCACACAAACAAAGCAGTTACAGAGAGAAACAATACAATAACATGATAGATCTGACATGACGATTTTTTTAACAGATTGTATAACGTTTCGCTGTAAATAATATTGAAGATTCCCATCATCTAATTGTACCAAAATGTGTATGTACAAAACGTATATGTAAAAGGCTGTAAAATAAGAAGAACTCTGAATATGCACTTTTTCAAATGTAAAAATTAAACCTATATTCTGTAAATGTAAAAATAAGTTGTATTAACTGCCTACTCTAAATAATTACTTCAAATTAGCTATAAATTAGATCAGAAGTTAAGAACTCCCCATCGGCAAACAAACCTATTCAAGGTTTTGCCTAGATGGGCGTTGTAATATAATTATGTATTTTCTTTTGTCTCAATCAATAAATTAAAAAAAACCATGTTTTCAATAAATCAATACATAATAAAACATTACGAAACATCCATTCTGTACTCTATTGCGCCGTAGTGACGTGACATGCCAACCAATTGTATCGATACATATCACCGGCATACTAATCGAGTGAAATTGGAATGTTTATATAAAAAAAGTCGTCACCAGCTAACAGGATGTTCCAGAAGGTTCAATAAAAGATTTATTATACGAACTAGTTTGCATAAGAACAGAGTTTTATAGTAACTTAGATATGCAGTGTCATGTGTGTGTCATGGAGGTTTTTATAGGAATTTGATTGACCCAGATTTTAACAGGTTAAGCTGATAAAAAATCGTATAAATAATTATGAAGTATGTGCTACAAATTAAACTGTTTATTATCATCGGCATAATTAATACTTGAAGATATTATTCTAACTTTTATTTATTTATTATGTTTCTACTATCTAATAGTATGCTGTGTGGCGTTCCGTGGGTCACTTACGGTGCTGTCTGAAAACCAGCGCTGTAGGTGTCTGTCTGACACCTCGGCACAATGCTGAGACAGCGACCGTTTCACTGCCGCGAAGACACACACAGTGTGTCAATTGTATTGTATGTCTACTCCTTTTATATCTGTGTGTCTTTTGTGTAGTGAATAAATGTCTTCTTTCTTTCTTTCTTTCTAACTTCATTGTATGCTTCCATATATCATACTCTTTATATTACAGTTACAGATATATAACTTTGCTAGATTTAAAATATACTTAACTGTACAGAATGAAGTTAGAGTTATTATGTCGAGGAAAAATCCATCAAGAGCATAGCTCACGCATCTCTTCCTTTTAGTGGATTGTTTTAGATTTGACAATTAATAATTAACCCGCACAATTGTATTGGCCGGCTCTGAAAATATAGAAGACATCCATCTTGATTAAAACACGTTGTCAAAGAACACCTACTTAGCAAAAACCTATTAGTCACGTATCGCGTGGACATATCTCTTAAAATAGCAATTTACTGTTCTTAATTCAGGATTAATTGGTACCAATCTGCTTTAGAGGATTGTCTCTGTCACGCAACAACCTTTATGTAGTTTTTAACATCACTATGATCATATAGCTAAGTTAAGTTGCAATGAAGAATTAACTCTATTACTTACTACCAAGGTTGCTCTTTCAGTAAATAATTGCACGTGATACGAGCTTGGGAAGACCCAGTCGATTCAGACTAATTTACGTTTGGCAAGGTATGCTGCATGTATCACTCGATTCTACAATCGATTTACGATGTACTCGACGGTGTTTCGATCGATGTTGTCTGGTTTTTTTTTGGGATCGCTTTGAATGTTTGTCCTCACCACTTGTTAATCGATTGTTTAAGACGTTGAGCTATCGAATTTTATACATGTGACTAAAAAACCGCCTGCGTCTTGCAATAGATGCAGGCATCTTACAAAAAACCGGACAAGTGCGAGTTCAACTCGCGAGTGAGGGTTCCGTATATAATCTAAATTTCATAAGTGTTTTTTAATACTCAAACTTCTTATAGGTTTTCCTGTAATCTTTAGGCAAGGAACTATTTTCCATATTTTTTTCAGAATTTTTATCCTAGTAGTTTCGGAGATAAGGGGAGTGGGGAATAGTCAATTTTCGTCTTTTTTCCTGACATTCACGCATACTTGAACACTCAAATACACACACACACACACACACACACACACACACACACACACACACACACACACACACACACACAAACACACACACACACACACACACTGGGTTCACGCCACTATGGCGGTGATACCTAAATTGTTGTCTTTGTTTTTATTTTAAGATTATACCTACTCGTACGTAAATGCACTGTTACCCTACTTAACTTAAGCAACTGTTTTTTTATGGAGGAGCGGGTCTTCCTGACACAGGTATTTTTTACCTAATAGGAAGACCCAACCCTATATTGTCACACTGTATCCAATCTATGCAATAAATCATTTTCATTTTCATTTTCATTTCATTTCCTAAATTACTTCAAATCTGATTTTGCTAATATTAAAAAATATATATATATCAGACATGCTTACAACCACCTCTTTCATTTGATATGTCACACAATACAGTTTTCGAAACTTTTTTTTTTAATTTTCCAGTTTACCCTCCATAAGTGGCCTTGTTCAAAATTCATTAATTTACTTTACGCATCCATCTTTGGGTCACCAATTTACATATGTGTACCAAATTTCAACTCAATCGGTCCAGTAGTTTCGGAGCAAATCGGCTGTGACTGACGGACAGACAGACAACCGAGTGATCCTTTAAGGGTTCCGTTTTTTCCTTTTGAGGTATCGGAACCCTAAAAATATAGCTTATGTCCTTTACAAAGGTCCATGTGGTCCAAGGGCTTTTAAATGAACAGTTCCGGAGATTTCTCAATACATACATTACAAGTTCACAGACTTTCATAATATTAGTATAGACATACAGTACCGGTCAAAATTTTAAGTTCACCCTTTGTTTTTGGTACAAATTTGTACTTTTGTGCGATAATGTTTTGCAGTTCAGATGTCGAAAATTGTTTCCAACTGATTCGTTATTGTTTACGGAGATGTGTTTGATTAGTCAGACACAATTTACGTAGATTTCTAAACAACTGATTCCCTAAAAACCAACATTGTATCTGATCATTGTACGTTTTAAGTGGCAAGCCCATATATAGCCCAGCCTTTGCCGTCATTCCTATAAGATTTTAGGGAATGCGTTGTTTAGAAATGTACGTGAATTGTGTCTGACTAATTAAACATATCTCTGGAAACAATAACGGATCAGTCGGAAACAAATTTCGGCTTCCGAACTGCAAAAAAATATTGTCCAAAAGTACTCATTTGTACCTAAAACAAAGAGTGAACTTCTTTTGACCGGTACTGTAAAACGAAGCACTTCCTTAAGGTGTGTTGTCGGCTGCACATCTCCGCTGTTCATTACAATTTTCCTTTTGATTAACCCCACTACAATGTTAATTGACACTACACTTTGCCTTACATCCTAGTACTGCTTAGATATCACAATTTCAGCCAGCATGTTTCTTATGAGTACGTTGTTAAGGTCCAAAATTGCGCGATACATCTGGTCACATGATCTAGCTGTATGTGATGTGTCATCACTCATCAGTATGTCCATATGCGACGTCACACATTATGTGTCGTACATTCCATATTATAATTACCATAGTAAAAATAGCTTAGGATTAAGTCATTCTTCTTGTAGAGTATAAGAAAATATTAGTATTTTATGTGCAATACAAAAAAAATCGTTCACCTCAGCACTAACAGTTATTACATTGATACTCACAAATATACTCACCGGAAAATTTGGCCCTAATTAGAAAAAGTTTACTATCCAGAAAACATTATTTAATTTATTCAATTTATGGTTTGAAATCACGAAAAATTTTTGGCCCAAATTTTCTGCCGGTGAGTAGTTTATAACAAAGTGTCTTATGCTTAGTGCTCTACTTATAGGTAAACACAGCATGCCAAAATAAACAAGGACTTAATTAAAAAAGAAAAATGCGATTGACGTTAGTTAACTAAATGAATAAGTTCCTAATCTAGGATATTGAGTCAAAGTTTGTGTCGATAGAATCGCTATATTTGTTGATTAATTAGCTCAATCGTGGTAGAGGGGAGGAAGAGCCCAACACAGTTCGTCGCAGGGGACAAGACAGTGGCTTGGCAGCAAAACGTAGAACGTTTTAAGTATATAACAAACGAATTATTGTGAATTAGAAACATTATAAATAGTCTTCTAGCAATGTTGCCGGCGACCGGTCTAATTTTGTCAGTGAAGTGCAACAATGTCACAGTAAGAAGACGTGTGGTCGTTCTTCTTTTCGACCGACAATAGCCTGTCCTCCGTCTTACTACGGCATCTCATTTGAGTAATGATTTTACGGTTTTATAATGTTCGAAAATGAACGACCATATTATTTTATTAATTAGTATTGTTTAATATTTTAGTTTCTCTGACTAGCATTTTTTTTAAACGTATTTTTATCGTAGAAGTCCGTGACAGAGTGGTAAACCAAAATGTAGTCCCCACTGAAAGAGTTCACTTTGTCACATATTTTTTTTTAAAACCAACCGTAAACAAATATGTATATTGGCCGGAAAGGAAACTTTAATTAGTGTTAATGAAGAAACCAATGCATTTTTTTTAAATCGCACTTCAAAATCATAATTTTTGATAGTTCAAAAACCAAAAAAAAAGGAAAACCTCGGTTCATTGTCGGTAAAAAAGAAGAGACCGACCCCTGTAGTTATTGTGATATCCTCGAGATATCGATGCTTAAAACCCAGCAATGCCAGGTGTTGAAAATTTTCCAAAATACCTAGGCCAGTATTCCATCTGAGATATTGGACAGAAGGAGATATCCCCTTCCCCACTTTCATGTATGTCTTCAAAGCAGAATGACAGACACCAATGTGGGTATTACTTTATCCCTTTCTGTCAAATATCGTGTATAGATAACCAGACCTGGTAATAGGCCATTTTTTAACCCCCGACGCAAAGAGAGGGGTGTTATAATTTTAACGTGTCTGTGTATCTGTCTGTGGTATCGTAGCTCCCAAACGGAACCGATTTGAATGCGGTTTTTTTGTGTCATAGATAATTTTAACCCGAGTGTTCTTAGCTACGTTTCAACAAAATCAGTTTAGTTGTTTTTGAGATATTGAACTTTGAAATGAAAATGTCGGTGGTTTTTCAACTTTTCTAAGTTGTAGTTATGTCCCATTATTAACGAGTCCCCGGGCGACCGAGCTGAGCTCGGGTGAAATTACGGAGAAGACAATTTCCGCAGACTTGAGACCTAGCTAGATCGATTTCTTGCCCCCGTAAATCCCTATATTCCAAATTTCATCGAAATCGTTAGCCGTTTCCGAGAACGAACGAGAGAGATATATATACAAATATTGCTCGTTTAATAGTATAGCATAGGTAGGATATCATGACTACGTCATCAAACACTATCTTTTTTTTGGTTTTTTACCTTTGTGAAAATGCTTTACGCATACCCCCGACCCGGGAAGGCCCATTTGGGGGTTATGTGGGACTCTCCTCCCGCCGCCATCCGAGGAGCATACCCACTAAAAACACACCGGCGTCACCCGCATTACCGTTAAGGGGGCGCCATGGGATCGCGAACATTTCACCACAACGCCCCCCGATCAAACAGTATCTGGAATATTCCTGATATTTACCCTAATTTTATCACGGAGACCTTAGAAACAAACACCCGACCGTTATACGCGTAACCTATTGGCTTATTAGTTAGTATGCGAGCCACGCTCGCCTAATAACGGAGTGTCCGTCTGTCGCACTAATGTCTGTCGGTGTGTATGTGTTACGTAATGCGGGACAGGGTACTGGCTTTTAGGCGAAGGAGCCAGGAGCCGTAGCATGGTTGGTTGGCGTGCGATAGGTGATAGGATAGAGCGTGAGTCACTGGCTGACACCGTTCGATAGAACGAGACGACGCTCTTATCTTGTCACTTATCGCGTGATAAGGCCAACCATGCTACGGCTCCTGGAGGTTAGAATTGGCCTGCTGCCGTTCTTATAAAAGGTCTTGGGTGCATTCTTCCTCGAAATCCGTGATAAACTGTTAAGCATTTTTGTGGTCTTTTGATTATAATAATAAATGAATCAGTTTACAATAAAATCAAACTAAAGAGAAACAATTCATAATATGTAACCTCATAAGGCCGATGGGGCTGCTTAACTTTTTGTAAAAAAAATTGAACCCTATTTTGGGACTTGGAGATTCAAAATAGATTGTTAATAAAGAATTTTTATTTATTAAAAGTGAATACAAGATTATAATTAACATTAACTAAGATAAATTAAAACTAAGTTAAATCTAAAAAAGGCCCTCGAGGCATTGTACCGAGGATGCTGGCGGCATTTCCTCGCTGAATTGCAATGCTTATTAATTATTATTGTTAATTATGATTTAGGCATTATGAGGTGAAACGTAGCGATTTATAGCCGTATTCATAAACGTTTAACAAAACTATTTTAGCTAAAACGCCGTTAAAAATAACTTGTCTTTATTATCCGTAATTCTTGTCTGTGAGAAAGGAACAAAACACGTTTTATATATCAGAGGTTTGTTAAGTTTTATGAATAAGGGGGTTAGTCTTGTTTTGTAAATAACGTAAGAAAAAATTCGTTTGATTGGAACGCCAGCATTTTGTCAAAGTTACGCAAGTTGATCTATAAATCTTCTAAAAAAGGCTCCATCGATCATAAAAATTAATTAACGATCGTATCATGATATTGACATTGTTTCGGGATCAACAATTAATTCAACTTTATGGGAATCAGACGAATTGAATGAATAGTAACTAAATTGCAGAGGTATTGTTGAAACAATTTATGTTCTAACTTTTAGGTAATGATTTCGATCACTGTATAAAATAAAAGGTATAACCTTAATATTATTGTAAAGTAAAGTAATTATTGTAAATAGTGTTATTATTACTTTTGCAGTGCCCTAACAGGGTTTACATTGGGACGTAAAATATTGTAAGACCATTTTATACATGTAGTGTATAATACAAAGTTGGCCCCATAGTAAAAGTTGTTCAGAATCATGGATAGATTCACATTTTGCTATTTTGTATCACGGCGTAAGTAACACCCAGTATAAAAAGTATGTTTATCCGTTGTCTAGTACCCATAGTACAGGCTTTGCCTAGTTTGGGACTAGATCAATTGGTGTGAATAATGGTCTCACGATATTTATCTCCGAAACTACTAGGATTAAAATTCTGAATAAAATATGGAAAATAGTTCCTTGCCTAAAGATTACAGGAAAACCTGTAAGAAGTTTAAGTATTCAAAAACACTTATGAAATTTAGATTATATACGGAACCCTCACCACGCGAGTTGAACTCGCACTTGTCCGGTTTTTTTTTATCCACCTCCCGGGGTTGAGGAAGGGGGATTAAGATCGAATCCCACGCAAGCAAGGGCTGCAGGCAGAGCTAGTATTCTGATGTAAATTGTCTGCTCAGCGGATGAACGCTCTTGAACCGCCGTCTGGGTGAATCTCCTAATCTGACGTCTCACATCCGACTATATGGTATTCACATAACCATTTACCCATTATGAATATCCTAGCCAGTGTCCAAACACGCCGCCCCCTATCTTTTACGTGAATCGACCACTAACTCCCATTCTGAAGCGTGTGAATTTGAATATAGCTTATACTTGGACACTTCCTAGTTCACAATTAGGTGGTGACCAGCCAATGTCGAAATGAACTGCGATTTATGGAATGAATACTCGCTTACGCTCTTTTGCTTCTAAGTGTGACAGTGAATGGTGAATTCATCCTTCTATCTCACGGTTGAGTTACACGATTTTGAATCTTAATCACGTGTTTATAAAGCGCTTCGTTGAATGCATTGGTTTGAATGGATGGCAGGTTAGGTACATGTGGGTTGGTTGCGGGGGTTATAAAATTACGTATTTGGTCTAAACTGCTTTGATGCAGCTGGTTTATTTAGTATATTGAGGTTAGGCTTTTGTCAGATCAGATGCACCAAGTCTCTATGAACAAATAACCAACGCTCCTCATCTTTGAATCAGATTTAGAGTTTTTCATGTGTTCCCAATCTTAATTCGAGTTTAAATGTCATACTATATACGAATAGTAAGGCTAGCCTCACCATTTCGCGCCGGTTCAAATTGCCGGCGGCGGCGGCGGCGTGAGATTGGTCGGCGGTGGCGGCGTGAGAATGGTTGGTGATGGCGGCGTGAGAATGGTCGGCGATGGCGGCGTGAGAATGGTCGGCGGTGGCGGCGTGAGAATGGTCGGCGATGGCGGCGTGAGAATGGTCGACGATGGCGGCGTGAGAATGGTTGGCGGTGGCGGCGTATCGGCGTGGCGCACAACGCACACACGCCCTTATGTGCGCACATGTCTAGATTGAAGCCACCACAAAATAAATAAATAAGTAATTGCTTTTTCGAGACAAGGCAACGATGTCAAAGACCAACCGTCACTAAGAGCATACAAACTTTAACCCATTCCCGGCCAGTGACGACACGTATGCGTCCCTACGCCGTAGTCGCTTTCCGCTACATACGAGGAAAACCACGGGATCGGCTACGAGCGTAGGCGTAGCGATTCTAAGCACTGAATGTGTATAATAAGGGCAGTTTTTTGTCATTTCAGAAGACTAGTTGGGTGGATTGCAAAAAAAATGTACATAGTTGTTAATCTAATCTACGCTTTTACTTTTTTCCATTGTATAACGTCGAATACCCATACGTTTTATATGGGTAACTTTCGTCACACAATGGAAAAAAGTTAAAGCATAGATTAGATTAAGGTCCTTAACTATGTACAATTTTTTTGCAATCCACCCAATTAGCATCCCAAGCTGTTAATAAAAGAATGAAGTTGAATTATACTCCTGAAGTAATGAATACTCTTTGATATTCCAACTGAATTCTAATTTTAGCATATTACTTATCATTGTGTCATCGCCAAAAACTGCTAATTCCCTATTTATAGACACGTAATTTACTATCCACAGATCATCAATATTTATTAGATTTTAATCTCGACTCCGTTTAATAAACAATTACAAAACGAGTTTAATTGCCATTACGAAATCGCAAACGGATTGCAACATCACGCTCCCTTTCACCCAACACAAAACACTGGTAAGGCAGAGTGAGATGCGAAATTCATAATTACATTGTAATTTCGACTCACTTTAAGGCTAAAACCTGAAATTTTTATGTTAATTAGTTTACGATAGATCTAATTATAACACTAGTTTGCTATGTAAGTGGTTAGTGAGTGGTCGTGTGTTGTGTTCCGTTGATATCTTGTGTTCTTGACAGTGTTTTGTTTTCCAAGATGGATCTCAAGAATCACAGACTCTTGAAGTTTATCAGGAGGAAAAGTGTGTTGTCTAGAGCCACGTCCATATCGTCTCCGAGGTATGTATATTGTATGTCCTTGTGTCAAAGGAAGCGTTTTTTATTTATAACGTTTTGTTTGAAGCCGGAACTGCCTTTGTCTCGTACAAATTGCGGTGATGGAGTTAATTACGTTTGTGAGAAAGAGTTTACTTGAGTATCTGTTTTTTTATGAATACATTAATGTTTAGTGTTTACATTACACTATTTCACAGGCATATTTATACTTTCAAGATAAAATCACTTTATATCAGATTAAGTACATACTCTGCTAAGATCTAATAGGCACTTTGATCGTGATTCTACTAATATTATAAATGCGAAAGTTAGGATATTTGTTTGTTACTCAATCACGCTTAAACGGTTTTGGATGAAATTTTGTACGACGATAGATTATAGCCTTGAATAAAATATAGGATAGTTTTTATCCCGGGTCCACGCAGACGAAGTCGCGGATAGAAATTCATATTTTCTAAAACCTACAAAACGGATCTATAATGTATGACAGTATGATTAATACGAAATAAATGAATATGAATATATAGACTGTACATTTTGCATCAGGAGGACGGTATTAGTTTGCTATTGTAGTTCTAACTATAATGGCAAACGGTCGGACCACGCAAAACGAAGGGTTCCGTGCCTATTAAAATGGTCGTATCGTCACAGAAATCTTACGGCGCTTACGTCCTTTTCTTTAAGGAAGCCAGTTCTTCAGCAATTTCTCTAAAACCTTTGAGCCGATCTTGTTCAAAACAATTTTCGATGAAACAATTTAATAAGCCCTACGTCCATGATTTTTTAGTGATTTTAATTACAAAACTATGTAGCGGCTAACAAAATACACCTATCTTCAAAAATTTATTCAAATAAACCTTATAGTTTTCAAGTAAAATGCCTGTGACAGACGAACAGACGGACAGACGGACATGACGAAACTATAAGGGTTCCGTTTTTGCCATTTTGGCTACGGAACCCTAAAAAGGATTGTCTGACAGTCATAACTACATTGGACATTGTGCCATTTGTCACTCGACAAATATTTTCCAGCTCCTTTTACTTAGCAATGTGTGAAAGAGACAGCGCAAGAGTACTTTAACAAAACATAATTCTACGTCAATACAAGAAGTTTGACAGCACGTGTTAGGGTAAGTAGTTGTCTCGAACTACAGTCGCTTATCACTTTATCAATTGAGTTGTCGCTCAGGGCGCGCGCTGAATAGATTTATTACCAACTGCATTTGAGTTAAAAGGGTCGTGTAGTTTAGAGAAAATAGAATTATAGAAAGCGAGTGTGACGGCGATTGAATTATTTATCGCGAATTACTTTGTTGCACTTGGGCCTTGTTCAACATAGTTAAGAAAGTTTTTTTTTTGTTTATTTAGAGCACAAACAGTCACATAAACAAATAAATATTACACATGGATTATCAACAAACATAAAACGTAAAGACCAGCCCTGCTAGCATAACTTGACTCTCTACTCTACTCGCGCGCGAGATAGACTGTCCGTCACTTTTTGATTAATGCTGTCAAAAAGTGACAGATAGTCTATCACGCGCGCGAGTAGAGTAGAGAGTCAAGTTATGCTAGCAGGGCTGGAGGTTGGTTGTTTTGAAGAATATCATCACAACTCATATGTCAGTCCTTACTCAGCTACGCAACTGTAAGTAAGCTAACTTGACTTCCCAAGCAACCTATTATTATGCTTATCTATGTTTTTAAAACATAAACCGAGTAAGTCACATACAATAGTGAATGACGGACTCGCAGTAAAATGCGTCCTTCGTATAACCATGTAATCATGTGAACATTAATCGCTATATCATTTACTCAGCTATTTATGTTGTTTGTAGTTATGTTGGCACTGTTAGCGACAAATGGCGTAATTACTGAGACAGTTAATTACCTACATGCGTCCAGTTGTGAATGAAATATCACACTTTCATCTTTAGTGATCTTGTGTTTTATGTGGTGTCTTTAGCGTAATCCTTGAGAATAAAGTGATAAATGATTTTACAATGCACTTGCTCTGAAAGTGCATCTTTATATGGTTCAACATATACACGGGAACTCCTCTAAGCACAGCGGTGCGGTAATAGATTTCGGGCCAATATTCCCACACACGTGCGGGAATGAGATTTCATGACAGTTAAAATTTCACTTTTTATGTATTTTTCTTTATTTCCTTGCATGATGCATTGTGAAATGTTGTATACACGTGCGGATAGGTAAATGCCCAACTCGTGTCGATCAAAAACACGTCGAGTTTTTGGTCATCGTTGTTAATTACCTACTTCCCGCACTTGTATCATAAATCTATTATAGTAGGGGCAGAATGGGATAATATAATTATATCAGTACGTCGGACCTAGGCTCACACCCGCGAGTCGTTCTAGATCCGTTGTGATTTATATTATAATGTTGTCGGGACAGTTACTTAGAGCTTTTGCCATACAATATAGTGTACTAAAACTGGTTTTAACACATTTTAACTATTAGAAAAATAATCAATCTAATAGTCATCGGCGAAAACTTAATACTTCGTTTCGCTGTCGTACATGTCTAGATATTAATAGAAATAAGATTGATTTTTAAATTATCGATGATTTGTGAACTACAACTGTAATCTTCACAATTTAACTATCATCCGTTCTAAATACACGCAACGCCATTCTCACGAGCACTGATATAAAATGCTGTTGTATATCCATTTTAAGCAAACACTCTCTGCGTTTTAAAACGAGTTAAGTTTGTATGTGTTGCATGACTCCTTACGTCGCTATTATTCTATTAAAATTGTGATTGCACGGGTCAGAATACCATGTACAGACAACGCCTTATGAGTCTTAGATTGCGAACTGGAAATGAGACAGATTATTTAACTACAAAGTAATCAGACTGAAGAGATTTTTAATTTAAACTTGAGGAAAGAAATAATTTTGTCGGACCTTGTATCTGTTTGTCAAAAACCTACTAAACCTAATAGAATTCTTCCTCTTTCATTTGTAAAGGCACTGCCATTGCTGAACGATCACTTTTTACTCGACTGCCAAAGGAAAGGAGGGTTATGTTTTTCGAGCTTATGTATGTATGTATCTATGTATGTGTTTATGTTTTATTCTTTGGCACGCCCTGCAGCCTAAACCGTTTGACGGATTTCGACATATGAGGTGTCGTTGGATTCGTCTTAATCGTGGGAGTTACATAGGCTATAATATTTGCAAAAAGGCAGTTGGGTTTTTTGAAAAATCTTTTATTTCCACTTGTTTTTTGTTTGAATAGGGTAGTAGGGTACCAATGTTCGTTTCTGACGTTTTATTACATACATTTTATACTATTTAATCTTTGACGTAAAGTCAGTTTATGATAATAGCACTGAATGATTGCATTACTAAACTATATTCTTTACAAAAAAACTTAATAATACTATCAAACGAAGTGCTCTGTATCAACTTCACGATCTTGTCTAAGGAATGCGAGGTATCTGTCTCAAGGCGATCGCGTAGAAGTGCATCTTAGGATCGGCAAGCATGGGCGGTTTTGCAACGAGCTGTTAAGCTGTTATAGCTAGCCGAATTCCTGGGGAAACATAACAGCGATATCATATTTGTAGATAAACATAATAATCTGTAACAGAAATTAGGTAAGCTAATAATAAGATAAAAAGAGGCCATATTTTATTTCCCTAATTCAAACATCGTAATCTCATCATCATCATCATCACATCAGCCGAAAGACGTCCACTGCTGGACATAGGCCTCCCCCAAAGAGTGCCACGATAACCGGTCCAGCGGACTCCAGCGACCTTTACCACGTCATCAGTCCGCCGCCGGGGGTCTATCCACGCTGCGCCTTCCGGTACGTGGTTGCCACTCGAGAACCTTTCTGCCCCAACGGCCATCAGTTCTACGTGCCATGTGCCCCGCCCGGTGCCCCTTAAGTTTAGCGATTCGGAGGGCTCTATCGGTTACCCTGATTCTGCTGCGGATAGCCTCATTTCTGATGCGATCCCGCAGAGATACTCCCAGCATAGGCCTCTCCATTGGGTGACTTTGAGCCTTCGTAATCTATTACATATTAATGCATTCGCTACCACCAGAAAAAATGCGAGGTGGCACCCCCAAGTCATAAGTCTATTGTTTTTGGACTACGGAAGTCAGTGGCGGGTGGTTGGCAACGGTGACAAACGTAAGTTCAAGTCAGTGCAGAGGTGGCGAATATGTTAAGTACTTGTATAAATATTGTTCTAAAATTAGACAGCATCATCTTTATTTATTGTCAACCAATAGAGGCCACAGTGATCCTTAAACACATTCAATTTAAATGTTTGCTTAATACGCTAGAATTTGTGGCAAAATATAACTTAACCCAGGTAGGCTACCAAGTTTTTTAGGTTCCCCTGATACGATCGAAACAAGATACTTTTGGACAAAAATCAGCTAACGCAATGTTATATGTTATACACAATTTTCCTTTAAAAAATATGTATACGTAACTTGCAAAAACCAAGATTTAGTGGGAAAACCCTAATGCTCAAATTAACATCATTGTCAACCATAGTTACCCTAACCACAAACTAGACGCAAGATCCAGCGATTAATAATAGTCAACAAGCTACAAAAGGTTGTACATCCTTCAATATTACTAAGAGACTTGCGCTCTTATTAAATTAGAGGTTTATCACCATAATTGTCATTCTGCCAAGCAAGGATAACGGCAATAAAATTTGCGGGCCACGAAATCTGATCCGATGGAGGGAGATAAGACGCGCATTAAGTCATGGTAGCGCCGTTACTTCGATGCCACATAAACTTGAAGAAATGGGGTCTTGGTTACACGATGTATATCCCCATTCCTGCTTTGTGCTTGTGTAACGTTAAGTATGTATATAGGAATAACTGTTCATGGGCAGTGTGCAGGTCAGGTCTGGGAACGGTCTTACTTCCTTTGACAGGTTTCCTCAATTCTTCATGGATTCTATCATCAGGTCTTGGTCAATGAGCTTGCTGAGATGTTCTCTAGAACTATTCTAGGTAGAAATTTGGAAGAGTAGGCGAAAGTAGAGTTTAATTTCTACAGAAGCACATAACACCATCGATGTCTCCCGTAAATCTTTTAAACGAAAATATTGGGCTCTGAAAGCAATTTATTGCTGAGAATATAAAGTACAAAATTTATTCGTAATATGGTCTTGTTTTCCCTTTGGGTTGGAAGGTCGCTTTCGTAAAACTAGTGCCCACGCCAAATCTTGGGATTACGTGCCAAAGCGGACCCCTGGATCCTATAGGGCAGTCAGGAGAAATGCTATTAGGAAGATGAATGTAAAGTACAAATATATAACCTGAATCAACTACTGGATCACACATTCCAAGTCCTAGAATCTGGGACCTAGATAATTGTTGCCAACATTCCCTGGAGTGGTTTAAGTAGACTACTTGGCTATAACTTTAATCTTGGCAACATTAAAGTTACAACTGGGCCAGAATGAAGGTCGGAATCCAACGAAAGTTACGGTTATTGGAATTGATGTTCCATTGGCTGACTGCAGATTTTAACTATGATTTAATATGGTGAAACTGTTTCTAAAATCGCAACTTGCTCAAACGGAAGTGCATTTTGTAAAGAGTGTTTCGTTGATTTTCGAAATGGTTCGTTGCGATGCAAAAGTAAGATGCGAGTATTATTATTTTTTATCATCATGTGTTCCGGGCACTTTAGACTTTTTAGACCAGAGCTGCGAGCGTGGCATATGGTTGTTATTTTATCACTTATCGCTGTGAAAACACGTCCGTCACGTTCGGTCAAGAATGCGAGTGACGGATGTCCAATCCACACCATGCTATGCCCGCTGGAGGAGGGAAAGGGAAGAGGAAAAAATCCACCAATAGCATTGTCCTCCTCGCTAACGCATCTCTTCCTTTTGGTGGTTTTTTTCCTCGCACACCGCTCCGCTACCTCGCACAGCTCTGATGGACATTCAGCCTAAGTCTACTTCGGACTACTGGATGCGTAGGCGCGTAGCTACCGATAAACTATTGTAAAATCATTGATGTATTAGGAACGCAGCAGAACCAGGGTAACCGATATAGCCCTCAGAATCGCTTAACTTAAGTGGCAGTGGGTGGGGCACATTGCACGTAGAACCGATGGCCGTTGGGGCGGAAAGGTTCTCGAGTGGCGACCACGTACCGGAAGGCGCGGCGTGGGTAGGCCCCCACACAAGGTGGACTGATGACCTGGTAAAGGTCGCGGGAGTCCGTTGGATGCGGGTGGCGCGGGACCGGTCACTTTGGCACTCTTTGGGGGAGGCCTATGTCCAGCAGTGGACGTCTTTCGGCTGATATGAGTGATGAAACTAGGATTCTCTCAGTCCCCTTTGTCTTCTGTGGATCCATCGAAAACGACCCGATTCGAGCCAACAGGCTTATGAATATATAATAAGCACGCAAAGTTCGTGTCCGTGAAGAGATTTATTTGTTCACAAACACCGTTACCGAAGAAGTCCGCTACGTGTCTTTATGGGCTTGCGTCCCTGTCGGGTTCAAGTTAGAAGCGAAGGACGGCTTTATACTTAGCTCGTTCGATCCAGAAACGGTCCACTGCTACTCACTATGAACAACACAAGCTAGAACGCAATGAGAAATAAGGTGCTTTTTCGTGAATTTAACGCTTTACCTATCTGGGGGCACGGTAGTGCCTAAAAATTGGAACTTTTACCTCCCAACCCCTTAAACTAGGGAATGGAATTTTTTGCTAGAGGTCTGAAATTTGTATAGGGACTACCGTGGCCCCAGATCCCAGATACATATTTCAGGATTTTTAGTAACTCAATCCTCACGCTTTATATTAGGGGATAGAAGTTTGTATGGGATTTCCCATACACTTGCCACACTGTGATTGGCAAGACTGTGTGTGTGTGAAGCCGCGTGGAATAGGACGCTTGGCGCTACTTACGATCTGATATCTTTTCAACGCTTAACGCTATATGAGCTGAAGAGTCTTGGCAATCACTTTACATGTATTGTTTTTAGTGGTTTTTTTTTTAATTATCGAAAATTATTGGCATCATCATTAGGTCTATTTCTTTAATTATGAATACATCTGAATGTCTGTCAAAATATACCAATTTGATTTGACTGGCTTCCTACGAGGCGGCTCGGTCCATTTTAAAGGAAAACGTCGGTCCTTGACGTTGCACTAGTTTATGACGTGGGCACTTTATATCAGTGACATGGCTTAAATTCGAATGAAGAAAAAATCCTCTTAGTTCGAAATTAACCCATATTGCTTTGACATAAAGTGCCCATGCTATACCTAGTGCTACGTCAAGGATAAGGACGTTTACCTTATTACTTATGTGTTCCAACCTAATGTAGTGTTTATACTATTGCTGTCATTAAAGAAAGAAAGAAAGAGACATTTATTCGTGACAAAAGCAATTTAACTAAAAGAAAAAGTAGAATAGATATTGAAAAGGATTTTGAATTTGATTATATTAGGTTAAAGTTCATAATTATATTTATTTTCTACCGAGGAAAACCTAATGTAGGTAGTGTTTATACATATGTACTATTGCTGTCATTAAAGAAAAAAGAAAGAAAGGGTCATTTATTCGTGACAAAACAATTAAACAAAAAGAAAAAGTAGAATAGATATTGAAAAGGATTTTGAATTTGAGTATATTAGCTTAAAATTCATAATTATATTTATTTTCTACCGAGGAAAACCTTAATTACAATAGCTATCGCTCAATGCGCAATCGATAACTCAGCTATGTAATCTTAGATCCTATACTAATTGCTGATGTCGTTAAAAAATAATTAATACCCTATTTCAAACCTTCTCATTCACAGTGACGAACGTAGGTTTTTCGAAATTAGTCTTAGTCGATGGTTGATGGCGATAGGTTATCAACCAATATTTAATTTGCTTACTTTAATTAAATAAATATAAACTAACACTTTTCATGGTCAAACATGGAGCACTTTGGGATAATATTTAGGTGAGTGAAATTAATTACGTTCGCTCATTATCTACGTCTATTCTTCTCACTGTAAATCTTTCAAGTGTTCACTTGGTCATTTCTGTATTGAAAATAAAACTTACCTAATGGAATCAGTTTATACCTTCTTAAATTGGGGAAGGATGAACATCGTTAAGATTCTTCAGTAAATTTTCTTGATCTAAGTAGATACTTACTTTAAAATTATTACGTCTCCTTGTTGTTTTATTAGGTAAATATTTTCGGTCCCAAAAATATTTAAAAAAATCTTTCAATAATATTGATCCATCTCCAGACGGAAAAAAATTACTAACCCGCTTTCCGCTCAACACATGCACCACTCCTCCCTTGCATCTAAGATCAAGATGACCACACCATTTGTGGCAACTAACTGGCTGGTCTACACTTAGCTCAGATACGTGACACTTTGCCCAGATACAAGCGGATCCTTCCATGACTAAACTGTGGAAACCTAGAAAGAATCACATTGTTGTTATTGTAATTGAGTTTATCAGAAGAATGTCTTCTACATAGGCAAGTCAATAATTAGCTATGTACAGTCGCTATCAGATATATCGGAGCGGCGAAAGCGCTCACAAATATCTGAACACGTCTCTATTGTCGAGGCATTAGAGACGTGTTCAGATATTTGTGAGCTCTTTCGCCGCTCTGATATATCTGATGGCGACTGTACGTACATGAGCTTCTATTTTTTCTGAATCGTCATTTCTAATGGTCATTCATCATATACGGGGTGAGCCCTGTAACAGGAGCAAATATTTAAAAGGAGGCTTCCTTAGAGCATCTGTAGTAACCCCTTGTGTCCATTTCGTTTCAAAAAAAATTAACTCAGCGAAATTTTGATCTAAAGTTATGTTCTCCAAGTAATGTACCTTGGCACCACGAGATCATAGCACATAGTCAATGCAGATTTTGAGGTAACATCATGTAGTCAAAAGATATTTTTGGGAATTTTTACAATTTTTTTTTTAGTTTTTTTAAATAAATAAGTTACCTTATATCACTCCGGAAGAGTAAAAAAGTACACGTAAACTTATGATGAAGAAAAAAATACCAAAAAAAATTTTTTTTTTCAATTCATACCATTTGGAAACAATTGCTCACAAGCTTAATAATCTACCGTTAAATGTTTTGCTCCTGTTACAGGGCCCACCCTGTATAAATTTTCCAAAGCGATCGCGTGACTCAAATTGACTATAAAAAAAACCCATTCTTCATCAATCATGCTCCTCTAAATCTGAGTCAAATTAATTTAATTTCTCAATTTGCACCTCATTACTGTTACGATTTCTTAACGGTACCATGTGCAATTCCATTTCCAACTATTGCCAAACCCTACTATTAGGGATAATAGAATTATTAGATTTTAGGTTCACGTACTTAAATAAAAAAGATTTGCCGTGCATTTGAATTCTGCAGGCTACAGGTTTCTGCAGGGTTCTTACTTAAAACAGTAGTTTGTTTGAGAGTTATATTAACGTCAATAATTGTTCCTGTATGATACCCGGTGTCTTGGCCCGCCCGGTTTAACTATCGCCCTTTTCCACACTAACCAGGCCTATTAGCATAATACGGTGTATCGATAAAACCTATCATGTTCTCTGGGCATGCAGTTATGTCTTAGTTGATCAGTGTGATACTGTTACTACTGATATAAATGCCAACGCATTTGTAATCAACTCCCACCCTTCATAATACCCTCCATAATACTTCTTCATAATATTATAAAAGGCACAAGCAATACAAATCCAAATGTATACATATGTCAAGGTTGAAATGTCGCTAAATCTATATTTACACATTATTTTACTCGTATCACAATTAGTAAATGTCATGGTACGAATATAAATATCACAAACATCCTCCTTCGTACTTATTTCATCATAAGTCACAAGATTGGCTGCGTATAAAGTTCATACATCTATTCGAATTGAGCAAGTTAATGAATTAGCAAGTTATTTAATTATCATAATTAATTTTACTATTCGACAAAGTTTCGTCGTTTTATGACAGCCGTTTTATTTCGTTACTTTTGCCACATACTTTATTTATTATTATAATTTAATTAAATTTTACGTCACTACCTATTGGTTATTAATATCATTATTTTTATCTTTATATCATCATGATGTTTGATGCTATCATTCCGATTGACTGTCGTCTTTTAATTGTTGTTGGAGTTTTTATTTCTTTACTTAAAGTTACTTTAATTATAATTAAAACAATCGTATACTACTTCCAATCATTTTTTATACGGATAGATTCGGAACCTGGAAGTCACTTTTACATTACTCTTACTTATCCCTGCACTGACTAATTAATAGTTAGGTATATAGACGAAAAGCAATTTTACCCCTTTCGTAGGATTTGAGCAATAAATTACAATGCTTTGCATAAAAATATTAGCACGACTGAATACTTAACTTTCAGTTAAATTTGTAAATGATTACCGTTAAGTTAACGCCAGGTATTACGAAACGCCATCTTTAAAATTCAGCTAAAATATCCCGGGGCATTCTTCTCAGCTTGTTTCCAAGTCAAATGACTTACAAACTGACGATCGTAATAGTGTTTCTATTATATCTTCTATAACAGTACACCTATGTCCGACCTTCAACTGCAAATGTGTGTCATAAGTATGGACGTTAAAGTTCGAAATTGAATGAAATCATCTCGAGTCCTTTTTAAATTTTTAAAGAACGTTTCTTTTGATGATTGGTCGCGTTCCATTTCTGTGACAACATGTTTTTGTTGGACGAATGTTTCGAAATTTGAAATGCATTTTCGCAAGACCTTGGAAAATATATTTGGGTTGGTATTGTGGGTTGTTGACAAGGTGATTCCCATGTTGCCAAACTTTTACGATTTGAAATCCTTCATTTTCTTACTTCCCCTAGGACTGCAGCGCGGCAAACATCAATGAGTCCCTATATATCTTTAATGTTGATATAAATAATCGTTATTACGAATTGATCTATCACTTCATTCAGTTTTTCAATTCTAGAATAGTAATTGCAGGTTATATCAGACTCGCTAAATAAAAGCACTATAAATAAAATAAAAATCTACACAACTTACAAGATACTGCTTTTATTCAGCAAGCATGATAGAACCTCAAATTTCTTATCCCTGTGGGGATAACGTGAACGTAATGAAACAGATAAAAATATTATCGGTAACTTTTGCTAGTTGGCGGCCGATATATTTAATCTGTAGATCGCCCACGATCTAACCCCGTTAGAAACTAAATTGGAGTCTTAAACGTTAAGTAGTGTTAATGTTAGGTTCATGGACGCTCACCTCAATTAGCATTAGACCATATTTGACTTGAAATTTCAACTAATAGCCCGCAGCTAGAAAGGCTATTATGACTAAATATAGCGTGATTAGCATATGTTTACAAATATTGCTAAATGATTACTAAACACGGTCAGAAGATTCTTGCAGCTGTGGTGCCTGATGATGTGTGGCGATAATCCTGTTAATTAAGACCGACATAGGGAGGTTGGCCTACGACCTACGACCGATGGCCGTTGGGGCGGAAAGGTTCTCGAGTGGCGACCACGTACCGGAAGGCACGGCGTGGGTAGGCCCCCCACAAGGTGGACTGATGGCCTGGTAAAGGTCGCGGGAGTCCGAGGTATGCGGGTGGCGCAGGACCGGTCAATTTGGCACTTTTTAGGGGAGGCCTACGCCTATGTAATGCCTATGTGACGTCTTTCGGCTAATATGATAATGATGATGATGATGATAGGGAGGTTAAGAAGAAAAGTAATTTCAGGCCAAAATGAAGGTGGGTTAAACTTCCTTTTTAAATTCAAATCAAAATGTGCACAATGTACATAAAAAAGCATACACTACTACAGAGAAACCAACGCGACTGACGAGAGACGATAAAGTCTTACCCCAGAGAGGGTTTTCAAATATGCGCAGTGCGAGTAAGATAGTATGTCTGGAACTTGCTGCCAAGTCGCGTCGCGCGCGACTCTGCGACTTCTGTCTCACTCACGCTGTACAAATTAGAATGAATAGGATAGATTTTCTTGACTTACGTCCCGTCACGAGTTCAGTTTTGCTATTATCTCAAGACTTCAAGAGTCGCTGAATCGCGGCAAGTTAGGCTAACCACCTGAGCATTACATAAAGTGATCGCCTCTTATTCAAGTTGTTCGCCATTCAAATCAATATTTATTCAGTATTGATAGCAAACCTGCTGCTGGTTGTCTACAATGCCACCCACGCCGGCCCAGATCAGCCCACTGTATTACAATTGCAGCCATAATTTGAATGGCGAAAGTTGACGGACACTGACACTTGCGTTGTTTGATTGAATTGATTTGAATCGCCGCAAGTGAAATGTATCCTAGTTAATATGAATTGTAATTAGGACAATATTTAAAGAATGAATTTCTACCTACTCTCGGGCTCCAGTATGTAAATGGATTTTTGACAATATTGGAACGATGCATATGAAAATAAATTCATGTTTGTAATGAGACGTCTAGATTTAATCAATTCTATTTTAATTTTATTTATTATTGTATGTAAATGATTTGTGTGCAAATAAGCACTTGTGTATTTAACAAGTGTGTGTAAGGCAGACGCATTGATATTGAAATAGCATCGGAATTAAGTTTAAATTGCATTTTTAGTTATAAAGTACCTACTTAAATAGTTTAGTTTAGTTGATCATGTTTTACAACATGTTGTAAATACAAGGTCTAGCGGCGGCGTTACAGATCAAAACAACAACATAAAAACAACATGATGATTCTCATTAAAAAAAAAAAAAATTAGAATCTGCTACTCCAACTTTTATTCAGCTTAAACTGCACTATTAATGCTACCTATATGCTGGTGAGAAACTAACGCTTTCCCATTTTCCCCTTGCTATAACGCGCAGCAGAACCAAGGTAACCGATATAGCCCTCCGAATCGCTATACTTAAGTGGCAGTGGGCGGGGCACATTGCACGAAGAACCGATGGCCGTTGAGGCGGAAAGGTTCTCGAGTGGCGACCATGAACCGAAAGGCGCAGCGTGGGCCCCACAAGGTGGACTGATGACCTGGTAAAGGTCGCGGGAGTCCGCTAGATGCGGGTGGCGCAGGACCGGTCATTGAGGCACTCTTTGGGGAAGGCCTACGTCCAGCAGTGGACGTCTTTCGGCTGATATGATGATGTACCTAAGCACTTATACTTACCTCCATACCTTACAATACAATACAATACAAATACTCTTTATTGCACACCTCACACAAACAAAGCAGTTACAGAGAGAAACAATACAATAACATGTAGGTAGAGGTAGACAACAGGCGGTCTTATCGCTGAAGAGCGATCTCTTCCGGACAACCTTACATTCAATACCAATGTAAATGTACTTACTCTCTTTGTTTCGTCGACTTCTTCGGGTGTCCCACTTGACGTTTCTCGACCACGATCTACGTCAATGGGCGGGTCTTGCCAAACGGAACCAACATGTCACTATCTTATAGCTGTCATCTGCCTATCACGCGAGGTTTCCTGACTATTATATGCACAGTGCAATGTTGGCGTGTAATGTGTGGAAAGGGAAGTCCATGTGACATGAGATTTTGACAGTTGACAAGCTCTATAATCCTGGCCCGAACACGTATGTTTATTCCGCCTATTGTTGTGAACAGGTAGAGACCGCTTCAAGACATTAAGGCTATTTGTACTTTTTTTAATGGGGGGAAAATCCGTTATGGATACCTCCGCGCCACGGGGATAGCGCGGAGGTTATGTCGGACTCGCACCGACTAAAACCCCCCAATGGCCCTCCTCGATGCATTTCGGACGGCTCTGGGATCTCCTACGGAACGCACCAGTGCCGCCCTAGCATCATGCTTCTGTGGGCCCTACCTTTTTTTTATTCTACAATTGCAGCCCCCAACTGCAACCGTGTACCACCCCGAGGACCCCTTTTAGTCGCCTTGTACTACAGGCAGGGGATACCGTAGACGTATTCTAAGGCTATTTATACCTACTGTCTCGTTTTGTGCAATACATTTTAATTGTATTATGAGATTATGACATCTACACAAAACACATTTTGCATTCCCTTTCTGCATTTACTGAGACTAAAAGTAGGTACCTAACTATTATATTTTTTCACTCTTTAACAGCACCATAATTGACCTATCATCCATATCATTATAAAACTCCTTTGTAAACCCTATAGCTTATAAGCACGTGGTATGCGTTGACAGTTATCTGACCATTAATCGACCTTATCCCGTTGTAGTGTGGTTCACGATAAGTCAGATACCTGACAGTACAGTAATAGCGGGAATGCCTCCACGTGTCTATGGAAAGAGAAAAAAAGGCAAACTCGTTCCGCTAGGCAGGCGTAATGACTGGGGCTGGCGGGAGCAAAAGAGGGCCCAGCGAATCGAATTTCGATCGCACTTATAACAATATATATCCTACTAATATTATCAATGCGAAAGTTTGGATGTTTGTTACACAATCACGCTGAAACGGCTTTGGATGAAATTTTGCCCGAAGATAGTTTATAGCCTGGATTAAAATATAGGATAGTTTTTTATCCCGGATCTACGCAGACAAAGTCGCGGGCGGAAGCTATTAAATATATATAACACTTGAAAATCTGAGCTTTATTAGATATTGTATTGAAGACCGATGAGTTATTTCATTTATATTTTAGCATGCTTTGAACTTTCCTGACAAACTTTTTTAATCCAATCCGGTACCGGTTTTGATTAAAACTGCTTTGTTTCTAAGAAGTTTAACATTAAAACATAATTGGCTAGGTCAAATTGAACGTGACTACATTACACAAAATATATCACAGCAGCTTAGCTAGCATGAGCTATATGTTGGACATAACATACCTAAAGCATTCGTCTCGCTTGCACTTACATACATACCTACTTGCCAGTAAGGGACGAATGTTTTATGTCCCACATAAACGCGATGGTACTACCGGGCAGGCAATGTTTTGTACGATTTATAAATTTAACACATAAAAATAAAAGTACTTAAGTGTACGATGTGTATAATAAAAAACGTAGGTAACAGCTTTCCAATTAATGAAGAAAACGATGTAATGCAAGTAGGCATTATCATTTCAAAACGAAGCTAAACTAATTCTTTTCGTTAAATTTAATTTGTTTAATCGAAAAAAAAATCTTTCGACAAATTTTCGTTATCGACAGAGTTTCGCTAGCCCCGCTAGTCTTCGAACCGTTAACCCCTCGATATATGGGTCAGTGTGCCCCGTCCTGTGACGTAATGCAGTGTAATGGATCCACAGGTGCTGTTAATAGACAATTACAGGCTATTTATGTTTATAGCACAGTAGAACTGTTAGCAGTAGGTGCATTTCGCGCATTTTTTTGCATTTTAATGAGTAAATGAACTGTTACTGTACTAAGAAAAGAAAAAGAAAAGAAAAGAAGACATTGTGTTACTCTTTTCTGTGTTAGTCTTTTGTATGTTTAAAACTAAAACTTTTGAACGTACGAGTACGTTTGTGATTGATAAGTATCCAAATTGACTAAAGATTAGATCAAAATCAAAAGTTATTTATTTTATTGCTGACTTATTCAGATCGATTAATTCACATTTAATTTTTTTTCCGCGAGTATTACTCGCGATTTTTATTCATGGATATAATTTTTGATTAATTACTACGCGCACCAACGTATTTTAATAAGTTCATTGCCCATACGAAGCCTGCTTCACGCAATTGCAGATTAAAATGGTGTTTCAAACAGGTGTAAATACAGTAGTTACCTATTTAAAATGTTAAAGTCCCCCGGCGCACGCGACGATAACGACTCGCCGGGTATGCGCAAGAGTTTCTAAACAGATAGCTTTAGCACGTTGAAGTGTTTCATTTTAATAATTTATTTTATCGGTAATCTACTACAAGATGTAGTAGATACTACTACAAGTAACTTTATGGACAACGTTATGTATAATCGAATTGCGTTTTATAAAAAAAATGTTTATTGACCAAAAATTGTAAGTTAATGTTATACATGTATCTAGTTGTTTGTGTATGTATTTGACTATCATTAGCAATATATATATATTGTGCAGATAAGAGTAGAGAAAATCGCTACCTATTTATAGTTCTGAAATATTTATTTAAGTAATGACGATATAAAAATTGAGTATAGAGTAGGTACTTACGTCCTGTGATCAATTTCATGGACAATATAAAATGTTTAAAAAAATACGATCAATAGAGGCACAATCAGTAACAAATGCTTCTAGCTGTAAAAAATGGATTTCAAGTAAGCGTTTTATTTACAACTCTTCACACAATAACAATTGAATGTGTGATGAGTACTGAATACTACCTGTATCCTACTTAATCCTTCCTTTCTAACAATAACAGTATTTAAGCAGTTACAAAATACTTATCTAACATAGCAAATTTCACAATACATTGTGTCGGTGAAACTATAGATTCCTGGGCTCTCGAGTCATCGAACAAAGGTATCTAGTAAGATGGTAGAAGGTAGATAGTAATATAGATTATTGGAGCGAAGTAAATCGAGCGTGAAAGTACTAGCTGACCTACTGTTCGCGAGTGAAACTAGTTTTGTTTACTGCGGACGATATCATTTGTATCAATAATTATTATTATCTGTTACATAATTTTGGTGATTGTGTTGTGTCGTTTAAAGTTATTTGTATGTTGCCGAATGTTATATATAGATAAAATGTAGTTAACAAACGTAACAACTATACCGGTGCATACACCAAAGATAATTTTAGGTACCCTTAGATAAAGATTTTGTTTAATCTGGCTGTTTAAACGATACAAAACAATAGGCGAAATATCTTTTTTTTTATTAGCCTATTTTGTGTCCCACTGCTGGGCAGAGGCTTCCCCTTTTTTCCGCCACTCTCGTCTCGGTCCTTTGCTAATGTTCGCCCATTTGTAAAAAACATATCAAAGTCGTCCCGCCACCATCTCCTTTTCGGTCTGCCTCTACCTCGGAAGCCATCTTGTGGGGTTCAGTCCGCGAAGCTAAAGTGGGACTGGGCTGGACATGTCTGTCGGATGCACGTGGAGCGATGGGCCAATTTAGCCACCGAAATATCAATTATTTATAACAAAATCAAATGACGAGGACTTTATATATTTCAATGTTACCTATCGCAATCATTAAATTTTATTGCCCAACGTTAGTCCGAATTTTCTTTTCGACAAAAACTGTTTTACTCTGAAAGTATGAAATTTCCTGGATTATTTTAAAATAAACCTAACCTAATGGGTTCTAGACGATAAGTGTTTTAAAAAAAATCATAAACAGCGGTCTTCGAAACTGGTTTATTGCCGAAATGAAAATTCGGATAAACGATACAGTTGCGAGATACATTTAGTGATTGCGATAGGATACCATATTTCAAATCAAGAGGTAATAATATCACCAGTTCTATATAAAATTACCGTTTTACTTTGAACAGTATGAGTACCAATAATATCACGAACTCTTTCAAACTGGAACCATTAGTTCCACATCGAATCAACACAAACTTGAACTCTTCACAGCAACTTACATCTATTTCCACTCCCATTCAAAACTAGACCTCGCGGCTTTATTTTAAGGTTGAATTTGGGAGTAAATTGAAGGGGACATAAGCCTTTTGAAGATCACATGTGGGTCTTCTTTGCAACAAAGCTGCTTCCTTCCGACACCGAACAATGTACGGCATTGGGATCGACATTGGCGCGGCGTAACTAACGATCACCTTCGTTAGTTCCTCTCATTCAATCCTTGAATTTGGTGCTAGTAAACATATAAGACACTACACGTAATAAAAATGTTTAAGTCTACTTGGTCATTTTGGTAACTGTATTGCTATATAGTTGACAAGTTGCCTGCGCTCCACTGCGTTTAACAGAGAATCCAGGCAGCGCCGTGAAATAAAATATAGCAAATGGTTATCTTAAAGATCCATTTTATATACAGGTGTAATAATTATTGAAATCGGGTTCAATAGAGTTTTACAAAAAAAAGTGTACATGAACTTTATTTTTCAGAATTCGAATTTTTTGGGTTTTTAACTCAGAATCGTTGGTACTATTCTCATACAAGAAAAAAGTGTCCCAAATACCATTCCAGATCGTCACGTTTGTATGCAGTCTTTTTTATTTATATCGCCGTGACGCACTGGAAGAAAAATCTTACATAATAAAATCTATGACAATTTTTTTCTTGTATAAGGATCGATAGTATCAACGATTCCGACTTAGAAAAACAAAAAAAAAACGAATTCTGAAAAAATAGTTCATGTACACTTTTCTTGAAAAACGCCTTGAGTAGTTCCGGAGTTCCCCTTATAATATAAACTTACAAACCACACTATATATTTGTATCATTAAGTAAATACTAATAAGTATTTTTAGGTGTAGGTACATGGTTATTTTGATGACTGTTGCTTTAAAATTGATGTATTGATGGCACGTACTAATAACGTGGTTATTTTGTAAATATTGCTAAAGATACTAGTGTCAGCAGAAATAAAACATAGGTATTTCTGAACAAAACGATTGTTTGTCCTTGACTAATTTATGAAGAATTCAAAATATACAAAGACGACATAGTCATTGAGTTCTAAAAACTTGGGGTCCCTTTTTCTGGGAAACATTACAAATGTTTGAGCTAACTTCTACTTGTTAGGAAGAGGAATGAGAATTATGAACCATTTTAACTGTCAATTCTTCAAAAATGCGAACCGAAAATGGAGTTTTCTAAGCAAAAATCCCGCTATTCAAAAAGGTATTTATTAAATAAAATACAATAATGGTACATTATTGCCAAGGCGTGGAAAGAAAGGGGTTGGCTGATGAGGTGGTTAACAGGCCGAGGCTTGCCGAGGCCTGCCAAGAGACGAGACAAAAATATTTCGTAACCTAATAACGCGGTGATACATTGTACTTTGATTTAGCTGAAGGCATTCTTTCTACGACTTCTTTCAAAGGCGGTATTTACTTCCATACTATCTTTTACACTAAACGCGGTTTTTAAAGTAATTATAACAGATTTCATCATCTTCATCATCATATCAGCCGAAAGACGTCCACTGCTGGACATAGGCCAGACAAATAAATGGTTTTGCACTTTTGAATTTATTTTTCTTCTGATCATAAACAATAACTATGAAAATTAGACACTTCGCGTGTTCCTTTTTCAAACAAAATGCGACGCTTTGAGAAAAGAACATTAAACACATGAACATTACATTTAATTACATGAAAATGAAGCCTATTTATTTAAGTGACAAATAAAATCAAATTCTACGGTTATAGAAATAGGTGTTATTTTGTCGTGCTTTGCACAGAAAATGCAAGCAACCTGAGCACAGCTATTAGTAGTGCCTTGCCAATCAATTTGAGCTTAACCCATTAATAATGGGAAAGTCGAGAGCTGTTTTCTTAGCTCAATAATTTTCTCGAGGAAAGTGAATTAATCGCGATTTGGGTGCGGTTCGGTGTGAAACCTGGTTTTGTTCGGTTTTTGGCTTATTTCATGCAGTTTGGGAATTGGACCTTAAGGTTTTGAACATGCGAACAAAATAGGGCATTATCGAGGTTCAGCTCTTCTTGACTTTTCTTTCTTTTGAGACTTTTGACTCAGTTTTCTTGAATTCAACCTTTGTAAAGCTCATGACCGGAAGACGCAGCGTGATTGGGGTGGCGTGGGTGGATGAACTGATGACCTGGCATAGGTCGCGGGAGTCCGCCGGACGCGGGTGGCGCAAGACCGATCGCTTTGGCACTCTTTGGGGGAGGCCTATGTCCAGCAGTGGACGTCTTTCGGCTGATATGATGACGATGATGACAAAACCTCAACCGACATAAAGGAAGATCACGTATTTATAAATTATGTTTATTGTTATTGTGTAGTTATGAAACCAAATTCTACCTTAACCTTTTGAACTTCGTACTGCTATAATCCATCTTTACAAAAAACTTAGTATACAAATGGCAAAGAATTGAATTAGTACATCGAGAAAACATACGATATTTCCATCGACCTACGCCACCACAATGGACAGTTGGCGCGAGAAAGATAATACGAGTATTAAGAATATATATATTCTATTCAAAGAATATAATATTAAAAATAGCGGCTGCAGCTAATGTAAATATCATTACTTCATATCCTATTTCATAACAGCAGTTATGTGACTGATCCGTCGATTTAACTTTCCGTATTAAAGCAAATTTCGATAGTGGGTGGAGGGACTTACCTGCTAACGAAGGAATTTCCTTAAGTGACTCATCAGAGTTGCTAAATTCTTGGATTAAGAACGTTCTGGTCACTCACTAGTCACTAACTAACCAACGGTAAGAATGACTTGGTAAAAAAACAAAAACAGGTCTTTAAGAAAACTTTGCCTGGCAATATTTACCTTTCAACGTAACTTCTTTTGTGTCTTTGATTTGAGCAAAGGTGTTTTAAATAAACGATATTAAACCTATTCATACGCCCCACTTCTGGGCAAAGACCGGATTCATCCTGAGGGTCGTGAGGTTGGAATCTCGCCATAACGTGAATTTTAATTCCTTTGTGGTGAGAGTTCCAATTTGGAACTCCAATAGACCACCTAGAGTCAAGTTCCGGCGTTTCTGCGGTTATAATGTTTTTGTTAAAATAAGTTTGATATGTATGTTAGTCTGTAAGGTATGTGTAAATATGGGCCATTGTTGCCTGAGTTAAATGAATAAATAAATATATAAAAATAAAAAGGTCTCTTCTTGCGGACGAGAAGAAATGATTTGTAGTCCCTACGCTCGCTATTAGGAGGTATATATGTATTGGCCCCCAAAAATTGTCATTGGCACCCAGGTACTAACAGGCTGGTCGCTAGTAATGCCTTGTATACTTGAGATTATTTGAGTTGTTCGAATTGAAGTACCTACCTAGTAGATTCAAAAAGCAACGCTACCGTCTAAGGTAGAAGATTCAAATGCCAAAATATCTGCCACATTAAACAATCTCAACTATAACTAAGAGTGCATGTATCATAAAACTTATTAATACAGTCATATACATAAAACTGGCAAGGACACATTATCAAGAATCCAAGGCAGCAAAATGTCGCAACATCACTAAGATAAACATTTACAAAACAGATCACTCACCAAACAAGCAAAAACCGGATAATTCTCACGTAACCGTTTTAAAACAAAAGACATAAGTATATTCAAAACTCAGGGGACTTACGTTCATTCGAATTCAGAAGAGTGAATCTTTG
The DNA here is from genome assembly GCA_932294315.1 of Epinotia nisella. NCBI lineage: Eukaryota > Metazoa > Arthropoda > Insecta > Lepidoptera > Tortricidae > Epinotia > Epinotia nisella. Next base: position 23,737,660 of record OW028676.1, read on the forward strand.
AGACGTCAATTACAACTGAATAGCCTGTGATGATCAGCCATCGACACCAAATCCCAAAGGTGATAACGTCCATGCTTTCTACCATACCATTGTCTCCATTTCATAATACAGTTACGTATTCTTAATCTGCTGTAGAAAGTCTAACAATTGTATCATGTTCATTGATGACGTAGCTATCGAGTTAATCTCAACATTTATCAACATGTTGTTGTCTTATTGTTGAATGAGCTAGATTATTATTGGTAATTTCACGGGCTGACGCACGGTTTTCATTCATACTTAAGGCTCATAATCACGTCTATTATGTTAAACGTATCGGGTTTCTAACTACCATTTTCTTTACCACTTCCGAGCGTTGTGGTTTATAGCTTGTTGGGGTAACCAGATGAAAGTGTTCCTGGCGTTTGGTTGATGACTTCCTAAGGCGGACCGTTGTCGTGCTTGCATATTTACTTGGTAATGCCGATATGTATAAATATTAAATATAATCGTAGGTAATATCTTGCGATCTATATTTGAAGTCTTAAACAGTCAACTAGATAGGACTAAACGTATTTCTAACAAGTGGATCAAAAGATTTTTTTAAAAACCCAACTGCTTTTTTTTTCAAATATTATACCTATGCCACTCCCAGGATTAAGAGGAATCCAACGACACCTCATATGTCGAAATTTGTCAAACAGTTTAGGCTGCAGAGCGTGCCAAAGTATAAGACATACACACATACATACATACGCTCGAAAAACATAACCCTCCTTTCCTTCTGCCGTCGGGTAAAAAGTAAAACTAATATACTCCGAGAAACTCCCTAAGAGTTTCAAACGTGTCGCAGTGCATTTAATACGTAAGAACCGTGGATTTATTACTAGTATTTTAAACATTCTCACAAAAGTTTAAATTGGATGAAACAAATATTTTTAATTAGATAGAGGAAATCAAAAAAATCTGTGGGCTAATAAGATTTAACGTCTATGCTAGTCATTTTCTGTCATATCCTTTGCCAAAATATAACAAGGTATCTCCTTGACCTTGACATCGGGTACATGCCCGAATTTTACGTTATTTTCTTTGCTATAAAGCCTAACTCTAGAGGCCATGTACATGGCCATGTCTTTATGACCACGTTTGTGTATATGCCCTAATTATATTGCGCATCTTAAAAAAAAACTAGAGGCAAACAGGAGGCGGTCTTAGCAAAAGAGCGAATATCACTGAAATATGTATTACTTAATTTGATGATCGGAAATCATAATTCATAGGTGCATGTAATATGCCTGAATTTAATACTAAAAAAAATTGACTTTGACATGATGACTAGCCACGGTAATGACTGATGATTCAACCAGACTCTGCGACGTCCTAAAGTCTGACCAGCTAGTAAAAATGCGGCAAATTTGAAAAAAACACATTCTGGTAACACGAAATGCATGGCGGTAACGTAAGGCCTGGCCACGGCGGACAATAGTAAACTTGTCATTAACTGTCTTTTCTATTGTCCGCCACCGCAGGCCGCGCCAGTGTGATGGAGGCCTAATAGGTACTTATAATAAAACTGACAGCTGACGTAGGTTTGTTGCAACATAAAGAATTTAAAACAGTGCTTCTCACTCCTCGCTTGCCAGACTCTATGTTCAAAGTTACTCCAGCTCAATGTTGTATTCTCTTTGTTCCAGCCTTGGTCCGTTCGAAGCGGTTACAGGGGGCGAGATGGTGTCCCGCCGGCGGATCCTGTCGCGGTCGCGCGACGACCTCACCCAAGCCATCTCCGCGCAGATTGAGGAGGAGGAGGACGTGTGGTACCAGAAGGACAAACTGTATAAGGTGAGATGATCTTCTATATAACTTAGCCAATTTAGGATGGTCGGTTTGGGACGGTTTGCGAGATTCAGCAGGTTTATAACCTAGTTATAACTTGATGCTGTTTGGCGCAAGAAAACTGCCTCTCTGCTAGACAGAGTGCACGGCAGTGGCAACAGCATTCTACATGTCATAGCCAAGAAGGCATATTAGCCAGAGGACCAAATGCACACTATCAATTATTATACTAACGTAGGCTAAGGATAACTAACATCTATTGGACTAAAATAATGTTCTTGAGGAAACCAGTCTAATCCCAACGAGCTCTAGTCTTCCCTTTGCCAAATCTTGGGATTTGGTGCCAAAGCGGACACGGGCTCCTTTCGGATTTAACCGGGAAAAACGCTGGCAGGAATCATCCTCCCAGCGTTTTTCCTTTTGTGTGTTATTATCAGATAACCTAGTCATATAACGTGGTAGTCACATCAAATGATTAGTGAATCATCATGACACAGCCAAGCAAGTGATGATTACTTCAGGCCGTGTTGAATCTCACAATGTGACCCAAACTCACAACTCATCATCAATTGGCCTAAGTTATTTAACAAACGATTTTTTATGATGCATGGAATCACTTTTGCTTTGAAATGGCCTATTTTGGAATCGTATTCGTAAACTTGTATCTATCTATGCTATGCATTAGTATGAAAGCGCGCCGGGCTTTATTATTCCAATCTAATCGCAATACGTTGATAGAGCGTTGCAGAATTAACCATAATTACGATCTAACATACACAAGTACAGTAAAGGAAATGTATTCACGTACCACCGTAGAACCCTGTCGCAATTGGCAGGCCGCCGTCACTTAAAATCGAGTGATTTGTCACCTTATTGTGATAGGGTTCTACGGTGGTACGTGAATACATTTCCCTTACCGTACATCTTATCAGAATCAGAATCAGAATCACTTCGACACAGAGGGATCTTTTGTGCAATTGCCCCCAACATACTCGTACTTCTTATTCCAAATTCAAACATATTATGTTGTCAACATTATTAACAGTTTTAAAAACAACTTACAAAGATTTATTGCTCGTAATAAAATTGTGCCTATGGCAATTAAAGAGGTTAAAGTAAATTGTTTCGTACACAGTCGGGTAATACAAAGTAGAGTAGAGGTCAATTTCATACAATAAAATTTAAAGAACTTGTCTAACAATACGAAATCGTCAACTACAGAACGACACTATAAAAAAAACCTGTTAGCTATTCTTAATAATAAAGAATGCAATATTGGGTTTTTAAACTGCTCTAAAAGAGCTTAGGTTTCTGAAGAGGTTATCTGCACTAGCAAACTGCTTCTTCTTCAGCAGTTTCACTCTTTTAATACTAAAATATATCGTATAGTACCTACCCACTATGGGGCTAGTTTTAACTGTGTAAGATTGGCCCTAAAAATTAATATTTATTTATTCTAATTACGTCGTAAAGAGTCTCGCAGACATCTACCTGTTTATTTTCACTTTGATTGAAAACCCCTATACGCTACGCCTGTCTTATCACTAAACACAAAACAATAATCAACAAAATTGACCCATCTTCGGCATCTATTATAACAAAATAACAAGCAACAACACGAAGCTATACGCCTAATCATATCGACTTTCTACGCATCAATCAAATCATCGAAGCGTTATACACGGTTCGCTACTCCTATAATAACATAAGCATGCCGTTAAAAGGAAAAGGGCTTAACTACCTATAACTTTCATACGTTGATTTACGTTTCGTGTTGGACAGGGTGTAGGTAAATGCTCGTATTATGTCAACGGATTGGAGAAATCTTGCGGTGGCGTTGGAAACCCTTATTGTGGAATAAACGGTGCGCTGGAGAGTTAAGAGACAAACTTGCATACTCGTAATATAATGGATCATGGGGCTGGGATACTTAACGAAATTTAACAGTGAAACCCTTGAATTAATGACAATTCGATCCGTTAATTAATTAATCGTATCTGCAACACCACGCAAAAGACCCAAATAATAGACGGAGCTCGGAAAGCGGCTAAGTTAAATTCGGACTGGGAGTATGTCTGTCGCATGCCAGGATCGCCACTGACTGGCAGCCCGACAGCTCGAAACGAAGACGCGGCAGACCTCGTCGGCGATGGCGAGCTAGACTCCTTTTCAAAGGATTGATAGATAAATTATTTGTTCTGGATTGGCCAGAGACTGCTCAGGATTTGCCAAGTCTGGAAATGAAGGGGGGAGGTCTTTCTTTGCTCAGTAGTGGGACACAACGTACATAACTCTGTCATGACATAGATGTCATATCGAGTTAATTACTCAGTTGATGTGACTGTTAAATCTGTGTTTCATTCCAAACCTGAGACCCATCATGGTTTTAAACACAATGCCGTAATGTGTAAAATTTCACAAGTAATATCAAAATAAATAAGAAGTTTACGTAACTTGCATGAAACACGCAATTTATTGCAAATGTTATGAGAAGATCATAAAATTCGTATGTCTTATGAATTTCATGACAATTATTAGTTATTATGTTTACTAACATATTGTTATTGCATCTTTGTGCATTTCAGTTTAAATTATTCAACATTACATCTTTGTGACCATGACAGTCCTAAATACAACTAACTAAAAAATCTAAAACAAATATATAAACATTGAAAATTAAACATCAATTTAACAAATTAAGGATGTTGAGCATTAATAAAATTATTCCTAATATCGGTGGACATGTTTGTCGGTATCCAAGGCCGAAATATATTCACACATATGTTGACACGTTTAGTTGACCTCTCCATACACGTCATTTGATTTTACGAGAAAAGGCAAACAACTTTTTATATCAAAACTATGTTGCCCAAGCAAAAGGTTACGGGTTATATATGTATGGAGCCTTCATTAATTGGTAATTTGACGTTAAGATATTCACCAACACGGCAGATACTAGTACGTTTTATTTTGAGTAGCTGTTCACAAATAAGGTCATTGACAGTTTGTATCATCTTCATCATATTTTTTTAATAAAATTTCCATTTTGAGCCATTTTGACTGTTATAACTGTCGTAAATGATGATGGTATTAAATAAAGATAATTCCATTTTTAGAGAAAGCACCTGACTTTATTGCTAGAATTTGCACAATTTATGATAAATCCTGGCTTTATTTTAAATACATAGGAACATTTAATAGGCTTGGCATAAGGTGGCTGTCACATCGACTGGTTAATTAACAAGTTAATGGTCCAATCGATATGGCAGCCGGTGTTATGATTATTAAATCATAGTTAGGTATATGATTGTTAAATCTCGCAAAATATGTCATTCAGTTCAACGGCCCATTAAAAAATAGTGTAAGTTTTAGTTAACGTTTTGTTTATTGCTTTGCTTAGTTTGAGACTAGGTCGATTTGTATTAGATTGTCCCCAAATATTTATTTATAGCGTAAATGGAAGTGGGGTGCTACTTCCTCGATTACATTATCTATAGTGGTCTTCTATCATCGTTGCTGATGTTTTAAATTCAATGTCGAAATCCAATTGCATCAATACATTTGTAGTTTAATCTACAGACTCCTAACACAATTAGCGACTTGACTCTCCCATTATTTAATTGTTCCGCGTGTTCACTATATTTTCCTTCCCTTTGTCTCTGGCTGCGTTTTTGCAACCGTTTCCGACTGTCTACAGTTATTAAGGACGTGAGAAACTATTGTACAATGCGCTGATGTTGCTTACCGCGTTACATTTGCTACAGACATCTCTATCGATAAATTGCCTTGTTTACTTTCCATTACTGCTTTATCTTCACTAGTGTTTTAATCTTGTGCAACATTAGCAGCATTACATTTTCCCTTTGAATTTTTATCAACAGCACTTTTCTAATCACATTTCTTATCGCTTTTATGAATAACGTTACCGTGACTTATGATACTAATAAAGCACAGTGAAAGTCTGCGTACCTTAAAAAATGTCTTCAATATAATAATCACGACTTCATTTTAATTCTTCACTGACAACAATCGCTGTCTCATTCCCATCAATGCAAAATCGGTGGAACGAATTCACAATAGCTGGCCTGTTGACATATGATTTTATCTACAAGATTGTGCTACAAGTTAAAATAACCTTTAAAATGCAATTGGAAGTAATAACCATTTAACAACTCACAGACGACGAAAGAAACCAGGTATTTTACGCGTTCCACTTTTAGTCGGCGTTGATTATTGACACAAAATAGCGTCTAAAATTAATAGATTTTAAATTGAAATATATATCGATACAAATTTCACGCCATAGATGACAGGATCGATTAAAACAAAGTTCTAGCTATTGAGATCATCCATTTTTTTGCTAAGAACCGTAGGTATAGTCGCCATCCATCAGATATATTGGAGCGGCCAAAATGCTCACAAATATCTGAACACGTGTCTATTGTATCTATGCCTCGAGGCATTAGAGACGTGTTCAGATATTTGTGAGCACTTTGGCCGCTCCGATAAATCTGATGGTGACTGCACCTATAATAGAAGATTAAATGATAACCAGGAAGCCAACAGTGCCTTCAAAAAGCATTGTCGAACATTAACCGCTACTTAGCGGACTGTTTGCAAATAAAGGCTCGTGACCAGCTGTCAATCGCAGGAGCCGGTCAACTCTGACCCATTGATCGACTTCGTGACTGAGGAATAACAATCTGGCCATTATAGTCGTCCGGAAACCAGCTGCTTCAAACCACCAACGTAAGATGGACCAGCAATGGAATATTACTGCTTTATTTGGAGCTCAGCTTGTTCAGATACTTCAGATTGGTCTAGACGTTTGACGTTTGACCTTAGTGCCAATTATTGGCTATTATGGTTTAGGGTCTAAAATTTGGATACAACTGAAATTGGTAAATTTGCAATAAGGTAGAATAGGTGTGTATGATCATTACGTATTTGAACAGCTAAATTGAATACTCAATTGGGAATGGATGAAAATTTTAGAAATGCCTGATTATTTTTTGGTAATAGGAATAACCTTCCTCAGCACCAGAAAAAAGTTTCAGGTGTTTCAGCTGCGTCAATTATTTTTGAAAAATATAAACAGTTTCCTCATTTACGTTTTGGATCAGTTACGGCAAATAGACACTTTTCTTGATCTGTCTCATATTACAAAAAACTATCTTAAATATCTGTGGTGAACTGACACTGGTAATGACCAATATAGCTGCTGCAAGTGTCAATATCATTGCCAGTGTCAGTTTACCACACATATTTAGTATATTTTTTTGTAATATGAGACCGATCGAGGAAGGTGCCGTAACTGACCCAAAACGTAAATGAGGAAACTGTTTATATTTTTCAAAAAAAATTGACGAAGCAGAAAAACGTGAAGCTTTTTTCTGGTGCTAAGGAAGGTTATTCCTATCACCAAAAAAATAATCAGGCATTTCTAAAATTTTCATCCATTCCCAATTGACTAAGCATTGCGATTTAACTTTATTTTCAATTATAGTATCCCTGATGTTCTGATGATGATGATTGATGACACATGGAGTATTGTTGGATCAAAATTTCCGGAAACCACTTCGATTCTAAAAATGTCAAGTGGATAAAAAATAATTACAACCACAGGTCACTGTTCTCTCCAAGAATTGCCGGACACAAAGTAAATCAAGAAGGTCACTGATCGGATTGACAATGAGGGTTAAATGACATTCCATTTTCTGCAAATCATTTTGCTCGCTTAGGTTGTCTGAAGACGCATTTTATAGGTATTATTGTATGTTAACTTTAGTGTAGGTATAAATGGAGCGGGGTCTTAGTGAATTGAACGATATTTATAGCTAGAGTCTGGCCAGGGAAAGATGAGCCTGAACTTTATATGGCAACAGTAATACCATTGTCAAATGTGTCAAACGTCTTAAATTAATTTGATGTCCTAATCTTGGTACTTGACATATCAACTAGTTACCATAGTAACTAAGAGTCAATATCATAAATTGAAGAGTTAGACTCTTGTAAGTGTAGCTCCCTCCATCTTACTCTCTCTAGGGCCACCTCTTTGAACTCCTTATACGACGTATAAGGAGTTCAAAGAGTTTGCTACTTTTTCTTTTATTTGTTTCATGCAATTTATCCCAGGTCTTCCCCATCCTAAGTACAGTCAAGAGCAAAAGTAAGTTATCACTTTTGTACCTTATTCCATTGCGATAAGGTGAAAAAATGATAACCTACTTTTGCTGTTGACTATACTACTATTTTTCACATACTAGGATCAAGCTGCCTCGGGGTAAGCCAGTCCTGTCAAGCTGGTCTAATTTGACAGACAATTCAGATGTACTCTATGAGTAATGATTGCAAAGATACACTTACTCACTAAGAAAGTAACTGTTCCATAATAAATTGGACTGTTTTTGCTTTTTAAGAGAATTGATTACTGCTAATATTATTCACATTGAAGAATATTTTAAAATAATTTTCAATTATTATTCCTCGTCACAATTTAAATTTTGGGGAGTGTTTTTGAATTATTCTTCTTAGATATGAAGTAGAATGAAGTTAAATAGTTTTATTTAATATAACTTTACTTCATTCTGCTCAATCAGTTGCATTGTGTAAATTGAAGAAAAATTATAATTTTTCAAGTATCACTATTATTTTATCGCGTTATACACGGTGTTACAACACGCTGTTTTTTTTTGCCGGCTTTTTCTAGGCTCATCTTTCCTTGGTCAGACTCTAAAAGCGTTATATTTTAAAAATTGACGATAATAATGGGAATTTTATCGCAAATATATCATTGTATAATTCAATAACCACCTGCTTTAGAATTTGTCCCAAGATGGCAAAGAATCTTGATTAATATTTTGCAATCTTGCCCTTTGCGACCTCCTCTAATTTGCTTAGTATGTAAGAACCATGTAGAATGTTGTTTGAAACGTGTTTTAATATTTATCGCCATAGTTGGCGTTGAACACTTAACCTGGCTCATCCAGCCAGAGTTTAGCTAATTTTGTCTGAGAGATTAGCTGTGCAACATTGTAGGACATTATCTATTTATTGTCGTTAGGTATTTATATTTAGTTTATTACTATATTTCATTTTGTAGCATCAAAAATATTCGTATACCTACATAGTAGACACTTATTATAGACAGAGTTCGACAGAGATATAAAAAATATTATAAGAGAAAAACACTAATTTACTGTTATGACTGACATTTTCTCATAGAATCAAGATTTGTATTTAAATCATATCAACCTCAGATCTATTTATGCAACTCTAATTAAAAAAAGGTCCTAACCTTAAGTACACTAATGCAAATTATACCGTCTCCTACCGTCAGCGGTCACCGTTCACGCACCGCGTGTCGCAACGTAACCAACACCGTTGGCCAACTACACCTGTTCGACTTGTTAATTTGTGACAACATCGGTGTCTGTGTTTGTTTTAAGTTTTATAACAAATTCATCAATATTTGCAACATTCGTGCAAAGACGAAAATTTGTTACATTTACAACAACTCCAAAAATTTTAGACAGTCACACACATATTTTGAAGCTTGAGAAATAACTGCCACAAAATATAATTCTATGGAAAAAAATTACGAAATACAACTAAGTATACAATATTCATGGTCCTTCGGATCGACGAATTGGAGATTTATAATGAAAGGAATGTGCTTGGATCCTTTTTTCACACTCTTATAATTGTTAGTAACAATGTGTGCTCCATATTATGACACAGCTGAACGTTACTCGTGCTGATGCACGATTCATTAAAATTTCAAGAAACATGATCCTAAAACAAATTACGTTAGAAACCAATTTAAATAAATAAGTAAAGGATGTTAGTCCCTATGACTTCAGTTTCGTCATCGTAAACACTGAATATAATCGTTGTAGATGCCTTAATTGCGGCTAAATCACGACTTTGTACGTCGCTGGCAATCTCCGAGTACACACGACGTGAGATGAAAGTGAAAACTTTACGTCACGTTAGATGTGTACCTACATCATCTACAGAATGCGCTCTTTATTTTTCACTTACTGATAAAGACATCGGTAATAACAAAAAACAAGCTAGTTTAAAACTAGATAAACCAGATACATGTTTTGAATTGATTATTTTACATAATACTTGCAACACGAACTAGTACAGTCAGCATCATAAACATGTATACATTATATGACCTTATTACTTAGATGTAAGGTCGAAAAGTGTATACATGTTTATGATGCTGGCTGTACCAATTAAATTCTAATAGCGTTCAGACATCATATTGCAACTTATCTATCACATTGCGTACATAACGTATTTGGATGCCGAATTCGAGATGAGCGTGATATATGATTTTGAAATTGGCAGCCTTTTGCCTCATTAGGGCTGGCCACAAATACCACACTCCTAAATTGAGTAGAAGTGTTACCACAGGCAAGACAGGTGGCCGCATCTTCATGTCATGGGTCAACATTTGACATTTAAATAGTAGGCAAAAGTGATATTGCATCACTAGGTCGGCTGGCAGCCTTTCGTAAGATATGAATTGTCACTAGTGAATCCACCTGATATATCGTTGCGTGTTAAGTAATTACTCGTTAGAAAAGGTCACCGTACCCGTAATTGAAGATCAGTGCTATGATGTCTCGGAGAGATAACATTATTGCATTAATGCAATTATTTTAACTGCCAGTTTAGTCAGTGGCATTGATATGATACGTGTATTATGAAGTTTAAACGATATAAAATTGTCATTAATAACTACATGGGTGTTCATTTCAACGTAAGTGCTTATGAAAAAACGTGGAATGAAATATAAAAGTCCTTTCTGTTCTCAAACTTTTTGGCCACTTTGAGGTTTATTCACATGCAACATCTGACTTTATTTACATTATCAGTAGGAACAGGAAAAATAAGTACGGTAATACTATTATGTTCTAGATTGATTTATAGTATTAAAAACTTGCACCATTTTTTACAAAAAGCGATTCCTGTGAATCCTGTGACCTTAAAAATGTGAGAACAGGACAGGAGGTAAACGACGTGTCCTTGCACGAACAGACGCCTCAAAAAACAAGTGCCCTCCACATCCGCCTGCCAACGCCGGCCGGAATAATTGTACGTTTCAAAATAAAACCATAAGGACCCATCAATTTTGCAAAGGTTTCTCAATGATCGCAAATTCTCAATGCATTTCGAGAGCGCTTGAGCAAACATCAACATTTCGATGAAATGTTATGATACGTGTGATTGGCCTATCGTTCATCAAAACATTCGCAATGATGCGCATCTTACATACATGCCAAAACCTTCGGTCATCAAAGTCCATTCAATTTTTACTTGTTTATTTTTCTGATGAATTCCTTTAAGAGGAGTTCGCGATATACGCGGTTGGGGGTCTTATCTGATACTTTTGATAGGCTCAAACAAGGTCTCAACTCGTGTTGTTCTGAATCACGCTTTGTGTTGTACTGAAATCGTGTGGCATTTGACAAGTTCCATAAAAGACTTTGTAGTGCTTATAGGACCGAAGAGTGTGCATTCCGCACTTGATCCTTAAAGGAATTATCATTTCCAAAGGTTTAACTTCAATTGACATTTAATTTAACTGCGACCTTAAAAGTTCAGCGTTCAATCGTGCCGCATATCGACGTATTTTACTTCTTTTAAATATAAATCTTCATCCATTTCTTGGAATTCGTTAATTTGCCACACTAAAAGCTAATAGTTGTGAATAGCGAATTCGTGAACGCATTGTTATAATGTTTCAACATCAGCGATCAAGATGTTTGTGTGATGTGCAATTTTACCCTTATTGAACGGCCTTGGCTTTCCCTTATTGACTTGGCTCGACGACCTTCAGTAACGTGCGGCGACAGTTGCTTATTTAACTACCCACCCATTAAGGTATACTTGTGCTTCAAATAGTGATTAGCTATCTTCAATGCTTAGCTCTTACGTATGTTATCTGCCTTGATCATATCCTTATCTAAAAGAGATTTTATTATCACATTTAGCGCTACGCTCGCGCCGATTTCAGTTTCACTTTTTAGCGTCTGCCGAGTGAAAGTCGATTTGTGTTCCCAACTCTTCCTTTCATCTGTGCTGCATAAAATAATCATAAGCTCAACCAGTTTGGTTGGTGACAATAATTCACGTTTATTATCTTTTACAGTTACAGCATTAACCCCTTACCGCATGAATTATTAAAGTATTATATAAAAAAATTTTTTTGTTCAATTTATATCTTTATTGACTATTTGTAATAATTTATTATGATTTTGAATTTTTTTGCTTTATTTATATAGAAATTACAAAATAATGCCATATATGGCTTTATATGCGTTACAGCCAAATAATGTTTATCCATATTTGGCTTCATATGCAATCAAGCTTTGTCGCGTATGATGGTTATCATTATTATTGAACATCTGTGAAACAGTTTCGTTTGTCATTAAAACATAGATATACTAATCATCTCACACACTTTGTAAAAGAACGGTATTTTCCACATTTTTTGCCATGCTGACGAATGTTTTTCGTCCAAATAGGAAAATGTTCAACATTATCGAACAGCATTTAGGGGCAGATTTTGGGACCTCGATGGAGTCTTACGAAACTTTTTGGTCGAAACAGGTGACGCAGGCAGGCTTGAGTGAGTACCCGGACGACTTGATGTTGGTGTTCCAGAATGCTAGCTGGGCGACCTCTTTTTTTCGTACTCGGTTGATTAACTTTCAGAAAATGCTCTGCAACAGCAAGCTTGAAATCAAACAATGCCACGTACTGGTCTTCATTGATACGGCGCCACGACAACAAGGCATTAACTATACACATGTAAACCGTGTGAACGAAAATCCGTTTATACTAATTGCGAGATCGTAGGTGTATTCGATAATAACCAAGCATCGCATTCAGTAGGACTCCTCCCATATGTTGGTTGTAAACATCGACCGCTTGAGGAGAAGTTATGTCTGGTATTCTTTTCGTTTTCGTATGTAACGTCGTTTTGTTGTTGTTGGTTCAGTACCCACATATGCGGACAACATGTTCACGGTTGTGTTGTCAAACCAAGAAACTAAACTTAGCTTCACATCATCCACGACTGCCGTCTTCTCCTCCATACTTCCTCGACCCCGTTTTTTCATTTCCTTTTCTGAAGGCATTTTCGAGTTAGGTACACCATTAAGCCTTAGCCTTGCAGTTCCTAATGGCAACAATCCATTTTTAAATAAATATAGTTAATATAAATGACTTAAATAAATAAACCTTAATGCATCGGAAGCCAAATATGACTGTCACAGTTTTTGACTCGAATACATAGGAAGCCAAATATGGCCTATACATAAACAAGATCAAATCTATTACGAAAACATCATATATTACAAAATACATACGCAATATAAGTTAACAAATGTTTGAACTATATGTTTATATTTTTTTGATGTTATTACCCACCTTTATATACTTGTTATTTAGCCTGTAAGTTTATCTATTTACTCCGCACTGCACCGAACTAACACATCTCACTTATCCTTAACATTTTTATAAGAAATAACTTACCCGCAGGAATAAAAAAAATACATCCAGATTCACGGAAAGTGGTTGTTTAGAAATGACGATTGTTTGCTGACGATTAAATTAAATTATTATCTTTAAAAAAATGTTAAACTTGGGTGATCAAATATGGCTTTCTATGCGGTAAGGGGTTAAAGTTATGTTTTGTGTCAAATGCTTCCGTGTTAACTGATAAAGCTTACTTAGTAAACTAGGTAGGTTAGTAAGTTTAGAATTTCGCTTTGTCCTCTTTTTACTGTATCGTTATTGATTTGACGTTTATCAATCCTTTATCAATTTCTAATCCAACACCATTAAAGTATTTCTTTAATAGCATTCAATTCCTATTCAAGATACAGTTGCAACGTCCTTGTCATCGTATCAAAGTCTAAGCGCCCCGCCATACCAGGGAACCGAGGCGAACGAGTGAACAGGAAGAGAACAACTTTCATTTTCACGCACCTGACTCCTGTCTTTGTTGCCAGACAATAATAAACCTTGTCTGATTAAACGTTGAGTGCATTTAACATTACAGTCTTTCCGTACCGGTGCAGTTTGAATTATTTTTAGTAAAGAACTAAGATCACCGAGGAATATAGTTTCTTTAGTGTGAAATTTGAAATTTTTGCTTGCTGTGAAGTAGACTCGAAATTAATCATGTTTTTGTTAGTACTAATTACGTAAGTGAGGAAATTGAACCCAAATCTTCGCGATTGGTAGGCAAATGAGAGACAGAATGATTCATTATGGCAGTGTCATGCTAGATTTTGGTCAGCCAAATTTAGATACTGTGATATGGGTGAAAAGCTACCATCGTCTTATTATTATTTACTTTCATAATAAGAAAGATATATTATAGTTAAAAAGATGCATAATTACCTAATGCAGTTACACTAGCATATTAAGCGGTAATATATAATCCATACCAACATTATAATTATTATAAATGCGAAATTGTGTCCGTTTGTCTGTTACCTCTTCACGCTTAAACCGCTGAACCGATTAAATTTGGTATAGAGATAGTCTGAGTTCCCAGGAAGGATATAAGAGTTTTTATTCCGCGAAATCAATCAAAAAGGGGTGAAATGGGGGGGGGGGGGGGGTTGATCGTTTGTATAAAAACCAATATAAACGAGTTCCACGCGGACGGAGTAGCGGGTAGAAGCTAGTAAAAATTAAATATCACTTTTTCATTTTACTAATATTGAGGGTTACCTAAGTAGTAGCCATTTCGCAGACCGTCTTAGTGTAAAACACTGACGAAATATTAATGAGGCTGTAAGAGTTCTCACTAATAATAAGCCATGCCCCTGGACAATTTAGGTATTATAAATTCCGACATTTCACAAATTTGCTTTTGAAACACTTAAACATTTTCGGAAATAACTCAAAATTGCCTGTGTGTCGGTTATAAGACCCTTACATTTACGTAAATCCCTTTCGCTTTTGCTCACGACACTGCGTGTGCGGCATGCGCCGGCGCACTTATTTCACACGACGCGAACGTCAAGACATCCTCGTTTCTCTTTATTTATCATTGGAATATTAGTGTTACAAACCCTTAGTTTACCTTTTGTGTCTATTTATAGAAACATTTGTAAGTTTATTTGCTTTGGAGTGTTGTATAAGTAAATACATAGACAAGGTTAAGTGTACTTACTCTTTTACATTTGTACTTTGTCAACGTCTAGAAATATGAGTTTTTATGTATTTCATCATCATCATCATCATATCAGCCGAAAGACGTCCACTGCTGGACATAGGCCTCCCCCAGAGAGTTCCAAATTGACAAATGTATTTATCTTATTGTAATACTGAACCGGATACAAATGTTAATAATATGTAACTAACTTATTGACATATTTCTTAAAAGGATAATATATTATCCCTGTATAGTTAGTTTCCTGTCTATCCTCACAATAAAGTTCCTGTGTCTCATTTGTTTTCTTATAACGTTAACTTTTGATCTTGACTTCGTATGTGACCCCATCATTTCCGTCAAACCAACCTGTCGCTGGCATGCTTCAAAGCGCTCAACGGTTCTAGCAACTTGTTTAAATGCTTTTTTCCTCTCATAATCATCAATCAATCAACATCAGCTGTTGACAACAACATGAGTAACGTCCAAATGATAATTAATCTAGAAGACAAAGATTTTTGAGCTGAGACTTTTATTAAAGCGGCTTTTACGTTTCTACGGATAAATCTATACTTTTAACGAACTAGTTTAATTATTTTTTGTTACTTTATCATTCAACCTTGTTTGAATTCTAGTTTTACGATCATTAAGTACAGATTTGTCCAATAAAGGCGATAGCTAGTCATAAACGTAACTGCTACCAAACATTATAAGTAAACCGGTCTTCATGCGTAATTACGTCGTTGAATCGTTTTTTTCATGTAGTTTATGATTAAAGTTAACAACTAACAACTTTTAATTACACACATCGTTAGAGTGGTTTACTTTATTATTAGGTAAGTGTATATCATTTCTATTTGCTAGTTTTAGCTACGGAATTATTAACCATATTAATCTCATTGACATAGCCGTTGCAATATGACATAAGTCTTAATTCGTCATCCTAATATTGACTCATCAATGCACTACATATGTCACACTTGTACTATTGTAGACTGGACACGCATTACCAATTTTCCTGCACGCATTAAAAACGCATTAGTATCCTTTTGTCTTTGTACTAAAGGTCAATTTTCAATGGTCACCGGTTTGCACACAGACAGATGTCAAGCAACACCTGTTAGTGTCATGCGTGGACTGCTTTGAGTTCATTGTTGCTTTGAAAGAGCCGGTGTCGAAAGTAACTGTGGTACTTACTGTTTTTGGATACATAACGTAAGCGCCTCTATTTCGTTTAGTTTGACTTATTATGAGCCTCATTTTCTGCTTTCTGAATGTTTTTGTTGTTTCGTTGTAATTCCACAAAAGTATGGTAAATCGTTACTATTCTTCGCTTAAGCCTTGCTAATCTGTGAGCATTTAACTTTTTCAATAGGTCTTCGAACTTACAAGTTCAAAAAAGAACGATGAAATAAATTACCAAAGCATATGAAGATCAAAAAGTCCTCTAGGTCTTTGTCCTTACAAAAATTTAGATAAATCTACCTCAGTAGGTTCATTCTGCTCAGCTGCTGAAAAGTCTGTTAACTTTTTGATAATGATTTAAATAAGTAAGTCTGTGTAACCATAGCCTAGGAGACAAGTCATCGAAGTGTTAACGCAAGATACCACAAACTACTTAGTACTACTCCTGCAATTATAATTCCTATTTAGTAACGCGAATTTCAAAATACCAGCTAATTCTCATGATACAAGCCTTACTTAATATTTAATAATAGTCACAGAAGTCGTTATCGTATTAAATGCAGGTATTTGCCTGATTCTAGACTGTTAAAGGTCAGAGCTTCTTAGAATAGGTCTAAACCTAGTGAATGGGTAGCTTTTAAAATTCGCGGAGGCGTGGTATGGATGGTTAAAGGTCGAAACATAGCTTAATTTAGTTCTGTCAAAACAATAAATTATTTAGTTTTTGGGCGTTTAGGAAATGCAGATCTTTTAATGTTCCAAATAATACCGACACTATAATTATATAATTTGTTAACTGATGGAGGCGGATGAGATAATATATGGATAGAAAAAATTAGTTTTGATGTATAAAGACGTTATCATTGACGGTAGGTCATAGTATAATGTTTGCCGAAATTCTTTTATTTTAGCAGAAAAAATGGCAATATCAAGGTCCAACTCTAATTTATTTAACTTTTGTAAGCTTTGGTTCTATGTAATACCTTGTTTAAGTATTAAGTTATCTACTTCACTTGATAGTCTGCTCTTGACCTACCTCAGTAATTTGCCAGTATTGTAATGCACTTAACATTTATTGAATTAAGCACGCTCAATAAATTATGAATCTCACAACAGCCTGTAAGGTTGCTCTACATCATAAATGTTGCAATGGCCGTCAAGGGATGACCAAGGTTACTCCACTTGTCCAGTACGCAAGTACAAGTAAAGTTGAAGTAGTCATTTGCAAAATCATGTTTTATTCATCGGAATGCTGTTTTCTCTTAATTATCTCGTTCAATGTCAATTTAGAACTACTCATTCATGATCTGTAGACCATTTTTTATTAAGCAGGAAAAACAAGAAATCAATACAGACGCATTCAATGAAAAAACCGTTTCGCTTAGGCAAATTAATTTCAGAAAATTCCCCTCTTTATAGGTAGGTACATCAGCTTATACAAACATGAAGTTAGTTTTAGGTCCATTACAATATTTAGCACAATATACTTAAACTTTACTAAAACAATTATTCTCTACGAGCCTTTACTAATTTTATCGCCTTAAACTTGCTAAAACCAATAACATTCACCGCGCGATCCCGCAAGGACGCATATTACACCAATTCTTGTATTGTCTACCTTTTAAACAATGTGTTATAGGTTTCATCAGCCAGACAGAGTAATATTAGCTGTCGCTAGTATATCAAAACAATGCGTAGCTCGGTAGGCCAAGAATGTAGATCGCGGAAACGAATTCAAATGACCCTGCAAGGTTGCTGTTACCGCTGACGCTAACATTCGCTTATGAATAGGAGTAAGACAGGTTGTATTATGCTTGTATGTGTAATTAATCGCGTTTATAGAAGACTTTTTTTCATACCTAGTTTAATTATTCAAAAGTTGATTCACTGGTTGTGTTCAATAGTTCTTTCTATAGTTTTCATTTTATTTTCGGATATATTTATCTTATTGTGTTTTTCTTTTGTATTCCTTTCAAACGTTTTTATGCCTCCTTTTTTCTTTTCTTAGTCCTAATCATCGTAGAAGCCTTAACTACAAACGTGAAGATGCCAGATATCTTTAATATTTCGCCAGCCAATTAGAATGGACTAGACCTTGCGAAAATGTGCATTAAATTTGCACAATAAAATGAATGATTACTACAAAACAGCGACCGTCTCGTTATTAGTCTCGACGTTCTGGTTTATCATCATCAGATAAAATAATGATGATTTATTGGACAAGCTTTTTAGATATTACTATGGCTTTATTCCAATCAAATTAATTTCTAACGGACATAAATACATTTAAAATACAGACTAAAATAATATTCACCAATTCAAATATATTATGAACCTATTTTACAAACTTGATACGTATGAGATACGTAAAGAAATACGAATTAACTACATTATTAAGACAGCAAAACCACAAGAAATTCAAACAATAAAAAATAAATAGAAAAAAATACAATTATTTAGTTAATATCAAGTGGGGATGTTATCTAATAAAATTAAAGAGGTATATTTTACTCGCACGATGCGTGTATTGAGGAAAAGCAACTATGTAGACCACACGTACCTAGTCAACTTATGTCGACATGTTATTTTCCTAACCTAACATTTAACCAGTTCTTGAACTTTATTCGTACAACGTTATCGTGACCACAGCCTGACAACTGCACTTGCATCACATAAACAGCGTTAGATACATTGCGCTTACTCCGGTAATGCATTTGACACGATCACATGAGCAAAACAAACATTTGGGCAAATATCTGATTCGATTAAAGCTAATTTGAATTGGGCACCGGAATTCGTAACCGCAGACGTTGATTTGTCGTTCGATTTTCAAATGTTTCAAACCAATGGTGGTTGTTTAAACGGTTTCATTTGTTTAAATTCTTTAATGCCTCAGTTTTCCGGCAGATGTCTTTATTCCGAGAAAAGACAATTCTAAACCACGCTATTAAGATTTTCTCTCGTAATATTTTTCAGTGAGACCGTGCATTCGCTTTTATTTAAGTTCGATTTCGATTCTTTGAAAAATTCTGTGAGAGAATGTAGAATATCTCGGTGAAATCACCGCCATCACAAAGTTGGACTTATGGCAAAACTACTCGAATGTGTAAATAATAATCGCAATGCACACTCATATGTCGATACTCAGATATACGTAACTGACTATAAAATATCTTATGTAAAGAATCAATGCTATGAGACTTTCAACCATAATCCAAACAGACTAAAACAGAAAATTGAACGGTGATTATTTTGAGATGTGTCTTTATAACACAAGCATTACATGCGCGTATATGCAACGGCTTCAGTAATATTTATTGCCCAATAAGTTATGTTAGTTCTAAGTTCTATCGTTATCACGAATTAGGTGAATGGTTGAGTAATTTGACAGCCTGAGATCTAGTATAAGTTAATACCAAGTAGGTACGTAGGTACAGTCAGCCGCAGAGAAACATGACTCCTGCACACAGAGTAGTTACTAATCAGACTTAAAGTTTGATCGTAGAATACGATCGAGATCGTTAATGTGGCAAGGCAAGAGTATCCAACAGTATAAAACGAGCAACATTTGTTTATTTACCTATATATTATTATAAATTAAATCGATCTAGATAGTTCTCATTGTTGGGTAAATTTGTGTTCTTCGGCAAATAGTACCTACTACATTTTAATTAAGTAACCGTTAAAAAATTATGATCAGTTGACTAGTTGCGTCGGTAATTTTATTGATTTAAATCCTTATTCGAAAATTTCCGTCTAGTTAAAATGACAGTAAGTCGTAATTCGTTATCTGTCAAAAAGAAAACTTTTTGACTGCCAAAGGCACGCTATTCTGATTACTAATGAGAGGGTCTACTTTACAGTATTAAAGGCGGATTTAATATGGAACTACATTGAAAATGGCCTGATAATAATAGTCAGACCTATTCGTAATTTTGTTTGCTCCTGTTATTAAACATGCAACACAGTGGGCATGCAATCAGACGTAGTTTATTATTCAACTCGGGCGCAGAACGAAATTCATCGAATAAGGTAATCGAGGTGTGGCCAGCCTTGGTCAGTTGCGACATGGTTTTATACGCCTTTATGACACTCGTGGTTAAAGAAGCTGTATTAAAGTATGAGATAAATACAACATGGACAAAATAAATCAAGCACTGAATGAAAAAAATACTTTTTCATACCAAGGTGGTGACAAACAAGCACCCTGATTATTTGTAGTATGCGGAAACCGTGGTCTATGGACGCTTGTTAAAAATAAGCCCATTGCGTCAGTCGGGGACAGATAATTGAACGCGATCTCCCTAATACCCATTCGAAATAAAAATCAAACGAACCAATCAGGTTGTCTGTCTTTAATATTAGTTTGTGCGTCAGAAAAAATAAGCTATACATAATACCTACACCTACATACACATTATGAATGTGCAGGACATACCAAAGACAATCAATCAAGACGACATAGAACAAAGTAAAAAACCACTTTCTAACAAACTGTCATAAACACGACAGTACTCCTCTAAAGAGCCACAATATGCTGCTTTAGGAGACCATAAATCAGTCCAGTGATCAAGCATGACTGACCATAGAGCATATTATAACTCACCCTTTCCATCCATCCTCTCAACTCCCACTGCGTCGTATTCATATTTCAACTTTATTCCGTTGCTCATAAGCTTGATTATACAATTGACGAATAAAGCAAGATCGGAGATGGGGAAAGTAAGCTATTTGCAAATAAATACGGACCTGCCACACTAACGAACCTATTCAACAATAGTACATTATAGTACCAACGTACCATCGACAATATAAAGCTAGATTACACGGCCCTACGAATCGCATATTAGCGAAAGTATGAGGAGTAATGTTGCCAGGGTGACTTAGATGGAATATGCAATTGATGCATGTTACAGAATGACTTTAAATTGCATTAGAATAGCATTCAGAGATGATAAACGATTACTGTGATGTTATCGTTCTAATGGTGACAAAACAATTACTAAACATATCGTAGCTTTTGCTTGGGACTTTGTCCGCGTCGAATTCGTTTATTTCGTACCCCCATATCAATCCCTTAAAGGATAATTTCCGGGATAAAAACGATCCTTTCCCGGGGTTCAAACTATCTTCATACCAATTTTTTTCTCAATTTTTCAGCGGTTTAAGCGTATTTTACATTTGTCAAAACGATATTTTTTCTCCAATAGCCTTCAAATTCGTTTGTCTTTGTTTGTGACTTATACATTTGCGATGTCAGGCTTGTTAATCTTTATGAATATTAAAGTTCACTATGCCATATCTAATGTTCATAAAATGTCAAGATTTTCTTGACATTTTATGAAAATTAGATATGGTATAGTGAACTCCGTAGTTTAAGTATATTTCATTTCGTCAATTCAATGTTTATTATATAATTATTATGTACTTGTTTTAATTCAAACATATCAACATTACCTACAATGTTTAAAGGAATGCCTAAATTACATAAAAACCGAGTAAATCACTTTCATTTTACATTAAAACTTGTCTCCAACTTTCACTCTTTATTTTATTACGTCAAGTGGTCCATATTTAACGCAGTCATTTCGAGAACGAACCGAAACTTCGTAAAAGTTGAATGAAATTGAAAGTAAATTCACTATCAATGGCGCGAAGGCGGAAAGCAAAATGATTGCCATAACTGTGAACGAGTAGGGTTACCACGGGATAAAATAGATACGTTATATTTATTAAGCCGTTACATTACACGGTTTAACAAATCGTAACGGCTTAGCAGAATAAATATAATGACTTTATTTGTGACTTTGCAGGAAGAGGGACACAACTCAAAATTTATTACGGACAGTTATAAATAGTAACTAACGAGCCTCATCATCATCATCATCATATCAGCCGAAAGACGTCCACTGCTGGACATATGTCTCCCCCAACGAGCCTGTCTTTTTCTATATACCTACTTAATTAACGAAAACGGTTGAGAAATCCGGACAGACACCAGACAGACAAATGATTTTCTGCCCAAGCTGAAGCATATAACTTCGTTCGCTTCGCTCCTTTCTTCGATAATGAAATGAATGCTGAATTAATAACAGAGATTATAGCAGAACTATATAATATGTTTTTTCCGTTTATATGTAAGGTTTTTTTTTTTGTTTGTTATTGTTCTTCTGTTTATATATGTAAGTTGGGTATCTAGACTGCAATTTCTCCTTAATACAGAAAACTTTCTGATTCTTTAAAAATATCATCAAGAACCAAACAATAAATTTTAAACGAGGGTAAACTGGATAAAGATGGTAATCTATTGTTTATGGTAACCCTAACACCACGTGCTAGACATTTCAAAATTTTTTGCCCAGTAACGGTCCGCTGAAAACCAGCTTTTTAGTGGTTACTTATTGTTACATACACACATGCAAAAACACCGTTTACACAGGCCAGTGCCTCCTTAAATTAGTTGTATTTTTAATCTAGTGAAAATAGACGTAATTCTCTCTTGATATAGTGAAGATGTTGCATATGCGTGCGGTTTTTGTTTTTGGTGCGTAATTGTACCATTTTCGAATAATTTCGCATGGTTTTTGCAGCCTTGGGTTTAGCGACCAGTTATTAGAATTATTAGGCTTATGTGTTATACAACTAGTATTACTAGGCCACAACAGAACACAAGTATTACAAGTAACGCCGCGACGCGACGCCCGAGAAAACATACCCAACATGTAGAGTGAGACATGAGTCGGTGTCGCGCGCGTCGCGACTTGGCAGTAATTTGTATTAGCCCTCATGTCTATAACACTTTTTTATTACCTATATTGAATTGAATAAAGCAAAGGGCTTGGATACTATGGTCGTGTATGTAACAAGATAAAGCAGTCGTCGCTTTCTGGAACCACTTACTAGAAAAAGACAACATTTATCTTGTTTTAACGCGATAATTATAAATGCAACAATAACATTCTGATTGCGACTGAATTGATCCGATTTTTACTCCAATTTGTCGTAACTTCCGTTGAAAAAGTTACACTGACGCAACAGGCTTTTTTATTTGTCTGTGACTTAAGATTCAGTGAACCGATTTGAAAGTAATTCTCTATTAAACGCCAAGACAAGTTACTGATTTATGTCTCTTAAGTATGATTCTATGAATGCATATAAGTTGACAAAAAAGAACTTTTTTATGAAGCTTCAGACATTCCAGAGGCACCTAAAATCATTATTATCAGGCCCCTATTTCACCAAAGTTAAGCGGCCTTTAGACCTATCGAAATTTAGTGCACTAACCGGGGATGGGAAGTTAAACCACCTCGTTTGAGCGAAATAGTTTAACTCCCGGCCACCAGTTAGAGCACTAAATTTAGTCAGATCTAAAGGCCGCTTTACAATTGTCTCTTGGCAATGATGATTTGCCGTCGTTTCTGGGTCTTTAAGTAGAGATGGTAGCTGGGTAGTACCGTTTTTATCGACCCAGGGAAGTCAAATTGTCAAGGGAACGGGGTATTGTGACACTGCTGATTGTTTACCATCATCATCATCATCATCATATCAGCCGAAAGACGTCCACTGCTGGACATAGGCCTCCCCCAGAGAGTTCCAAATTGACCGGTCCTGCGCCACCCGCATCCAGCGGACTCCCGCGACCTTTACCAGGTCATCAGTCCACCTTGTGGGGGGCCTACCCACGCCGCGCCTTCCGGTACGTGGTCACCACTCGAGAACCTTTCCGCCCCAGCGGCCATCGGTTCTACGTGCAATTGTTTACCATATGAAGTGCCAATTTGTAATGTAAACAAAAAAGTTCGCTCTGAAGACATCATGACTATACTTCTGTAGATTATGAAGACAACGTATTTAACTCTTGCAAACAACTTATAGCACCAGTTTAACTACACCTATTACTCTCTTCTTAAGAAATCTAATCAGGACCAAAACACAAACACACCACACACGCAAGCCTGTTACTAGAGCGGAACACAGTTGCGCGGGCGCTGGTCCGATGTCATCTCATTGCGACACTGTGTTTACTAGAATAAGGACGCAAGTACATATACGGCCTTACTGCACTTAAGATGTTCTTGTGTTAAGGCACCGTTGCTACACGGATTAATATCTTAAGTCGCTGTAACACCTTGCAAGGTCGGCTTAAAAAAATTGCGAGAATGTTGCTGTTACTTTTCCTTGAAGGTTGAGGTTTTTGTTGGGTTTGGGTTGATAGACAGGGATTGCTAAAGAATTTTTAACCATTGCCAGGTTCTGGACAGTTTTTTCCCGAGTTTGGAGTTAAAAGGGGCGTAGCTACATGCTGTAATAGTAAATGTTTTGCAAATCAATGGCATGATACACTTTTAAATTTCTTCAAAATATTGTTCGAGGTAGCCATTAGAGTAACGATCAGAGATCATAATACGCCCTCTTTTTCTACCCAAAAGGTATAATAAAATTGTGTTGGTTGAAGCGGTGGTAATGAGCGTTTTTTTTAACTAAGATCCTTTTACGCATTACGCTCCAGGCGAACCAGACCTGTGCTAAAAAAAAAAATTTACCGTTGCCTAGGTTGATGTCATGTATAAGATTACATTGGCAACCAAACAAAAAAATACTTTCTTACATAGAGCTTTTTTTACAAAGTTTTAACATTTCATTTATCCTTGTCACCCAGGAACACATACAGGAGGTGCTGGACAAGTGGACACAGATCGACGACGAGATCTGGGCGAAGGTGATAGTGTTCGAGCGCAACAGACGCGTGGCGAAGGCGTATGCGCGCGCGCCGGTGCTCACCATCAACGGGTCTGATGACGGCTTCGACGGGATGAGGTTAGATCCATTTTTATTTATTGATTAAGGTATAATTATACAAAAGAAACTTGCAAATCCATCGTAAGAAAAACCTTGAAGAGATATTAGACATAGGGGCCGATGTATCCGATTTAGATCCAACATTTTCGGGTTTTATCTATTTTCATTCTTCTGGCCTAAACTTCCTCTCTTGGCATTTTATGATAGACTATTGCTGCTCAAAATCAGGTGTACATATTTGTCAATTGACACAATTTAGTAAATTGCGTCTTTTTTCATAAGCTCTAGAATTCAATTCTTTTTCAAGAATTCAAATTAAATATGTATATGTAACGTTATATAAATATGTAACGTTACATATTATGTATCGGTGATCTAAATTATCACTTGAATAGGTAAATAATAATATTCTTTATCGATAAAGCCTTTCAATATACTTCAACAACTACCTAATACGACTCGGTGAAACAATAAAGTTTATTTATTTCTGTTCTATTCTAAGCTGCTCTTTATTTATGATCCTACGATAATAGCATCTTAAATAGTTATTAAGCTAAGGCAAGTCCTGCCCTCGATTTTTAATTAGCTACATGCCCAAAATCTATTAACATGATAAATAGCATTATTACCAAAGAAGGCTAGGTCCCTGAGCTAAACAAAAGAGATTTCTCCAAAACTGTAACAAATCATCAGGTAAGTATATTACGAAAATGCCACAGGCAAGAGTTAACGGCAGTTTCAAACAAATCTTAGTATTGAATTGCAAAACGAACTTAATACGCTATATATTGCCCTAGTTATGCAACAAGGGCGTAAGTGTCAGGGTAACCCAAACACATAGAACCTTATTCCACGGAAAGCAGAATAATAGCCGTAATACGCTAATCTGGCACGTGGCTGTCCTACTTTTCTTATCTCATTGTGTCATTAGTTAATTTATAACTTAGCACTAGCATTAATTGTTGTCCCGATCGCTCGGTTAGTTGTAAGTTCAATTTGGGTTTAATTATTTTTCGCTTTGGTTCATTTATATAATTGTCGCTTGGAGGTAGATTTGAAATGAACGGTTATTGGTTGCAACATTGCTAATAGATTTTTTTTTTCAATTATTAGGTTATTAGTTTCTAGGTTATTTGTGCCTAGCAAAAGTAATTTTGTTTTAATACTTGGCAAATAAATAATTCCTTTGCCTTGTCGGCGCGGTATATTCTCTTCTCACCCTCTCTTTTGCCATACATCTTTGTCGTTTCTTCTCCTGTCATCGACTTCCTTTCTCTCTCGAACTTAATCTACCTTTTTCTCCTTTGCACTAACACTCCTACTGTTACCCATCATAGGTTTTCCAATTTATTTAAATCATAATCTGCAGCCCGAAGAAACTCATAGCCTTCAGCACAAGACAACATAACTATTTCCTATTTCGAGCCTATTAGGTTACCTACTCTAGACGTTAGAGCATACCAACTTAATCCTACGCAAAGTATGAAAGCATGGCGTTCTTGTTTGTTAGATATCTCTTTGTCGCAGAATATTTGATCGTAGATTATTCCGTTCATATCAAACATCGAATTCTCCATGTTCTCTACGACATGCCAGTGTTCTATTTAATTATTTCGCAACCGTTATAATTGACATTGTGCAACTCACGAACCATTTGCCCGCATTAAGACCTGCCGCAGTCACGTTGTCGTGATTCGATAAAGTTATCGATTGTAATAAGCGTATTGGTTGATTTGGATGGTACTAATAAATGGCATTCGTGAACAGTAATCCATAAATTTGGTATTTGCTGCCATCGTACAATGTAGGTAACTTATTTAGAACCTAACAGGTTCTACGAGTGGTAAACTAAAAGGGTACTTCATCAAAAGTCTAAGGGGAAAATAAACGATCGTTCGTGTGCTTGGAAAGACAATTTAAATTTTTGATCGCCTTCTGTCTATAACAACAATCCCTTTGCCGATTTAGAGGCTTTCAGGTGACTTGAGACTTCTAGCTAGTTGCCGACTTATTTGATAATACCTAACCCCATTATGATCAGAAGGTCATCAGCGCATTGTTTCGTAAAAACTAGTACCTACGACAATTCTCGGGATTAAATCATCGAGAGGACCCTGGTATCTAAATCAGTCGCTGAGGATGTAACAAACTATTTTGTGCAAAACACTAAGATGATGAGGAAGTGCATTGCTAGAGAAAACATTTGTGACATTCCGACAAGACAAGTTTGTACAGTGCTTTTTTCTTTTCTCATCAATCTTCGTTCTCTGACGCCAAATAAAAGGTGAAAGAGCAAGTGTGATAGCAGCCGATATCCATTAAAAACCAGGTGCTGTAAGGACTCGACTGTCAGATGTTTTACCATTATTCCGTCCGTGTGAGTGGTCCCACCCCGGGCAGGTCTCGACTAATTGCTCAATGAATATATAGCAACGTTTCGTTCAAAGTTGAGTGTTTAAGGCCTGAATTCTGAGCGGGAGCAGCCAGGCGTGTGACGCGCAAGGTCGCCCGTCAGTTTCACCGGTGCGGCTTCATAAGATTAAGAGAGAGCTTGGTATTAACAGGCTAGGTTACATGTTAATTAGCACTGTATTACGTGCCTTAATTGTCATAGGTATTATAGTAAATGATAAGGTGATGAACGACAAAGAGGCATGGAAAGAGAACAAGAATATAAGTAAGAGCAAGAAAATAATGATGACAAAGGTGGCCTGGTGTCAAGCACATGTCGGATGACGCAGCGTGGGAAGATCCCCAACAAACCACCTTGTTGGGGATCTTCTGATGTGGTCAGATGTGGATGAGGCACAATACCGGCATGTGGAGATCCTTGAGGAAGGCTTTTGTCCAGGGCTGTTATTCGCTACGCACAAATGCGGCTCACCCCGCCGGTCACCCGTTAGGAAACTAGACCTCTACCTACGCTTAGTTACTACGTCGCGGTGTCAAAGTATAATTGTGTGTGAGCGTTGAGATGAGCTTAAAACAAGTTACAGAATAGGGGGGCAGGTGTTGACGTCTTTCAACTTGGGATATCTTTGACTTTATAGCTTCGACGTAACGGTCGGAGTTTCATACACAGATGCCTGAACTACATGACATCTTTTATGATCAGATGAAGTGTTCTAATATTCGCACAAACTGCATACTACTATAATGTGATAATCACACGATCATAATGATCGTGCATATTGTGAAAGTTCGAACCTGTCAAACATGCGCAACAATTAGGCAAGCGTGCGTGCGAATAGCTCGATAACTGATTCGATTATGCATCGATTGCTTAAGGGATCGATATTTGTATTAACACGTGAACTATGGTTGAAGTGTTATTATGTGGTTGTAATGTCAAGGGTACCATCAATGTATCACTTCCCAGAGAATCTGAATCGAAATTCTTACATCGAAATGTGACTGTTCTATGACAGCTTGACAGCAAGTATAATCTTGTGATATAACGGGAATTGGCAATTATGTATGAATGACACCTTTATTTCTTCATAAAGGCTTTCGAATGGCAACATTTGATGGTTATCACAAAAAAATTACATGTTGAATGACATACCTGTTATAAATCTTCTTCCTAATTAGATCCATCGTATTTTTCGGCATTTATTGACAGTTTCACTGATTTTTAAATTATATTTCTTTTTGAATTTTGATTCGCCGGAAATTTATGCTCCACAAAAATTTCACCTTACGCAAGAAATATCTAATTACGGACGTGCCAGTACTCACGATTTTTATATCAACTGTCAAGTTTTATTTGTCCGCATCGATGGCCACGTCGTTTTCATAATTATCAAGATTATCTAGAGTACTATGTGGTTTTCATTTGTAGAAATGACCTTAAGTTATGTTATAAAATGTCTTAACTTGCTCATTACCTACTGTTAAATTAGATGTAAATAATTATGATTTTTTTATTTTATATTTACCTGTTTATATACGTGTTTGATTTACAAAAATCTAAAAGAAATTGATTAATGTTTCAGCTTATAATAAAATACTTTGATCTAGGATGTTTCAATAAGGTGATTGTTTTTTTTTTTGAGTTAAATAATTTGGATGAAAATATTTGGCCAATGTTATTGTTATTGTATCACTAAAACTATTAGTTTTAAAAAAACAACCCGGTCTTAGTTTAGGTTTAACATAAAAATTGCTAAAAACTGTAAAATAACTCATGAAATTTTACTATTTGATTGATATCATAGCAAAAATGTAAATTGACTGTTGTTACTGACACCATAAAAACAAAACAACGAGACACAATATTCTGTTAAATCCTTACACTTAAAACAGGTATCAAATAAACGAGAGACAAAGGCTGGTGCGCAGGCGCGATGTGATCGACATGGCATGTCTTGCGCATAATGACACGGAAGTCCACGTAGATCATCGCGGCGAGAGCTGGAAATGTATGGAGTAGAAAAGTATTGTATTGTGCCACTGGGCAGGATTTATAAACAGGACTATTTTGTCCAATACTTTTGTCTATTTTATTCAAGTAAGTATGACAATCTTTGCCAAAGGCAGGCTGTTGCAAATAAACTACGATATCTATACATTCTAGAGCAAATAAATGTGTTTTTTTAAGTACAGAGATCATGTAAATTGGTCGTTTTTTTTAAATTTTAATAAAAAAAGACAAATTTTAAGGCAAATGTTAATGCACTCGCTTGTGATGGTAGCGTTTAAGTCGTTTGTTATAAGGATATAATATGTGAAATTATTATGTGTAGCAACGTAAAAGACGTATGTTTTATCTTTAGCGATATGACTATCTATAGTTCTGATTTATCAAAATATACTTCTGCAAATGCATAGTTCCTTTCTTTTTGCTTTTTCAAAATATCTAATCACACAGATATTTTAAATTATAACACAGAAATAACATGCACCGTTACAAAGTAACTCCACAAACCATGTGTACCCACAATCAATTTATTTTCCAATTGCTCAGCTTGCACCAACGCGACATTACGGCAAACCCCACTTTTATCGCCGCCAAGCCAACAAGGAAGTGCGCTATCAGATGCACACACGAAAATGCTCTAAACGAGCTTACACTCCTATTTAATTAGTCTAGATCTAGCCACTAACAACGAACAATAAAGATTCAACATTGCGCCCACTAATAATTAGGAGCTGTGCCAAGCACTAAGGAGCTAAGGTTGCGCTATCCCGTCGCTTATACACCTTTCTGGTTCAGTAATGTTGGATAGGGAAATGCTCGGTTTTCTCACTAGGGTTTAGCGTTAATTTTGTTGGAATCAGTTGGATGTATCGGGTTCTAGTTTAGCGTAGGTTTCTCAATTTGATTGGAGAAATTGACATTAAAGGTTTGCATCGATTAAGGTTTTTCTTTGACGAATTGATGCTGAGGTTTCTCGTATATAATTACAATTAACTGTAGGTACAAGTTGTTAGAGAGCTTAGAAAGTCACGATTCCCTTTGAACATTTTTCATTATTCATTATTTACCACATCTCTATTTATCGGCTGTGGGTAACCATTTACAAAATTGCTTAGATTAATGCCCTTATTCAAAAACGTCCATTAAATCTATTTTCGCTAAAATGCGCTTAAGTTTGTCTTTATCTGTCACTTTGATAGTTGTGTTGGTGATAAAGTTTTATGAATTAGAGATACGAACATTACGAACCTATCCTTTTTTAATCAAAACGTAATTTTATTTGAATTTAACTGACCATTAAATGTGATTTTTACTTATCTTTATCTCATCATCATCATCATATCAGCCCAAAGACGTCCACTGCTGAACATAGGCCACCCCCAAAGAGTGCTACAATGACCGGTCCGGACCGGTATCTTTATCTATTTCGACTTAATTTTTTATTCGACTATACAGACTGTTTTTGGTTATGCAGATCTCTCGGCCAACTAACATTTGATTTCAGATAATATGTCTTTTGCAAGAAGATAATCAAAATCTGATATGTTGACACAACCAGTTCGAGATAACAATTTTGAAATGGAAAGCAAACTAGACCGCGTTCTGAGGCGTAGATGTTCGCATTTGATTCTATAAATCTCGAGTTTCACTTGTTTTCGCGAGATAACATTTCTTATCCGAGACTTTAGTCATTTTACCCCATTTTTGCTAAAATAGGGCGACAGTCCGGCCATTCTTTAGCATTGTAAATAAAGCAATTGTTAACCTAAAGAGGCCGGGATTTTATTTATCGCCTCGCGGTGTGCACAAAGTTGTGGGCAGAAAGTACACTTTTATTTGCCGACAGGTCTTGTATGTAAATTAATTTCCATCGTCTTAATACACTCTGTGTGTGAATAGAAGTTTTAAGTTTCTCTTTTTGTCCTTTCACGATATTGTCTAGTATATTTTCATTATAATATTATGTTGCCGCATGGTAACTGTCATTGTCATTACAGTATGATTTAAAAAACTTATAACGTTTATGATCTACTTACACTATCACCTACATTATGAAGTACACACCTACCTACATTTTAAGTTATAATAAGTTAAAATAAGTTATCATGTGTAATGTTCAGCATACAACAATAGCGAAGTTATTTTATTTTACCATTACCTACAGTACTCTATTATATGTTCTAAATGTACATCATCATCACGCACACTCACACGATCTATAATAGGAAGTCCCAACCCTTAATTGTTTTAAAATCACTCTTTATTAGTGAAATAAATATTTTTTCATTTCTCATTTTAATTTATTTTTCATGAATGAAGACACTGCAGTATCTATATATTTCTTTTTAGCAGTTTCTATTCTCATTCAATCAGCATCCGCCCATGTTGCAAAAATAACTATGACTTAATCGTAATTTTTAGTATCAATGTTCGTTACGATGGGTTTGATTTTTAGTATAGAGTTTGGATTTTTAGTTTAATTATATTTTCTGTGTTTGACTGCTGATTGACTAAAACAAAGTCTTTATTTAGCATAGTTATTATTTGTCAAACTGGAACAATGCCTTGTAATACATTACTATACTTTGGTGCTTAAAGGTCAGTAGAACTTTAAAAGGGATTTATGTACTAGTTACGAGGAAAATTAACTAGTTAGGCATTCAACAGCAGACTTTTTCTGCATTTAAAATTCAGTGTTTTTATTTAGGGTTCCGTACCCAAAGGGTAAAAACGGAACCTTATAGGAGTGTTTTATGGATGCCAAGCCAGTATTAGATTCAGGTGCATTCAAACTAAGGTTCAGGCCAACAATACACGGTAACGTAACAGCATATCGTTAGGTTGGCAACACTGCCCCAATTCCAGTAATGGCCGATCATTGCAACCTGCCCACGCGCACGCGTCGTTCGGCCTTTGTGCTTTACTGTAGTTTAGAAGGTACACCGGCCCCTTTATAAACTTACAACTCCAAAGGGTTGGTTGCGTAACTTTTTGTACGAACGATATATAATTTTTAGTGTGAGAAAGACTTTTTGTGTGAATTAGAACCAGAGGGTTTTCGAATATTTTCTTCTCCCAAATCGAACCAACATCTATAGTTTTCAAAGATTAATTATAAATTATAACTTAATACTTAATATAAAAACTACCCTGTCCCTAAGTTACCACAAACTTCTTTCGAGTTTTACGAGTATATCGAAACAAATTAAGCATCCGATCCTAGAAATATTCTCGCATTTATAAATATTTTGTTTCAACTAGTTTCAATGAGTCATTTAGTAATAAAAACCTATAAACAGTAGCTCATCTCAATCTATAAACCACGACCTTTCCATCTAATTCAAACATACGAACAAACGCGCATTACTTCCGTACTTCAGAAACGAAAGGTCACATATACTTATATTACCAGACATCCGCCCAAACGCTAAAGCAAACTTCTAACAAGCATTCCTGTTCGGGCAATAAAGGCGTATCTACACGCGAGTCGTAGTAACATGTGGCTTTTTTGCAAACTTCGTAACTGCTCATAGCAATCCACATTCGCATGTTGCAATAGCTGAATGTTATTGTTTATTGTGTTCTTATCGATATATCGGCTTTGTTAGCCTGGGCGGAACCTGACAATGGCTGGTTCTAGCCTTGCTTTTTGTCTAAACACGGCGAATGATTTGTACGACATTGCTTGGTGTAATTATACCTAAATGTTTAATCGTTTATTAGGAAATGGTTTGGTAATAGATTAAATTAGAATTAGTTTTTTTTGGAAAATAAAACTATTTTGTTTTTATGTTTCTGTGGCGCATTTGTACAGACAAGCAGATATTTAGTTATCCTGTCATGGTTTAGTTTTATGATAAGAGACGAGATTCATGAAATATTTTACAAGTATCTTAAAAATGTGACCACAGCACAATATTATACACGTATTTCTTTTACAATTGTCAAAAGCACTTAATCTTTTTTTGTAAAATAATCCAACGATTTATCACAACCAGGTAAGCAAGACAAAATGGGTGACCTTTATCTTAAAAACTGTTTATTTAAACGACAAAGAAAATAAGCGATCATGTTGAAATATGGACGACCGCTTTAGACTAGTTGGTAGTGACCCTGCCTACAAAGCAAGAGGTCCTGGGTTCGAATCCCAGTAAGGACATTTATTTGTGTGATGAGCACGAATATTTGTTCCTGAGCCATGGATGTTTATCTATGTATTTATGTATACATATTATTTGTGTTAGATTGAAGATATTTATACAGGGTAGGCCCTGTAACAGGAGCATAAAATTAAACGGTAGATTACTAAAGCTTGTGAGCAATCGTTCCTAAGTGGTTTTAATTGAAAATTATTTTTTTTTTGTTTTTTTTTTCGTTAACAGAAGTTTACGTGTATTTTTCTACTCTTCTGGAGTGATATGAGTAACTTTTTATTTTAAAAACATTAAAAAAAATTGAATAAAATCACAAAACTTTGAAAACAAAAATTCAAAAACTATTATGACTTACTACATGATGTTACCTCAAAATCTGCATTAACTACTGCGCTATGATCTCTTGGTGCCAAGATACATTACTTTAGATCAAAATTTCTCCGAGTTACTTTTTTTTTGAAAAGAAATGGACACAAGGGGTTACTACAGATGCTCTAAAGAAGTCTCCTTTTAAATATTTGCTCCTGTTACAGGGCCCACCCGTACAGTAATACGTAAAGCAAACTTATGACTTTCGTGTTGCAAATTTAGTAATGTTAACGTTTTGTGTGATGTTAATCTGCTTAATGGTGCCGTACAACATTTGCGTCTCTATCACAGATCCTGATACACCCACGACTAAATTTCGTAATTGTCTTGATTAAACTATTCCTACTTACTACCGAGAGCCGCGCCTTGGCGCCAACTCACACCATATCCTGATTCCCATACGTACAAGCTTAAATAAACGTTATGCGTATCCAAATTAGACTCGATTTGGTATGATTGCAGACTAAAACAATAGAACGTTTTAAAATTGAATAAACTTGATCTTATTCCGTTGATTTTGCATTGTCTACTAGAATTAATAGGGCATTATTCGTTTCCCCAAAACTGCTATGTTGATCTCTAACCTTAATCAATTAAGGTACATATTCGCGTAATATCATTCATATGACTTTGTATGGTAAATTTGCGTGTATAAATTGTCTCGAGATAGGAAAGTAGGGCGACATTGAGGTAGGCTTTTGCAAGCAATTGGTCAGTGTCAAAGAATTTATATATGTTGTTATGCAACCTCGTGTGATTTAGGACGATAAAATGGAACAATACATTATGTGCATTAAAAACCTTTTTGGATTGTCACAGTGGTAAGATCTTCGTTCAACAGTACAGATTTTATATTAAAAAATAAATTAAATTATATACTTGTTTTTGTTTAAAAAAATACCGGTGTAGGGCCTGTGAGATAAACATTCATTATCAATCGTAACAGCAAAGCCATTTATCTTCTAACCGAGCCATTTAGTCCACATAAAAAAATAAAATAGGTCTGAAGTGTCCCTTTCACTGTAATTATTTTACAAATCTTTATGGGCGGTTGCAACGCGAGTAAGCGTGCTAGATCTAATTTATAAAACAGCTTCTAAACTCGTATAAAGTCAATTAAGATTTAAATAAAATCCGCGCGTGCGCCGATCCACCTAATGTCAATTAAAAAGTAGGAATAGAGATAAATTGCTTTAATTTTGCTAACACGAGAGATTCTGCGTACGGTCAGAAGTTTGTTTGCGTTTATCTGGTTTATAAATAAAAAAGAGCGTACGTGTCAAGTCAATACTGATCACATGAAGGGATAAGGGATATCATTGTAAAATATTTATATAAGCAATAAGGGCACAACTCAAAAAGATAGAATAGAATACATTTATTTTGGAACAACAATAAGAATAGACTTTGCATATCTAGTGCTTAAATCTAAAAGGTATAATGATATCGTATATTAGCGTAGCCTCAAAAAGGAGTCCACGCATCATGTCGAGACACGGAGTGGAACGACGCTGATCATTGGATGTTATAGGTACACTTATTTCCAGGTATCTGTTCTGTTCAAATGAACTAACTGCCTGGCTCCATTTTTGATCAGTTTTAGGATAAAGATCAACGAAAACTTTATTTCTATTTTATCACAAACACAATTGCCTACATGTTCGCATTTTAGTTGTAGCCTAAAAGAGTATACTCTCTTATGTGTCTTAATTTGCGGACTCCAAAAAAACAAACAGTCCCAGTTTCTTCCCAAAACCATTTTTTAATATGTAACAGCATGCTAAATCTTCTTTGTAGGGTTCCGTACCTCAAAAGGAAAAAACGGAACCCTTATAGGATCACTCGTGCGTCTGTATGTCCGTCTGTCACACACAGCCAATTTGCTCTGAAACTACTGGACCGATTGAGGTGAAATTTGGTGAGGATATGTAAATTGGTGACCCAAAGATGGATGCGTAAAGTAAATTAATGAATTCTGAACAAGGGGGCCACTTTTGGGGGGTAAACTGGAAAATTAAAAAAAAGTTTCGCAAACTGTATTGTGTGACGTATCAAATGAAAGGGGTTGTTGTAAGAATCTCAGGTATATTGTTTTTATAATTTTAGCAAAAACAGATTTGAAGTAATTTTGGAAAAAATACGAAAATTGACCACCCCCTATCTCCGAAAACCTATAAGAAGTTTGAGTATTCAAAGTAACGGGAAAATTCTCAATATTTTACGGAACCCTCAGCACGCGAGTTGAACTCGCACTTGTCCGGTTTTTCTATGGGTGTCTCCCGACCACAAAATCATCGACACTAAGTCCAGGCCTAGATCCAAATGCAAATGGCGGACGTGGACAAGTCTGCCCCTGCCTGCGCATGCGTTAGATGCGCGCGATTCGGCCCACGGCGCCTGCTGCCACATCTGTAATTTACATGCTTTATTTAACGTTACTTGATACTGATCCATGTTTGTGGTGGTTTTTGTTGAAGCAATTATTTAGTTCTTGATTTAGGATAGCTATTTTAATTTATTAGATACTAGCTTCCGCCCGCGACTTCGTCTGCGTAGATCCGGGTTACAAACTTGCAGGATTAAAATATTTAATCCAGGAAAAAATTAAGACAGACAGCAGACGGACAACAAAGTGATCCTGGGTTCCGTTTTTTCCTTTTGAGGTACGGAGCTCTAAAAATGCAAAAAGGTGCCTAAAAACTGTATCATCATCATCATCATCATATCAGCCGATAGACGTCCACTGCTGGACTGTGCCAAATTGATCGGTCCTGCGCCACCCGCATCCAGCGGACTCCCGCGACCTTTACCAGGAGCCGTAGCATGGTTGGCCTTATCACGCGACAAGTGACAACATAAAGAGCGTCGTCTCGTTCTATCGAACGGTGTCAGCCAGTGGCGCACGCTCTATCCTATCACCTATCGCGTGACAAGGCTAACCATGCTACGGCTCCAGGTCATCAGTCCACCTTGTGGGGGGCCTACCCACGCCGCGTCTTTCGGCACGTCGTCGCCACTCGTGAACCTTTCCGCCAAAACTGTATAGTTATTTTCGGCCAAGTTTAAGGGCTATAAAGGTTTGTCAATACAACTCGACTGTTAACGTTAGAATTTTCAAACACATGCTTGAACACAGCCTTATCCGAACCTGTATTCCGTGTAAACGTTTCTAACGAATGACACGCTCGATCCCCCGGCCGATCAACTCATGCATTTGACATGAGCTTCTGTGTGAACAATGAAATATTGCTGGACACGGATCTAACAATGTTTGTGTTTGCATGTTTACAAGGAATGCCGAGATTTTGAGTAAGATTTTATAAGGCAGTATTGCTTAGAATTTAGATGTCTCGTCTTTTTAGTCTTTAATGGTGGAACATAAGCGTAACTACTAGCGTAAATTAACCTAGGAATGGCTTTAGTTATAAAAAAAAACCGGACAAGTGCGAGTCGGACTTGCCCACCGAACCCGTACAAAATGACAAATGTAAAGTTTTCAGATTTTTCCATGTTGTAGTATACGACGATATTACTTGTCTTTCATAGTTCTAAGTACCTTATAAATGTTGATTCCCTTGAGAGTGTCGAAATATATATTTTTTGCGGCATAAATGGCCGTATCTAGTTTTTACGTTAACTTAGAAGTTTTATTTTTTCACAGCTTCAAGGGACTGTAGACTTGAATATATGGTTTTAATTTTAACTCGATACCTCCACGCTTTCCCGAGATAAAGAGTCTTGACAGACAGACAACAAAAGTGATCCTATACGGGTTTCGTTTTTTTCCTTATGAGGTACGGAACCCTAAAAATATATAGTATTAGCACCCTAGGCCCAGTTCATTCAACGTTGGTCTCAATTTACTGCTGTACTTTAGTATTTTTAGTAACGTTACAATCCTTTAAATTATCAACTTAAATTATTATTTTAAAAAGTATAAGGAACTAACTAAGTGACCTAACAAAAAATGCA
Organism: Epinotia nisella; assembly: GCA_932294315.1. Classification (NCBI taxonomy): domain Eukaryota; kingdom Metazoa; phylum Arthropoda; class Insecta; order Lepidoptera; family Tortricidae; genus Epinotia; species Epinotia nisella. The sequence goes on from OW028676.1 coordinate 23,775,563, forward strand.
TCAAGAACTCACAAAAAAATACGCACCGTCACACGAATACTTATTTTAATTCATGTTTGAACCAAATTCATCAATATGAATCTCTACAACGGTACCAGGCTTTCAGAAGAGAATAGGAGTAAATGTATGCAATACATAATGCTTCTTAGCACGGTGTAAACCACCATGTGAAAATGTCTCAGTGAAAGTGAGATGACAATGTTATCTCGGCATCTCGTGGCAGCGGGGAAATGTATTGCGCAATGCAAGTGTCATTCAAATTTTACACTGACGCACGTATGTGTAGCAAATATCAATATATGAAGCTGTTAAAAATTGAGTGTGACAAATGTAACTTCTTGACGTTGCAGCTTATTTACAAATAATAGCTAGAAAATTTATCACATCACGTATTTATGTCTTTTTATCTATTAAATATATCGTCGTCTAGTACCAAACACAAGCCTTATTGAGCTTACCGTAGGACTAGATAGATTTGTCTAAGATTGTCCCCTTTTTAGGGTACCGTAGCCAAAATGGCAAAAACGGAACCCTTATAGTTTCGTCATGTCCGTCTGTCCGTCTCTCTAAAACTAAGGTGTATTTGATTTTTTTTTTAGGATAGGTGTATTTTGTTAGCCGCTACATAGTTTTGTAATTAAATTCTGTCCCCCCCTCTAATTTTTGAACGGTGTATTTTAAAAAAATGAAAAAAATCATGGACATAGGGCTTATTAAGTTCATTCACCGAAAATTGTTTTGAACAAGATCGGTTCAATGGTATTCGAGATATTGCTGAAAAACTGCCTTCCTTAAAGAAAAGGAAGTAAGTGCCGTAAGATTTCTGTAACGATACGACCTTTTTAATAGGCACGGAACCCTTCGTTTTGCGTGGCCCGACATAACTTGGCCGGTTTTTTTATTTTATTTATAAACAATTAATCAATCAAAGGCCTTTCAGTCTATTACAGACTTGGGAGGGAGGCCGGAGGGGACAAACAAGATTTATTATAATAGTTAAAAAGTTATTCATGTGAATACTTTTACGTTATACATATAACTTATATTTGATGTTGTTTATCTATCCATATATGAGAGAACCACTTTTTATAATTTTAATTTAAGTTTTGAGCCTAATGCGTGGAGCGTTATAATTTTGGTCTGGAATTTATTGCTCTGTGGGTTTTTTTTTTGTTGAATGATTTTTTGACAAACGGCAAACTTAACGTTATAAAAAACCTCTACCAATCCACCTCATGTCAATAGAGAAAAATTTAACAGCATACCAATTTTTTTTATACCAAAATGCGAATCCAATTGTATTTTCCGTGTATAGGTAATAAAAAAAAATTCAAGGTCACAATGTTTCATTCAACAAAAAAAAAGAGTAATAAATTACCGGTGACCCAAATTATATTGCTCTATTCTGACCTACATCAATCGATATCATCTGCTATTGTTTATTCGTTAAGTTTAGTATCGATTACTCCATGGGCGGCCTTGTGGACGAAAGTTTCGATCGATCAAATAATCGCTCGTGGCTAAATTCGTTTGCCATCTTCCTACGCGTTTGTTAAATTATTACACAGTACACAGATTGTTAGGTTACTAAATGGTTATCTTCACTTAAATGGTTTGCATTGCAATCTTCGGGGAGCTCACCCAGTCCCCCACTAGCGGATTCAGCGGGAGAGCTAAAGGGCTCAAACCCCCCAAAAAGCAGCATTTGAGCCCTTACCAAAATATCTTCAATTAAACGCTTAAATTTTACCACTTTACATTATTAGTATGTATCAGTGTAGATAGTACCTATACATATACCTATCTAGGTATCCTACTTTGGATGTTTAGATGTTTGGATGTTTCTTACTCAATCACGCTTAGACGGCAAAACCGATTTGGATGAAATTTTGCACGAAGACAGTTTATAGCCTGGATTAAAATATAGGATAGTTTTTATACCGGTTCCACGCAGACGAAGTCGCGGGCGGAAGCTAGTTTAATATAAATCGGTACCCCGTTATTTATAAAACTTAACAAACCTGTTAACTACATACATAGTACAAGCTTTGCTTAGTTTGGAACTACTACTACTGGGGGTCGATTTGTGTAAGATTGTCCCATTTATGTACCTATTACTAGCTTCTGCCCGCGACTTCGTCTGCTGGAACTCGTTTACATCGTAGCTCCATACAAACCTTCACACCCCATTTCACCCCCATAGGGAATGATTCCCGGGATAAACACTATTTTATATTTTAATTCCGGCTATAGATTATCTTCGTGCAAAATTTCATCCAAATCGGTCGAGCCGTTTAAGCGTGATTGAGTTACAAACATCCAAACATCTGAGCAAGCAAACTTTCGCATTTATAATATTAGTAGGATTTATTTAACAAAAATGTGTTTTGTCCCTTTCGCACAAACAAACGTTCACAGTGACTGATGACGACATACTATTGGCGTTTTAACAAAACATACATACATTTCAAAACTAACTCGCTGTGCTGTTCTGTGTACTGTGTAACGGTGAACTGACAAAATTATTGATTGCAATGCAACGAGCATTCTTCGCGGGCTCCCACAGTGATGCAACTTGTCAAGTGATTCATCGCCAGCCTGTTAATTTTTAACATGCTCAAAAATAATGTGTGAAAATTTATAATTTGGTCCAGAATGTTACTAAATCTTAACTAGTACTAGAGCCAGGAAAAAACCTTTTACAATACACTGGCTCTGAAAGTGCGCCTTTATATGGTTCAATTCACGGGAATTCCTCTATGCCCACGCGGCGGAGCGGTGCGTGGCGGGGCCGTGCGGGAATGGATTTCGCGCCAATATTCCCACACACGTGCGAAAATGAGATTTCATGACAGTTAAATTGTCACCTTTTATGTATAATTTTTTAATTTCCTTGCATGATGGAACTCGTGTCGATCAAAAACACTCCCTGACGGTCGTGTTTTTGGTCATCGTCATCGTCACTTGTTAGGAATTACCTATTTTACGGAACAAGTGGATGAAACTTTGCATGGAGACCAAATATTTTTGCTCGTTGCCTTCATCAGGCGCTGGGTCGCGAAATGTATGGGAAAACTACAATCCGACTCGCACTTGACCAAAATTCTAATTGATATTACGATTATTGAATACGTGACTCAAATATTTTTTAAATTATCAAGTTTAGGCAATTAACGAGTTCTACGCGGACGAAGTCGCGGGTAGAAGCTAGTTGATCATATTTGTTAAAATTCTGACTGTATGCATAATAACAAATTATCATTCTACAATATGTTGACATTGAGGGCTGTGCTTATTAAAACTTGATTTATGTGAGTGTATGTAATCATCAAAAACCGGACAAGTGCGAGTTCAACTCGCGTGGTAAGGGTTCCGTACATAATCTAAATTTCATAAGTGTTTTTGAATACTCAAACTTCTTATAGATTTTCCTATAACTTTTAGGCAAGGAACTATTTTCCATATTTTTTTCAGAATTTTAATACTAGTAGTTTCGGAAATAAGGGGAGGAGAATGGTCAATTTTCGTCTTTTTTCCTAAATCACTTCTGTTTTTGCTAAAATTATTAAAAAAAATATATATCCGACATGCTTACAACAACCCCTTTCATTTAATATGTCACAAAATTTGCGAAACTTTTTATTTTAATTTTCCAGTTTACCCCCCAAAAGTGGTCCCCTTGTTCAGAATTCATGAATTTACTTTACGCGTCCGTCTTTAGGTCACCAATTTACATATGTGTACCAAATTTCATCCCAATCGGTCCAGTTTCGGAGCAAATCGGCTGTGACAGACAGACAACCGAGTGATCCTATAAGGGTTCCGTTTTTTCCTTTTGAGGTATCGGAACCCTAAAAAGGGGATACCATACCAATAACGGCAATACCTATAATAAGCTTGTATCCAAACCCAGTCACTTTAAATCACATATTGCACCAGTGCCATTACGAACGACATTTCGTTATACATTAGCAGCTAAATGGGATGGCAATTTGTTCTTAAATAATACGACAGTGGTTTCGGTAGGGCGTATGTTACTGTGAAGCTGTAGTAACATAAGTCTTTGTTAAAGTAAGTTGTGTAAAGTATGTGTAGGATGCGCTCGCAACTTATCCGCGGGCGGCCATGTTAGGTTGTAATGATGTTGCGCTGTTAGGATTTCGGTTAAACTATTGGTTACTGGTTGGTTCCGGTCTGCGGGTTGCCACACCGAGCAAGGCGCTATTATGTATCGCGCCTGCATTACACCGCCACGGCTGATGATGTGGTGGAGTACGTTCGTCAGAAGACCGGCTTCGCGCTGAGGGTGTTCGAGCTGCGTTCGCGCCACTATGTGCACTTCAGCTCGTTTGTGGTGGCCGCTGCAGGAGACCATCGTATGTGCTGACTTCTGGCCGAAGGGTGTCGTGTTTCGACAGTCCCGGGGCAATCTGCCGAATCCTACACCAGAGATGACGATGCTGCAACGGGGCCACGCCGTTTCGTCGCCAAAATAGTGTACCAATGTAATTATATGTGTTTTGTTTTGTTTAGTTTCGTTCCATGACGCATTGGTTTTTTTACTGTAATGTCGTGTTAACATGTTTTTAATAAATAAATAAATAAATTATGCCGAAGCTCGTTGGTTTTTACCCGACTGCGCGACGCAAAGGAGGGTAATGTGTTTATCAGCCTATATATGTATGTATGTATGTATGTATGTTTGTTCCTATGTGGCACTCCAGAGACCAAACGCGTGAACCGATTTTGATAATTCTTACGTCAATCGAACCGTCTTACTCTTGCGAGTGTCACTAAAGACATGACGGTAATCAAAATTCAATATGGCGACAACCAGGCGCCAAAATTGAACAAAAAAAAAAAAAGTTAACGAAATATGTCGAGTGGGGTATCACTGAATAGGTATTTAAAAATCAGTTATAGGTTTCTCTTACAGTTTTTCATTTAGAGTGACCATTTAAAATCTATAACGTTATAAAGTTATAGTAATTCTGTTCAGTATTAATACTGCACTGCGCGACGCAAAGGAGTTGCCGTTGATATTGTGCTGGGATGTTACTGCATAAGCTACAAGGAACGACTTTAGACCGAGCTGTGGTTGATTTAAGTTCACGCATTTTTGCAAAAGGTCAAGCATATATAGTTTTGAGCCGCGTTAGGTCTCTAAATGGATTAATTATCAGTAGTTTAGACCACCGCAAGCTACTTAATAATCCTCACGATATTAACTCCCTCAATGAAATGACAAGATTGCGAAATTTGCCGTCTTTTAATACTAACTAAAAAGTGTTAAATAAAAAAAAGATAATTTAGAAAATAAAAAAACCCGACTGCAAAAAAGCTATCTTTAGAAAAAAAAAACTGAAAAGAAAAAAACAAGTTCAGTAGTCGAGAACATTGAATCAGTTTCATGATTAACATTTCGTATGTCAATTTGGACCTTGGAGACAGCAACTTCAACAGTCGGGACCCGTTATTGTCGTCAACATTAGTGCCGCAGCCTAGACTTTTAATGGGTCCCGACTGTTGAAGTTGCTGTCTCCAAGGTCCAAATTGACATACGAAATGTTAATCATGAAACTGATTCAATGTTCTCGACTACTGAACTTGTTTTTTTCTTTTCAGTTTTTTTTTTCTAAAGATAGCTTTTTTGCAGTCGGGTTTTTTTATTTTCTAAATTATCTTTTTTGACTATGTGAAACTTTTCTCAAACATGCAACGAAATATGGACGTTATGTTCCATATATTAAACTGCGGAGCATCACATTTCGGGTGCAGCCAGACTAGAGGCCCCTAATGGAATTTCACACAACCAATTTTTCCAGCCTCTGCATTAGTAAAGTAGGTACTATTGTGCACTTTGTTTATCATTAATGTCATACTATACAGTTAACACTGTGTACAGTTAAGTGCAAAAATATATATCGATTAAATCCTCTCATAAATATGTGCCGAAACGAGAATCTATTTTCTCTGTCAAGGTCTTTATGGCATTAACAGAAGATTGAATTGGCGTGGCCTGTAGTTTTTCTCTATATCTGGACAGCTTTTAAGGGATGCTTGTGTGGGACGCTACATGTGTAGACACACTGGCACCGTCTCACCTCCAACGGACTACTTCTAAAGCGGGTGCAGCGGCGGAAAACGCCTAAAATCTGAAATGTAATAAATATAGAGGCCTCGGCAGAGAGTACGACCTTGTACTCTTTGTCGTCGAGACCCTCGGTCCGTGGGGTCCCAGTGCGCATAAGTTATTTGCAGAAATCGCGAAACGTCTGGTCGATGTAACTGGTGACCGAAGAGCCGAAGAGCTGGCGGCTTTCTCGCGCAACGCATCAGCAAGGAAATGCCGCCAGCATCCTCGGTACAATGCCTCGAGGGGCATTTTTTAGATTTAACTTAGTTTTAATTTATTTTAGTTAATGTTAATCATAATCAGGGAAAACCAAGGTCTAAGTATATTTTGCCTGAAATCATAAAAACTATAACAAATGGCAGATATATGTCAGATATTTATTATGATTTACATGTTACACAATATATCATGTAATTAACAATAATTTCATGATACCAAGCCATTTTATATTCAATTTTCCAGACACAAATGAAAATTGACTGTTTTTTAACGACATTGATATTTAAATATTACCTACTCTTAATGACTGCATTGATTTGTTTCAATTGCCACATCCATTAAAACTATAGTTTAATGATATTTTTATCTCGGTTCTTGTTGATGATGTGATAATCATTTGGCGATCGAAGATAACGCTGCATCGTTAACTTAGTAGTACGTAAATGGTTATTTTTAAACTGTCATCAACCCACTAATAGGCAAAGTTTTCAGAACTTCCTTATAGTCCAGGCAATGAACTGACAACTTGTATGGAAAAAATGACATATTTGGAAATAATTTATAATATCTAATTTTTTTAATGTAACGGATATATTATGAATTAAATTGTTACCTAGAGGCAAAATCCAACAAAAAATCAGACATCAAAAAAATAAATATTCAATTAGCTCCTAAAAAGTCCGGATAAATATTAATATTTTTTTTTATCTTTATTTAGGTTCATTTACATTTGCTTTACAATATTCAATATAAAATAAAAAAGACAATGAATGTTTAATTTATATCTAATAATTACTTCCGGGTGGAAAGTTTGGTGGATTCTTGAATAAAGCATCTCAGAATAATGTTTTAAAATGAAATAAACAAAAAAAAACGCTATTATAAATTAATGTTTTTCGAAACCGTATTTTGCCTCGGCTATTATTTTATGGAAAGAAAGGGCTATGATTTTAGCAGTGTATGTTTTGTATTTACGTGTGTCCCATCGTAGCGGTTAAGAGGAATAGATTCAAAATTATGCTCCGTGTGACATAGGCTACGTTTTGTAATGAAAAAAAAAACATTCTTTTCATCACACTTGCTCGTAAATGGTGTTATTCCATGCCTGTATACAGAAGGACAATGGCCTAAATTGTTCCCGTGGGAGTAATGAGCTTGTGTGTGATCTGATTGGTTTAATCAAATCTACTGTGCTCTGTGATTGGTTGAAAAAATATCTAGTTGGCCACGCGCCGTAAGAATACTGCTCTGTGATTGGTTGAAATGATGAAGCTGCGCGCTCCACTAGCACTGATATGGAAGTGAAGTTGTCAATTTCGTTTCAAGAAATTAAAAACGACCATGAGATGTAGGGGATGAGAAAGATTATACGCACATGACTAACATGATATAATCATCAAAGGCTTGCGTCTACTTGAGACCTTGGTCGGCACCGACCGTGTAGACAGTTGTTTGCAGCAAAATTTCATACTACAACGGTCGATGCCGTGCCGACCAAGGTCGCTCGGTCGGAGGGGCTTGTTGGCGACCGTCTAGCAGACCCTATAAGCATTGCTTTGGAGATATCGTTTTTGGTGGTGCCTCGTTGCGCCCAAAAGGCGCTCTCGCGTCAAAACGAGCATCAAGCATTTTGAAGCTGCTCGTCTCGATCGTCTCGTCGAACTTGATGAGAGACGTCACGTACGAAAATCGCGCCCAAAGCCCAACTACAATTTTACGTAATAGTTCTGGTCAGCTTTACTGTGCTTCCTGCGACCGAGTGTTCAAGAGTAAGTTCGGATTCGCAAGCCATATCAGGGCTCACGTCCGTAACTAGCTAGGGTCGCCATCGCCGGTTACGGCTTGGATAGCTCTATTTTGGTGACTATAGAGAGACCAGTTTGATCTACTACATTTCTGGCAGACGAAATTCACGCCAGAGGCTCTAGTTTCAGTTTGTTGTCTCAGGTTCCATCGCACAACGCTCTGCCGTCCACACACACCGTGATACAATAAGTATTTCGTAATTTAATGATACCCATTCCTTTAAATTTAAAGAAAATCTTGTTAGGTACTTTAACCTTCCGCTGCCTTTAACCTTTCGAAAAGCGACGTTTCAGCGAAACACGAATACAAATTAACCAAGTAACCTTTTGGTTTAGAAACGGATTCCTATTTAAATACGTTATTTAGAGATACTAAACGTCATAAGTTTATGACTTGGAAGAACTTAAGGTTTATAGTTTAAAATTAACGTAAATTGTACTTCAAGTAGACGTTGATATCTTTGTGACTTTACAAGTTAATTGTGAAATCTTGTAACTGGCGGCCAATGACTTGACAATCATTAAACCTACACCTATAGTATAACTATCAATCAAATCAGATTTCTACGTAGGATAATGAAGAGTTTATTTATTTTCACAGAGAACATAATACTACACAGATAATATTCAATAAATACTAAATCGATTTCAACAAATGATGTGTCATACATGTCACAGGTGTTTTAATGCCGATCATGTCTAACTATCCTTCAACTAGACTTTCTAATCATACATAGACATGAATATTAACGTTTTTATTTAACTATCGTATCAAATTCAGTCATCGAAGATGATGAGAAATATCTATATACCTGGAAACGTGATAAGCTCCGTAAATCTCTTGAATAATGATTGTCTTCCACAAGTTGAACTGATGACCTGGTAAAAGTTGCGGGAATTCGCTGGATACGGGTGGCGCAGGACCGGCACTCTATGGGGAAGGCCTATATAAGTCTATCTTTATCAAAAACTTTGTGATATATGACTAACATAATGATTGAATGTCACCTGGATGTGGAAAAGTTTTTTTCACTACAGTCATACATTTCGATTATTATCAAGAAGGCGCATTATGGTCGCCATAATCATGCATAAAAGACAATATAAAGCATTCATCGCTTTCTCACACTATTAGATTGAAAGCATCGGATACTTTCTCTTATCTTTATCACACCATAAACACGAGTATTATAGATTATTTGATCATTGTAGTAATCCAGTTTGTTTCTTTGTCGTTTGTTGACAAGATTTCGACAAAAACCTTTTGAAATATAACTCTGTGATTGGCAGGTTGCTAATGTAACAGATTAAAAAGAAATCAGCTGGGGTCACAATTCAAGGCTCATTTCGTTGGATAACCAAATCAGGTTGGCTTAGACATGGTCGGTTAAAGGGCTTGACAATGCATTTGAGTACACTTACAATAGGTATGATACAGTATCTAATTTAGACGATTTTATACTACGTTAACCTTAATTACGACTTAAAAACCTTGCTAGTCCAAAAACTAACAACGGCCGAAAAGTTTTCGAAAGAATAACAATTATCGTGTACAATACGAGAGCAGAATTGCAATTCCTTTCAAATTGTATCAAATTTTACGATGGGAGAGGCCTTGGCATTATTCGAGAACTGAAATTAGAGGATTGTAGCGGTAATTTGTTACAGAAATTAGAGATGAGATCTTTAACATTTGACCCTTTGTTATGAATCAATGGAAGATAATGACCGTGATTTTGTAGAAACAATCAATTGAATGGTTTTTAACTGGAAATATTATACCATATGTTTCCAATACCTATTGGAAAAAATATGGTACAATATTTCCAGTACCTGGTACCTGCCTAAATACATGTAGGAATAAGTACTTACGAGTAGACAGTAAAAAAAACAGTGAGTGCATCGGATTTTTAGATCTTGAAATACCACCAATTGCACGGACGAATTCATGAAATCGAAAAACTGGAGAGGGGTTACTGTGTATTTTTATAATGCTAATGCTTGTATCTTTGGCAATCGTAACATCGAAAAAGTCTTCAAAAATTATTTAACAGTGCTCTAAAAAAAAGATTATATACCAGTCCGCAAAAAACCAGCAATCATCTCTTTAACACGAAGGAGCCTATCAGATTAAACAAAATCTACAAAGCTAATAAGTTTCTTGTTAATAATGAACTTAGCATAAAGAACTACTGACAGGCAAGTAATCCTCCGACGGCTCAATTTGCGAAGAATTATATATTTTATCATCTGAAAATCTAAATTGTAAACTAATAGATCGCTAACTGATACTGGAGTGCTGCTAATTCTTGGAACGGAAATATCAACATTTTGTACTCGTACCTACTTGTCTGTATGGTGTCATATCGTATAGATATAATTAGATTTATTTTTAAATAGTTGTAGGTAGTTTATTTGTTGCTAGAAATAATCAACAATAGGTACTTATAACCGTAGTATGTACATTCTCCAGTCAGGAATCAATATTTCCTTAACATCGATTAAATATTTCTAATTGTTCAATCATCTATCTTCTCTTAATCTATTAAACCAAAAACATCATTACCTTCTTCATTGTTTAAGAGCCATGTTTCTTTATCTTGCGTACACGCACATATTGTTTCGAGATCATGCAAATCTTAAAGTATGACAAAAATGTACGTCGTGACAACCGTATCCTGCTTAAACTGGTACCTCGGTTCAGTGGGTGTGGTGAAGGTCGCCAGGTTCGATTCCGCGCGTGAACTTTAAATCATTTTGTCGACGCTTTCTTTATCGCCTGTAATAAATGATAGCTGTATTCATCTTGCTTGAAGTATGAATAAATATTGCACTTATGCAAAAGATGTATTGTTGTATTTTTTGTTTTCTCCGGGTAGAGGTGACACTTTTCATAGCCTGCTGACTTTGACTCTATAGTCTATAGTTTCTTTTGTTTTATTATTGAATTTTATTGCGCAAAAGAAAAATGTGGTGGAGATTTAAAAATATATACTTGGCAGTGTTTTTTTAAGCACTCAATTTTAGTTAGGTACTATCGTTTTGCATATTTATTTTTCGATCATTTTTTTAAATACTTACTATGTGATCGAGGCATACACACGATTTTTTGAATTTTGCCAAGTTACAGGTTTATAAGTTTTAAAGCAGATAGTCTCAACCTGCGGCGAGCTTTTGCGAGTGGCCCGCCATCCACCATGCGATCCTAGTAACCAACCTAAACCTAGTAACCAGAAATTTACCTAGTAACCCCTAAAAATGTTCGTCTTTTTTCCGAAATTACTTCAAATATGTTCATGCTAAAATTATAAAAAAAAAATATCTGAGATGCTTATAACAACCCTTTTCATTTGATATGTCACACAATACAGTTTGCGTTTTTTTTTTAATGTTCCAGTTTACCCCCCAAAGGTGGCCCCCTTGTTCAGAATTCATTAACTTACTTTACGCGTCCATCTTTGGGTCATCAATTTACATATGTGTACCAAATTTCAACTCAATCGGTCCTGTAGTTTCGGAGCAAATCGGCTGTGACAGACGGACAGACATCAGACGCACGAGTGATCCTATAAGGGTTCCTTTTTTTCCTTTTGAGGAACGGAACCCTAAAAAGTTTGAGTATGGCTGTGTTAAAGGTGCGTTTTACATAATCAGTTTCATTCTATTTTTGGGGGGAGGGGGACCAATAATAAATTGATAAGCATACCCCAGTAATTTTTATTATGCAGACGAGAATAGGATAACATAAATACTTTTGTCAAACTGGTGACCAGTCAACCGCAAGTGATCATTACTAACGGTTATAGCTGCCATATAATGTTACTTAGTATTTATCATTCAATAATGTCAACATTAAATATCACGGCCATCAATGCATCTTGAAAACACATTGACGATCTTAGGCACTAGGATATAAAGTTGATTTCAGTTGAATTTATCCTGACTATGGTGGGAATCTGATGAAGAAGTCCAATCAACAAAATTTGAGCCGACTACTCATTCTGAACACATTTTGTTTTAGTGGTTGTTGTTCTTCACTCGAAGAACAACAATAAAAAGTGAGTTAAATTCTTTGAAAAACAACATGTCACTCTCTATAACTTCCTGTGTTCCTTATGAGGTTCATTTAGCTTCACCTCGTTATTGCGGCGTTTAGTATTTTATGAACTCGTTTCTACTTTAATTATCTTATTCTTTTACTTTTTACAAACTCCTGGAGATAAACTGGTAAAAGTTTTTCCATATGTGTAGTTTTTATAACATTAATATAGTATCGAATTTCATCTAACCTAAAGTTTTTTCTATACCTCTATCTCTATCCAATTATTTTCATTATTATTTGTCATCAAAATTCATTTCAAAGTTCTAATCATTAGGAATTTCTTACCTTCTCTGTAATGTAAATATTGTACTTCTAAAATCATTCCTTGTTGATCGGAGTAATGTACGAACCACTGCAGTATTTCATATTTGCGTTGAGTTACGCGTGTTTGTATGCCCTTTGCGATGTAATGAGATATGATCTCAATCGTTAGTCCCGTGAAATTATCTAATTGTTACCAGAACATATTATAAATAATGGAAATAATTTTTTGGTTTATTGATGTCTATAAAATATGGTTTTTGAAGGTGTTGATAGTAAATTATCACAGGCCACAAACTGGAAGACGAAGCATACCCCACTAGTTAGACCATGTTAGATTGACCACCTGTTTGAAATGTCAGTTTTTGTTTGGCTATCTGTCAAATCTCTAACCAACTTGTGATACTGTCAGAAAGAGTATTACACAACTAGATCGAAAACCGGTGAAACTAAAAGCATATGAACTTTCGTTATGATCATTTTTGGCTTTTAAATTCAGTGCTGAAAATGAGTACCTATACTCTCTTCTAGCCACCAGAAAACTTTGCTTAAGAATTTCAATCCTTTTTTCAATCTAGCAAGTAAAATACGCGTAGTGGGTACTGACGATGCACGCTGTTTAAGACAGACAAGACAGTGTTCAAGCCAAGTCAGGCAATATTTTTTCAATAAACGTGCTTAGGTACATACTAAATGAACTCGTCATAATATCAGCCTCCTATAAATCTCTGAATAATGGGGCGCAGCAAAATGCCCTGGTTGAACTTTAGTTCAGAAATGCTAGATCGATAATATTTCGCATACAATGAGTTATTGTGGCATTATTCCTAAAACGGTTTGGATAATAGTTTCGCTACCCCACTAACTTGCTGTACCACGAAACGAGACTGCTTAGAGTGAGACAGCTCTTTATTATGAAAGCGACCATACGTACTCATAGCAGCATCTTCAACTCTGAGCGCCACGAGGAAATGTTGCGGAAACGTACGTACAGAGTACCAACCCCACCGTACAGGTCCGCACTAGCTAGGAGAGCACCCTCATACTCGTATTGCTGCATATATAACTATGTTTGCAATATATGTGATATCAAACATCAGCCAGTTCTCAGAGCTAAGAGAGTAGTGAAACAGTGGTTGTACACGCTATCTTACTCCGAGACTGAAGAAATCATTCAAAGATAAATAAATTTAACCATAGAACTAATTTATAAATGCGGGCTCACGTACATCACACACACACACACACACACACACACACACACACACACACACACACACACACACACACACACACACACACACACACACACACACACACACACACACACACACACACACACACACACACACACACACACACACACACACACACACACACACACACACACACACACACACACACACACACACACACACACACACACACACACACACACACACACACACACACACACACACACACACACACACACACACACACACACACACACACACACACACACACACACACACACACACACACACACACACACACACACACACACACACACACACACACACACACACACACACACACACACACACACACACACACACACACACACACACACACACACACACACACACACACACACACACACACACACACACACACACACACACACACACACACGCACGCACGCACGCACGCACGCACGCACGCACGCACACACACACACACACACACACACACACACACACACACACACACACACACACACACACACACACACACACACACACACACACACACACACACACACACACACACACACACACACACACACACACACACACACACACACACACACACACACACACACACACACACACACACACACACACACACACACACACACACACACACACACACACACACACACACACACACACACACACACACACACACACACACACACACACACACACACACACACACACACACACACACACACACACACACACACACACACACACACACACACACACACACACACACACACACACACACACACACACACACACACACACACACACACACACACACACACACACACACACACACACACACACACACACACACACACACACACACACACACACACACACACACACACACACACACACACACACACACACACACACACACACACACACACACACACACACACACACACACACACACACACACACACACACACACACACACACACACACACACACACACACACACACACACACACACACACACACACACACACACACACACACACACACACACACACACACACACACACACACACACACACACACACACACACACACACACACACACACACACCTTTTCTCTAGACTACATAATATTAAGTGTTAGATGCGCTGATGTAGAATGTAGATGTAATACTCATTCTGCTAATGTTATTATTATTATTTTCTGTACTCGATATCTTACTGTAATTAATAATAAAGTACGATCCGATGTTAACCGCACTCGCAGTAGGCCAAGATACAGGCTCAGCCTAGTTTGGTCACTGACAGACAGCCTCGATTCATTGTAATATTTGTTTTTGTGAAATAAACTATTTTGTATTTTGTATAATAGGAAAACGGGGTACCGGTATAAATAACAACGGTATCGAGTTTTCGTGAGGTTAACGATATGTTTTTCTTGTTAACGAGTTTATTTATGTTCTTGTATAGATACTAGATAGTGAAAGTGTTAAAATGTTGAGAACGTTTAATTTTTTCATAGATGTAGGTAAATGAAGTACATGCGATTCGATAACGATTTCGTTGGTCAACGTGCAAATAAAAAATAATGGTTGTCTGTAAAGTCGGTTTACGGACGATACGACGTGATACGTCATATCATAAGAAAACATTGATAAAAATTGCATATATTATTCTATAAATTGAATTGAATTATTATCACTGAATTATCATTATTTTGTATTATACAAAGGAGTTTAATCAAAATTACAATTTTCCCCCTTTTAGGGGTTGAATTCTCAAAAAACCTAAAACACGTAAATACGTGTTTCTGTATTCCCAACGATAAATGAGTAAATACTCATTTATCGTTGGGAATACTCCTGTGAAGTTTCGAATAAAATAGTCGATCTAATCTTGTTTCCCCATACAAACTTTGGACCCCCATTTCACCCCCTTAAAGGGTGAATTTGGAAAAATCCTTTCTTAGTGCACCCCTAGCCCTTATAATGAACCTACGTGCCAAATTTGGAATCTCTAGAACCAGCGGCTTTGGGCTGTGCTATGCTATGATATTTCGTGCGCGTTGCCGGCGTTCGGAACGGGACAATGAGTCATACTTTTTCGTGCGTGCAGTTATAAGACGTTATCACGTCAATAAAGATAGAGAGAATGAGAGGTTTTACATGCGTGTTATCTGGAGAGGGAGAGACCTAGGGTTATTCTGCGGCAAGTCAGTTTGAATTGACGACCGGTTAGCCTAGTGAGTAGTACTGCCTACGAAGCTGAAGCTCCTGGGTTCGAATCCCGGTAAGGGCAAATATTTGTGTGATGAGCATGAATATTTGTTTCTGAGTCTTGTATGTTTTCTATGTATTTAAGTATTTATACCTATTATATATATCGTCGTCTAGTACCTCTAACACAAGCTTTATTGAGCTTACTATGTATAGGCCTAGTTCGATTTGTGTAAGAATGTCCCCTAATATTTATTATTATTTATATTATTATTATTTAGGACTAGCTTCTGCCCGCGACTTCGTACGCGTATAAATTATGGATGACATGATATTCTTATGTTTCACCATACGATAGGTACCTACTACACTGATAAATTAGATTATTACGATTTCATTTCTATAAATTATGCGTGTAACAGTTCAAATCCTCATAAACTTTGTCGTCAATAACATTTAGTTATATTGGTTTACTTAATCTTTATTGCAAACGAAGTACCTAAGTAGAAGAAAAATTACCATAACCGGAATTTAAATATAAGATTTCATAATTGAAACAAATGGACCGAGGGCGAGACCCCAAAGATACTCTATATCTCCGGGTGTCTTGTCAAACTACCCCTGAGAGCCAAAGTCCTGAAGGTAAACGGGGAGGCAAGCGGGGCCGAAGGCTGAGCTTTTCGTAGGAATGAAAGGCCCAACGTACCCTTATAGATAGCGCTCCATATGCGAGCCAGAGCATCGAAGGCCCGAGGGCGAGACTCCATGGATACTTACTATCCACAGGTGTCTTGCAAGCGAAACATGAGCCTTAAGTCCCAAAGTTGAGGGGTGAGGCAAGCGAGCCCGAAGGCCGAGCTTTTCGTATGAATGAAAGGCCCAACCAAACCAACCCTTCAGAGAGCGCTCTCTATGCGAGCCCGAGGGCCGAAGGCCCGAGGGCGAGCCTTCACGAACACTAACTAAACCCAGGTGTCTTGCAAGAGAAACCGGAGACCAAAGTCCCGAGCGAGAGAAGTCAGAAGAAGAGCGGCGAGGCAAGCAAAACCAAAGGCCGAGCTTTTCGTTGGAATGATAGGCCCAAAGAATCGTTTAAGAGAGCGCTTCCTATGCGAGCCCGAGGACTGACGCACACTATCTCCAAGTGTCTTGAAAGCGAAATCTGAGTTCCAAAGTCCCGAAGGTGAGTGGCGAGGCAAGCGAGCCTGAAGGCCGAGCTTTTCGTATGAATGAAAGGCCCAATACATCGCTTCTATGCGAGCCCGAGGGCCGAAGGCCCGAGAGCTAGCTCATGCGGACGCTCACTATACCCGAGTATTCATAATAATATTTCTGAATGTCACAAACGCTGAAGTTTTATACATAAAAAATGGTACCTACTTAATTCTCCGCGGAATGCGGTTGTTTCCAAATTTTATACCCACGTCTCTTGACGTTGGTGAACTATGCTAATTCGACGTAAGTATTAAACTCAACCTATCATACATCTTTAGATGACCTCTGAATTCATAGCAATTATATAGGAAGACGAAGATCAAGGTTGCTGGATTTCAATATTAACAGCGACGTTATCAGCGACTGAGTTTCCAAAATAATTAGGTTTCTAATGTCTAACAGCTACTATCGGTTGAGATATCAAACATTTTTGGTTATTATAGATAGTCTTTAGCCATCTAGCACTCATTTTCATCCCGTGGTTTTTCACGTTTTATCTATATTTTTTTATAATGTTTGAATGGAGTTCTTTTTACTTTCCAGTCAAGTGTATGTTTATCAATTTTCAAGTCTAAAGCTCATGGATTTGAGGAGTTCCCATACAAATTTTTGCCCCATTTTTTACCCCCTTTGAACTAATTTTTATCATTTTTACAGCCTATGACCTGGCCAGGGATTTTCTCGACCGACTAAGTAAAAGTTGCATCAAAATCCTCTATTCACGAAGCTTCTCTGCGTCTTTTGAAAAATATACATTTTCAAAAAAGCAGACACAAAAAAAATTTAACTACAAAAAGTGCATGCTGCTGGGTTTGAACTCGGGGACACCGACTCCGTAAGCTATGGGTCAAACCACTGGACTAACTATCAGTTGTAGGAACACGATGAATTTTCGAATATATTGACGACATGTTACCATGGTAATGATACTGTTATAACCCCGCTCTTGCAACATTATATAGTTTCTAGTCGCCTCAGAACCTATTTTCATCCCATATTTTTCACGTTTTATCTATACATTGCTAAAAGTTTGAATGGGGTCGTTTTTACTTTCCAGTCAAGTTTATGGTTAACAATTTTCAAGTCTGTAGCTCGTACATTCAAGGAGTTCCCATACAAAGTTCAACCCCATTTTCTACCCCCTTTAAACCCTAATCTTTAAGATTTTTGTAGCTTAAAACCTATCCGGGGATTCTCTCGACAGATTAGTAAAGTTTGCATCAAAATCCGTTCAGCCGTTTCCACGTGATACTCTGACAAATAAACAGACAAACAGATAAACAGATAAACAGATAAACAGATAAACAGACAAAAATTCTAAAAACTGTTGGAACGTGTTCTGTTATCAATTCTAAGTATCCCCAGCCAAATTTTTTTCGTTTATCTTCCATGTACAGACTTTCGACCCTCTTCAGCTTTATTATATGTATAGATTGGAGGTATTCATTTGCATCACCCTCTTATTTTGTTGCAACATACATTATTAATTATCCACTATAAGGCCCGTACATTTTATACTATGTCGTTTCAAGATACTATACGTTGTCAAAATACCAATTTATTTTATAGCGCAACGTAACTTGCATATCATGGATATTATTTTTAGGGACGGCAATGCAGTTGTTGCAACCAATGATGTAATATAAAAAAGGTAGATAGTGAAGCTCCGAAAGTGGCACACTAAAATTGTGTCATTTCACACAACTTGCCTCAGTTTCGAATCGTCAATGGACACGTTAGCTGTCAGATTTGGTGGCCATTTTTAAACACGGAATTTCATAAAGACAACATATTTTATATTACATCGTTGGTTGCTGTTGAGTTTCGAATGTTTTTTTATTAATATTAGGGTGCATTCTAGTTGATATTTACATTTGAGGGTACTTGCATTTGCTACAAACCCGTCACATATCCTATCCCTTTTTATCACGTGCACATTGAAAAGCATGCGCTCTCACTCGGCGCATCTAATTTGTTGGCTGCATTAACGGCCAGACTCTTCACTGAATTTTGAACTGAACGCACGTCCCGTGAGATGTTCTCGGTTCCAATGGCGATTTCAAGTAACGCCACGCGTCATCTAGAAGCTTGATTTATTAATATGGTGTACATCAGTCCGGGCGCGCCCATGTGATATCTGTGCTGAACGTGGAAAGAGGCCTGCTGCCGTTGAAGAAAAGACTACCCAGATTTGGAAGGTTAGTGCACGTGATTCCTTTGTTCCCGAGCAGCCTCCTTACTAGTTGGCAATTGCAAGTGTCGCGCGAGGACTTTCTAATTTCAAAACCTATACAGTCCACTTTTCATTAATTTTCTCATCCCTTTTTTTGATGCTTAAGGGACATATCGAAGGTCAACCCCTCAATTATTATTTTGCCGCTATCCAAATATGGATTAAGCATCTCCATATTTTTTGGTCACTTCGACCTCGGATGCGATTACCTTTAGTTGCTTGTTGGATACCTACGCCATTTTTGGGTATAAACTATACGATCATTGTGCTAAGTAATTGAAATAGTTTCTCGAATATCTACTTTAATCTCCCGCATCGGTAACTATTTTACTTTATTTTCGCTCCCGCATTACAAAGTACGACATATCGTGGTTTTTCCTAGGTTTATTTTAAAATTCGCGACTAAATATATTAATCCGCATTCAGTTGTTCATACTTTATAGAGTATGCCATATTAGAAATAAAGTTCAGTGCCATTTTTCTCGTTCGTACACAATCGGGTCCGATCGGCCAAACTCGTCCGTTCCGGTTCTCTCGCTCATCCCATACGATTGTACCTACGAATATAACGTCGCTGACCATTTCAAACTTTCGGGTAGAAAAATATTGCTTCTGCAATTTCGATTTGATATATAACCGCAATTCCCTATACTTAGGTATTTATTTAGTGAAGAGTCCGATTTTATTTATACCGCTTATATTTACACTTTTACGCCGCTTATATATACACGGTTATACCACTTATATTTATACACCGCATATATTTTGTTATATATTTTTTACCGCAAATTGCTTGCTAAGTCGTGTACCATATTTATACAAATTTATACGTATATTAAATACGCACCGCTTTGTTTACAAGAGTTATTTCTTAACGCAACATTGGTTCATTCACAATGGTTAAACAAAAAAGTAGAAAGGGCAGTGAGGCTACTGGTGAGGATTACGACGCTAATAAAAATCAGCTGACTATTTATTCCGTCAAACGAGATGTTATCTACAAACGTGTGGGAAATATTCTGGAACTAGCTTACACAGCGGAGACGGACCCTAACCAATATAGGGCATTTCGCACGAGTGCATTAAATATTGATAAATTGCGTGATGATTACCAGAATGTCTTGGAGTCATACAATTTGTTACACTTGCAACTGTATCCCGAGTCTGAAGTCGAGTACGACTCGTGGAATACCTTCGAGGAAATGTACTGTTACATAAAACAAATTTTGCTTGACAATGAGGTCAAAAGTCCAGCTGCGCCCCCCGCCGCCTCTAAGCCTAATTGTCATCTACCGCCACTAGATCTTTTATCATTTGACGGCGAAGTAAAAAACTGGCCTTTGTTCTATCAACAGTTCAAAAGCATCGTTCATGATAATACATCGCTAAGTGATAGCGAAAAGGTACACTACTTAGTAGGCAAATTAAAGGGACAAGCCGCGAACGTTTGCTCCGGCTTGCCACCGACCGCACAAAACTACCCTATTATTTGGAACGCGCTCGTTCAAAAATATGACGACCCGCGTTCTCTCGCTTCGGCTTATATCAATCAGTTGTTACGTTTTAAACCGCTGGCAAACGCTAATTCACCCGGTTTAGATTCATTCATAAATAACTTCAACTCTTCAGTTGAAGCGCTCAAACAATTAAATTTAGATAACTTGATGGATTTCATGTTTCTGCATTTGGCGCTTCAAAAGTTAGACCCGGAAACAATCAAATTATTCGAAATTACGTATCGCAAAGAAAAAATTCCTTCCTATCAAAGTTTGATTGAGTTCGTTAAGGAACAGACTAAAGTATTATCTCGTTCCCCAAACGCAATAATAACTAGCAAACCGGTTGAAGTACCAAAGCCGCGTATCCCACTAAATAAAACTAAATCATTTGTAAACAAGGATGCGGCCGGTGTCACAAGCGCCAGCGATAACTGTGCCTTGTGTAACAGTAAACAACACGAACATTTATATTCGTGTCCCTCTTTTATGAAATTGACTCCGCATGAACGTTACAATTTTATTAAATTGAACGCGTACTGTAACAACTGTTTGAGTGTTAAGCACAAAATATTGTCGTGTACGTCCAAGCGAAATTGCTCGCATTGTTCTTTAAGACACCATTCGTTGTTACATTTTAACACGAATGAAAAATCTCACTGCAATATTAGCGCAGTGGTGTCTGATCCCGCTATGAATATAATTGATTCACCCGCTTTGAATAAAATATCCGCACCCGCTACCGCTTGTGGCTCGTCTCGCCTCATCGACGAACGAGTAATGTCAATTGAGACCCACTCCGCTCGCGCTAATTTCGACCCTGTGACTACTGCAGTTAAGGTCGAAAATAGTTTACCGCATTCTTCCAATGATAAGTCGGCATCGATTTGTGCCATTGCGTGCGATAATCGAATTAATTGTTTTCAAACGACAACTTTATTAGGTACCGCTAAAATAAAGGTTATCGATTCTTTTAATCGTGCTCATTACTTAAGAGCCCTCGTAGACCCTGGGTCGATGTGCGACTACGTGTCTCAAGCTTGTTGCAAGCGCCTTTCGCTTCCAATTAGTAAACGAACGCCATATACCGAAGTGCAAGGTATCGGAGGCGCTACGCAGAAGATTCTAGGCATGACTTCGTTGAAGTTCGCATCTCGATTCGGTGATGATCGCGAATACGCCGTCAACCCTTTAGTAGTGGGACAAATTACGTCACAACTACCCGACGCGCGCGTAGACCGAGAAGCTATTGAGTTTGTTCGTAACTTGCCGCTGGCGGACGACGACTTTTCGCAACCTGGGCCCATCGACATGCTTTTAGGTGTGAAACTTTATTGTGAAATATTAATGTCAGACAAAATTAAGAGCTCAGACATTAATATGCCCGCCGCCTTTGAAACGACTTTGGGCTACCTAATTATGGGTGATGCCCCTATTATATCCCCGCAACCCGCTCCGCGCACACTCTGTGCCTTCACTACTGACCCGCTACATCAGCTCGTGGAGAACTTCTGGGCCGTTGAGGAAATACCCTCACGTACGTTTTTAAGTCCGGACGATCAAAAATGCGAAAATATTTACGCTTCGACTACTGTTCGTAATGATGACGGCAGTTATTCGGTGGATCTTCCGTTTAAAGACGACCCCAATAAATTAGGCGATTCCTTTATCACCGCGAAAAAGCGTTTCTTGCTTTTGGAAAAGAAATTTGCTAAGGATCCCGAGCTTAAATCCAATTACGACAACATTATCCGTGAGTACCTAACTAAGGGTATTCTATCTCGCGCCACACCCGACGAATGTGACACTCCTGGCTTCTGGCTACCACATCACCCTATAGTTCGACATGATAAAACTTCTACTAAAGTTAGACCAGTCCTAGATGGCAGCGCGAAATCTAGCACTGGCCTATCCCTAAATGATATTTTATACTCAGGCTGTAATCTACAGGCTAATATTTTTCACATTTTGTTAAATGTGCGCATATACAAAATAGCATTTTTCGCTGACGTGAAGCAAATGTATTTATGCATTCACATGAATGCTCCACACCGCAAATACCAACGAATTTTATATCGTTTTTCAAATACGGATCCGCTAGAAATACTTACTTTTACACGTGTCACGTTCGGATTACGGCCGTCTTCGTTCCTCGCGCTCCGCACGTTGCGTCAGCTCGCCGCTGACGAACGTCACAAATGGCCAAATGCGGCCTCTGTGCTTGAAAGAGATGTCTATATGGACGACCTCGCTTCTTCGGCTTCCTCTCTTCGGGAGGCTGTTAAGACAGCTGACGAGTTAATTGACCTCTTTAAAGCCGGTGGATTTGACTTACTTAAATGGTCGTCAAATTCGCTCGAACTGCTCGAGCACATACCAGAAACGCACCGACAATCTGGATCTATTTCCTTCGACGATGGAAATACATTTAAGATTTTAGGTTTGCGCTGGTTGCCCGCACAAGACGCGTTTGTTCTTGACACCGCGAGTCCACCACCTGGGTGTACTAAACGCGCAATTCTCTCCGCCACCGCCCGTCTTTACGACGTGCTGGGACTGGTAGGGCCGGTTATCTTATACGCCAAATTGATAATAAGAGAACTTTGGCTTATTCATCTCGATTGGAATGAATCACCTCCCAGTCGCATAATTAATTTATGGCAACAATACTTGTCCGAATTACCGCTGATAACCCACCTCAATTATCCTCGCCATTTAGGTGTGTCCGTCGGAGCGCAAGTTACATTGGTTGGCTTCTCAGACGCTAGCGAATCCGCTTACGGCTGCGTAATATACTCGCATGTCGTGAATGGCAATGAGCCGCCAACTGTAACACTCCTGTGCTCCAAATCTCGGGTTGCTTCTGCCAAACCCAAGGTTACGGTCGCCCGTTTGGAGCTGAATGGGATTTTGTTAATGTCAAAACTTCTGAAAGAAGTTCACGGCACGCTGTCGAATAGGCATAAAATTACTACTATTTTTGCATTCTCGGATTCGGAAGTCGCCTTATGTTGGTCGGTCGCCTCGCCGCATAGGTTTGACACTTACGTTGCTAACCGCATTTCGCAAGTTCAGGCTAACCTTTCACCTGACGATTTATATCACATTGCTGGCTCGCAGAACCCTGCAGACTGTGTGTCTCGCGGGTTAACGCCATCACAACTCATTCAGCATGAGCTATGGTTCTCAGGACCACTGTGGCTATCGGAACCTGTAAGTAAATGGCCTATACAAAAGTTTGGGCCTAGCCGGTTATCGTTGCCAGAAGAGAAAACTTTCTCTTACGTGACTACTCAAGTCACCGATAATAAGCATCCTATTTTGACACTCGCTTCCCGCTTTTCCTCGTGGAACAAACTGCTCCGCGCTACAGTGTATGTACTGCGCTTCTTAAAAAGGCTACCTCGGGGTAACTTAATTACCGCTACTGACTTGAATACTGCCGAGCTCGAAATCGTTCGATCCGTGCAGTCTGAATATATCTCGGATGATATTAAATCGCTTGCAAATGGAAAAACATGTTCGGTAAAATTACAAAAATTGTTTCTATTTCTTTCGGATGGTATTTTACGCGTTGGAGGTCGCCTATCGAACTCATCGCTCGATTATGCTTCAAAGCATCCGATAATACTGCCTAAAATGGACTCGCTTGTGCATACGTATTGGAAGAGATTCAGATCGGAATATTTACACAATTTGCAGCAACGCGAAAAATGGAACATATTTTCGTCCAATCCAATAACAGTTGGCACCGTGGTACTTTTAAATGTAGAAAACGCCCCGCCCTTACAGTGGCCATTAGGTATCACAACTAATGTATTCCCTGGTAAGGATGGGATAATTCGCGTGGCAGAAGTAAAGACAAAGGTCGGCACGTACAAACGACCTGTTGTACGCCTTTGCCCACTTCCGACTCAGAAGGAGTCAATCTTATTTAAGTAGATATTTAGTTTTTATCTCGCGTCTTTTAGATTAATTAATTTAGTTAGTTTATAGCTAGATTTTCGTCTAATTCTTTTAAATGTTCTTCGCTTACGCGCACAAGTAGTGTGCCTTATTTAACGTTAGTGAAGGTGTTAGGTTAACCTTTTATTATTATTTTATACCTCGTACTTAGGTTAACTTAGCACAATGATCAAAGCTATACTGTAATTCATAATTCGTATAGTGAGATTCGCCCTTCTCTTTTCTTGAAGGGATACTTCAAGGCCGGGGGGATGTTGAGTTTCGAATGTTTTTTTATTAATATTAGGGTGCATTCTAGTTGATATTTACATTTGAGGGTACTTGCATTTGCTACAAACCCGTCACATATCCTATCCCTTTTTATCACGTGCACATTGAAAAGCATGCGCTCTCACTCGGCGCATCTAATTTGTTGGCTGCATTAACGGCCAGACTCTTCACTGAATTTTGAACTGAACGCACGTCCCGTGAGATGTTCTCGGTTCCAATGGCGATTTCAAGTAACGCCACGCGTCATCTAGAAGCTTGATTTATTAATATGGTGTACATCAGTCCGGGCGCGCCCATGTGATATCTGTGCTGAACGTGGAAAGAGGCCTGCTGCCGTTGAAGAAAAGACTACCCAGATTTGGAAGGTTAGTGCACGTGATTCCTTTGTTCCCGAGCAGCCTCCTTACTAGTTGGCAATTGCAAGTGTCGCGCGAGGACTTTCTAATTTCAAAACCTATACAGTCCACTTTTCATTAATTTTCTCATCCCTTTTTTTGATGCTTAAGGGACATATCGAAGGTCAACCCCTCAATTATTATTTTGCCGCTATCCAAATATGGATTAAGCATCTCCAGGTTGCAAGTTGCAACACAGAAAATCAGCTAGCAAATAGAATATCGTCAGGTTAGCAAATTTTATAGCGCCCTTTATGGCTTTTGTAGTAACCTGAACCTAACACCAGTTGCCCCATTTCCTTTAGAGAAAGCTGGAAAATAATCTAACTAGACCACTTTGTGGCAGTTTTACGGCCCAATAAACAAGATATTACGCCATTTTCTTTATCACCTAAAGGTTAGGTGCCCTAACCAGTGCGTAGCTAGTAAACATAGCTGTTATTCGCCACGCGCTAATGCGCCTCACACGTAACGAAACTAGACCTCTACCTACGCTTAGTTACTACGCATCTCGGTGTCAAGATATATTCGTGGTTGAGCGTTGAGGTGAGCTTAAAACAAGTTACAGAATAGGGGGGCTGCTCACAAGTCTCACAATGCTCTAGGCGAAGCACGCTGAGACCATTAACGTGGCCCTAAGTAATGTCTAGTTTCCAAATCAGGCTAAACTGGCGTAATATCTGAAAACTATAAAAGGTACGGTTTTTAATGCGATTCATGGGTTGGTTTTATTGTGAAAAAGTGGTGCAAGATTTTGCCTATGTTTTTTATTTACGATGTTTATAATCTGTAATGCTGTTAGCCCACAACCGGTCATTGTGGCACTCTTAGGGGGAGGCCTAGATGATGATAAATGTTGTTGGCAAAATTATGTATTTAAAATTACTTATTTTATTGCCGTATAAATATCTACTTCGCTTATGTCGATGTTGACTTAAATTAACCTGACGATTAAATATCATATACGCAGCAGAACCAAGGTAACCGATATAGCCCTCCGAATTGCTAAACTTAAGTGGCAGTGGGCGGGGCACATTGCACGTAGAACCGATGGCCGTTGGGGCGGAAAGGTTCTCGAGTGGCGACCACGTACCGGAAGGCGCGGCGTGGGTAGGCCCCGCCACAAGGTGAACTGATGACCTGGTAAAGGTCGCGGGAGTCCGCTGGATGCACTCTCTAGGGGAGGCCTATGTCCAGCAGTGGACGTCTTTCGGCTGATATGATGATGATGATGATGATGATGATGATCAAATATCTAAAAACAAGCTATAACTTACTTGTACTGGTAAACAATCGAATATCTAATCGCATCGTAACAATTGCACTACCAACAAGAAAAGAAAGAAAGTATTGACATTAGAAGTAATCGCGTTGTCACAGATAACAACTAGAGCGACGTAAAGTATTAAAAGCAATGAAAAGAAAGTAATAGTGGCTTGTTTAAACTGATTTTACGCGTCACCGAATTGTCTTTTATGCGGAAAACTATAGAGAAGTATTTCGAAGCCATTGTTATTGTTGCTTTTAAAAATTAATCGAGGTTCAGATTTTCCAGAAAATTCAGTTTATTTTGGTCGGAATATAAACGAAAGTGTATTTGTACAAGCGCCAACACAGTTACCTTGGCCGTATTTATATTGAACCTTATTACAATGCACAATAAAGTGCACGGATGGTCAGCTGTGTGGTCGATGGTTCGCGGACCTCGTCCTGTTTTATATTTTTGTTTTTGATACGATTGAATTTAACTATTCGTTCTTACGTTATGTTAAACATTTTAGAATCACGAAAAAAATTATTAAAGTAAGTAAATAACGTCAATATTTTTCTATTAAGTGTGTTACTTTAATTCACCATTTTGGGAAAATTAAAATAGGTAGGTACTTATGATGGTATTACCTATGCGAAATTCGGTGGGGCAATGACGCCAACGGACAACATAGACACACATAGGGAAGTTACCAAAGACATGTGTCTTTTCGGAAAATTTTAGTGGGATACCTAGGCCGTGTTTAAAAAAATACATTTATTGATATTTGATAAGTAAACTGCTAAATAAACCATTCACCCATTGTCTATACTTTGCTTGACATTTCCATAAACACCACAGCCTTATTTAAATTATGCGAGTGTTGAATAAACAATGTTCTTTTCTCACCGCTATTTGTTTTTATTCACACCTATCTAACTGTTAGAAAAGTGAATCTGTGTGCAAACGTTGCATAAATGAGCTAACATTTACATCTCTCTTTGTGGGAATAACTCTCTGTCTCACTTTCTTGTCACACCACATTGTTGATATGATTTGCCTGAACCTTATTTACATAAAATATCTCATGGTAAAAATATATCAAAGCATATCTACCCTACGGGAATTTGTTAAAGCCAAGTCGCGCGGTGAAGCAAAGAAGCTTTTATGGCCCACCAAAACTGAGCCGCCAATTGACGCTTGTGGGCCACCACAGTACCTATACTATTCATACGCTATCGCCGGCAATGCGAAGTACAATTTTCAGCCGGGAACTCAACACACCGTAGGTACAGAGTAAATAGTGTTATTGACTGAAAACCAGCGATGTCGCTGAGTCTCAACCCCTTTAAATATTCAGACAACCTGTATTTTATACGTTAAGTCTCACTTTTGTAGTTATTTGTGCTATTGATTTTGTTTTATTTGCGGTGTAAGTCATAGGGCTGCTTTAAATTTTACTACAGACCGCCTCACCCCATGTTTACACACTTATCAACGCTATAACCGTTTCAAAGATATCACGCATAGGCAAACGCTCTCTATAGTTTAATTTGGGGGCTCAATACGAGTCGTGCTGGCTCGATCGGCCTGATTCCGCGCAAGGTGACAGGCGCAAGCGCATCACAATCACCGGTCCTTGGCACCGGGCCCGCCATATTGGTTTAATGTCATCTGAGCTCCGTGGAATAGTATCGATTGCTAGTAAAGGTGTTTGTAGCTAAAATGTGCGTGGCTTATTCATTTGTCTATTTGCATCACATCACACACATCATAATTGAGTATTTAAAATTATAATCTTAAGTAATGCATTGGTTATCGCCAGCTACACGCTGAGTTGGGACCATTTCGTGACATGTTTCTTTTGCTTTCTGTTTTTCATAGTTTTTTCTATTTCTAAATACAGTAAAAATATTGTGAACAATCAATCTGCATCAAGCTAATTTGGGGAAAAGAAAACTTACGCAGCGTCAGTCGGTACTTACGGTTTTGAATACCTATCCCGAAATATTAATTGGTCGAGACATTTTTTTTTCCACTCGGTCTATGTAATTTCCTTTTCGTTAAATATTTCTGCCTCTACCGTCTTTCACCTTCCATCTGAACAATAAATAAAATGTGACGGTGTTTAGTAAAAGGGCCCACTTTGTCGATTCTAGTTACGGAGTTACGGGCAGTTTAGTGAAATATGGCAAAACTTACCGAAAATCAACTTTCGATGAAAACTGATAGAACAGACTGTAATAAACCTATGATTTTGATGACGACGCATAAATCTCCATTTTAAGCACCTTTTTAGGGCCTCAAAGTTTAGTGCCCAGCGACCCACTTTGTCGCATACAGAAAAAATCGTCGATATCATATTTGTGACGGTTTTTGGGAAAAGGTCCCACTTCGTCGATATAGAGTTAAGAGTAGTTCCTAATACTACAGACCATACGCTATCTTTTGGTGAAAGATTCATGTCTCTAGGTGCTATAGTTATTTTTTTTAAATTCTGCAAAGTTGCAGAAGTGAAAAAGCGACAATTGAGAAAACGTTGGTTAAAGTTTGGGATGGCAAAAAACACACTTCTACTTTGAAGTTATGGAGTGGTTAGTATTAAATGAATGGGCATACTTTAGGGATTTCAAATTAGTTAAAATCATGTATGTAACCTTAGTATTTTGAATGTTATGGAGGCTTGAACATAAAAACAGGACAAAAATATGTAAATCCTGAATATGGGTTTATTTCTATATTCTATTTTACGGCACGCAGATTTATCATTAAAGTTGTATTTATAAATGGTTTCCCATGCTAAAAAAGACAGAAATAATTCTGTGGATCCTTTTATTTAGTAATTATGTCAAAAAGTTAATAACAAATGATTTGAAGAGTGCCATGCATAAAAATTAAAATACACGTGTCTCTTAATATATAACATGAGATTACTTAAAAAAACATACATATCAAGCATAGAAAGTATGTAAAATATCAAATTATAAGTACTTTTTGTGTGTATAAAGTTTAGTGATTTTATATAGGGAGCGTCCCACTTGGTCGTTTTACTAAACTTTAGTGTTTCTTCATTGAAAGTGTTTGTGTTTGGTATATTTTTCAGTTTTATGTATGAGATAATGGTTTGTTATTGTTAATCTAAGAGTCTTTGATACTAACGTCGTTTGTTTAAACTTTTTTAACGTAATCGAACGAAATTTCTTTTCGACTCAAGTTTAGTGACCCACTTTGACGGTTTAGTGGATCATACGCTACTTGATGCACATTACTACACCCAACCTCAGCGGTAGCTTGCCTCGCACTGATCGCCGTCGCCGCTTGCGCTGCGCGTCGAGCCGACCGGCGTAGGTACATACCCACGTCGGCTCTACACAAAGCGCTTAGCGGCGGCGGTGCCTTTGATGTCGCCGACGAGGCGGCGCGGCGACTTATATAAACGTTGCGATGAGTTCGATCCGTTTGCTACATCTCATAGGTTCAATACGTACACCATTTTTAGGGATCCGTAGCCAAAATGGCAAAAACGGAACCCTTATAGTTTCGTCATGTCCGTCTGTCCGTCTGTCCGTATGTCACAGGCATTTTACTCGAAAACTATAAGATGTATTTGAATAAAATTTTGAGGATAGGTGTATTTTGTTAGCCGCTACATACTTTTGTAATTAAAATGACAAAAAAAAATTTTTTAGGGGTGCACTCCATACATAAAACTAAAAGTCAAAAACATTTTTTTCATTGTGACCCCCCGTGTGGCGGCACATCAATCGATAGGCCTTTCAAAATAAATATAAGGTTTCTTAGCATTTTTTTTGATTAAGTGAATAGGGTCGGAGATAATCGCCCCGAAAGTCACTAAAATTCTGTCCCCCCCTCTAATTTTTGAACGGTGTAGTTTAAAAATATGGAAAAATTCATGGACATAGGGCTTATTAATTTCATTCACCGAAAATTGTTTTGAACAAGATCGGTTCAGAGGTTTTCGAGATATTGCTGAAAAACTGCCTTCCTCAAAAAAAAGGACGTAAGTGCCGTAAGATTTCTATGACGATACGACCTTTTTAATAGGCACGGCCATTCGTTTTGCGTGGTCCGACACGCACTTGGCCGGTTTTTGGTTTGTAATTATACTGTTTTTGGTTCAGCAAATTACACCTATGTTTATAAATTATGATTTTATACTTGTAGTAATTTTTTAGCGTATGATCCACTAAACCGTCAAAGTGGGTCACTAAACTTGAGTCGAAAAGAAATTTCGTTCAATTACGTTAAATAAGTTTAAACAAACGACGTTAGTATCAAAGACTCTTAGATTAACAATAACAAACCATTATCTCATACATAAAACTGAAAAATATACCAAACACAAACACTTTCAATGAAGAAGCACTAAAGTTTAGTAAATCGACAAAGTGGGACCCTCCCTATATAAAATCACTAAACTTTATACACACAAAAAGTACTTATAATTTGATATTTTACATACTTTCTATGCTTGATAAGTATGTTTTTTAAGTAATCTCATGTTATATATTAAGAGACACGTGTATTTTAATTTTTATGCATGGCACTCTTCAAATCATTTGTTATTAACTTTTTGACATAATAACTAAATAAAAGGATCCACAGAATTATTTCTGTCTTTTTTAGCATGGGAAACCATTTATAAATACAACTTTAATGATAAATCTGCGTGCCGTATAATATAATATAGAAATAAACCCATATTCAGGATTTACATATTTTCGTCCCGTTTTTATGTTCAAGCCTCCATAACATTCAAAATACTAAGGTTACATACATGATTTTAACTAATTTGAAATCCCTAAAGTATGCCCATTCATTTAATACCAACCACTCCATAACTTCAAAGTAGAAGTGTGTTTTCTGCCATCCCAAACTTTAACCAACGTTTTCTCAATTGTCGCTTTTTCACTTCTGCAACTTTGCAGAATTTAAAAAAAATAACTATAGCACCTAGAGACATGAATCTTTCACCAAAAGATAGCGTATGATCTGTAGTATTAGGAACTACTCTTAACTCCATATCGACAAAGTGGGACCTTTTCCCAAAAACCGTCACAAATGAATACGAAGACTTATCGCATCGCGTCGCGTTAGTTACCTCAGTTTCACGGATCACATCACCTATTGTGTAATGTGATGTTATTAACATAGACATTGTGGACCCAGTACCATCCTAATACAAAAGGCCATAACTTTATCAATAAATTTATCATGATAATCACATGTCCAGGGCATCTGCAATTAATAACAACACGCAATCTAATCAGATATGAACGGAATTGAGATCTCAACATTTATATACGGAGACAACACAATAGTGCGTTTTGCATTAGCTTTGCAAAGTATTTAATGTTTAATTAGACTAGTTTATTATAGCAAATGGCCTTATTCGCATCTTATAGTAATGATAATATCAGAGATCTTATTTCACGAATGTATGTTCGTCCTTGTATTGGAGTGACGAAGGGAACGTCTGCCCTAGTAAATCGTAGCATCGCATAGGTTGCAATCTATTTGGTTTATGCTTATGCCACGATGTTCTAAGAATTTAGAGCACAGTTCACTGGCGTCAAATTGCAATTCGCTTATTTCGTTGATACGATTTTAACACATAGGTACATAAGCTCACGCCCGTATCGCACAAAGGTATCAAAGAATGCTAAAAACTATGAGCCTTGACTTATTTCATTGGATTTGGTGGTTGAATAGCAAGACTAGATTAATGTAGGTCTTTCTTGATTATCAACAAGGATAGGACAAACGCCCGTCATTTTGAAAACTTAACCCTGTTCTGTACAGTAGAGACTTCCTTATATTAATAAAAAAAATTAGGTACTAAATAAGAATAAGAATAGTTTATTCGTGACAATACAAAACAAAGGACAAAAGTAATGTTTTATAAATTTATTTTAAGTACTATAATTTATATGTTTCAAGTGACAAATTATTCAAATGACGATGATTAAGGCAATAAATCACTTTCGCCAATGGAAAAGAATGACCATAATTTTCTCCAAATTTTCACTTGTGAGCCTATATCGACGTGAGTTTAGGACCCATTTATGAGTCGAAAAAGTGCGTTCACAGTCTACTGACGTCATTGGGGCATGTCTAATTGTTGACATTGGTATATTGTTTTACATTAAATTATAATATTTTGAGTAAACTTCTAAAAAATATATATCATTAGGAAGTCTCTACTGTACAGAACAGGGTTAAGTTTTCAAAATGACGGGCGTTTGTCCTATCCTTGATTATCAATGACAGCTAAATTGGGTACTTTCCTGGGCAAAAAAAAAAACTATTTAGTCCGTCAGTTAGATTATCAAAAAATATTGGACACGTATTTTTTTGTTTGTCAATTAAACAAAAAAATACGAAGATGTAGCCCGTTAAAGTTCCGCGTGACGTTACATTATGGTACACTTTTTATCATAATGTGACGTCACGCGGAACTTTAACGGGCTGTATCTTCATCATTTTTTGTTTAATTGACAAACAAAAAAATACGTGTCCAATATGTTTTGATAATCTAACCGACGGACTAAATATCATTTTTTAGGAAAGTAGCCAATCGAAATAATAGCTGAATCAAAACCAATAGAGCAGGAAGTCAAACTAAGTGTAAAACCAGTGGTTCTGTGAGGTGAGCTGTGTTAACTAGCGAACCTGTCTTTTTTCAAAAACATTTTTTTTTTTTGGAAAAACTAAATACAACATAAAGTTCAATATAATTATTAAATCTGCTCACAAAATTTAACGAGAAACTGTCGAGAAATGCGAGCTGTAGAGGAGAACAGCCGGACATACGAAGGTTTTTTTTTCAAACTGTAACCGAGAACTTTATTCGCTTCGCTCCCTCGTTCGACAAGAATCCAAAACGGAAACATGATTAAGTATACCGGATCTGCACATGTCACGTATGTGTCTCAATGTAGTGGTCACTGTATTTAAACTGTCAAAAGTAAACATCTCATCACCATGTGATATAACTTTTCATATTTAATTTGCAAATAATTATAACCTCGGTACGATTCGGTCTGGCCTGCGGTGTATTATAGCAATTATTGTGCCAATGTCGTGGATACTTTCTCTTACGTGGTTTCTATTTCATGTTTTATGTTAAATTATATAGTTTTATTGTAATAAGCATTTGTCAGTCAACACGATATCTTGTCTCAAATTGTTTGTCAAATTGTTGCAGTTATTTAATGTCAGAAATACTAAAATAATGATTAAAAATAAAATATTGATACAGGAGCGTCAGGAGCACAGAAGAATACGATTATCGCAATACCTACATTATTTTAATACGCCAACAACAATTATAGTACATTACATACCTATAGGGCCGTGAATTCGTGAATGCCCCAGATTGCAGGTGTTTGTGGCTCGAACCGAAAGTGAGGGCCACAAATATGCGATCTGGGGCTTTACGAAGTACCGCCCGTGGTTTGTCTAAAGTTTTACTTCTTGCCTTGGCAGGGAAGTGAGATTTTCTCCTCGCGTAGCGGGCAGAAAATCCCACTTACGGCCTAGGGTGACGTAAAAATGATTACTATGATTTTGTTTTTTTTATGCCGTAGTTGCAAACAAATAATGATCGTGAACACGAGAATGATCAGTGATCAGTGGTCGTATGAAAGTAACAGTATTTCCATGTTAACAGCAATAATATACGAAGTTTACTAAGTTCATATGATATGAGGAAGTCAATACAGGAAGGGCTTACTTGTACTTTCGCCGTAAAGTAACATAGAGTAGTCGTAGGTTCACTAATAGCACATTTTGCCACAAGGTTGGTAAGTAATTTTTTACGAAAGAGAGTCTATAAGAAGCCCGACGCCAGATGGCAGAGGGCTTTGATGGCTCGAGTTTGTAAAAAAACACATTTGCAAGGAAATAATTGCATTTGAAGCAAAATCAATATCTAGTTTGTTAAATTTGACGTGAGGCATACTGACAGCAGTAGCGGGTCCAGGGGGGGGGGAGGACTAAGCTCAAGCCCCCTCAAAACCACCTGAGTCCATCCGGGACAAAACTTCAATTCGGCTAAAATCTAATTTTAGTAGGGTCAATCCCCACCCAAACCAACATCCAGGATCCGCCACACCGACAAGTAAGAAAATCTGAGTGACATTAGTAATCATATCAGCCGAAAGACGTCCACTGCTGAGCATAGGCCTCCCCCAGAGAGTTCCAAATTGACCGGTCCTGCGCCACCCGCATCCAGAGGACTCCCGCGACCTTTACCAGGTCATCAGTCCACCTTGTGTGGCCTACCGCCGCGCCTTCCGGTACGTGGTCGCCACTCGAGAACCTTTCCGCCCCAACGGCCGTCGGTTCTACGTGCAATGTGCCCCGCCCACTGCCACTTAAGTTTAGCAATTCGGACATTAGTAAGACTCTCGGTAAATTATAAAATACCGCATACCTATTCCGCCCCCAAAAGCGGAAGTGGCCTAAGGGCACAACACTATTTAATACCGGTAAAAAGTACACGCTATCTCGCGTCAACTAGGAAACAATTTACCGATAGATTTCCCATCCGCGACACACGTAATTGTGATAATGTTCGAGTAAATCCGGTACTGAGGCTTACTAAGTTAAAAAGCAGTGTGTTTATATAAATTTCATACTAACTAACGTCCTTTCGTATTTGGTAGGACTGGCCAGCCAGCTTTTACTTGTATCGGCGTGTGCGCTTCCGCGAACGAAAGTCCACAGTTTATTTATCGATAATTGTTCACTTTTACTTTCTTTTGGTTGGATTTGGCGTATGCAAATTTCGATATTTTATCAGGTCGGTGTTTAAGTTAACTTTCGGTTTTAATTCCGACGAAAATATTAATTATCCGTTATATGACTGCAATTTTAAACGTAACTGATGTTGCACTTGATTGTGTTTTATAGTAACTTTCTAGTTTATTGGTTCCGTTTTAGGTGTAAAACATATAAGGTAGTCTTGTTGTGCAATACCACTGCCGCAACATGGATAGCCAATTTGGGTAAAACATTTGGAAACTAGCACAGACTTGATATTTATTTTAAATGTTTATATCGTTACTGTACTGTATTGGATAAAAAATCCCGAAAAAAATCAAAGTTCGCATTCAGCCAGGGATTCACTACAAAATAAATGTTACCTGCGATTTACTTCGCCATTCAACTTAAATCGCACCTAAATACGTCGACTTCGAATGACGTGTGCATCAATTAAATCTCGAATCACGCTATTGGCTTTACGTTCACAGATGTTGCTATCTGATTCTTAACAATTACGTCATCAACATGCTTCAAAAAATTATTCCAAAGTTCGACAAAATAACCTAAAACAAGAGTTTCTTGAGAATTTTTAAATCGTGCACGTTTTTGTGGTCCTCAAACTTCCGTATGTAACAAAAACCTAATCAATACCTAAATATCCGTGGACTGTTTGTTTACGCATATTTACGACAGTCACAATAAGTTAAGTCATTGTATGACTTAATTTTATTTATAAATATACCATGATTGTTACTGTAACCATTTTGAAACTTCGTCAAATAAGGTATGGACTTGTGTGTACGTTAAACCGATTGCAAAAAGTTTAATCAATGCGATAGATTGTTTTATCGACATGGTGACTGCACTAACTCTCGTTTATCATCAGGTATGCGGATCAATGGCAGCACGCACTTTCTTCAATGGATTATAGTCTATGGTTAAACTGTTAGTAAATTGTTAAGTCATTGAGAAATCTGCTGCAGAATAGGCAAATGATCTTGCGTTTTATAAAGTAGCTTAGGTACATTGTAGAAAGTAGGTATTTATGTTCATAGAATAGCTCTAGGTTCAAAAATCCAACAATTTTTTTGCTAATTTATTTGCAAACTTTTAATCTAGGTATACCTTGTTGCAATCGCTTTATCATGTATCCTATATTTAGGTTGTCTGGAAGAGATAACTTTTTAGTGTTAAGACCGCCGGTTGTTTTACCTCTATCTCCCTGTGTATCTTTGATCTTCTGAATCTGCTTTATTTATTATAAAGAGCATTTGTATACAAAATCGACATTGATTAGGGTGCCGTATTTTTTTTCACAACATCTTACTTATTTAGGGTGGTTTACACCAAACCATCCAATCGTAAGCGGTATTCGTTAAAATCTGAATGTATGGAAAGTTTGACAGGTGTGTATGGAATGACAGCTGCCGGCGCCATATTTAACGTTGATCGGATACCGGTATTTTCACCATACAAAAATACCGGTTTTATTTCGTTCAATTTCGTTCTTTGGTTTATAATATAATTTTGATCAGGCTGTCTAATAATACGAAAATGTTACCTAAATACATGATTGTAGAAAAACCGGTTCCCATCTCTGCTACAAACACGTCTCTGATACTTTGGATTCACCACTTTTTCCTCGAGCATGGTAACACGTGTACCCAAAAACAGGCACACTTAACAAAAAACAAAAGAGATTAACGCTTCGCACAACGCCATCTTTTGATCAACGTGGTTAAAACATAATCAAAAAACAAACGAAGCGTACCAACTTGATTAAAATTGGGAACGAATGAAGCGTACCTGAAAGGTTTAACAAACAATGGTTGGTTTCGCAGATTTCATGGTACGCGGCGCGGCCCATGGTTCCGTGCCTTGAACTTGCAGCTATCAACACTGATGACCATGACTATGGAAAACCGGCTTTCCCGGCCCATTGTTGAGTTAGGAAGAGGAAAAGTTCTGACCAGAAAATTGTAGTTTTTCATTTCACGTTTAGGTAATTATGTTGCTTAGCACGGGATTGGTTTTATTTAAGTAGTTACTACTTTTTGTATCAAAACGAAATACTTTGAAGTTCGAAAATAAATACAAACAATAAAACAACTTAACCTACAAAGACAGATAAACTTAAATCAAAAGTTAAAGATAAAAATTTGGACCAAATCGCTGTCAGAGGGTAGTGTGCTCAGAGGCTGGCAGCATCGCCACGCTGGATGGCAATGCTCACTCTTTGAGCAAAATATAGGCCAGCCCTCTGGTCACCCCTGGTGTCTATTCATCATCAGTCTATATACGTCCCACTGCTGGGCACAGGCCTCCTCTCATGAATGAGAGGGAACGGGCAGTAGGTTAGGGACTTCACATACCTCTTTGAATTTCTTCTCAGATGTATGCAGGTTTCCTCACGATGTTTTCCTTCACCGAAATGCTAACGGTAAATATCAAATGATATTCCGTAAGTACATGAGTTTAGTATGGTGTCTATTAGGCGTTTGCAGTACGTTTTTTTTTCCTTATTCAAGAAATCACAAAGAATAGGTGATCTTGTCTATTTTAATTTTAGGTCAATTGAATTTCCGATATGTTCCATAATGGATCAATGGGCACTCTAATTCTTAACCAAAATTATAATAACCACCTCTTAGAGTAATTACACACCATAAAATAGTATATTTCCTCATGTCATACCAATATAACGTCTAATCAAATAAGTTCAATTGAACTCTGTAAACCAATTTATCTCAAGGTAATATGAGAAAAATCCTTGCAATAATCCTACTGAACTGACTTCGAACACTATAATTTACGTGCCACGAACGAAACCACAATTTCATTAAACAGGTCGTGACTTGACTTTAGTTAATCACGAAATAACACATAATTGAATTAGATATGAAACAATCGAATTAATTTCCAGTACCATTTCATTATCTGACATATCCTTGACTGGAGTCACGCATGTCCAATGGCTTGGTAATGCGCACCTAGCGCGGTGTTAATGACAGGCGGTGGGCAAAAGCGAGGTCTTTCTCTATACAGTCAGGGGTATTAATATGCGTACATAAATATCTGTATATAAGAGGAAGCCTGAAAGTAGCACCCATAACTGAAAAGCTGAGAGCGAATCGCCTACGGTGGTATGGACATGTTATGCGGAGGGATGATAGTAATGTTGCTAGAAGGGCATTAAGTATGAATGTTGAGGGTTGCAAGAGAAGAGGTAGACCAAGGAAAAGGTGAATGGACTGCGTGAAAGACGATATGAATAGGAAGGAAGTGTGTGATGAGCTGACGGGCGATAGAGAGGTATGGAAGAATAAAACATGCTGCGCCGACCCCAAGTAAATGGGATAAGGACAAGCGAATGATGAAATATCTGTACACGCCTTTTTGACATTGTCAATCCTGTACAGATATTTATGCTCTTATTTAGAAAGAAGAAAAGAAAGATACATTTATTCACTGAAACAGAGGACACACATATTAAACAACAACAAAAAACACATAAAACATGAAAAAAGTGTGTCTCTGCGGCAGTGAACCGGACACTGACTCAGCATTATGCTGAGGTGTCAGACACCACATCGCTGATTTTCAGCCAGTACCGTTGATGACTTACGGAGTGATGCCTACTGATGGGTCTTGCACCTGCTTTTCAGGAGTCCATTCTTCCACAATGGATCACAGTTTCGAACTGGAAGCACACTAGGCCGTGTGAAATTCTTAGATCATTTTGTATGGGGACAGACGTGTTTAATGCAGTCAAAGTGGATAAAGTGCCTTTAAGTGAATTATACGCTGGACAAGCTAACTGTATCTCAATGGTCGTAATCAACTGCATTCAGCGTAATCGGTCGCACGCGACATACCACCAAGGTTGCCGCTCACCGACTTACCGCTTAACGGAAAGGCGGAATCTATGTTAAGAATTCGTAGACACTTGTGACTTTTTTCATATGGCTCAACTGGCGCCCACTGGTTCGACGACCCACTGATATGCAGAGTAACAAATAACCATAGTGCCTTGGAGCTTAATTAAAACATACAAGAAAGACTCTAAAAGTATACATATGCCTTACAAAAGATGAGGACACCTTAGCGTTGCATGTTGCATGCTAAAGAAGTTTGCGTTACCCATGCTTTCTAACATCAAGTATTGGTGTTCAAAAAAGGAGAAGGTTTTTGTACTTGTTACGCGATAACTCGGTAATTTATAAACCGATTTGAAAAATTATTTCTTTGTTTGAAAGCATATACTTTTAGATTGGTCCCGTTGTCACCAAAATCCAGTTCTGATGGTGGGATCCTGGAGAAATCGAGGGAACACTTCAAATTTTAAAGGCAAACTTGAAGCAATTTGGCTACTGATTTGAAGTCGATAAAAACTTTGTTTTTAAAGTAAATGATTGTGGTAGTAACCGCCGGACCTATACCCCAACGGGGAAATTAGATTTTGTTGGGATTACGCCTCGTCAAATGAGTGGGCAGTTCGGGTCAAATCTTGCAACTGAATTTTGAAGCTTTGACCCTCAAGCGATTGAGCTGAAATTTGGCACACTATTACAAATTCGATGGCAGTACAATATTGGCCTCACCGCGCTGTTCTAATGATGGAGACGGGTGGTCATAGCAACTCCTAAACTACATAAGACAAAACCTGCCGTGTGTAGACTCATTGGAACCCTCTCACTCAATAAGTTGTTGATGATTGTACAGTCTTTTTCAGTTTTTTTTTCTCAGAAACGTATTAATAACAATGATGCTATTGTAAAAGTATTTTACCTTGCAAGGTTGCGAATGTTACATTATAATAAATAGACTATTTATTTTATTGTTCGAAGTTCCGAAGGTATCAGAAACATATGACAAGGCCACTTCAAAGATCACAATGTGTAAGCGTGCTAAGTCTGCACTCAACTTCCATGCCCTTTCTAAACTTGACCTAGATTTATTGTTACTATATCGCTTACTAGAACTGTTACGTGACTATGCTTTTATACCGCAATGTAAACAAAAAACAAATCTAAAAATTGATTAAAAAGAATCGAGTCATTAAAATTGCAGGTGTATCAATTTAAGCACGCTGGGGGCTTTTTGGGTAACATTTCTGTTAGTAAAATAATTAATACCGTCTTCGACGACCTACCTATGTGGTTTCGTAACATTTAAATGTCAGAGCCATATCACAACTTATCATCCGTATTCCGATTTTATCAAAATTCTAAACACGACAAACTGCCATGTGAAATTACTTTCGAAAGAAATCATTTAGGGGACTATGGACGGTGCCATTGAATAGAAAACTGCATATAGTACGGGTCTCTATAGAACTAGTAGAAATCAGCCGTCTGTAGGCATTACAGGGCGTCGTACACATCTTGAATTACAATGACGTTCACAGAGCAATGCCAAGGAACGGTTTTAAGAAAACAATATTCCCGTCTTACTAAATTTAAAAGTCGTATGTTATTAGAAGACCCGTATGTAGATACGGCTTTTTAATTTGGCATGGCATCGAACGGCGACGAAATACTAATGTGGAGCGAATTCCTATGCCGTCATTCTACTATTTGTTACATGAGAATCAAATGTCGAACTAGATTTAAGTACCTAGTGGTTAACTGGAAAAAGAAAAACGCAGAAATCGTGGGTTCAAATACTTCAAATGCCGCTCGTGGCGATTAATTTTTCACTTTTATTGGAATTTGGTATTTCGATAGCAGACGTGTCTGCTTAGTAAACATTGACTGGAAAAAAGAAATGTGTATGTAAATAAAAATGATTCATGGTGAATAAAATACAAATCTACTCTATGGTATGCAAAACTTTTGAATAAAACATTAGTGTAATAAAAATGGGTTTTTACGCTTATAAAAAAATATCTTGGCTACCACCCAACTCATGTAAAAACGGACAGATCAAAACATTTGACATTGAAGACATGATTAGAATAATGTACATTTAAAATTTGGTGTAATTTTAACGATTTGCTCATGTTTATTTTCTTTCTTTGCAGAATCGGCCTTTGCGGGTTCGACAATCCACACAGAGACCAGAAAACGGAAGAATTAAAAAGACACATAGGACAGGTAAGAAACAGTCAATTTGGAAGTAATCATAAGTTCATGTTGTCAAGTTAAAACGGCGATAAAAATTAATGCATATCTAGTACATTCAAAATTTGTTCTTCTATCTACAGTAAGTACTATCTACAGACGCCTCATAAAATGCACCTTTTTGTACCAGTTCATGCTTTTCCATATGTAAAACAGCATAAATGATAACTTTTGAAAAATGATAAAAAGAAGACAAGTAAGATTCGTCTCTGAACGTTCAATTATTGGACTTACTAAAGCATAATTACTCGCAATCCTGTTTAGTTTTTTAACACAGCTGAGTTTATCTACAAAATATTTACGTACAAAATAGTTAAGTTCGATCATCATTAGCCGTCATTCATGACACCTACGCTAAAAACAGACATGAGCGATCAGTGTTGACCGCATGCCTGAACCTTTTTTGCTACAACCCTAAAATTAGTAAAAGATAATGATGTAATGATATTGGACTTCATCTCACTAAACTCAATACCTACTATAAATTAGAAGTATAATGTATTTAAATAATTAAAATTTTGGTTAATTCTTGGGTTACGTTACTGAACATAACGTCTTATAAATCGATGAACGCCTGCTGCACGCACGAAAAAGTGTGACTCATTGTCCCGTTCCGTTGACTGACATATCAACGCACAGCCCAAACCGCTGGTTCTACAGATTCCAAACGACGACGATAGAGTTCATTGTTCAATGAACGTTTTACGTGGCTGTAACCTTTTTTTTGCAAAGTTTGGCACGCTCCAACCACAAACAAAGAACCATTAATGAGCTCAGTTCAAATAATTTAATTATACTAAAATCGAACAAAGTTCTACTCGGTTTTAGTAATAATTCGGTTATCCCACCAAAGTAGGAGATTTTAGAATTACGACAAGCCACTATATA
This sequence comes from Epinotia nisella, assembly GCA_932294315.1. Lineage (NCBI taxonomy): Eukaryota > Metazoa > Arthropoda > Insecta > Lepidoptera > Tortricidae > Epinotia > Epinotia nisella. The sequence goes on from OW028676.1 coordinate 23,818,197, forward strand.
CCTAGCCTTAGCTACAATGCCCAAAGAAACAAAATGTATGTTCCACATCCGGCAGTCTAGCAAAAAGCAACATTAGAAAAATAGTCATTAAACAACGCCCAAGCATTAAGAGTAAACTCGAGTATCATAGATAATGTTATATTACGCCACGTGTCGGAAACAATTACAGACACATAAAAGGTTGCATAAGACCGAATGCCATAATTAGAAGGCAGGCCGCAGCCATTTGACAGCGGCTTATGGGAAAAAATCGTTGATGCACTTGTTTCCGAGTTGCTGATTGCATAAACTAACTTTTGTTTATTAAACTTTGATGCACAAGACAAAAATGAATAAAAAACCACACCTTATGCCTTAATTAATTGATTACCTACATCTTTAGCAGTAGAAAAATATGCTAGATAATATAAGAAATTACAAAATTAGAGTAAAGAAGTACTTGGGTTTCATCACCATTTAGGAGCTGCTAGGCTCTTGACGGTAAAGTAATTTCCAACTTACTCTACAGCAGGGGTTTTCAAAGTGGTGGGCGCGGGTCCCTGATGATGATGATTTGGCTAGCTAGCCCATTCACTTTCGTTTCCTTGCATCGAAGCGAAGGGGGGCGTGGGAATTTCATTTTTGGCAGCAGGGGGGCGTGCCTAAAAAAAGTTTGGGAACCCCTGCTCTACAGTATTCCATTACTCCAATTTATGGAAGTATTATTTGGTCGTTCCCCCGTGCCATCCATAGTATCCATGTCTATTTTAAAGAAACAAAAGCCGCAATAATAAGTGCCTATTTAGAATCTATTGAAACTTTGTTAAGGATAAAAAGCCATGACGTTGATTGGAAACGATTGGAAACATACTCGCCAGACACAACAGGAAATTAGATGAGCAGGGATCATGTTACGAAGCATAACGAACAATAGGATCCAATGCATTTTGACATTCAAATGAAAACGATAACGAGCTGTCTAACACAAGGTCGGACCTTGGCAAATATTGATTTGGAATCAAGTTTAACTATACACGGGATGGTACACATAATTATATTGACTAAACAAAGAAACGTTTTGTTTTTATTAAATTGTATGATCTCAGTATCTTCAAAATAAAGAGTAAGGCCAGAAGCACGCTCAGAAATTACATTAGCCGTGTCGAATTTTGGTGTTCTTGAGTCAAATGACCTATTCTGAATAACACCGTTCCTTGTGCAACATATTTTATTGATCATCAACCGGACGTTAAAAAACATTTTCAATTGTGTTCCTTTTTATTGTATAGCTTACTTCATTTCTATTTTTATTAACTACATTTCGCTCGTGAACATTTGCAATAAATATTAAATTTAGTAATTACAAAACCAATTAATCAAATTCTTCTACTCGAATGCATCGATTATTACGCGTCGGCGCGTACGCGGCATGCGAAACTGCCGCGACAATTAACTTGTATTTCGTCAAATATTATCCACACTGCGTTGCTCCACTTCCCTATCCACTACCGGCAATTTTACTCCACTTGCGCATTGCGGATGTGTTATGCCAATCGATAGCTCATTCGTGGCCTTCAAATCAGCTATGTTAGTTAATTATTAATTACATTAGTTTGCAATCGTCATAATTGAGTTTATTTTGATGACAATTAAGAAAAAAATATTATATTAGTTTGTACTGGTCGGAATCCGTTTTCAGTTCCGGTGGAAGGATGTAGGAAAATTGCCGTTTTCAGTCTAGATGCCTAAGATTCGTATAAATTTTGATACATTCTATCATTGTTTGTAAACAATATTATGTTATTAATATTGTTGTGTTACAATAGAAACTTGTTAAAAGATAAAAGAAGAAAAAACTTAAATAGACTAAAGTAACCTAAAAATGAGAAAAAAAATTAAATCAAAAAAGGTCCCCAAGGTCAGATGTCTGTGGAAGGGTTCTCATAAGACTGGCTTCGTTCCCCCTTTGGATAGCTATGCCGATCCGTTGGGCAAGGAACGAGCCAGCCTCTCCGGTCCGGTCCTCTCCGGTCTATGGTCGGCCTAATAATTGGTGAGCGCCTGGGCTCCAGGGTCCGAGCGTTTCGACAACAAAGGCCGATGTATTTGTGAATAAGATATTTTTGATCACTAGATTAGATTTTGGCAAATTGAGGCCCTGTTGTAAGGCATGTAAAGGATATTTCTATTACTTAGCAATACCTTACCATAAGGAAATTCTTTAATCACACGCCGTTTTTTTGTTTACACATCATTATTTCCATTGCACAAAATCAGAGATAAGAAATCTATCGTCGGAATCACCATAAAAATATTCAATCATTGAAGACTTGTAAAACCTTTTCCGTGCATTGTTCAAATCCGTTCCCAAAATGAGAATATTCACAACAATGATTTACTCGACATGGTGTAACTAACGTGAGACCCAGCTGATGTCATAGGTCAAAAGATTATTAGAATATGTTCTATTGTTGGTATCTGTTGCCATAAATCATAAGAAGATAAATAGCGTTAAAATAATAAAACCGAAGCATCTTGTAGCCTTGAAGTATTTGTTGATGTATGATAAGAATTAGTTGTGATGTCATCAGTACTAACGGTGAAGACAACACTAATCGTTTTTGTTATAGTATCGATGATTAATAATAGAGTGAAGCCAAAATTAAACGAAACAAACATGTACCAGACAACGGAAGTAATTTGGGCAGTGGAAACTCAGTATCACACAGATTTAGCACATGACTAATCAAAATAAGTGCCCCAAAAAGGTCTAGTCTCCCGTCTGGGTGCCTACGACAGTTCTTGTGATCATGTAGCCGAGCGGTTCCCTGGCTTCTTAATTATTCAGCCGGGATTAATCTAAGATGAGGAGGACTTTTACCATTGTAAACTTTATAATGGGTAAAAGAATGGGAAAATTTTATATGAGTTGAGTACGAACTCACAGACAGAACCTAATCTCAAGTATTTTATTAAGCAGTAATGTCTGTTCGAATCCTGTTTGGTGCAACAACTATTTAAATTCTAATCTTCTATACCATATTTCTAACCAATCAATTTTTCAACAGGGAGTAAAAATAAAAATGGATGACGCGGGTAACATACTCATCAGACGCTATTCGAAGAGTAGCGTGTTCGTGAAGAGTACAGCGGCCACCAGCAACGAGGAGACCGCCATCGGACAGGACATACTCAAGCTGCCGGGATACTCGCTTGAACAGGAGAAGATATTCAAGGTAAGTGTAATAAAAAAAACGAGGGCCTCTCCAACTGGCAGTATGCTTAAAAAGGCGAAGGATATGCAAATACCCAATCATCGATCTAAATAATCATAATTAGAAAAGATAATTTTTGGTCAGACTCCCATTAAATTCTCATTAGTCACGGATCTCGCAAGTCGACATTACTGCAGCTGCAGTTTAATGACTACGTTCGGTAGCTCGCTGGCTCGCTGCAATCGATATTTTCATCTATCGATGCTCTTAATAACATGGCCTAGATTTACCATTACCCTTCGAACCAACAATTTTGAGCAAAACAAAGTTATATCTGCTTCTCTTTAATACAAATGTCATCCGTATTTAGTCCTTAAAACCATTGGTACAAGACATATAACCTTTAAAATTGGAGCGCTGTAATGAACTATTTTGTTTCAAATATCAAATAGGTTTACCAGCAACAATTTCCTTCGAGATGGAAGCATTTACGAAGTAAAATGTCGAAACGATCGATTAATTTCATGGCTCCCTACATAATGATCTAAACTACTTATAAGGACGGTTATTTTCATTATGTTGTCACATTTACGTAGCCATTTGTTGTTCCGTTTTTAGTTTACCCTTGCGATTTTCTTCCCACAATATTTAATTGCTCTCGATTACCTCATCTAACATACAGCCTTAATGTCTGTACGTTTCATAATTTCTAAAGACAATAATCAGAGAAAAAAATTAAAGACTCAGGGCATTACTCTAATGTGCGTTGCATTGTGGCGTAGTCATTTGCGGTGCATCACGACTGTGAGTGTGTTTGAACACGATTCAGAATGTTGACCATGACATTGCTACATAATTTCTTTTTAGTTGATGTTTCTATTGCACAACCTTTGACTCAATCTGAATTTCTGATGAGATTACCATCATCGTTTCCGACATCTCGTTTTATATGCTTGTTTGAACCTTTATCGGGACAAATGATTTAAAACAATAGTACAATAGGGAAGTGTTTCGAGGATTCATTAGTAATTCATACCCCATTAACTCCCAAGTTTTACGTAACTCGGTCGCAAACAATGCGAAAAGATAGCACTATTAAGTAACCGAAAGAATGGTCATTGCCTCACTTATTTGTTGGCTTCTTAATTTATTTTCTTGGGAGTAACGAAAGCGAGCGTAAGCAAACACTTCTATTGTCTGTGGTTTGGGAAAATTATGTAAATCTCGGTTACATTGGTATAGATTCGCTTGATAACTTTTGACCGGTGCTTTATTTCCCGTATTCTTTAGCAGGCCCGGATCCAGCCCTCAAAAAAGGACCCTCAAAACCACCTGAAAATGGGCCAAGTTCGAGTCGGAGTACAAACTCGCTCACGAACAATCATGACTCAAAAACGACTTTTGAATTTTATTGAAATGACACAAGTCTATTTAGGGTTGTGGGCATGCCCCTCGTGCCCACAACGGTGGATCCGCCCTTGTGCTTTAGATTATCTACCAACAAGATAAAGTTAACACATGTTATACCAACATAATAATATATAGATATTACCTAAAACAATAATAAAGCTAAACAACACGTGAATTTATTTTTTGTTACAACACAAAAATATACAGCAAATACAACAAATACAAATACAAATACAAATACTCTTTATTGCACACCTCACACAAACAAAGCAGTTACATAGAGAAACAATACAATAACATGTAGGTAGAGGTAGACAACAGGCGGTCTTATCGCTGAAGAGCGATCTCTTCCAGACAACCTTTGGGTATCGGAGAAAGAGATAAAACTAGATTATGCAGTAGGTGGTGCAGAGATTATTATCAATCAAAAATCAAGAAATTATAAAAATAAACGTACATAAATACCTCTATATATAAACATACACACACAATCATACATATATACAAATAACACAAACACAAATATAATGATACATAAACAGTCAGCCAAATTATTATAAAATAATTATCTCTTTCAAATCTTAGAGTATAAATCACTCTAAAAAGTTACATTCACAAAATATATGATAAAAAAGTGTATAACCATGTTTTTGTTTTCCTAAAAAATATCGTTTTTAAATTGGAATTTCGTTAAAAAATCTAAATCAATTTTTAATTTCATAGTAGAAAGCATAAATCACAATTCTCGTCCAAAATGAAACAATAACCCCAACGTGTTGAAACGTGTCAATCCTGAGAGTTTCCCTGCAAATCTCGGTCCCCCACCGAATCAAGTTCACAACTAAATTAATGAAACAATGTTATCAGAGTCAACTTCACCCAGGTATCCTAGCAAAGCCATCCAACCCACTTTACGCTAGTGTGTGCCCACATAATTCATGATTGATTCTTAGTACCGTGTGTCAGTTTTAAGAAAAAAAATTCATTCGTTTGCTGAAAAGAGGAGTTTCAATTTTCTCTTTTATGCGTACATGTTACACGATCTTTCAAATTTGAGTCAATTTTGAATATGGTTTTCCTATACTTAATAGAATGTAGATAAGGGTACGGGTGGCCCAATACTTTTAATTTTGGATATTCACCTAGTGTCCATTAATGGGGAATGGATGAAAATATCAGAAGTGCTGATTAGTTTTTGGTGATAGGAATAAACTTCCTTAGCACCAGAAAAAAGTTTCACTTTTCTTGATCCGTCTCATATAACAAAAAAAATTCTTCAATATCTGTGGTAAACTGATACTGGTAATGACAAATGTAGCTGCTGCAACTATCAATATTATTGCCAGTGTCAGTTTACCACTGATATTTAAGATGTTTTTTTGTAATATGAGATGGATCAAGGAAAGTGCCGTCCTTGATCCAAACCGTAAGTGCGGAAACTGTTTATAATTTAAAAAAATATTGACGCAGTTGAAAAATCTGATTTTTTTTTCTGGTGCTAAGGAAGGTTATTCCTATCACCAAAAAAAATATCAGGCACTTCTAGAATTTTCATCCATTCCCAATTGTTAAATTATGAGTAGGTATAAAAAGCTGCTAACTACTATTATTAACTAGCATTAGTAACTAAATACGAATTCTTTAACACTTGTTTTATTACATTTTTGACCAGTTTTTACTCGCATTACTTTGAACATTGTTTCTCCATTGCGCAAACTCAATTCATCATAACAGCTTCTAAGTAACAAACCAATTAACGAACACGGGATGGTTTCGTAATAAATAACAGAACAAACATTCCAGTTATCATTTGAATATCCAGTTATACGTAACGATTTGTATGAAGCACTATTGATTTATTTCTTTTAATCGTGATGCATACAGGTTGAAACAGTAACAAAATCAATTAAATCATATTAGCCAAGACCAGTAATTGGATCACTTGGATTTCATTGAGGCTACGACGCAAAGCCAGAAAATCGTAGAAAAGTTGCCTGTTTATCGGTGTTCTACAGGATACATTTCGGAACATACGCTGGGATTGCATGAATTAATCCCTACCATTTCGCCATTTTGGGACTAGGCGCGGACGTGGGTTCACGTGTTGTTGACATGCCATTTGCCAATGATTCGCACTAAGCGCCTTGTTTCTAGTTATTAAATGTTAAATATCCATTTCATTGTTATATTTCCTGTTATAGTCCTAATACCAGTTTTCTAAACCGTTGACGCTAGCGTCCCAGAAACTTACGAGTATGATAAAAAAATACTTACTTGAAATCTAAAAGGACCAAAAGTAAAGATACGACTACAAGTAACTATAGTAACACTTCCGTAGAAATTCCACCTATTTAACGTTGCACAGTCAGTACTGCGTGAGACGTCGGCATCTCTTAAAGATAACCATAGATAATCTTCGTTACCTGATGCAAGTGACGTTAAAGTGCACTTGGTTGTGTAACGGCTTTATAAGGCTCATTCAATTTTGATGCATCTGACGAGGCGTATTTTTTGTTTTAGAGCTCCACTGAACGCACCTGAACGTTATTGTATTTTGATGGCTCCTTATACGAGCAATACGAGTTTGAGAACTGGCTGTTTATGAAATATTAATATCGGTGGTCTTTTTTGGAAAACCTTATGTTAGAACACAATTGTTAATAATATCAATTGTATTTGCAATAAAAGTACTGTGCCTTCTTTTTTCACGATGTTTGGTGCGAAACTTGCTTGTTAGTTTAAGTAAATCTTTATCTTGTGTGAGATATTAAGTTAATATTTCTAACAATTCTGATTAAGAAACCCAAAAATAATAATTGTAGAAAAAGTTGCACGGATAATATAAGAAAAATCGACAAAATGCGAAGATAAAGTATGTTTTGTAAAATCATTTTTCACCACGTTTCTACACTTGATTGCTAATGCGATATGTCGGCTATTAAGCAATATGCCTGCGACCGAGACACGAGCATAATAAACACAATTATAGTCGCATTACACACTTGTCCACAGAACTGCTAGAATTACCATATTTTTGCATAACTAACAGCTTCGTAGAATCTACTTACACAATGTAATTTATATTCTTTTCTTACTTCCGATTGGTATCTAGGAATTAGGTACCCACCTTCTAATCTTGTTTTTTATTTTATTTCTTACCTCCTTTTCTTTTGCTTTTAATATTTATACCCCTTTCATTTCATTTCATTTCATTTATTGCATAATCATGAACATAATCATCATCATTTTTTTCATTTCATCTTGTCTTAAAGTGGCCAATAATTGTTTCTTTCTTCCTTTCCCTATGTTTATTACTGAACCCTCGTTCAAGTCTCGTCTTAAATGGTCTTTCCACAATAGCTGTTGACGTTTTTTATCGATTGTCTTTTCATTACCGTCTGATGTCTTGTTATGTAATATTAGCTCGATACAATCTTTATCTATTGATTCGTCTACAACAAAGAGACCGTTTTGATAGATGTGTACGTTTAATTGAGATAAAAAGTACCACACAAGTTTTTTTGGTAGTTCGATTTTAATAATTAGATCTTTATCTTAGATGTCTAACACATTCGTATTACGAAATTCATTTTTAACCTTTTGAGATGAGTCATTTAAAGACGGTGAACTTGTTGTACTATTTACAATCTTAGGACATTGAACTACAGTTTTTGGAGCAAGACGGGCTTCTATACAACACATTCCCTAACATTTCTATTACTCCATCTGCTCTTATCATAAGGTATGTGTGCTCATTTGCCAACTGCATACCTACATAAAAACTTGTAAAATGTGCCAAGCAGTGGAACGTCTGAAAGTTGATGTTGATGACGTATATCTTTGAAGATGCTCAATTGCTCATTCATTTCATACATTTCTTTACTATAACTATCACTTCTCTGCAAGTCTTCGAGTTTTATGTATGGGGGTGACTATGTCCATTTCTTTGCCACGGACGTTTCAGTATATCATCATCATCGTCACCAGCGTATATACGTCCCACTGTTGGGCACAGGCCTCCTCTCATGAATGAGAGGAAACGGGCAGAAATCCCCACGCTGGTCCAGAGCGGATTGGGGACTTCACATACCTCTTTGAATTTCTTCTTAAATGTATGCAGGTTTCCTCACGATGTTTTCCTTCACCGAAAAGCTAGCGGTAAATATCAAATGATATTCCGTATATAAGTCCCGAAAAACTCATTGGTGCGAGCCGGGATTCGAACCCGAACGATTCTGTATATATTAAACTATTATTATAAAGAAGTAACCTTTGTGGTTTTGTAAAATATCCGGGTAATATTTGAAACTAATCATCTGATTCAAAAATTCTTTCACCAGTAGCTACGTAGAATGTTAGTGAGTATATCCCGCGCGGATGTGCCTACTTTATTTGTAAGATGCGGATGGAGTCGCGTGGGCTAGCATAGTATGGAGCGTTATTTTGATTTTCTTCTAACTTCTGCTCTCCTCTTTCCAGCTATTCGACATGAAGAGGTTCCAATCAAACGTGAACCGAGAGCTCCGCCGCTCCTACCCGGACCGAAGACGGCTGGAGACTCAATGCCTCAGCGCCATCGGGTTCGTCAAGTCTGAGAACGATCTTCTGGAGTGCCCGATTTGGGTGCTCATCATCAATGTCGTCGCAATGGATATGCTGAAGTCCAAGCTGCCTCCAGGTTAGTACTGTTTTAATTAAATGCAGATATAGGTAAAACGCAGCACCGACCGCCCAGCACTGCGGCGCAGGACCGGTCACTTTGGCACTCTTTAGGGGAGGCCTATGTCCAGCAGTGGACGTCTTTCGGCTGATATGATGATGATGATGATAGGTAAAAACGGGACAAGTGCGAGATGGATTCTCCCACCGAGGGTCCCAACAGTATAGTTTTCAGATTTCTCCTTGTACTTGTAGTATAAGACGATATTACTTGCCAATTTTCATAGTTCTAGGTCAACGGAAAATACCCCATTTTGAGAGTGTCGAAATACACGTTTTTTGCGGCATAAACATAAACGGCATCTTTTTTTACGTTAACTTAGAAGTTTGATTTTTTACAGCTTTAAGAGACTGTAGACTTGAGTATATGGTTTTAATTTCAACTCGATACCTCCACGCGTTCCCGAGATAAAGGGTCTTGACAGACAGACAGGCAGACAGACGGACAACAAAGTGATCGTATAAGGGTTCCGTTTATTCCTTTTAAGGTACGGAACCCTAAAAAATACATCAAGAAAGAAGTGATGCGTAAAGTCAAAGACATCCATAAGAACATCAGGATAATTATTAAGGCATTGCATTAAAATATTTGACTACACACCGCACACAAAGAAAGAAACTCACACAAGCACAGTTATAATTAGACCAGCACATTTCTATAAAAAAAAATTTAGGTCAAAAATTATTAGTTAATTTGATGTAGGCATCATCAGTCGTTTCAACTTCAACTGCCTGCTTGATATATTATATTAGTATATAAGTATAAATAATCAGTAGTTGCTTACGACGAATATAAATGTTTTATTTTGGGTCTAATATTTTATATGTAATCAACTCCATCTTCAAAGTCCTTGTACAGCCGGCGGCACAAGTACATACTTACATTAATGACAATAGAATAAGGTGAAAACACGTCACACTCGTCGCCGACTGTACGTACAGGAATCGACAAGCAGGTCCGGTTGTCACAGCTGGCCTTTGTGTACCAAGGTCGTTTTGCTTTCTATACGCGCTTAATAAGACCGAGTCCCATTGACCGATACAGATGTATCATTATAAGACCTTGTGTTATCAGACGATAAAACGTAAGTCTTTATGACCTGTATGTAAAAATAGCAGAGAGCTAAAGTTTACAACAGGTTATATACAAATAGGTAAAGGTTACAAATATAGGTAAAGTCAGTCGAAAAAGTGGTGTAATATAACACTTTTCTACTTCATTATGAGGTGAGCACCAGCAAATAGGCTTGTCACCTAAGATTTTTTACGATGCCATTCGAACCAATTTTTGGAGAGGAACAAATATTTTGTATGCGTGCAAGTAAATACCCAAAAAAATGAGTCAAAGACGGACCTCGCTGGCGGCCGCCGAAACGCATCATACTAATTGACATTAAAGTATGACGTCACAGTGCAAGAAATGCAAAAAAAAATATGCTAAATGTAGATTATGCTATTGACGTTATGCCAAAAATGTTGGGCCAAAAGATTGTAGGACAATCGATATTATGCCACACAAAGGGCACCACAAGCGAAGTTCTTTGCTTCAGCTTGGGCCAAAATTAATTCGTATGTCCGTCTGTTTAACTGTTCTCCTCTACAAGTTCGTTCAGCTGATTCTTGTGAAATTTTGTGAGGAGATTTGATAATTATATAGAATTTATACATCAACTCACTTGTTAAATTTTTTAGTTTTTTTTAGGGTTCCGTACCTCAAAAGGAAAAAACGGAACCCTTATAGGATCACTCGTGCGTCTGTCTGTCCGTCTGTCACAGCCGATTTGCTCCGAAACTACTGGACCGATTGAGTTGAAATTTAGTTTACATATGTAAATTGGTGACCCGAAGATGGACGCGTAAAGTAAATTAATGAATTCTGAACAAGGAGGCTAACTTTTGGGGGGTAAACTGGAAAATTAAAAAAAAAAAGTTTCGCAAACTGTATTGTGTGACATATCAAATGAAAGAGGTTGTTGTAAGCATCTCAGATATATAATTTTTTTAAATAATTTTAGCAAAAACAGATTTGAAGTAATTTAGGAAAAAAGACGAAAATTGACTATCCCCCCCCCCCCCCCCCCCCCTCCTTATCTCCGAAACTACTAGGCTTAAAATTTTGAATAAATATGGAAAATAGTTCCTTGCCTAAAGATTACAGGAAACCTACAAGAAGTTTGAGTATTCAAAGTAACGGGAAAATTCTCAATATTTTACGGAACCCTCACCAGGCGAGTTGAACTCGCATTTGTCCGGTTTTTTTTTTAAAAACTTGTAGGTTCTTCTACATTTCGCAAAGTCACTAGTAAATAAGTGATGTTTAAGTGCTAAAAAATTAAATTGGACGTACCTAATCAATTGATTCGTTATTCGTATCCATAAACGAATCGAGGTCGAAAAATGGCGGACAAAACAATTTAGGTAGGTAAAAAAATATATAATTCAATTATTAGATAATAGCTACGTTTGGTGTTCATTAAATTTTATAATGAGAATAAAATGTTACTTGGTTAAGAAACGGACAGTTATGTCATTGTAGGTCCCACGATCTGGTTCGGTTGTTTCCACTTAATCATAATTACCGAGATTCGTGTGTTTTGTAATTTATGGTATAACACCGGAAAAAGAAAAGCAGAAGTTATATATAACGTAAATGGTAGAAACAGTAAAATATATATTTACCTAATCGAATTAAGTTACTACTACTGCTAACTAAATCCTCCTAAAAAAAATCGCTAAATTAATATTTAGAAGATAAATTATAAACGTTCAATAAGTCCTCCTCTCCCTAACATTTGCAGTGCCCAACAGGGTTCACAGATTTGTGATATTGGGATATTGCAATAAATGACTGCGTTGTTCCAGTGCCCACCTCCCATGATTTGGCATAGGTATTTACGAAAGCGACTGCAATCCGACCATCCAACCCAGAGGGAAAACTAGACCTTATTGGGATTAGACCGGTTGCCTCACGGTGTTTAGGCAGAAGAAATTCATGAGTAGGTATATTAGATACTGGGGCTAATAGAACAGTCATGTATCAAGGACTCTTCAGGCCTAGTTGCAGAATATTTTTATGGTGGCAAAGCAAGCATATAGCATGGCATACCTACCTGATGGTAAGCTTGCATCTTAGGACGCTGGCGTATCTTTATTTTGCATCTTAGGACGCTGGCGTATCTTTATTTTGCATCTTAGGACGCTGGCGTATCTTTAGTTTGCATCTTAGGACGCTAGCTTATTATTAATTTGCATCTTAGGATGCTGGCGTATCTTTAATTTGCATCTTAGGACGCTGGCGTATCTTTAATTTGCATCTTAGGACGCTGGCGTATCTTTAATTTGCATCTTAGGACGCTGGCGTATCTTTAATTTGCATCTTAGGACGCTGGCGTATCTTTATTTTGCATCTTAGGACGCTGGCGTATCTTTAATTTGCATCTTAGGACGCTGGCGTATCTTTAATTTGCATCTTAGGACGCTGGCGTATCTTTGATTTGCATTTTAGGACGCTGGCGTATCTTTAATTTGCATTTTAGGACGCTGGCGTATCTTTAATTTTCATCTTAGGACGCTGGCGTATCTTTAGTTTGCATATTAGGACGCTGGCGTATCTTTGATTTGCATTTTAGGACGCTGGCGTATCTTTAATTTGCATCTTAGGACGCTGGCGTATCTTTAATGGCGTGTATTTTGCCAACCCTTTATCGATTTGAAGATTATTACTTGTATGACTTTGAATTTTTCATATACTGGTAATTGGAATGTCTTTAAGTTCCTTAATAAACATATTTATGTTAATATATTTCTAGCAACTAGTATTGGTGTATAGCGAGCACACACGTGTGAGCAATATGACAAATATGTTTACTTTAAGTAAATCCATAAAAGTCATATTTCAATAAATCACACTACAAAAAAAAACTTAATTAGCCACGTTTACATTGCCGTCGCAGAATTCAAACGGCTCGAGACTATAAATAATACCCAAAAATATTACAACGTAGGATGCGTATTAGTTCATACGTTTCGTAAAAAAAACATCCGCACTAAAAAAACTAGTCTATTGATCATCATACCAAGTTCAAAGACAACCATTATTGCCAAAACGTTTTTACTTGTCCATGAGTTCGTCCCCACTGTATCTTAACACCGATATACGTGCCAGCTATTCTTCAACGGAGTTCAAACATAAACTGGTAGTGACAACAGGCTCGGCATTATGAATACAAAATCTTTGCCAAAGTTCACGTTAATCAACCATAGATACAAAGAAGCGTTAAAATATTAGCATGGTGTTTTTGCAAACGAAGTACTAATAGCCATTGATGAAGAACGAATTTGTGACTTTTGTGAGTCGATTTACATAACAATAACGTTAAAAGTGAGATAAGCGCTATGTTTTTTTTACCAACCAAGTTGAAACTCTGCTTGTGATAAAAATGTGACGTGATTAATCTCTGATTTAGCAAAGTTTATCTACCTTCTACCATAACTCCGTACGCAATACTGTTTGGTATGTTTAAAATGATAAATAAATTATGAGTATGTAACAAATAAGTTCTAACGCTTTTTGGTTCAAGTAATATAAATAATGACCAACTAATTATACAAATTTGTGAGTAGTTTAAAAAAAAGCAACGTAGTAAAATAATAATTAAAAAATGTGCATGAATAACAAGTTTGGCGCGAAACAAAAACTTCAAGGAAATCATTCTGTCTTGTTTTTGCTAGTAAAGTTTCTAGAGCGCCTAATAACGTAATAGGGTCCAAGATTTAATGAACTTGTGTTTATTTTGGTAAGCTTCCGCATTATTGAATGGGTAATAGGTTTTTTAATATGTAGACACGTATTATAGTGCTCATGCTAAAATAATTACAGAATTTGGACGACCGGTTAGCCTAGTGGGTAGTGACGCTGCCTACGAAGCTGAATGTCCTGTGTTCGAATCCCGTAAGGGCAAATATTTGTGTGATGAGCATGAATATTTGTTAGGTACTGAGTCTTGCATGTTTTCTATGTATTTAAGTATTTATATCTATTAAATATATCGTCGTCTAGTACTCAAAACACAAGCCTTATTGAGCTTACTATGGGACTAGTTCGATTTGTGTAGGATTGTCTCCTAATATTTTTTTATTTTATTAATTTGACCCTGTGTATGAGTCCTCAGAAATGTTATGTTACAGGTAATATAGTTTTTAATCAGAAGCAAAAATTAAATCTTACATAGCAATATTATACGGTATCGGAGTTATTAATAATGTTAACTGTTGTTGGAGTGACACAGGTTCCAGCGGTTCGTGGCCTACATACGTCCCACTGCTGGGCACAGGCCTCCTCTCATGAATGAGAGGGAACGGGCAGTAGTCTCCTCGCTGGCCCAGTGCGGATTGGGGACTTCACATACCTCTTTGAATTTATTCTCAGATGTATACAGGTTTCTTCACGATGTTTTCCTTCACCGAAAAGCTAACGGTAAATATCGAATGATATTCCGTACATGAGTTCCGAAAAACTCATTGGTACGAGCTGGGATTCGACCCCACGACTGCCGTTTGACAGCCGCACGCCTGAACCACTAAGCCACCGTAGCTTAGCTTGTATGTAGGGTAATTTGCATGATGCTCATGATTAGGAATACGTCGATATAAGTACACTGACATGGGAGATCACGTACATTTAGGTCGTACACAGATTAAAAATAGAAAAAGTTCTTCCCGTTCCTAAACTATAGAGTAGCAACGTTCGCCTAGGTAGCAAAATTGAATAAGACAGTGAATCATCAAGTCATTAACTAACATGAACTAATAAGGAAACTTACCAGAGAATACGTTAAAAATGGCAAAAACACCTAAATTAATCAAGATCAGACGAAAAATCGCAGCAATTTGTTGTCTGTTCCATTGTCGTTATAAAAAGTTCAGAACATTTCACGCAACAATGTAAAGAACCACGAATCAGGAGAAATATCAAAACCGGTGTCAGTTGGCATAAAAGGCACAATAAATGTCAGCAAATAAACTACGCAATGTAATCAGCGACAGAGACACACTGCAGGCTAAAATAATCTAGAATCCACAACAATACCAACACTCGGAAAGATTAAAAAAAAAAAAGCATATTAAACGCTTTGGCGTGACCAGCTTCCAATGATTTAGAAACCTAGTATAATAAAATCTCCGTTGGTACAACCAATTCAAAAAAATCAATTCATATTCATATATGGTTAACATTCATTCACAAAAATCTGTCAAATTAAGAATCTATTTTTGAATCGATTGTAAATCTATCGTAGTAGAATCCTGTCTCAGTTCGAAACTATTGTAAAGACAATAAAAATTAAACACAAAACAATATACGGGCTATCACAGACGGCGCGCGAACTCTCGCGATTTTTCTCGCACCTCTCTTTCTAAGTTTTATAATAAGAGAGAGACGGATAGTGCGAGAAAAATCGAGAGAGCTCGCGCGCCGTCTTGTGCTAGCCGTGTAGATAACTTTTACTTTTAGTTTAATGTCTGTTTTAATAGCGACTATCGAGTACCTTACCTATGTTCTTTCATTCACAGCCGATCAATCTTGTGTGTATTATACAAATATTACAAGGACTCAATCAAACGTCTCGAGTCATCACCTATCCAATTAACATTGAATGGAGTTGAACAAAGACTAAACGAAAAAGACACACGTGTCTAAGAGATCCATTCTTACATCAGTCCTTTTGGTTATAGGCAGCGCTGCCTCTGGCGCCGAATATACCAACAATGATACAGTTACCTTGTCTCAAACCTACGACCATATAACAATAAGTCGACCTCCACACCTTATCGTTAACGAATATACAATTATGAATGCAACATTCTCACGCAAAACTGGCACTGTACCGATTAAAGTCTTCGGGACCTTGACTTTATTAACTTAAATGAACAAAAAAAAAGTGCATAAGCCGCTACTTAATTGAAATATCTTGCCCAAGTATACAACTATTTATAGCTTGGTAAGCTAGAAAAATTATTGTTAAAGGCGAGGATAATATCGCATAACAATAAATTAATATTTTTATACTCAGAACTTCCTTCTTAAGACACAGTTGTACCTAACGACGATACCGTTCGGCCTTTAAACCAGGATCATTAACATCATCAACATCAGGTTTCCAATGATTGTCTCGATGAATAAAAGTGGTCTGGTCTTAAAAAAAGGCAAGGCTGACCACGCACTTTAATTGCCTGCTAGTCTTCCGGAATTCAGTACAGCTGATAAATGCAGATGCTCAAAATATCAATTTGTATATGCCACAACGAGGCAAGAACCCGGAACTTATTTCTACAGCTGCATCATTGCGTTTATAGAATATTTTGCAAAATATCGTGTAGTTTTATAACAAATTGCGGATCTGATTTAGTTCCCATAGCACGCAACCACAACCATGCAGCGCATCACTCAGTAGTCCCTTTATTGTGCAACAATGCAATCTCGGATCTATGTTGCACCTCATTTCACTCTTTACATTACATTTCTACCATCCATATTGCCAACTTAACAAATCAACATTGGTTTTGCTCGAATCATCTCCGATATCTATGGGAAAGAAACCGCACAAGATTCCCGTGATTCCAGATAAAAGATGGGCTCCTAGATTTCCTGGTGGTTTCGCGGTCTAGGCTCCGTTTATCGGTTGGGGAACTCAAATAAATCTATCGGGCAAAGCAGCAAATATTTTCTGTGTAGTTCGTGACAAAGCCATGGAGACTGACCGTTTTTGTAGATATTAACTATCGTAAATGGCCGCTCGTGTCATCGAACTTGCTTCCTGATAGTGTTTCATAATTCCCGTTTACGACAAACGAGATATCCATTCAGCTGATCTTTGAAATGTACTGCTGTTAATAGTGTTAACTGCGCTCAATCGGTATGCTACACTAATGCTCCTCACTTTGATTAAAACGATCTCTGTTATCTTGATTTGGAAAAATTAAAAGGCTAATTAAGGGCAATGCGATCTTTTAAAGGGTGTCTTCCATTTTATCTACTTTTAGGAGGATAATATACCTATGCATTACATGCCTTATACATTTTGTACTCAGAATCAACAACGCATTTACAATCTCATGATAAAAATAAACCTCATTTGCCATCCCTTATAGGTACTTATTACGTACGCGAATATTTGGACACTTTGCCGTAGGTGTCCAAATATTCGCGTTGCATATATCTCCTTAGTATAGAAAAACAAAAGAGATGCAGTGGCATATTCGATTCAAATACGAGTAAGACGAAGTGAATTTTGCTGCTGCGAAATTAGTCATATTTATGTACATAATATATGGAAAATTTCGTGACATTGAGAGGTCAGCACTAGAGCCACTGAAGTATTCTCGTATTCTGCCTGCTGTAAAAAAACGCAATATGAAAATTCAACATGTATCTACCCACTCTCCATTCACACACACGTTGCAACCGATAAATTTCGATTTCATCATGAAGGTCGTCGTACTTAATCGTGACTGACTAATGGCATAACTAGATCACTGCCTCGGAATGGCACCGTTGGGCTATACCCATTACTGCAGAATTCACTTTGGTTTCGGCAGAACATTAAAATCGTGACGATGTTATGCAAAGTTACAACGACAATAGGAAGCGAAACAAAATAGCTGGGATGTCGCAAAAATGGAGCAAGCAAGAACCAACTCTTTTACTTGAGATATGGCAAACATTAAAAATAGAATTGACGATTAGTATTCATGTCGTCGAGCTAATCTGGATTCCGTTCCCGTTGTGATGCGTCTACGGAATTTCCATAGGTTTATTTATCTTTTTTAAAGTCTAGAAATCACCTGTCTGCAGTCACTCAAAAAATATAAGAATACCTAAAACTAAAACACATGGAACGAAACTAGAACTCTTTGTTTCACAAATTCAAATTCGCCAAATATTCATTAGGATAAGGGATAAAGTGCCACAGCGGACCCTGCACGATTAGCACGAGACAGCGCGCGAGCTGTGTCGCGATGAGATAAACTATCCGTCTCTTTCTAAGTCTAATTAGAGAGAGACGGATAGTCTATCTCGCCGCGACACAGTGCTGTTATTCGCTACGCGCTCATGCGCCTCACCCCACGCGTCACGTCTAACGAAACTAGACCTCTAGCTAGTTGCTATGCTACGAATCGCGGCGTCAAGATATATTTGTGGGAGAGCGTTGAGGTGAGCTTAAAACAGGTTACAGAATAGGGGGGCTGCTCGCGCGCCGTCTTGTGATAACCGTGCTGAGTAGGATATTTTGTGGGGCCTTCATACATTACTTTGCACAAGCTGGAGAGGAAGATGTTTTGATGTATATCGGTAACGTACGAAAAAAAAAGAAAAAATGCAAGTTTCCGACTTCGGGCCGTATTGCGCTTATTTATCTTCGTTTGAAGGGGGCATGTTTTGGTGTTTTTGAAATAGCACTTTAACAGTTATATATGTCTATGTCAAAAGCATCTGTGTTAAATTTTAAGATGATAAAATTACTTACATTTTTGTTATAAATTATTTATCTGTAGGTCTTACAGAAAAAAAGTTGTGAGTGGCGAAAAAAGTAGTATTTTTCAAAAACCTCACGACCTAGATTTTTTCGGTGCTGAGGGTGCTATAGAATGAGTATTTTTGCATGTCGGAACAAGTCTGATTCACCCCGTAAGAGCGCGAAAACGGGGGTGAATGTGGAAAAATTTGGCGTCGCAAGCGATGTGGCCTCCCCGACAAACTATTTTTGCTAGGGCTTGTGGGGTATAGATATCGACTAAAACAGATACAAGGAATTCATTTTTGATGAAAAAAATATATAGGTAATTTCATAGAAAAAATGACGAAAATCTGAAAAAAATATTCCATGTCGTAGGAAAGATGAGGTATCTCCATATTTTATGATCAAAGTATATATTTAAAACTGGACCTAAAAGGCCATTTAATGAGGTTTAAAACTATGTATATTTTATATAGATAATTAATGTATAGGTAACAATAACGTTATTTTATCATCATCAAATGGTCATCAATTGGTCATCAAGCTGGGTGTGGCAAAGGCAAGGGTGTGCCTTCAAAAATTGCCCCCAAAGACTTGAGTTTGAAACTATTATCAAATGTTGCCCCGTGAGGAGAAAATACTTCATTTTTTTTAACCCTCTACTGCCCCCTGGAACCTCACAAACGAATTTTAACGCCATTTTAGTCAAAATAGGCGTGTAGAACGTTTAATACGGCCGTATATCTCAATGTTTATTTCATTAATAGTTAATTTAGAGTCAAATATGAATGACCAAAGTATAGGGTATTTTTATACCACACCGACCTCTAAACAATCCAACTTCCTGGACCAATTCTAATGGCTAATGGATACTAATCAAATAATATCATAGCTAGTGCATTATTATAATTGGTAACAAATGTACCATAATAGATATATTGGTACAATAACAGTGGGCACATTGCTCAATCTTAAAGGTTGTGGCGATCACTTCCGCTTTGTAATTAGTTATTAGTTAATCTATAATCACTGTTACTTAAAGCCCTTAAAGGGCTTATCTTGTAGGAAATAATACTCCGCAGTTATGACCTCTTGCATTTGGAAAATGGTAGTGTGAAGTGAGCTGTCAATACGAAATACAATAAACGTAATAGTTAGTGCTGCTTCTTTGAAGTTGTTAACGAGATTTTTGATATGTACACAATGATATCGTATGGTAAAAAGTACCATTAAAAGATTAGAGATATGTAAACTTTTGTATACAGTCGGCTTCACATATATGTATCCATTTTTTCACCTTATTGTATGGCAAATGCATACTTAGGTGGGTCGTTCTTCTTTTCGACCGACAATAGCCTGTCCTTCGTCTTACTACGGCATCTCATTTGAGTAATGATTTTACGGTTTTATAATGTTCGAAAATGAACGTCCATATTATTTTATTAATTAGTGTTATTTAATATTTTAGTTTCTCTAACTAGCATTTTTTTTAAACGTATTTTTATCGTAGAAGTCCGCGACAGAGTGGTAAACCAAAATGTAGTCCCCACTGAAAGAGTCCACTTTGTCACATTTTTTTTTTAAAACCAACCGTAAACAAATATATATATTGGCCGGAAAGGAAACTTTAATTAGTGTTAATGAAGAAACCAATGCATTTTTTTAAATCGCACTTCAAAATCACTATTTTTTATTGTTCAAAAACCAAAAAAAAAGGAAAACCTCGGTTCATTGTCGGTAAAAAAGAAGAACGACCCAGGTACATCTTTTCGCAGTTTGCTATAGGTAAAAATGATAAAGGCTCAGTAATAGTAATTCGTTAACAAACACCTGATTTCGACAACGACAACGGATTCCAGCCTGACTAGCATGATAACCTTGTATGTTGGACATACGGCATTCGTCCCTCTCGCACTTGCTAGTAAGGGACGTAACACACACCGTACATGGTGGTATGTAGTTTGATAGCCAAACTCTTGTCTTTACATCTAAATTTTTTGGCCAAGTAGGCAAGAATCGTGTTCTTATAGCCTTAGGGAGGGTACCTTCATGGATATAATTAATTGCGCGTTCCATCATATTTGTAAGTCTTGACATAATCAATACCGCCCCTATCGATAAGCTGACATTAAGGTGCTAAAAGACAATGACCCAGAATACCAACCTTTAGCTAATAACTACACTAGCATCAGAACAAAAGGTCGTAAATGACGTGCATTTGATAGTGAAACGTGTCGTTTTGTATATGAACATTGTGTGTTAGGAGTCGTGAAGAGACATGATTGCCATCGGATGGAACGTCACGAACATTCATGTCGCCATCGAGCGTTTACGAATTGACGAATGCCTATTGGGTTTCGGGTTTGGTAATAGGTTTTGAGGTGCTAATGTTATTTAACGATGATTTAATAGGTACCAGATGTAGTGCATAATTGTTTCCACTCGTATTTTCTCGGAAACATTCGTATTTGTCATGCAACTTAAGTCAACCTCAGTACTTTTTGTACTGTGACCGACTGAAATAGCAATACATGTTCGTGCGTTTCCGTGAGAATACGATGGAAAATAATTATGTATCATCTGCACTCTAAAATAAAAATAAGCTTTATTCAAACACAATCTAGAATGAAATCTGTTTTGAAATTTCGTATTGCACATAGGTAGTCAATCAGTCGTAAGCTAGACGTTGATCTAATTATATGTAGTTATTAAAGCAATATATAGAAGGTTCGAATACTTCTGACAAGGAAGTTATAGGTACAGTCGGCATCAGTTATATCGGAGCGGCCAAAGTGCTCACAAATATCTGAACACGTCTCTACTCTAATGCCTCGACATGTTCAGATATTTGTGAGTACTTTAGCCGCTCCAATATATCTGAAGGCGACTGTACCCTACTTATAATTTTGCAAACAAAGATCTAAGATTTGATTCGAAAAAGTAAATACTTAGATGCTCAAAGGCTAGAGAGAGATCCCTTACTTTAAGTTCGCCTTTCTACCAACTTAACCTAATTTGTCTCTATTTTTTCTGTGTCTTGTGTACAATAAACTATTTACAATACATGCTTATAAATATGTGCTACCAACTGTCTATTTTATGTTATTCTGCCAAAAAATTACTTACAGAGCCAAATGCTTTCTATTGCCTCAATCATATAATGATCACCATTATTTGTCTCAAATTTCATTTTTGTGTATCACGTATTCAATGACAGAAACACTATTGTGCACAGAAACTCTTTATAATCCATCCCCTTGCCTTCCAGTTCAACGGCCCATGGACATCAAGAACCGCCCCCGCATTCCAATCCCCGACGAGGACCCCTACAGCATCGCCAGTTCCAACGCCAACGGCTCCGGTTCCTCGGGCAGTTCCGGTGGCTACGGGCTGAATGGGCACGGCGTGGTGGCTGCGACTAGGGAGCAGCTGATGATGCAGATGGGACAGAGGAGGGGGGATAAGCCGCCGAAGCTGCCGCCTAGGGAGAATGGATATGGGCCTGCTGATATTCCTAAGGTGAGTACTGGTAATTAGAAAGAAACAAAGAACGAAAAATTTGCCACGAAATGGTCACAACTCAGCGTGGTGCAATTCTTTATTGATCGACTAGCTACCCGCTCACAAAAAAAATAGCATGGCTGAGTGCATACCTACCGAAGGTCCATTCTGTATACTAGTGAAATACAGGGTGTAACAAAAATTGGGTGTGAACCTATTAAGGCCAGATTCGGTAGCGTATTGCAAATATGCATTTTTATTATTTTACCTAACAGTTTTTATTTTTGTTGACATTGCTTGTGTAAGACAACATTCCCCCGCGAGCGTGAAGAGTTTATAATAATAATAAAAAGAATTAAAAAATGATTTTTTGGAATTGCGATACGCTACCGAATCTGGCATTAATAGCTTCACATCTAATCTTTGTTACACCCTGTATACTTTAAATTGGCTGAGTAGTTTAGTTCCAAATATGACCCGTAACATATAAACTTATAGAGTCACAAAATCAACTCTTAGGTACTTCTCATTTATTAGCTGTTTAAAGACGAAGGGTACAACTCCTTGAACCAGCTTGAAATGTCAAACTTAATAATCTACTTGATTACCGTAGTTTTCAATTTACATTCCATAAATCGAGGTCAATTATCGGGTTAACTTGCGAGAGTTGATAAATCACAATTCTGACAAAATATCGTTACATTTATAAAATAATTGAAACTAGAAACTTGTGAACTTCTAATTGTAGTCTAAAAACCTTACAATTTTGCTTTGTAGGTCAGTAGGGGCAAGAGCGCAACCGGAGTAAGCCTTTCATCAAAAATATCAAAATCTACAGATATTACACTAGTTCCTCTTACATAATGGATGTTGGGTCCATGGGGAACCAAGTATAAACAAGCTTATTGCATGGATCATGGATGTATAATGTTGTTTTGATGAAAGGCGCACTTACCCCGTTGGCCTTGCCAGACAAAGAATGAATCTCTTTGGTAACGGCTACCCGCAACCAAAGGAATTCAGGGTGCTCCCACTGCGCTGCATCATCCGCTTTGTGGAAATGATGGAGCGAGCTTGGGAGTAGCTATAAAGGGGAGGGCAAATGCACAAAAGATCCCACTGGGTCGAAGTGTATCCGAAAGGGCCCTCAACTAGATAAGATAAGATACCCCGTTGGCGCAATTGCCCCTACTGACCCTATTTAAAAAATAAGGAACGTGATATTTTATGACACTTCCTTCCGAACCAGGTCCAAATAAACCGGACCTAAACTATTTTTTCCTTATCTGTCTAGGATGTTAAACCTAATCTCTACTAAAAATAAATGTTTTACTTATTTATCATTACAAAATCGGTAGTAAGTAGTGTTAAATTGATCGTCGACTAGATTTAAAAAATCGCATGTGACTTATTATGTCTAAATTATATCTCTACATATTCCTATATTCAACCAAATCGTAGTGCGGTTGCCAATAACTCAGGTAATGCGCTTGGGAATAAAGAAAATAATTTATTATCAAGTGAAAATTGCTTACGAATCTCAACATAATCATATGGCGGGCGTATTCGTCTTTGTTTCTCGTTTGGCGGCTCATTGGAGTGAGATTGCATTTAGGAGTATGTTATTATTCAAGAAGCACTTTTACGACTACGATCTCTTAGGTCAGACCTTAAAATAGGATGTGGGAGAGTGTATGTGAGGCTAAATTCAAGGCAGACTACCTGCTACTTACTTTATATAGTCAATCAAGATATATTTACACTCAAAAGCAAAAGTTTCGGGTCGGTGAAATGCCGTCATATTTCCTAAAATAGTGCAGGTTGTACAGTTTTTTTAATCCTGTCATGATCTTTTTTTAATTTTACATATAAACTGCAAAAATAACAGTTAAAAAAATAACATTACCAGGTTTAAATCTGACTCGTAAAAACCTATGAAAAAAACAGCGTTAAAGGATCGAGATATCGCAAAAATCGAAATTTTTAGATGTTAATATTTTTTCTCCAATATGCTCGAAAATGTTTTTTTTTTTATGTGGGTAAATTGAAAGGCACCATGAGTCATGCCGTGTACATACTTTTAAAAAATAAGTTGGGCGGGAACATGATAGGTTATTGACATACTACTCGCTGTTTTAAAATTATTGAAAATATTATTTCATTTCCTCGCATTTAAGGAGAAAAGCACTACACCTACCTCGGCGGGAATGGCAATTCGTGGATTCGTCTCTATTGTCGGATTCAGCTTCGCTTCATCCGACAAAATCAACTCATCCACGAATTGCTATTTCCCGGCCTCAGCAGTAATGTACTATTATTATAGGATCCCGAAAATTGCTAATACATTTGGGTATTACGAAGAATAGTATATTATGTAAATAAGACTAGTGTGAAATATTAAAAAAAACCTATTGATGTTATTTAATTTAGGGTGACCCGAAACTTCTGCTCTTGAGTGTATTTGCTTTCTTACAAGCTATTTAGCTTACTTGTTCGTGTGTATAAGTTGTCCTTTATAATTTGTATCCAGGTTCAGTATCCGATAGAGCTGAAATTTGGCAAATAAGTATATATAAATTCTGAGACAACGCAATATTATACCCTTGAGCTGATCTGATGGAGAGTTAAGACATAGCAACACCTAAACTACACAAGATAGACCCGTCCTGTTGAGGCTCATTGATAGCTCTCAACAAGTAACTATTTGATGACTATTGGTAGCGCGGGGAAGAAAGGGGACGAAGGACCGTGCGGTAGAAGACCCTAGGCCGAAAGGTACCTATTGGTCTGTGAAAGGTAATGAATTTAATGGAAGCCTGCCGTACCTGATGTTCCAAGTCGGGGTTTTCTGGCGGCCGCCAATTGTAATTAAGCTTGAAGGGACACTGGTTACTTTTCTTCTTGAGTGCACACGTTATTGTTTATCGCGTATTTATTATAATCGTTTTACTTTATTTTTGTATAAGACAGCAATTTTTCTTGCTAGCGAACGACATTAGTATGTGTCATTATTTTAAATTTGGCAGACAGGCCATAGTGCGGATGATATGCGGAAAGGAGTTTGGAAGTGAAAAAGTATGAATGATATGCGTGACAGTGACCAATGGCGGGTGAAAAGAGAAGGCGATAACATTTCCCCCCGACCTTAAAGGGTTACTTTAAAGAACTAAGCTGTGAAAACTTAAAAATGCGAGACTGGCGATACTAAAACATAAGAGAAAAATACTATTGACTAGGTAGCGGACATAGTCTCACGACAGGGCGGGTAAAACTGCCTCTGCTCGTCTTCACTGTGACGACACGGGTTGAGCCGTCTTTTGAAGGGTGAACTGCCTCTACAATGCCCAAAGGCCATGAGAATGGTGGCGCATTATCCACCTTTATAATAACCATTGTGCCCACATTAATGGGAACTGATGGCGTGGTCCATTTTGCCCGCGATTGCAACTGATGCAAATATTCGGCACGCCATCGCTTCCAGAATGACTGCACCATTCCATCCAGAAGGGCATGTCGGTCGAGTAGGTTAGCCGACTCGTTAAATGGTGATGGTAGGGATAGCAGTGGCGCAGTATTGAGAAAATGAGCCGGTGTGAGTGCTAGCGGCTCAGCAGGATCGCTGCTCATAGCGGTTAGTGGCCGAGAATTAACAAGTGCTTCTATTTGGGTGAGGGTCGTCAACAGTTCTTCATATGACAAAATTTGTCTGCCAATCACTTTTAACAGATGGTTTTTAACAATTTTGACCATACTTTCCCACACACCTCCAAAATGTGGAGAAGCCGGAGGAATAAACTTCCATTCAATTCTGTTTTCGGCCAGCTCTCTCGTCAAGCATGGGCGGTAGTTATCCAGAAACTTATACAGGTCCCTCAAATATGAATTCGCGCCGACAAAGTTTGTTCCATTGTCTGTGTACAGACATTGCACTGGACCACGTCGCGATAAAAAGCGCTTTAAAGCAGCTAGAAAGTTAGCGGTACTCAGCTCCGTCGATATTTCGATATGTAAACAGCGCGTTGTGAGACAGGTGAAAATACACAACCATGCTTTGCGACTTTTAACCCCTCTGCCACGAACAGGCGTATATTGCAGCGGGCCGGCGTAGTCGCATCCTGTATGTGAAAATGCTTTGTCCACTTTGTTTACGCGACAGCTCGGCAGATCCGCCATAAGTGGAAACGTTGATTGGGGTTTCGCTTTAAAGCATGTATTGCATTTAGCAACGCGTTCGCGAATGACTCGACGGGCTGCGAGTATCCAATATTGGTGCCTGAGTAAGGACATCAGTGTTTCAGGACCGGCGTGTAAATGTTTCCTATGATAGTAGTCAACAATTATATTGACCACGTGATCGCGGCGCGGAAGCACAATCGGGTGCTTTTGTGAATATTCTAATCCAGCGTTTGATAGTCGGCCACCAACGCGGATCAAACCGTCTTTATCTAAGAACGGCTTAAGCCTTTGTAATGCGGGAGAACAAGATTTGTTATTTTTTATCTTGTCCATATCGTCACAGAAGTGCACATTTTGCAAAAATAAAATTATTTTATTTTCAGCGAACTCCAGATCAGACCGAGTAAGCGCCGTGGCGCGCGGTTTTGGTTTCAGAATGCGGTATACATAAACCACGATGCGCAATAATCTTGACCAAGACGAAATTCGCTGCGCGAGTGCATAAAGCGGTGATTCTGTAGACTCCGTAGTTGTAGCGTGTGCGAGCCGCTTAAGCTCCGGCACTTCACCGACGGATTCACGGTCGAGCTCTCTTAATGGCCATTCTGATGGATGCTTGGAAGTCCATGGCGGCCCACTGAACCATAGGGGATGATCCACTAGCTTGGCTGGCGATAGGCCGCGCGACAAGCAATCCGCGGGATTTTCCAACCCTGCCACGTGATGGAAGCAGCTGGCAGGAATGGATTCAATAATCTTGACAACGCGGTTAGCAACAAACGTTTGCCAGCGGTGCGGCGAGGAATGGATCCAGCAGAGGACGATCTTAGAGTCGGTGAAGGCGTAAACTTCGGTTATTTTATGACGTGGCTCAAAATTGTCCAAGACCTTCCGCATGAGCTTAGACAAGAGAACCGATGCACATAATTCTAATCTCGCAACAGAGAGTGTTTTAAGCGGTGCGACCTTTGACTTGGAGCACACCAGTCGGACTGTCACTTCTGTTCCATTTAGGACTTGAAGGTAAACAACACCTCCGTACGCGCGTTCAGATGCATCACTGAACCCTAAAAGGTTCACAGTACAGTCCTGTACTACTCCAAGATGGCGCGGTATATGGATTTCATTGAGCTTTGGCAACTCCGAGCAAAATTGTTCCCATAGATTCACGATATGGGGTAGGGGAACGTCATCCCAATCGCACTTGATTAACCAAAGCTCCTGAATAAGGAGTTTCGCGTGCAAAACAACGGGAGCTACCAAGCCCACGTTGTCCCACAGACGTGCGACAGCAGACAAGATTGTCCTTTTAGTACACGCTGAGTCTGGCTCCGTGACTTTGAAATAAAAGTTATCACTATGTTTGTTCCAGCACAAGCCCAAGACCTTTTGAGTCACCCCCCGATCAATTTCAACATCGGAAGCTCGATGCGAGGCGGGTATGGCTTCTAAAACAGCATTGGAATTAGAAGTCCACTTTACGAGGTCAAATTGACCGCATTTAAATAAGTCAATCAGCTCCTTAGAAGCGGCGATTGCCATGGATTCGTCCTGCTGCTGCGAGTTTTCTGACATTATGCTAAAGCATACGTCATCCATATATGTGCATGAGGATGCGATCGCCGCTGCTGTTGGAAACTTATGTCCGTCGTCAGCAATCAACTGGCGTACGACGCGAAGGGCGTGATACGGACTCGACTTCATTCCAAAACAAACACGATTGAACTCGTATGTTGCGATGGGATCTTGCGGGTTAAATCGGAATAAAATCCGCTGGAATTGGCGATCACGTTCGCGAATACCGATCTGCAGAAACATCTGACGACAATCGGCTGAAAGCGCTATCTTAAACAGGCGAAAGTTTAAGAGGATTGAAAATAAATCCCCGTGTAGATTAGGTCCCGAATGCAAAACATCGTTCAGGGATGAAATCTGTCAATAAGACAATCGAGGATCAAGTTATAATTGTCAGCGCATGGCGTTATACCCGCAAAGACGGCTTGAGCTTTTGGTGACAATTTCCCTATAAGATAGAATAGTCTCTCGTCATCTGTAAGCGACAGGTTGTCGTGCACTCTTGTTTTGAAACTGGCGTAGAATAGCGGCCAGTTGCGTATATCGCCATCGAACGCCATCAGTTCCATCGCTGGCAAAGAAGGTCTGGCTCGCTCCACAGTTGTAGGCGGTAAAGCGACCGGCGGCGCGGCGGCTGGTTGAAGTCGTTTGATAACCCTTCTAATGCGGCAGTATAAATCTTCGAAGGCTATAATCGGCTGATAATTAGGAACAGCAGCAGTCTTACCCCTAAGCAGCGTGCGATTATGCTCGTTTACCAACTCTTTAAATTCCGAGCGAATTTCCTCGATGGTGTCAACTGCATCAAGGAAACTCTCTCGACTTGCTTCATCGGTATCAACAACCAGCGATTTATTATAAATACCTTGAACGAGTTCAAAGATCATATTGCGTTTCGCCTCAAGCATCGACAGTTCGTCTTCATAATACTCGCTGTCGACACTTTCGGGTTTTATATGTAATTTAGACATAGTGCGAAGCGGTTAAAATTATTGTAAGCGGTCTACGCGGCGCGGTCTATGCGGATAAAAATAAAACGATACGTGTAAATTATACCTACGAATAGGAAAACTCTTATAATATTTACCTAAACTGCGGGAGCGGTTATATTTAAATAATTTAGGTAATTTATAAGGGCGGTGCGGGAGGAATACGCGATAAATGAATGAATGAGATGGGGCGCGGGGGTGCGAGAAGAAAGGAGAAATCCGGCTCGAAGGACCAGAAATGGTAGCGCGGGGAAGAAAGGGGACGAAGGACCGTGCGGTAGAAGACCCTAGGCCGAAAGGTACCTATTGGTCTGTGAAAGGTAATGAATTTAATGGAAGCCTGCCGTACCTGATGTTCCAAGTCGGGGTTTTCTGGCGGCCGCCAATTGTAATTAAGCTTGAAGGGACACTGGTTACTTTTCTTCTTGAGTGCACACGTTATTGTTTATCGCGTATTTATTATAATCGTTTTACTTTATTTTTGTATAAGACAGCAATTTTTCTTGCTAGCGAACGACATTAGTATGTGTCATTATTTTAAATTTGGCAGACAGGCCATAGTGCGGATGATATGCGGAAAGGAGTTTGGAAGTGAAAAAGTATGAATGATATGCGTGACAGTGACCAATGGCGGGTGAAAAGAGAAGGCGATAACAACTATAAAAAAGCTAGGTACCTAAAGTTGGTACTTAATTGTACCAAAATGTTTTCAACCCAAACGCTGAATAAATGTCTAATTTTCCTTTACATCGCTCTATTGGCTTACAAATCCTAGTTGTATTCGACACTTTAGCGAAAGGCACATCGATTCCATTTTTGTTTAATCATGCCTTAAGCTTGAACAATAAATCATCAGAAGCTCTTAGCATGATACGGCCAAATCTCAGCCAAATGCATTATAAACTGATAAAGGAGATGCAAATTGAATACAAAAAAACGAGTCACCTGACGTGACTAATGATTCAACTGAATTTCGTTCCGACCATAATTTCGTAGGTATTCTTAAAGCATATAAGAAAGATCAAATTTATACATTCAATTAGAGATAATTCAAATAATTACCAAAAATCGTTTCAAATTTCAAAAATAAAACGATGTGAACAAAAGGTGAATGAGAGAAAGAAGATAATGAAAATACCTTAACCAAGTGCATAAAGTAACCTATCTACGAATAATTGTGCAGATATGTTACTTTATGCACTGTTGCACTGTATCAGACCGAAGTTTACAATAGCCAAACGTGAAAAAGACAAAAAATATCAAGCAACAACAGTCTTTTATTTTAAATTACGTACTTATAGAAATTGTTGTCTTTTTGTTGTCTTAGTTGACTAGAAATTGTACAAAATCATAAAACGATACAGCGTAGGCGCAATGATGGTATCTCGAATGGAGGCGATGCAACTAATGCCCATATGGCCGTCATATAGAAGGATCTTATCAGAGTTGTGAAGTTATGAACGCCCCCTGCTATCAGCGTGGCTTGTGAAGTTTAAAAAGACGATTCTACGCGTGCTCTCTAGAAATAAAGAAAGAAAATAATATTTACGTTAGACTACACTTAGACAAACGTCGAAATGATAAAAAAACACTTAATTTGGTTCTGCAGATAGCATACACCACTCAAGCGGGATATGCCAGGTTGCCAGCAGCAAATCTTTAACGTATGGGAACCATAAATTGTTGTGTAGCTTAACTCCATCGAACATCGAAATAGATCTAGAGGCAAAAAAATAGAAAAATCGCTATAGTTACATGAGTATGAGCACATCGCATTACCAATAAACATAACTTAGGGAAAACATCCATGTTTAATTTTTTTGCAACTTTTAATATTTTTCTTAACACATGAATGTAAAACAAAAAACCGGCCAAGTGCGTGTCGCTGTCGGACCACGCACAACGAAGGGTTCCGTGCCTATTAAAAAGGTCGTGTCGTCACAGAAATCTTACGGCACTTACGTCCTTTTCTATAAGGAATGCAGTTTTTCAGCAATATCTCGCAAAAATTACGTGTACCGTTCAAAAATTAGAAGGGGGGGGACACAATTTTTGTGACTTTCGGGGTGATTATCTCCGATAGCTACCAACTCAATTAATCAAAAAAAAAATGCTGAAAAACCTTATATTTATTTTGAATGGCCTATCGATTAATGTGTACCACACGAGGACTTACAATTATATATTTTTTTACTTGCACCCTTTTAGTGTACCCCTGAAAATATTTTTTGTCATTTTATTACTTACAGGACTAACGAAATACACCTATCCTCCAAATTTTATTCAAATACACCTTATAGTTTTCGAGTAAAATGCCTGTGACATACGGACAGACGGACATGACGGAACTACAAGGGTTCCGTTTTGGCTACGTTGTTGGACAATGGAAAATCATGACGTCACTTGTTCCTACTGAGATCTTCCGTCGTTTTTCAAAACCAATTGAAAACTTGCATTACTTAATTACCTTAATTAATTGTATGGCGGCAAAAAAATCCATAGATAATTCCTTAAACGCTGTACAAAAACTCTCAAAATAGAAAACCCCCTTTGATATCAAATCCGATATATATACTTGAGTGATTTTAAATATAACTTGAAGTAATTCAATGACCGTTGGTCACGACACGATGACGTGGCATATTCCAGAGAAAGTCAAAGATGGAAAAAAAACGGGAGGGAACGCATAAAAGCGATGTGCCCGTCATGTTGCACTATCACGATGTGAGACGATTAATTTTTGTTATATCTCAATAAACAGGGACTGAGAACACGTGAGAGTCGGTGGAGATATTTAAATTGGTTCATGTACTTCCACATAATTATGACTGAGTGATGACGGATGTCTTACGTGTGCCCTTGCATGGGGAATGGATGAAAATATCAGAAGTGCCTGATTATTTTTTTGGAGATAGTAATAACCTTAGCACCAGAAAAAAGTTTCGGGTTTTTCAGCTACGTCAATTTTTTTTTTTTATATAAACAGTTTCCTCGTTTACGTTTTGGGTAAGAAGATTAATCAAGATGAATTAATTTTAGAACGGTTACACATTGTGACTTTTGGCAGCGATACAAATGTGTATAGGTGTATATAACTTAGATCCACTGGTTAGTAATTACAAAATCTTACAAAACTATTGTTAAAATATACCTACACTATATTATAAAGAATACAACATAAAATTATTTACAATACACAGTCCCTGTCAACAACTTGATGAGTGCCAATCAATTTCCAATTCAGGTGAGTAACGTTCTCTAATCGCGCGTTGGTACCGCTGCAAAAAATCACTGAACCACTCTCTTAATTTTACAATAATTTTTCAACTTGATCACACTCTTGCTAGGTATAGTTGAATTTTTTTGAACTGAGCCGATTTACTTATCTTCAAAACAATGGCATTCAAGTTAAACAATACGATTGTGTGGTTGGCGTGTGCCAAACTTTGCAAAAAAGAGGTTACCGCCACATAAAATGTTCATTGAATAATGAACTCTATCGTCTTATGCAATAGATTCAAAATGAAAAAAATAAACAAGAAATTTTCCATCATTGTTTGTTGGCACATGTCAACCACACAATCGTATTGTTTAACTTGAATGCTATTGTTCTGAAGATAAGTAGATCGGCTCAGTTCAAAAAATTTCAACTATAACCACGACCGCTTACTTGTCCGGTTAACATGATCGTGTTTATATATCAGACATAAAAACAAGTTGAGTGCTAGCGGGACGAATGTTTTATGTCCGACGTAAACGATCATGCTTGCTAGGCTGACCACCCTTCTAAAGGTAAACTCGTGGATAATGATTCTCGCAATATACCTCGGAGTGTACGGATAATTGTGCATTGCCCTTATTATCTTGACACGTCGGGTACGATTGCAAAAGGCAGGCTATTACGATTGCCTTGAAATCTGGAAATAACCTGAGATTGCGGAGATATTCTTAAAACTGTTTTTGACAGGTCACTGAGTAAGACTTAATGTCATTATTTTTATGCCATTTTGTAAATTGACGATAATTATAATTTATAATTTTGGATATGCATCAGCTACTCGATTTTAAAGACTTTAGGGATCTATGGTTTAACATAAAATAAGACTATGAGGTCTACCTATATTCTATACTAGCTGCTCGCTACTAGCGGCCCGTCCCGCGTGTTACACAGAACAAAAACAAAACCGCGAGAATGAATATAGCCCTGAAGATTCAGTCTATATACTTGCGACGTTTTTGAAATCGGATGAATAGTTCTGGAGATTACTTTACTAACTAACAACCTTACAATACGCGTCACATAAGTTTGCGTCTCCGAAGTTAGCATCAAGTCGCATCGCACCCCTCAACTTTGCGATACTATACCGACCTACGTGTCGCGGCGAATCTTGATCATTATGACAGCTGTCATCTCAATACACTTTATAACCTTAAAACGTAAAATTGTACTGAGATGACAGCTGTCATAATGATCAAGATTCGTCGTCGTCGAGTTGTCAGAGGGGTACGATGCGACTTTGTTAAATATACACTATATAAACAAGAGTCGCAGTGTCTTGGAGTAATATTTTATTCAGAGGTACAACAGCTGATTGACGGTTGATTGTAACACAGTAACAATAAACAGATAGGTAGCATAGCAACCATCTACTCAACACTTCCTCTCAAGCAACCGTTCATCATCAGAACACACTGACAGCATCAAACACCCCGGTCTAAACCTAAACCAGACACACAACTTTCAAACTTAACGCGGGGCAATGGCTTTGTCAGGACATCGGCCAAGTTATCTTCAGTTGAGATGTACTCCAACTGAATTAGCCCATCGTTGACGCAATGACGGACGAAATTGTATCGAATGTCGATGTGCTTTGTCCGCCTGTGTGCAACAGGATTGTTAGCCAATGTGATGGCGCTCTGGTTGTCAACGAACACCTTGACTATTTGGGAACCCTCACTTTTGACAACTTGTCTCACTAACCTCTGAAGATATACTGCTTCCTTGGATGCTTCCGATAAAGCGACGTATTCACTCTCAGTTGAAGACAGTGAGACGCATTTCTGCTTTCTGCACTCCCAGGATATCATATTCGATCCCACTTTAAACATGTATCCAGAAAACGACTTTCTGTCTTTAATATCGCCTCCCCAGTCAGCGTCTACGTAACCTGTAATTAAGTAATTGTTACGTTCACCTTTCGACTTTTGAAACGTAAGGCCTAAGTCGCACGTTCCTTTAATGTAACGTAAAACACGCTTAGCCGCCTTCATGTGTACAGACCGGCAACATGAATTATATTGAGCTAAGAAGCTCACTGCTGCGGACATATCGGGCCTCGTGTTGCAGGCTAGATAATTCAATGCACCAACCAACGACTGGTATCGTAATTGTTCTTGGCGATTCAACTCATCACCACCCCCACCTGCCAAAACTTTATGCAGATCCAGTTCCAGCGGGGTTTTCACTGGGTTACATTGATCCATACCATGATCATTTAGAACAGCTTCCACAAACTTCCTCTGATGTAAGAATAACTTACCTTCTGTTCCTCGTTCTAAACACATGCCTAGGCACTGTCGAGCTTCTCCTAAATCCTTGACTTGGAAGTATTGTCTCAACCCATTTAACAATCCGATTTTCCCGTTAATATTTTGAAAAAATATTATAAAATCATCCACATAAAGACATATAAAAATATCGTCTTTAGAATATAAACAATTATCAATCTCAGAACGCATAAACGACATTGATAGCAATACGTCATTTACTTTTTCGTTCCATGAACGACTTGCTTGTTTAAGGCCGTATATTGCCTTTTGCAATAAACATACTTTTGATTTCCGGCCTTCTTCGACGTAGCCTTCCGGTAATTGCATATAAACTTTTTCATCCAAATCCCCGTTAAGAAATGCTGTATTTACGTCGAAGTGGTGCACCTGTAAATCGCTTTCAGCAGCCAACGCCAGCAACAGTCTCAGGGTTGATCTTCTCACGACGGGTGAAAATGTCTCGAAGTAATCCACACCGTACGACTGCGTGAAGCCTTTTGCGACGAGTCTGGCTTTGTACGTAAGGTTTCCGTCAGCATCGTACTTGTATTTGTAGATCCACTTGTTTCCCACAACTTTGGCTCCAGGAGGTTTCTCAACCACCTTCCAAACATCGTGCTCTCTCATGGACTCCAACTCCCGTTCCATCGCTGCTTGCCACTTATAGCTGTCAGGTCTTTGTAGGACTTCTTTGTACGACCGTGGTTCTTCCTCTAAATCACACGTACTATTGTAGCAATATAGTCCACTGTGTGCGCAATGTAGCCTATTTCTTAGAGGATATCTAGGCTCTGCCTCGTTGTGCACATCAGTCGCACTGGCTCCTCCATTACGATCCTCAGTGACAGATTCATTCAGTTCCGCAGGCTCCGCAGCATGAGCAGTTTCAGTGCTGGACTCTGCATCAGCTGTGTCCGAGCTCTCCACCGCATCTTCATAAGAATCTTCTGTTACTGACGTAGAAGAATGATCTATTTCCCATATAATTGCATTTTCGTCCTTATCTACGGTCTGTCTTGTACCTGCCTGTAAAGGAGATGTCATGTTTACATTAGCGCTAGTTCCGAGACCTTTAAATCACAATCTTCAGTAAATATAACGTCTCGCGCTGTTATTATTTGTCTCGGATTGCTAAGATCTGCAAAGCGATAACCCTTGGTGTCTTCGCAATAGCCAACGAAGATGTATTGCCTTGCCTTAGCGTCCCATTTCTTCCTTTTCTCCTTTGGAATGTGTACATAAGCCGTTGAACCAAATACTCTCAGGTGATCCAATTTCTGTACTTTCCCTGTCCACAATTCCTCAGGAATCTGCCCATCATTTGCGCTGTGAGGTAGCCTGTTTTTCACGTATGCCGCTGTATTGCAAGCTTCCGCCCAAAACTTTTTATTCAGGCCTTTATCCAAAATCATGGTTCGTGCCATCTCTGTTATGGATCTTAGCGACCTCTCTGCCACACCGTTTTGAGCCGCTGTGTAGGGAACTGTCAATTGATGACTTATTCCTTTACTAGAAAGAAATTGGTTAAAATCTTTATTAACAAACTCTGTCCCATTGTCTGTACGTAGACATTTAACTGTCAAACCTGTCTCATTTTCCACATGCCTCACAAGGTCTTTGAAAAAATTCAAAGCTTGAGATTTCTCCTTGAGAAAGTAAACAAACAATTTCCTGGTGAAATCGTCTACGATCACAAACATGTAATGAGCACCCCCATACGAACGTTCCGACATGGGACCGCACAAATCAGCGTGCAATAAACCGAGTTTGTCCTCAGCTCGCCTTGCTTCACCCTTTGGAAAAGGTAATCTATGTGCCTTACCTTTTATACAAGCAACACATGGTTCCATTACACTTTTGCCTCCAATCTCGATGTTCGGTAGCTTGCGTAAATCATTCAAGTTTACATGCCCAAGCCGCCGATGCCAAAGCGCCAACAAGTTCTCAGCTTGAACCGTAGCCAAAGCCCCTTCTACAACAGGAAAACAGTCATCCAATTTATAGATACCTGAGACTTCACTAGCAGTAACCACAAGTTTACTCGTAATCTCGCCTATCGATTGGTGAAACATCCTACAACCATCAGAATCAAAAATTACTTTCCAACCATTCTGTACCAACTTAGATATTAACAAAAGATTAACTCTCAAACCAGGTACAAAGGAACAATCTTTAATAGGTAACAAAACTCCTTTCAGACTTACCATAATGTCACCTTTACCTTCGCTTGACATTTTGTCATCATTCGCACATGTCACAACATTCTTATCAGTGACCTTAAAGTCTCTAAACCAGTGCTTCTGAAAACTCATATGAGTCGAGGCTCCACTATCCAGATAAAACGTCGAGGGGCTGAAGGAACTGTGCACTGACAGCGAACAGCATAGCGCAACTTTCTTCGACGTCGAAGAAACCGTTGATACGCCTTCACCATCCAATTCCTTTATCAGCTTCGGGCAGTCGGACTTCTTGTGACCTTTCTTCCCACATTTAAAGCACTTGAGCTTTAATACTGAATGCTGAGCTTGTTTCCTTGCTACTAATGCCGAGTTGACAGACGAGGAATCATTCGAAGAGCTCTGAGCGCAGTCTTCTTGTAAAAGCTTTTGCCGAACATTTTCAGAGGTAAGTTTCATTCCTGAGTGCTCAAGTGCCATCCGTAACGGTCGATAAACATCAGGCAAACCTCTCAAAAGTACCACAGCAACCAAATCATCATCGAAGCTTTGATTAATTTCCTTTAGCTTTTGAGCGTGACTCATGACAGCAGCTACATAATCATGCATCGAACGGTGATTCTCCAGCTTCTCATCCAAGAGAGAATTCATCAGAGTTATGCGTCTATTTATTCCCTTGTCTTCAAAAATGGCTGCCAACGCATCCCACACTTCTTTCGCATAAGAAAGATTCTGTACATACGGATAGAGATGAGTTTCCAGATGTAGACATATTATCGTAAATGCCTCTTGATCCTTCTCAATCTCCGCAGCATCATCCTTCTTCGGAAGTGTTGACGTAAATTTAAAACATTTTTCGCGAACTAGTAGCATTTTCATTGCGAATTTCCATGACGAGAAATCTTCTAGTCCGGTCAATTTAGCAACAGAAAATTTGGTATTCTGGGCCATGACCTGTTAAATATACACTATATAAACAAGAGTCGCAGTGTCTTGGAGTAATATTTTATTCAGAGGTACAACAGCTGATTGACGGTTGATTGTAACACAGTAACAATAAACAGATAGGTAGCATAGCAACCATCTACTCAACAGACTTGATGCTAACTTCAGAAACGAAGATATTTTTATGCTTTATGTCTGTTGGTACTCTATGTGTATCCCACCCCATATATATTTGTTTATGTCTGTTTGTGTTCTAAATAAACTAAAAAAAAAACACCGCGATACGTGTACTAGTAGGTAGCTAAAGCTAACATCACAGACGAATACTATACTTGAAACCATAATTAGATTCCAAAAAAACTACCCTTTGTGTTGCTATTATAATGAGGAGGGTTGACACAGGTGAATTTTCATTTTTCTAAATGATAAACGTAGCTAGTTTTCATCATTTAGAAAAATGCAAATTCACCGGTGTCAACCCTCCTCATTTTAATGGCAACACAAAGGGTAGTTTTTTTGGAATCTAATTATGGTTTCAAGTATAATGTGGCGCGTTATGTAGGTACAGACTTTTCCTCTTTATCTTCGTAAGTTCGTATAGATTACGAGTGGCAAAAACATAAATTAATAACACGTTTTTTTATTTCCAGCCGGATTACGATGATTTAGAAGACGGTCGTCTGCCGCAACTGGCTCGCGGCAAGTCCGACAAGGGGAAAGACAACAAAAAATACGGTAAGCTGATTAATTGTCGTAATAAATATCATTTAATAAATACCATGACAATTTTCCACAGTCAGGGAGGCCACGGAACACTACAACTTACATGAGAGTTTTTCGAAGAAAATACACATGGTTAAGAGCTTTTATTGGTAAAATGTAAACGTTTTTCGGTCTACGTTGTTTCATTACAAAACTAGGTATTTCATTTAATTTATACTTTGCTACAGAAAATACGATTAGGAAAAAATGTGACTGAAGAAAAACTTCATGTGAAAACCCTATTGGAAATGGAAATTGAGAAAATATGCGAAAAAGAAATTCGCTACCATGAAAAACAAATTTCTAGGAAAAACCTAACATATCACGGTGATGATCAACTATTTAAAAAAAACAAAACCGACTTCAATTATAAAAAAAAAAAAAAAACAAAAAATGCTGAATGCAAATGCTTGGTTTATTGCCAAAAATATTAAAATTGCTATATGTTTCTCTTGAATTTTTGAATAGTTCCCTCAACTCCTCATGGATCCCATCATCAGAACTGGATGTTGGTGACAACGGGACCAATCTGGAAGTATATGCTTTCAAACAAAGAAAGAATTTTTCAAATCGGTTCATAAATTACCGAGTTATCGCGGATTTATGCGTGTTCTGAAGCCTTTGTAAACATTCTGATGTATTGGCTGTCTAATACTCAGACTAATTTATAATTTACAGTTAGACATTTTTATACATCGCCATATTGCCTACGAGTCCATACACGCATAAATCTTATCGCGTAACAAACACAGAAAACAATACAGTCAAATTGAGAACCTCCTCCTGTTTTGAAGTCAATTAAAAAGGCGTTTAACTATTTGCACTTGGGCGTATCGTACGCTCTGCAGCGTATACCTTCATTTGTTTAATTAAAAAAGCTATAATCGTTCCCACATTCACCTTGGTGTGTTCCCAAGCGGACCGATTGTGGACGAACACAATGGGTGTCGCAAACGGCTGGCATTTCGGAGTATCCTTGATATTTGTGCGGCATTTTAAACGTAGTTGATCCTTGTTAGGGAAAGTCAACGGCTGGTCGTAAATATCTGGTTAGACTATTACTAACTAGTCAGACAAACTGAATTGAACTGAAATGTTGCATAAATCCCTTATGTATAATGATCTCCGATAAGAAGTGAAGAAGAAGAAGCGCTCTAATTAGAAAGAGATTGCGAGAGCGCCATCTTGTGATATATAGCCGTGCTGGTGGGCTAGCATAATTTGCTGCCAAGTTGCGTCGCGCGCTACTCAGCGGTTCCTGTCTCACTCGCACCGTGCAAATTAGAAAGAGGAGTGTTGATTTCTCGTCTCGCGTCGCGTCGCGGCGTCATTTGTGCAAGCCCCGCTGCGGCGAGAAAACAAAAAATATCTCTGATCGCCTTCGGCCCAGGGCGATAAATTTGTGATCTGCCCTGCTAGCATAACTTGATTCTCGACTCTACTCGCGTGCGAGATAGACTGTCCGTCACTTTCTTATTAATGCTGTCAAAATGTGACAAATAGTCTATCACGCGCGCGAGTAGAGTAGAGAGTCAAGTTATGCTAGCAGGGGTGAGGCTTTCTTTATTCTTATCAGAAAGAGGGATTATTCGCAGGTGTAGCGAGCGTTAACTGCCACTTTATAGCCAAGTGTGTCGTATTAGTAGATTGTACAACAAGTGCTTAATACAGAACATTTTATCCTGCTTTATTTTATAACATTTTAATTTAAATTGGTTACTTGAATCGCGATACGATAAAGTAGTACGAGTAACTATGCCGTGTTTAAGCGTAGGCACGTGAACTTACACGATCACGTTGTTAGTTTGTACCCGTGAATAATACAACTTTAGCGATTTTCAATGCTTTGGTTACGTGTAAACAAGTTTGAATTCGTTTTGTTGTGTTTAACATATTCGACATAGGTTTATGTAGGTACAGTAACCCAAGAAAGCTATACCTCTTTTGTACCTTAATATACATATAATAGAGTTAAAAGTATCTACATTGTGATTCTACATTTTTATGTATCTAGGTGTGATTTACCTACCTCAAATTATGTATGATGTGTTGACCGTGAATTTATAATACATTATATCAACGAATTATTTATAGTCTAAGCGACATCCGCATTTCAACCAACTTTTTAATGAAATTGATATTTTAGGATTGTTATTTACTTATTTTACATTTTGGGTCAAATATATTACTATATATCGTAGTTGTATTACAAAACACTAAATAATGCATATCTGTAAGAAAACATCTTTATTTAAACGTAACCTAATACTTATGCCAAACACGAAACTAGACCTTATTTGTAGACTATTAAGTGAATGTATAAAATTAAAAACTAACGCTATAATATGTCTATTCCAGATGACCCGTACTACTGCGGTCTGCGCGCGCGCGTCCCAAACTTCGTGAAAACCAACGCGAAGCACATCCTCCCAGCCATGACTGAGCGCCTCACACTCAAAGACGCGCCGGTGCCGACCAAGCGCTTCAGCGTCGCCCACCCACACCCAGCGTTCCCACCGCACATGGGGACCCATGGGGTGCCATTCGCACACGCCCCAATGCCCCCACAAGCCCTCTGGCATGCCAGGTCTTACGAGAGCGGAATCGGTGCGTACGGTCCAAGGAAAGAGAAGCTCATGTACCAATTCTACCCCGACAGGGAGCGACGGCTGCGCCCGTTGGTCATCCAGCAGCCCCGCTAGTGTACATAAAGACTAACCCGCACTTTGAAGGCTCTTCGCTCCAATCTTGGTATTTAAACGTTTTTCTGTTGCTTAGCTTGCTTCGCTTCAGATTTCTTCTATAATAGGTACTTGGTCACTATTCCATCTTCGATTCTGTTTCATGTCTTGTGGGAGCACTTGGCACTTTTATTCTGTTGTGTTTATCTGCAATACACCATCTTTCTGTAGATTCACTTTATGACTTCAAATCTTTTCAAACTTTAATGTTTTTTCTTACCTGTCTATAAAACTCGCTGTTTTTACTTTTC
Source organism: Epinotia nisella (assembly GCA_932294315.1). Taxonomy (NCBI): domain Eukaryota; kingdom Metazoa; phylum Arthropoda; class Insecta; order Lepidoptera; family Tortricidae; genus Epinotia; species Epinotia nisella. Next base: position 23,859,702 of record OW028676.1, read on the forward strand.
TTAAGTTCCTTTTCTTTGCACAAGTTGGTTTTTGTGTAGATAGTTGAAACTTTAGTTCCCTTGGATTAATGAAGTAGGTACAGAAAGTAAATGCTGTAAAGTAACAGTTGAAAACGAAAAAAACTTAAACACACAATGTAAATTTGACAAAAAATGTCAAATTCAATACATTGTTTGTTTAAATTTATTTCGTTTTCAACTGCTGCTTACTTTAGTGCATATTATTTGATTATTTAGTTAGAAAGCACGAAGTAAAATACCCAAAGTCGCTTTACCTCGCGAGCTTCTTCTTGAATTTTATTACTATGAGTTTTACTACTTAATTTTTTTATTCCCTGAGCAAATGTTTTGAATGACTGTGTGATACAAATAGCATGGACACGAATTGCACAGACTTACACTGACATGAACACTCGTTTAGGCGATTTATAGTCGAAGCGACGATTGCTTTTTAACCTACCTTACTTAATATTATTAAAAAATGGTTGTAAATTCTTAAAAATTAAGCGTTAACATTTTATGTGTGTTTGAATGGGTTAAAATGCGCTCGCCAGCCAGACTGATAGCACGTAGCTAGCACTAAGACTAACGACCACAATCCTTTCAGATGGAGAGCATTATGATCCATATGCGTTGTACGGCCGCCTCCCCATGCCTGGCCGCGGCTTCCCTCCCCCTCCGGCGGCTCACGCGCGCCACATGTTCATCGGAGAGTGGGACTAAAACGCACCTTAACCCTAACACAGTAGAAACATTTTAGCTAGTATTCATCTAAAGTCTACGAGGTAATGTAACCCTTACATAGACACCCGAATGTTAGTCTATTAAAGTTATTGTGGACTAACCGTCAAGTGACAATGTAAGTAGGTATTGTCACATTGATGTTGATGATGGAGATGCGTGACAGATATAAGACGAAAGTTTTTATGTTTATTTTGTGGACAGGAATGTATTTTATATCAATGTGACTGTATCTGTAATCTGGATTGAATTGAACGTTTACCTATGTATGTAAATATTTACTTTGTTGTAAATTTGTTTGTACAGTAGCGTAATCTATATTATAGTTTTTTATATTATTTTGTAGCTTCTTTTTGTTTCGACAGAAATACGTCTTAGGTTTTAGTGGATGTTTATACCTTTTAAATTTAAAGCTTATTTGATTAATGTATTATCCAATTTGAAACTAAGATAGAATACAATTTATGTAGGATAATAGTTAACAAGTAGGTAGATGTTGGCAGAATATTTTCTGGCTCATTTAATTTAAACTAGTAACTAAAATAATATAGTAAACAAATCACTGCCACCTTGTTTTACATTTCTATATGTCTTGAAATGTTTTATATTTATTAATTAGGTGTCAATCCTAGTCAAAAACTGGGTTGGGAATAATAGAATTAAAACTCAGGCGAAAATATTGACTAAAATACGCATCTGGATTAAAACTAGCGGTCGCCAAAGTATACATATATAATATAGAAAATCAAAATTTATTTGAAATTTGTTCAAATAGATACATGACACACACAACACAAAATTGTTAACAGTTAGGTTAATATTTTGGTGTTATCTTTTGTAAATACTCCTTTTCTCATATTAGGTACTTCGGCTAGCAATAATGTTCCATTATTATTTTAACACCCATATACGTACTCCAGATTTTCTCAAATTTTCGCCAATACTCAATGTAATCTTATATTAAATACCAACTTAGTTTTATGAATTGAATTACTCGATCGGTATAATTTATTGTAAGTTGTAAGCAGTGTATGGTTAGTTTTTATTTCAATTTTGATGTTAGTACCATATGTAATGAAATAACCTATGGTTAGACGATGTTCTATGAAGTGCAGATTATTGCATCAAGCGCTCGGGCTACATTAACATCCTGAACATATACGTAATGCTGGCTACCCATGATCAATTCTAAAACGTTTAAACTGATCGTGGGTAGTCAGCTTTATTGCTACATTATTGCACTGGCGCATACGATTACTGTAGAGTTAGTTTTCATAATTTTATATCGAATACTTTAAGATAAATTAGAATCTTTAAAACTGGCTATGTACGTTTGGTACAAAATTCAGATTTGTACATTGTAAAGTATTTAGATTATATAGCTTTTTTAAACTGACAATTGTACATTGAAAATAAAAGTTGCAGGTGCTATTCTGGTTACCATTTTGTATCTTATGTATTATTTTAGATAATTGAATAAAGATACTCCCCTCAATATGTCACAAAAAACGAATGCATTTTCCCCAGCATATACTGAAGCTGAAACTGTATATTTTTAACAAACTCGAATTCTGTAGACTAATTATATCAACATCCGAATTATATATTGTTAAATAGGGTGTTGGTTTGAATAACCTACTTATGTATCGATAAATAAACAATTATTTTAAAAATGACGTTTTATTTCTTTTCACGAAACTTTTGTTGAATCGATCAAAACCAGTAGTTACTTGAGTGGATTGCAAAAAAATTGTACATAGTTAAGAGCCTTAATCTAATTTACGATTTAACTTTTTACAGTTTCGTGACGGCAATTACACATATAAAATATATGGGTAATAAAATATATGGGTAATTGCCGTTATGAAACTGTAAAAATTTAAATCATAGATTAGATTAAAGCTCTTAACTATGTAAATTTTTTTTGCAATCCACTCACTTAGCCAATAGAAGACTCAATACATTTCGCATAAATAGTATGAGATAGGTTGTGCGCAATCGTTTTACGTTAGCGGTATATTTATTCTGTGACGTGAATAAAAAAATATTTTTTCGCGAATATTTAAAAACTATGACTAAGTCTCACTTGCGAAATGAGATTCCTCCATTAGCCACATTTAATGCACGTAATAAAGGCATTCAGGGTAATTTTTAACGAGCAAGCACAATTCTAGTAGGTACCTATGTAAATACCCGTAAGTCAGGAAACGCTTTTCTCCGAAAATGTTTCGAAGTGATTCCACAATGTAGTACATACAACGTAATACATGTCCTTAGCAAAGGTCGGACTATAGGGGGCAGTTTGAGGGCAAGGTAAGGTTGACAAAAAAATCTTAACTTACGAGTATTATAATGTACCTAGTGTTTGTAACATAGTTAATTAAATTAGTTACCCGTTATCATTTATTCATCTTTAATGTGTAAATACTTTTTGAAGTGATGACTGATAGCCCACTGAAGTGGCCACTTAAAAAACAAATAAATAGCTGACATGCGTCATTATGACTGTTGTTCATACTTATATTTAGTTGGTTCCTTTTTCACAGCTGCAGTTGTCTGAGTGACGAATAAAGCCAAACGAACTTTTTCGTCATTTTGACTTATGTGTAGTCCAAGTACGTTTATAAATAACGCAGTTAGTTGCTATGATATTTGGAATTTCACATTATGAATACTAGGTACCAAATACTAAGTACAAATACTCGAAAGTGAATTGATTGATTTGCGAACCTTACCTATCATTCTGACATGCCACGAAAATGCCCGCTGGAGTCCGACGTATGGTCCTTAGGCATCTTTTTTGCAGAGTAAGCCTTTAGGGCACAACCGGGAGTTGAACTTACCTTACCTCCATCCCCTATCGGTTAGACGGTAGGACTCCATCTATTAAATCCTCTATCTACGTAGTACAGCCCCTTGCGAGACACCTACATCCATACCTATTTGTTAGGCCTACACTACATCACACTGGCGCCGCCTGCGGTGGCGGTCCATAGTAAATTTTTCAGCTAATGACAAGTTTAGGTACTATTATCCGCCGCGGCCAGACCCCTATTTCAACAACTTGACAATTATCACCTGACAACGACATATCTCTGCGTGATCGCATCAGAAATTAGGCTATCCGCAGCAGAACCAAGGTAACCGATATAGCCCTCCGAATCGCTAAACTTAAGTGGCAGTGGGCGGGGCACATTGCACGTAGAACCGATGGCCATTGGGGCGAAAAGGTTCTCGAGTGGCGACCACGTACAAGGCGCAGCGTGGGTACAAGGTGGACTGATGACCTGGTAAAGGTCGCTGGAGTCCGCTGGATGCGGGTGGCGCAGGACCGGTCATTGTGGCACTCTTTGGGGGAGGCCTATGTCCAGCAGTGGACGTCTTTCGGCTGATATGATGATGATGATGATGAACGACAATTCTCCGTAGGTACATTGCTGGTTCCTCAGGTAACCTAGCGACCACCTTTACTTCTAGAACAAGCAATATATGGCGAATTGTCAGTTGGTGAAATATGGGCCAGGCCGCGCCATTCTGTGACAGGCCTTAATTATGGTAACGAAGGGGGCAAAACAAACTTCTTTCCATAACCTCACGCGTAACGCAAACGTCACGCGTAACCATAGCAACGCATAAACAACACAGCCATTGCGCGTGACAAGTCGATTACTCTAAAAAATAGTTCGAGCTAATATCCTCGTGGTCAATATGGATTTTTTGGACTGTAGCGGGGTGGACAGTGCGGCGGGTAGGCGTGAACAGAGACCGGTGTCTAGGAGAGGTTTTAGGGAGTATACTAACGGGGGCTCTGCGGTTTCTAGGTGAGTCTGTTTCCATTTCCAATACCTAGTATATTGTATTTTATAGAACTGTGGTAATAATTACATACATCGTTATCGCGGGAGCAAAAACAAATCGGTTAAAGAACAAATATAACAGAATGTCTGTTTAGTAAAAACTGTATATTCTGCCTACACATTCTAAGCCTTCAAGAAGTTTATCATATCTAGCACAAAGTTTTCGCTGGAAAAGGACGAACGATTACCTATAAGTCAACGAGTCAGCTTGAATAATAAGCCATAAATTCATCACACATTATTTTCCTTCGAGACGTTTTTAAAAGCACTAGATCTTACAAAATCGAATACTTATTAATTATGTTGCTACAAATCAATAAACAATGACAAATGTCTAAAGTACCTAGCAGAAAAACTGACTGAAGAGGTTGCGTAGGTAATCTTTTTAAGCATGTAGGTACTACTTATGTTATGAGTGTCACTTCTGTTATTGACTATTTGTCATAATCTTTCAGTACTGTCAAATCGTTTTTGCTCCCGCAATAACGATGTTTTTCACGTTAATTAAATAAGGGTTTACAAGAAAGTTGTTGTTGCCGTTTGGTGTGACAGAAAGCGACAAGTGATGATTTTACAGACTTCAAAAATGGAGAGAGAGCAGCTTAGATTACAAAAATACAAACAAATGGTTATTCTTGTGCAAAACAGATAGGATAGGCACCTAAGTAAGTATTTTGGTCGAGATCGCTTGATGTTTGTAGTTAAACAAACTTCAACCGTTTCAAAGCTAGTAATTAGATATAGCACATCTAAAACTTCTACTGAATAGATTAAGTATGTCACTGGTATTGGGACCGCTAGGTCATAGTAGAAAGAGTGGAAAGTACGTTATCTTCATACAAACGCACCGCGCGCGGCTTGTATATGTGCGCCATAGTATCTATACGTCGCCGCACGCACACTCAAACAAAATCTCGACCCGTTTCTCAGTGCGCCAGTCGGGGCTGCGCTGAGCGTAAATGAAAAATCTGTGATAATCGCAGGTGCACTTATTGCTGTGTGTTTGGGTATCTAAATAATACAACTGCTTCGCTGCCCCCAATGGCCCCCCAACCACCCCGCCTGTCACTCTTTCTTTCATCGTGAAAGGTTTCATCGTCATATAGGTAAAACCGATCTCACAAACCCTGAACCCAAGTAAAAAATACAACTTCGAGGCCCTTGCCAATTTCTAGGCACTGAATAAAAATTTAGCTAAAAGTGACAACCCTGCGACAGGCAAGCATGGTAGGCAATTATATCGTGGATTTGGCCGGAGATACCTACCGCCCACTCTTTTTATATGGCTAGGTTCGTATCAAACACAGGGTCACTTATCCAACTCTAGTAACTACGTCCTTAAAACAAAATAGCGGTGCTTGGGTGCTGTGCAAAAAGGTCCTGAAATTGTGTATGATTATAGAAGCGGCAGTATGCGGCCCGCATCAGCGTACCGTGGCGGCACGGCTTCTAGGTTGTCGACGGCGGGGTTCGGTCCAGCGCCGCCGACGGCCGGACGACAGTCCACCGCCATGACAGGTTTCTCTATGGTAAGCGGGATTCTCTTTGGTGGGCAATCATCATCATCATCATCATCCTGGCCGATTTCGACCCCGGCGACTGGAAAAATAGAAGAGTTCTGGCTAACTGGAGCGTCGTTCGTGAGCTCTCAGGTGACTGACGTAGCCTATCTTTGCAGAGAATGTGCGACCACATTCCCTACAGGTCAGCATCCCTCCGACAAAATTGTAGTGTATGGCCGCAGGTGGTCGAGCTTTCAACCCCTCGCGCTTAGCATCGAGTTCGTTACGTCTTCGTTCTTCGAAGGCTTGCACGTTAACCTTCACTGTATGTCTCCACTTTGACCGATCTTGAGCCAAAATCTCCCAGCGCGATGGGTCAATATCACACCTCCGCATGTGGCGCTTCAGCACATCTTTATATGGGCAATATGTATTGCCCAGCGAACGAAAAAACCATAGAAGTCTAACTAGCGCCGAAAAGTGGCACCACAACAAAGATGCACATTGCCATTATGCGGACGTATGCAGACGTGGGGCGGGGTGTCAGAAGGATGCCAAGCAGCCGTTTAGTTCGAACATGCGCACACATGCGCATATCGGATTTTGGGCACGCGTTTAGGTAGAAATTTGTAAGGAGATCGCCTTCTATGGTTTTTTGTTTCGCTGGTATTGCCTAATGTATTGCTTAGCATTATGGAAAGCTCACAGAAGGACTGAATAGTTAAGGATATGTCAGGTTCCCAGAGCTTGGCGAGCGATACCTAGCAGTTATTGATGCATTAGTATGCTTTCGCGGTTTCGCTATGTTTGCGGTCATTGAATGCTTATTCAAATTCATGCCATTTTTGTTCGCCCTGATCCGAAAGGCCAAAGTTCTGTCAGGAAACCTGATCCAGGTCTTAACGTGAGCCTAATTGTTGTCTCGGGATGCCCCTCCATCCATGCATCATATTGTCTAAGAGTAAGGGTGCACGAGCTGTGCGCTGTGCGTGTTAGCGGAGCGGAGTGTGAGCAAAAATATTCCAATAGGAAGGCATCCGTGAGCGAGGCTAGGCTATTGTTAGATTTTTTCCTCGCACACTGCAGCACTGGTGGATATTCACTCTAATACTCGTTCACAATACTTTCGTCATCATTCTAGACGTATAGACGGATACGAACATACGGTTCGAAATGATCCCGTTTTAAAATCTGACAGGCAGCATGCGTTCTCATTTTAATTACACATTTCATATTTCTAAAGATCGACAGACCAATAACACAACAAGGCATCTCCGGCTTACGCACCGGCACAGCCCGCGGTTTCCGTACTCGCCAACTCCAGGACAAGCGGTACTGGGAGGAGGTGATGCAGGTCAAAGTGAGAGAGATGAAGGCAGAGATAGCGAGGCTGAGCGAGCAAGCTGATGCGGGGGAGAGGGAACGCTCCGCGAAGAAGCATTATGAGAAGAGGGTCAAGGATTTGGCCCAGGAGTTGACTGGTAAGACTTTATGGATGCTGCATGTGGCCCTCTTTATTTCTCTTGCGACATAAGTAGAACTACTTTACAAAAGTACCCCCCATTATATTATCTTCTAATATCCCTCAATTCTACTAAGCTCTACAACTCACCAAGGTCTCCCGGGAGATTTTTAGAGGAAAACAAATGTATTCATAATCTTACATTTCAATATTGTAATGAAAACTGTCGTGAGTCTCAGACATATTAAAATATGTATAATGATTAATGAAACGGATGACTCACGTCTTCGAAGTTTTATACAACTCGACAGGAGTCCACTTATTGGTTCGAAATATGTCGAGCGATATTCGACCTTAAACTAAAGACGTGAGTAAAGTTTTCTCATACAGTTAAGAACGTCGTGTTATCTAATTTTCTTTCTTCTCTTGCCGACAGATCTGCAAGGTCGTCTGTCAGATTACAATACAGCGATCCGCATAGCCAACGGCGAAGCCTCTAAACACTCAGTCGAAGAGCAAACGAGGGAACTGGAGCTGAGCAATAAGAAGCTACAAGAAGAAGTCGAACAAGTCTTCTTGGAAAAACAGAGGAAAGAGAACCAGCTCAGACAGTTGAGGGAACAGATGGAGAAGGTTCATGAGCATTAAACACCTTACGTTCATTTAATGTAGAGTATACAGTCCGAAAGCTTTTGGAAAAGTATTCGGGATCGGATGAAATCCTTTATTTTGGCATAAGAACATGTAAGAGCAAGTGAGAGAGAAATATAGACCCGAATGCCATTCTAAATACTCACGGACTGTACGAACCTACATAATATACTATCGAACTATCAAAATAAAATGTAGATCAAAACTCCCTAAACCGCTCTAGACGGACAGCTTGAAGCAGTTGAGATCAACTGCAGTACCGGTATTCTCACACACTTGTAGTGTACTTAATACCTACACGTTACCTGTAATAATATTAAAATAGTTTTATCAATTAAATGTGTTAACTTAATATAAAACTTAAAACTAAACTTAATTCTAAAAACTTATTATTAATCTATAATTAGGTATTTACAACATGCACTTAAATATGTAATATTAATACTAACTAAATAACTAAAATATATATTTTGTACAAACGGACAACAAACCTAATTTAATATTAGATGCGGCGATTCCCTTGTTTACCTGCGCGCGCGACGGCGCGGCGGCCGGTGGCCGGCCGCGAGCCCGCGCCCGTCAGTACTCATGTCGCTTCCACGCAGAGTGCACGCCGCCCGTATGCAAATATTGCAAATTACGTAACTCGCTACGCTTACGCTAATATTTAATTATTGTGTTTCGTGTTCGTGTCTGTACTGCTTGTGACTTTCTTCTCTGTGCTTTTTCGGATTTCCTTTGACCAAATTATAAACTTTCTCCTTCTATTATTTTTGTACCGTGTTTGTGCAAATTAAACAAAGTGATTGCTGGAACATTCGGACGTTTGATTTACGACTACGCCCGAGCTTCAACCAAGTAACTACAGTGGTGACCCCGAGAAAGAACACATCATGGTAGATAAGGAGCCCGAAATAAGCAGAGTTGGAGTGCGAGTACCGCCATTTTACCCCGATAAACCAGCGCTATGGTTTATGCAGCTGGAGAGTCAGTTTGTGTTGGCCAATATAACAGCGGATGCCACGAAATTCCACTACGCTTTGGCTCAGTTGGATTCAGCTACGGCATCAATAGTGGAAGATATTATCTCTTCACCGGCAGCGGCAGATAAGTACCAACAATTAAAAACTGAGCTCATCAAGCGGTTGACGGATTCAAGGGAGAAGAGGATCCACCAGCTCCTTACCAACGAGGAGTTGGGAGACAGGAAGCCGACGCAGTTCCTCCGGCATTTGAAGAGTCTGGCTGGATCGGGCGTGCCTGAAGACTTCATGCGTTCCATATGGACCAGCAGGTTACCCACTAGTACACAGACCATCATCGCATCCCAAGCAAAGCTACCGTTGGACGAAGTAGCCGAGCTGGCCGACCGCATCCACGAAGTTGTCCCACCCCGACCGCAAATAGCAGCAGCGTCGATGGCAGCAGCATCAGCGTCATCATCAGCACCACATTCCCTGAGCCAGGAGGTCGCGGCATTATCACAGCAGATGCAGACACTGATGCTTAAGGTAGACAGAATGTCGCGCCAGCACGGGCGATCAAAGACACCTCAGAGGCAAGGTGGACGTGGACGCTCATCATCAGCACGAAGGTCGAACTCCAATTACAGAAAGTTCCCAACGTGCTGGTTCCACCATAAGTTCGGAGACAAGGCTACTCGGTGCGTGCAGCCCTGTGATTTCGCGGGAAACGGCCGGGGCAATCTGTAATGGCGGCCGACGACTGCCCGAGCACAGGTCGCCTTATTATAACGGACCAGCGTTCAAAAACACAGTTTTTAGTGGACACCGGTAGTGACCTTTGTGTATTTCCGCGCTCACAATTAAAAACTCAATGTGTGAAAACTGATTTAGTTTTAAGCGCAGCGAACGGTACGAAAATTAACACGTACGGTTATGTAAACTTTATTTTAAACCTAGGCTTGCGCCGTGACTATGCTTGGCGATTTATTGTTGCAGATGTAACGAGGGCGATAATAGGTGTGGATTTTTTATCGCATTATGGTCTCGTCGTCGACGTGAGGAATCAACGCCTCATCGACGGCACGACATCGCTTGCGACCCCGGCGTTGCTTGCGCGAAAATCAGTGGACGTCACTTCGGTGAAGGTAATGTCTGGTGATTCTACATATCACGCCATACTAGAACACTATCCCGAAATAACACGCCCACATGGTATATACCACACACCTACACATAGTACAGTACACCACATACGTACTACACCTGGGCCACCTGTATCAGGTACACCTCGTCGCCTGGCGCCGGACAAATTGAAGATAGCCAAGGCAGAGTTTGACGCTATGTTGAAGAGCGGCATATGCCGGCCGTCTGAGTCCCCTTGGTCTTCTCCACTCCACCTGGCCCCGAAGAAGAATGACGGATGGCGTCCGTGTGGGGATTATCGCATGCTGAACGCGAGAACCATTCCGGACATGTACCCAATCCGTCACATCCAGGACTTTGCACATAGCCTTTCCGGTTGTAAAATTTTTTCGACTATCGATCTGGTCAAGGCGTACAACCAGATTCCCCTGAACCCTGACGACATCGCGAAGAGTGCCATTACGACGCCCTTCGGCCTTTACGAATTCCCTTACATGACGTTTGGGCTTCGTAATGCCGGTCAGACGTTTCAGCGCTTCGTCGATGAGATGCTCAGGGGCCTAGACTTTGTGTACGCCTACCTCGACGACTTTTTAGTCTTTTCACAGGATCGGGAGACGCATGAACAACATCTACATCAGCTGTTTCGCAGACTCAAGGATTTTGGCATGGTGGTGAACGCAGCAAAGTGTGTCTTCGGTGTACCAGAGGTTACTATCCTCGGGTACCGTATAACACCTGAAGGAACCACACCACTGCCCTCCAAGGTCGAGGCTATCCAGAGCTTCCCTACGCCAAAGACCGTTAAGGAGTTGCGCCGTTTCTTGGGGATGCTCAATTTTTACCGCAGGTTTATTCCAGGTGCGGCTAAGCATCAGGCACCCCTTAACGCTCTGCTGGTAGGATCGGTTAAAGGTTCCCATCCCGTTCATTTTTCCACTCGAGAGGCGGATGCGTTCCAGGCCTCTAAAGATAGTCTTTGCCAGGCAACCATGCTGGCCCACCCGGACTGCCACGCGAAGCTCGCTTTGGTGACAGACGCTTCGGACACGGCGATGGGTGCAGTACTCCAGCAGTTGAGGCAGAACGAGTGGCAGCCGTTGGCATTCTTCTCACGGAAGCTGAGTCCAGCGCAGGTAAAATATTCACCCTATGATCGCGAACTTTTAGCGATTTACGAGAGTGTGAAGTATTTTCGGCATATGGTGGAGGCTCGTGATTTTACGATCTACACCGATCACAAGCCACTCACCTTTGCTTTCCACTCTCGTAAAGAGAACTGCTCCCCACGACAGTTTAGGCATCTAGACCTGATAGCCCAGTTTACGACTGATATCAGGCACATATCGGGTAAAGATAACGTCGTGGCGGATGCACTTTCTCGCATAGAGGAGATCTCGCAACCCGTGACTGCTGAGACAATTGCTTCTGCCCAACAGGCTGACCAGGAGCTTAAACAACTGCAAGAAGCAGGTTCGTCACTGCGGCTTGACAAGGTAAAAATTCCCGGTTCACAGAATCACCTTTACTGTGACGTCAGCGGCACAACCGAGAGGCCGTTCGTACCTCAGGAGCTACGCAAGGCAGTGTTCGACAGTCTCCACTCCTTTAGCCACCCTGGCGCCAACGCTACCGCTAGATTGGTTGCGGAACGTTACATCTGGCCAGGAGTCAAAAAAGACTGCCGCGAGTGGGTACGTACCTGTCTGGCTTGCCAACGCTCTAAGGTAACTCGCCATGTCTCTGCCCCGTTAGGTAACTTTAAATTACCCAGGGCCAGACTGGCATTTATTCACATAGACCTGATAGGCCCCTTACCATTGTGCCAAGGGTTTCGATATTGCCTCACAGCCGTCGACAGGTTCACGCGATGGCCAGAGGCAATACCGTTGGCAGACATGACGGCCGAGACGGTGGCACGGGCATTGCTGAGCGGCTGGATATCCCGCTTTGGTTGCCCAACGGATATAGTGACGGATAGAGGACGTCAGTTTGAGTCGGCCCTATTCCAGCATTTATCAGCCATCGCAGGGTTCCAGCACCGTAGGACGACAGCGTACCATGCAGCCTGTAACGGACTCGTAGAAAGATTCCACAGACAGCTTAAGGCTGCCATAACCTGCCACGGTGGTAGCAGCTGGGTGGAAACACTTCCACTCGTGTTACTGGGGGTACGAAGTGCCTATAAAGAAGACATTCAGGCTTCCACGGCTGAACTTCTTTATGGACAACCTTTGCGCCTCCCGGGAGATTTTTTCAACCCTCAGGTAGACGAGACCATTGACGTGACGGACTACATGTCACGCCTGCGAGGTTTTGTTAGAGACTTACGCCCATCACCAGCCGCACGGCACAGTGGTAGGCGTACCACTTTCGTCTTCAAAGACCTATCTTCTTCAGCCTACGTTTTTCTCCGGGATGACACGATAGGAGGATCTCTAAAACCTGCGTACACCGGACCTTACGAGGTTATTGCCAGAGGTGATAAGGTCTTCAAAATTATGTTAAAAGGTAAGCTGGTTTCAGTATCGATAGACCGCCTTAAGCCGGCCTTCATACTGCGTGACCCAGACACCTCACATCACACAACACCAAACAACAACTCACATTTCCATCACTCAAATTCACTCAAGGATCACCAGGCATTACCAAGTGCCAAAAGTGACGCTGTCAAAACGACGCGGTCAGGGCGCCGTATTCACTTTCCCGACTATTATCGCCCTTGACGGTCTCTGGGGAGGGGTGATGTAGTGTACTTAATACCTACACGTTACCTGTAATAATATTAAAAATAGTTTTATCAATTAAATGTGTTAACTTAATATAAAACTTAAAACTAAACTTAATTCTAAAAACTTATTATTAATCTATAATTAGGTATTTACAACATGCACTTAAATATGTAATATTAATACTAACTAAATAACTAAAATATATATTTTGTACAAACGGACAACAAACCTAATTTAATATTAGATGCGGCGATTCCCTTGTTTACCTGCGCGCGCGACGGCGCGGCGGCCGGTGGCCGGCCGCGAGCCCGCGCCCGTCAGTACTCATGTCGCTTCCACGCAGAGTGCACGCCGCCCGTATGCAAATATTGCAAATTACGTAACTCGCTACGCTTACGCTAATATTTAATTATTGTGTTTCGTGTTCGTGTCTGTACTGCTTGTGACTTTCTTCTCTGTGCTTTTTCGGATTTCCTTTGACCAAATTATAAACTTTCTCCTTCTATTATTTTTGTACCGTGTTTGTGCAAATTAAACAAAGTGATTGCTGGAACATTCGGACGTTTGATTTACGACTACGCCCGAGCTTCAACCAAGTAACTACACACTCTTTGTGTGGTGCCCTTTTCGGCGGCAGTCTAACTGCAGTGCAGCTGATCTCGACTGCTTTAAAAATAATACGGCAGCAAGCGAGGCGAGGGAAATGGTGAACGGGACGCGGGAAAGAGAGCTTTGTGATTCCGAGCGAATGCGCCGACTGGATCCGACTACTTCAATTCCACAGTACCTACTTACTCCGTTGACTCAGCGACTCACACATTCATTTTGGGTCTCTAAACCAACGGAGTAAGTATAGGTACGGCGCAATCGATCGCAACTTGACTTCAAAGTGCAACGATCTTGACTCAAAATGCAGTCTGCTTATGGCACCTTTAAGTCGCATTTCGTATCATCATCATATCAGCCGAAAGACGTTTACTGCTGGACATAGGCCTCCCCCAAAGAGTGCCACAATGACCGGACCTGCGCCACCCGCATCCAGCTGACTCCAGCGACCTTTACCAGGTCATCAGTCCACCTTGTGGGGGCCTACCCACGCTGCGCCTTCCGGTACGTGGTATCGCATAGCCGTATTGGGTAATAGGTCGCCAATCACGTATTTTCTGGTCGCAGGAACAATCAACAATATCGAAACTATTATCAGAAATGACTCCTGAACAAAAGGAGCAGTTCAATGAACTGGAGGCTACTGCTGCTGCTTTGAGAGAGGAGGTCGAACAGTCCAGGACTCAAACTGATCTGTTGACTAAGGAAAAGGAACAATTTAGCAAGGAGATATCGGGATCTCAGGTAAAATCTGGTAAATTATACTCAAAACCACTCTCTAATCGTGCTCACGTTAAAAGTAGTAGAATATTCTGCGAGGTCCACTCAAATCACTGCATTTGACGATGCTAGAAGTTACTATTTTACAAGTCTATACCTTCAATACTGGTCAAAAGGCCAGTTGTTATTGGCGCCTCAGTAATCTCAGTATTTCCAGTTTGAACTTGTAAAATTTTAATTACAGCGTCGTGAAGGCCCACTCCTGGGGATCATTACTCAAAAGTTTGTAACTTGTGATCAGGGCTCGGAACCGGTACCTAAAATGCCTGTAACATACCGGTATTTATAGGTTTTCTTCGTTTTGGTTCCAGAGAACCGGTAAAAGAAAAATACCGGTATTAGCACCGAAAAATACCGGTTCTCTATAAAGGTTCCCACTTGTGTGTCGTTGCTGTTTCGTGCGAGTGTGCGGCGCGGCGGCGGCACCTACAAAAAGCGCGGCGTACATCTGTACAGCGGCGTTGCCTGCCGAGCTGGCGGCGCGCGAGAAGTGATTTAGTTCCGTGATTATTTTCGAGTACCGGTATTTTAACTGCTAAAACCGGTAAATTTCATCAATACCTTTACTTGGTACCGGTACCTTGGTCTCTCGGCGTCGGTCGGCTGAATTCTTCCGCCAGTCTGTGGTAGAGCCATAATGTTATATACAGCAGTTAAGTTCCTAGCGGCACCAACCCG
Organism: Epinotia nisella; assembly: GCA_932294315.1. Lineage (NCBI taxonomy): Eukaryota > Metazoa > Arthropoda > Insecta > Lepidoptera > Tortricidae > Epinotia > Epinotia nisella. The sequence goes on from OW028676.1 coordinate 23,874,819, forward strand.
GCGGAATTCGGCTTCTAATGAAACTTTTATATCCAGATAAAGCTACATTTGCTAGAGTTACACCGACGATTGGTAACTGCTGAAGAGAAGAGAGACAACTTGAAGAACGAAATGAACAACCGCTTAGAGCCGCAGGAGGAGAGAGAGAAACTGTTATTACAGGTAAGTCCTTTAATTTACAAGTGTAATTCTATCAGCGTTTCTGAAAAAGGAGATCACTGTCATGCAGACTGTCATGAAGAAACTTGCAATTTCTCACAACATTCGACAGAGATTCCATAGTTGCCTAGTTGGTATGAGACAGCAATACATATCTTTCATTCTAACAATAGCTGCTGCGTCACTGTTGATATAACAAATTGCATCATTTATAGTATTATGCTTCTGCGTCTTCTTTCTGGATATTAACAGTGCCTTACTTTGGCTCTAAGGTACCTTAAGTACGCCATTATTTAATCCTTTATGAGCGAATTTTTTTTTAAATTAATTGTCTATGAAACGTAAAACGTGGTTCTAAAAATCTGGCGAGTCCGAACGGCTCTGGAATAGTCGCACCAGATGTTTAATGCGCATGTTCTCGCATATGTTGATGCTGGCGCATTGCTGGCTGTACCAGTTTGGCAATGAACTGTCATGTATCTATTGTAGGTGAGAGAAGATAACGCCTCGATACAATCGCTGGACAGCAACGCTGCCACCCTAAAGGAGCAGATGAGAAAGGTGCAGGAGTTGATCGATGAGGCAGAACAGGTAAGACTCTGTAAAAACCAAAATCGATTTCTGCCTAGCTTCATGGGATACCTATATGGCCTGCCAAGTGTGGTATAGACGGCCGGACTTAGCGAGACTGGATAGTAATAAGAGACAGGCAATCCCTAGCTTTGCGGCCGGCACAACATTTGAACCAAAATCGGGGCTGGAACTAAACTAAGGCTAAAACTGGCGGTCGCTTACCCCGCCATGTTTGAACTAAACGGTAGTCTTTCATTCTGTTGATGCCGCGCCTACACGGCATCCTTTCTGTGGGGTCATTTCACGGCGCTATTAGAATGTATGAATGAATGATTTACTTGAAAAACACAACCTAAACATTCAATACAAATTGCTTAAATCTAGGGAAAAAAAAGTACCTACAATGTTGAGGGTGGTCTCAAAAAACAGTCCACTTCAACATGAAAAGCCACGACGCTGATTTTCAGTGAATCCATTTACACAAATAACCAAAGCAGATCAAAATATAACAGAAAGTTAAGTGTAGGTACTGTTTGATTTTATTAAACAGAGGACATAATAATATAAAATAAAAATAAATAAGTAAGAAGTTTGTTCAACATATACAAAATAAATGTATTAATTTAATATGAGTCGCTTAAATTCAAACTCGGGTAAATCCATCTGTCAGATCATGCGATTTTGGTATTATGAAAAGGTAATAGAGTAGATATTTGCAGAGAGGGTCTAATGGATTTATCTGAGTTTGAAGTTAAGCGACACATATGTAAAAGTAGGTAGTAGGTTTCTTCCTTTCTTTAGCACGTGGAGTTTCAATTTGTTCCTAAAAGTGATCAGTTAACTTGCATTTCTTATTGGCGAATGGCGGTTGTTTGTTTCATGTTTGCGGTGTATCGTGGTCCTGTCAGGACCGTCTTCACGAGGCATGTCTATTAGGTATCACGAAAAGGATATCATAGTGATATAGTAAAATATTTTGCAATTAACTCCGACTTTTATCACAGGACTTGGAGGAAGGCAATTCCGAACGTCACCAAAAATACAGAGAGCTGAAGAAACGGGAGGAGACGATGGACAATTTCATGTCCACTTACGAAGAGAACCTTAAGAAAGAACAAGACAGAATTGAACAGCTAGAGAAAGACATTGTTTTCGCTCTAGAACATAGCAGTTCTAACATCGATCTGGATCTGAGTGAGCTCGACTCCTTGAAACAGAAGGAAGGCTATACGACGGCGTATGATGAAGGGAAGAAATCTATGGACACTTTGATGAAAGATTATGAGAGGTTTCAGACTAATTTGAAAAAGGTACGGCAATATTCGTTTCGTTTATGGGTTGTTATTTTGCCCCGTTAGCCAGGACAACACGTCAGAGTTTCTGAGAAAAAAAGTTACAAGGACTTCTAGTATGCTTAGATTATGACGATGAAGATCGACTATATCTAATCTACCTATGCTATAATTGTAAGGAGGAAGTCTGTGAGATTGTAAGTTTGTATGTACTTAGGGGCTAAACTCAGGCCCCGTAGCATGGTTGGCTTTGTCACGCGATAGGTGATAGGATAGAGCGTGCGTCACTGGCTGACACCGTTCGATAGAACGAGACGACGCTCCTATCTTGTCACTTGTCGCGTGATAAGGCCAACCATGCTACGGCTCCAGGAATCACTTATCCTATTTCAAAAACTCTTTCTACCGTGTATAGAATGGGTTTTCCAGATGGACGCATTTTATACCGTGGGTTTGCCCACATTCGTTGGCAAATTCGGGCAGCTGATAAATCGTCCTCATTTTATGTACTTTCAGGCAGAATCCACTCGCGAACGGCTCGCTACCGAGCTCCAAACCCTACCAGAGAAGACGCAGGCCATGCAAGAGGAACTGGTCACACTGTCGGACTTGGAGAGGCTTCGAGACGAAGGCGAGGAGCAGAAGAAGGCGCTTGAGACGGAAATACAGGCGCTGAAAGAGAAGCTAGCGCCGACGGAGAGCGCTGTTACTGAGGCTGCTGGCAAACTTAAGAAATTGCAGGTAACTCGAAATCGTCGTTACAGTTGGGGGTTTTAGCAAGGCTTCTTTAGGAAAGGAATGAACAAAGGACAAGGCGTATGTGGTAACCCTGTTTGTGAAAGCGGACAATCAATCCTTATGTTATAATTATTTATTTATTAAAAACATGTTAACACGACATTACAGTAAAAAAACCAATGCGTCATGGAACGAAACTAAACAAGACAAAACACATATAATTACATTGGTACATTATTTAGGCGACGAAACGGCGTGGCCCCGTTGCATCGTCATCTCAGGTATAGGATTCGGCAGATTGCCCCGGAACTGTCGAAACACGACACCCTTCGGCCAGAAGTCAGCACACGCGATGGTCTCCTGCAGCGGCCGCGGCGCGCGCACCACAAACGAGCTGAAGTGCACATAGTGGCGCGAACGCAGCTGGAACACCCTCAGCGCGAAGCCGGTCTTCTGACGAACGTACTCCACCACATCATCAGCTGTGGCGGTGTAATGCAGGCGCGATACATATATAGCGTCTTGCTCGGTGTGGCAACCCGCAGACCGGAACCGACCAGTTCTGCAGTACCACACTGACTCTTGCGCGGCTTGCGCTTCCTCGACACCGTTATATGAATCGCATAGTGCCTACGCGTTGAGAAGTGGGGCACTCTTAATAAAGCTATGGTAGCCTAGTGGTTCAAGAATACGGTCGTGCGTTCGAATCCTGGCTTTTTCGGAACTTATGTACGAAATATTACTTGGTCTTGATACTTACCATTATCATTAGGAAACCACATATGCATCTGTGAAAAAATTTAAAGTGATAGGTATATGAAGTCCCCAATCCGCAGTGGGCCAGAGTCTCGCATCCAAGATAGGCCTGTGTCCAGCAGTGGAACGTCTTATAGGCTAATAGGCATGATGACTAAAAATTTTTCCCGATGCCATTTGAACCAGTTTTTGGAGAGGAACAAATGTTTGTATGGGAGCAACTACCATAAAAGAACATAAATACCCAAAAATTGAGTTAAAGACGGACCTCGCTGGCCGCACCCGAAACGCTTCATACTGATTGACTACTAAGGTATGACGTCACACTTTAGTATTTTGAACTAATCATTGCAGGGGAAATCAAGTAAATTGCTGTTTCGGTCGCGAAATACTGCGTTTAGGTCCATAGTTGTCATACAATTTTGTTTCTATAAAAGCGTAAGGATTCTATTGGTAGCTTTAAATTAACACCTGGACAATAAAAAAATGAATTTTTTTTTCTTAACTTTCAAGGTTCATATCTTTTTATGATATTAATTATATTTTGTAATTTATACTTTATTACAATAATTTAATGGTTTACTATCCATTTAGCAACACTATGTTATCAATTTTAACATGAGTCATCATGCCTATTATGACGATGATGATGTTTTTTACAGGAAAGTCTAGATGGAAACGAGATGTACGCCAAACTGAACAAACTGGAAGACCAACTGGCGCAGCTAGAAGATAGGAAGGCTGTTCTAGAAGAAGACATAGCCTCCATCACGCTGAAAGGAGACTATGAACCTATAAAGAAGCAAGCTATGGAAGAGTTGGCGGGTTTGAACAAGAAGATTATTGAGGATCTCAATTCTGGCAAATCGTATTAACCCTTTGGACGGCGAAAACACCTAAAGGTGTTGTTTGTCACTCACATCGCCAAGAACGACTATAATATGTGAACTGACTTACGCTGTCAGATGCTTTCGTGCTTTCCCTTTCGGAACATGATGTCCGTTTCCCAAAACATCCGTCCCTGTCACTATCGTTTCCTTAATAATCTGTTTCTCGATATATGCGTTTCCCACAATGTGCTTTTCCCAAAAGATACGTTTGATATCCGCTTCCCAAAAAACCTAATCTCAAAACGACAGTTCCCGTCACTACCATTTCTTAAATAATCCGTTTCCCCGAATGAGTTTACCCAAAAATTACGTTCGGGTTGATATCCGTTTCTCAAAACACCCATTCCCATCACTAGTATACGGGTGTCTTGAGAAACGGATCTTTTGGCATACGGATGCTATGAGAACTGGGTGTTTTGACATGAGGATGCGATGAGAAACGGGACTTTTAGGCATACGGGTGTCATGAGAGACGGATTTTTTGGCATACGGATGCTATAAAAAACAGGTCTTCTGGCGTACGGTCATTTAAAGAAACTGTTATTTCGGAACGGGTGTTTTGGGAAACTGATAGCACGTTCCGAAACGGTGTTTTCAACTAAGGCGTCTAAGTATCACTTTCATACATCAAGAATGACGTCCAAAAGGTTAACATTCATACTGGATAATGTTGTTATGTATACTTAATATAAGGATGATTTAAATAATACAATTTTCTTCGTACAACTTAATTTTATTCAACAAGTCATATTTTATATCACAGACTGAACTTACACTACAATTTCATTAGTCATTACGTTCACTAGTGACAGATAAAATACTATACAATACTACATACGACACTTAAATTTCACAACTTTATTTTCTTACACGTAAAATTCAAAATCGCATAACTACAACTTAATTTAGTTGTACACTCAGCGTCAAATACTTTGTAGCAACCAATACTCAAATAGTTTGGTACACTATATATTTAGTATGGTGTACCGAACTATTTGGCCACTTTGACTGCTACAGAGTATTTGACGCTGAGTGTACTTAGGTTCTCAAATATCAATTTACAACGGCAATGATGATAATTTTATTTTGGATTATAATTCCAATGTTGAAAATTATATTGGTACAGATAGTTCCCCTCGTCTTTGTGCGCGGCTGTATGTGTGTGCGCTTGTTACTATGCAGGTTTCAAACAGTACAGACTGTAGAATGTGTGGCGAGGAGGATGAGACTATGGAACACTTACTGTGTGAATGTCATGCCCTTGTCAGACAAAGAATGAATCTCTTTGGTAACGGCTACCCGCAACCAAAGGAATTCAAGGTGCTCCCACTGAGCTGCATCATCCGCTTTGTGGAAATGATGGAGCGAGCTTGGGAGTAGCTATAAAGGGGAGGGCAAATGCACAAAAGATCCCAATGGGTCGAAGTGTATCCGATAGGGCGCTCAACTAGATAAGATAAGATACTATGCAGGTTTTATTTGTGTGGTAGTCACTGTTACCGGCGCACGCGCACAGACAGCGGCAGTTACAATCACGCACACATACAGCCGCGCGCAAATATAAGTTCAACTGTCTGTAGTGTTGCTTTCTTGTGTTTTGATCAACGCAAATAAAACAAGGCATTTTGTATCCTATCGCCATCACCAAATTTCATTTCCCAACTGTCTATTATCCGAATTTTGGAGACCACAAAGCTCTTGTACCTTGTTTCGTAAATCATGAAAATGTAATGGTTTCAGAAAAAAACTGCTATAAGGAAAAAATTAAATTTACACAAACGATACAGTTGTGAAACAATGTTTAGTGATTCAGATAGGTAAGCCGAGCATTTCATTTTAAGCCTAACTTAAATTGATATACGATTCAAAGGGTTTTTGGCGACTAAAATCAATTTTGTACCTTATTTCAATACTCACAAGGCTCAACGCCTACTGGCTAGCCTCTTCCCTATCGAGTAGTGTAGAAAGCTGAGGCGGTACTGGTATTTTATTAGCTTTAAGCAAGGCGTACAGATTCCTTAAAAACTTCTGCGAGGGTCTTATGTCGGATTCCTGCATTTTCTCCCATAGTGCGAGAGCTGATCGATAGTTGTCTTGACGTTCTGAAAAGAGTGGGGTTATGTTAAACGCTTTTCAATAGATAGCTGATAATGGCAAGAGAGCAGGCCCGTGACACCTTGACAATTGCCACTCGACAACGACAATTGGGAATGGATGAAAATTTTAGAAATGCCTGATTATTTTTTTGGTGACAGGAATAACCTTCCTTAGCACCAGAAAAAAGTTTCAGATTTTCCAGCTACGTCAATTTTTTTTTAATATAAACAGTTTCCTCACTTACGTTTTGGGTCAGTTACGGCACCTTCCTCGATCGGTCTCATATTACAAAAAAATATATGAAATATGTGTGGTAAACTGACACTGGCAATGATATTGACACTTGCAGCAGCTATATTGGTCATTACCAGTGTCAGTTTACCACAGATATTTAAGATAGTTTTTTGTAATATGAGACAGATCAAGGAAAGTGTCTATTTATATTCTTGACCCAAAACGTAAATAGGAAACTGTTTATATTTTTTACAAAATAATTGAGGCAGCTGAAAAATCTGAAACTTTTTTCTGGTGCTAAGGAAGGTTATTCCTATCACCAAAAAAATAATCAGGCATTTCTAAAATTTTCATCCATTCCCCATTCGATGTACGGTCGAAGAAATTTAATGTTTAACACTTAGTGCTAAAAATTCAACTTCCAAGTCAGGGTACGAGTATCTTAAATTATAACTAATTGGTCATATGCTCATATGTAGTGACGTACAAATTGCAGAATGTTTCCAAAAAGTTGAAAAAGATCTCGGAAATTTCTAGAAAGTTTCACTAGGAATTAAGGAAATTTCCATGTTAGAAATTTTCAATTCACATACAAAAATGAGAGAAATTTTACAATAATATAGGAAACTTTCCGTCGGCATCAGTACTCACATGTGAAGTTTTCTTTCAACCAAATGATTTTGGGGAAGTGGTAATTTTAGAAAAAGGTCATTCTGTCAAACGCGTAGTCATATTCCAAAAAGTCAGTTTGGAGAAAGTCATGCTAGAAAAAAGTCATTTTCGGAAATATTATGAAAATTCTGTACAATCTAAATAATCACTTTGAAAAAATAAAGGTCAGGTGAAATGAGGTGATCGTAAGAAAAGTTGTCGTTTTGATAATCGATCCGTATGAAGTTTATTTGGTGAGGACACTCACAAGTGATAGTTTTAGGTAAATACTCACGATGCACATAGTAAAAAGAGGTCAATTTGGAGATACAGTCATGTTGAAAAAAGTCGTTATGGGAAAGTTAGGAAATTCTGCCATATGCGAATGTCTTTCCAAAAAGTCAGGCTAGTAAAATCGAAAAAGTCGTTCTTGGGAAATTGTATACAATTCTACAATAAAATTCCAAAACACATTACCGAACTTACTGACTCTAAATTCAAATCTGTCGTAAAACGGACACTTATTTCAAAAGCATATTATAAGATAAACGACTACATCATGGATAGGGATATTTGGCAGCGATAAAATCCTGCACTAGAAATCTGTCGTAAAATAAATAGGCTTTCTACTGTAGCAATGTAATTTTAAAATTTTATAATACTCTGATACTGAAATGATATATTGTATACTGTTTTGAAAAAATGACACCTCGCCGAGTTTATTACGCCGGTTCTTCTCGAGGCAGAGGTTTACTTTCCGAACCGGTGGTAGTTTATCGACATTCATAGGTGCATGTAATATGCCTAAATTGAAGAATAAATCACTTTGACTTTTTTGACTTTGACTCATTGTGGATAGAGGTCAGGTGAAATGAGGCAGGTAATCGTGTCAAACAGTCATTATGACTTAAGTGGCAGTGCGCGTAGAACCGATGGCCATTGGGGCGGAAAGGTTCTCGAGTGGCGATCACGTACCGGCATGCGCAGCGTGGATAGACCTCTCACAAGGTGGACTGATGACCTGGTAAAGGTCGCGGGAGTTCGCTGGACGCGGGTGGCGCAGGACCGGTCACTGTGGCACTCTTTGGGGGAGGCCTATGTCCAGCAGTGGACGTCTTTCGGCTGATATGATGATGATGACGAGTTATGAAGGTACACCTCACTTGGTCACTCTGAAATGCGATAATTTTATGGAAACACTCACGATGCACAGTCAACATGAGATCGTAAACCTCGTCCACGTCGACCCTCCTGGTGTCCCTGGCGCACTCGGCGATGGCCGCGAGGGGCGCCACCTTCTTCTCGTCGGCGAAGCGCTCGCAGCGCCGCAGCAGCGCGTCCGGGTGCCAGCGCACGGAGGGGTCCAGGAACATCTTGCGCAGGGTCTTCTTGTAGCCCACTTCGGCCAGGGCGGCGATTAGGGTCAGCTGGAACGGGAGGTGGAATAGAGTCAATGGAAATCGTACACACACTATAATAAAGACAGGAGATAGTAAAAAAAAGTAAGTTTCTGTCGCAGCTTGTGCAGCGTCGGCAGGCCCCCCACAAGGTGGACTGATGACCTGGTAAAGGTCGCTGGAGTCCGCCGGATGTGGGTGGCGCAGGACCGGTCATTGTGGCACTCTTTGGGGGTGGCCTATGTTCAGCAGTGGACGTCTTTGGGCTGATATGATGATGATGATGATGAAGTTTCTGTCAAAAATTTCATTTTTGGTACAAGCTTTTATTGCCGACTGTACTTTTCTGTATACCATCATCAACTATTCATTGAGACGATTCTAACGAGCCCAAACTTGATGAGGTTGTGTGGTTTCATTCCAAGTTCCTATGGCCACCTTCCAGCTCCATCATCAGGTCAGCAACATGTCATCATAGTATTGCATTGTCACGCGTTTTACACATGTATGCAAAATTGCAAACATTCAGCTCAATCGGTTACCGGGAAGTGGATCAAATTTAATTTGCAAGATTTGATGACAAACATCAGGACAGGTTAAACTCAAGGACTGCATAACCGAAAAATAAAGGTAGCTTTTTATAGCGGTATGACGTCATACCGTTTGTTTCGGTATGATTTCGGTAGCGCAATCGAAATGAAATGGTATCGAAATATAACGGTACCGTAATAATTTTTCGGTACCTTAACCATTTTCAAAAAGGTACCGTTTGAGGTTTATGTATGTGCCGCCGAGCGTCGTCAACCAATCAGCGCTTAGTTATAGTTTGGTATTGCTTAGTTACGTTCAGTGCGGCACATTTTTTACTTATTCACTGTTTGTCGCCGACTCCCCTCGCCCCGCTTCGCCTCTCAGTTCCTTTGTCGGCTTTATCCTACCTAACGTAAAATATGCGAGCGAAAAATATCGGTACTGAAATAATATAGGTTGGGTACCGTAATATAAAGGTATAAGTACCGTATCCAAAATTAGCGGTACATAGCGGTATTAAAGCGGTACAGTAACAAAATATTTCAAGTGGTATAGTCTACCTTTATATCATTACGGTACCGATATTCTCTAGCGGTGCCGTACCGCTTATACCGTAACGAAAACAGTCCCCGGTTAAACTAATAAAAGCTTGTAATAAAAGCGACACTCTTGCCTGTGGGCCAATCAACTAGTTTTTGTTGCCCATTGCCATGATTATGTCCCCTGGGTCACTCTTTAAAACTTCGGTTTTATGGGGCTTAAATCCACTAAACACGTTATTTATAGTATTTTTTCAAAGAAACTCTGTAGCTTGGCTTGGACAGAATAACAACCTGTAAACTAACATTGTGGAAAGCAATAAATAATTGAGTATTGAGTATTGAACAACAAGAAAAAGCGGCCAAGTGCGAGTCGGGCTGGCGCACAAAGGGTTCCGTACCATTGTCTATAAAAACGGCAAGAAAATCATGTCTGTAGTATGGGAGCCCCAGTCCGACTCGCACTTGGCCGGTTTTTTAGTATTTGTTGTTATAGCGGCGTGAAAATTTCAACTCTCTAGCTATCACGGTTCTTGAGATACAGCCTGGTGGGTGACAGACAGACGGACGGACAGCGAAGTCTTAGTAATAGGGTCCCGTTTTTACCCGTTGGGTACGGAACCCTAAAAAGTTGATTGACCCCTGTACACACGGCTCGGTTAAAATTTATGTGACTGCACATAATGAGAGGCCTTAAAACACGAGTGTGGTTTTATGAAACGAGCGCGAGCGAGTTTCTATAGGATCACACGAGTGTTTTAAGGCAAAATTATGTACAGTTGCATACACTACTTTATCTACACACATATCATAAATCCTCAATGATGTATTCGGGAACCATTAGAATAAACGCCATTGCACCGCCATGGCCGACTAGATTTCAAATCGTGACCAACTAGATGTCCATAACGAAGTCATGATTTGCTCTGACCGCGTGGCGTGGGTAGGCCCCCCACAAGGTGGACTGATGAGCTGGTGAAGGTCGCGGGAGTCCGCTGGATGCGGGTGGCGCAGGACCAGGCATTGTGGCACTCTTTGGGGAAGGCCTATGTCCAGCAGTGGACGTCTTTCCGCTAATATGATGACTACTACAGTACCTGGACATCGCCCGCCCCATGTATTCTCTTGTTAACATCGAGCACAGTTTTCGCGAGTCGATTCGCCCACCCAGTATTGTTCGCGTTCACCACAAACTTGTCCTCGTTTCCGTCGCTGATCGTTTCGAATATCTTGCACAGTAGCTCGTGTTTGAGCGGAGTCTTGTTGTATTTTTGGGCGAGGCGGCTGAATTCGTCGACTGCTGCTGGCAGGTCATTGCTGTGAATAAAATGTAATATATATTCATTTAAATCAGACAACAAAGGCCCATATTTAATATAAATAAATAAATAAACATTATTAAGAGACAATCTTACACAAATCGACGGTTTAGGAACGTGCTATCAGTTTCCCATTAGATTAGATTAGATTAGATTAGATTATTTATTTCATGATAGAAAATACATTACAAATTTGTATACATGTCAAAAAAATAAGATTCTTTATCACGATCGTCAAAATTAATTAAAAATAAATATACAATAATATGACGATGTCAATAAATGTGTACACTACACAATAATTTGGAAATTGTAAAATAAAACAAAACCACAAAGCAAAGCAAAACACCCATTCCAAAATAACAGATTTTTAAATGACCGTACGCCAGAAGACCCGTTTTTCATAGCATCCGTATGCCAAAAGATCAATCTCTCAAGACGCCCGTATGCCTAAATGTTCTGTTTCTCATCGTATCCTTATGTCAAAACACCAGGCTCTCGTAGCATATGTATGCCAAAAGATCACAGCAGTTCGCTAGGAACCAGTAGTCCTTTGCAGACTTATGTTTTAGAGTGATACATGCCGATACGCCAGCAGTTCATGGCGATACCGCCGACATTATGCGTCAGAGGGGAGACAGGAAGACCAGGAATACTACATTCTGTATTTGAGCCTTGATCGAGCCATCCAGCGAGTCTCTTAAGACGATGCTTGAGACTCTTGCTATAGGACCGTTCACAGACACGAATATCGGGACAGTGATCGTCGTATCAGCATGAGGTACCTCTATTGTTCTTACGACGAACCAATTATAGCATCTTTGGAGGCCTATCTCCTACAATGGATATAAACGAGCTGATTATGATGGCTTACTGGTCGATTATAGTCGTCTTCGAGGGCAGACTAGAACCCCTAGAAGGTGGAGAAGACCTGGCGAAGGTCACTGGAGTTCGCTTCAAGAATCTGGTTCTGTTGTGTTTATTAGAATGAGAGAGTATGTATCTCATTTTAACAGATGGTTGTCTAGAAGCTGTCTGACAGTCTATATGATGACTTACTAGTTTAGATGCCATCAAACGCCCGGTTCTAGCACGGCGTTAGTAGGCCGGCAGTGTCGCAACGTGGTGAACAGGTCTAGCATACGCTTTATGTGTTCTAGGGCAGGTTAGAACCTTAACAAGCTGGAAGAAACCTGGTAAAGTTCACAGCAGTTTGATAGGAGCCAGCTATAGCGTTCTTTGGAGACCTACAGTTCTACAGTGAATTAAATTGCCTGATTAGGATGAGTTACCGGTTGAGATGCCACCTAACGACGGGTCCCAGCATGGCGTTAGTGGGGCGGCAGTAGCGCAGCGCGGTGAGCAGGTCCAGCAAGCGCTGCACGTGCTCGCGGCTGGCGTGCGCGGCCGCCGCGTCCAGCAGCCGCCAGCAGTTCATGGCGATACCGCGACCGCCGATTATGCGTCTGAATAGAAATTATAGTTTCAATGTGGCATTAGGATCACGTGCCAAAGCGAACTCCTGGCTCCTTTTGGGTACCGCAAACAAGGAGGTAGATGAATTTACCTACCATTATTACATAGAAACAAGGAATAGTAAATTTACCCACCTTGGATAGTAAATCAAATAATGTCTTAGATCACAGGTATTTGGGAGGATTTTTTTTTACGCGCAAGAAGATTACAATATTGTGTGTTTACGAGGTGCGGTTCAAAAGTTTTCCGCTTAACAAAAAAAATAGTATAAGGCTTGTTCACGAAAATAAGTAGCCACCGAAAACTAAGTCTCCACTGACACCCAGTAGGTCTAGGTGGTTCAAACCGCAATTAGTTAGCCAACGGAGTATTATTTTTTTATGAAATGAAAGGACCCGGAACTAATGTATGCAAAATGTGGTTTCAGTTAAATATCCTGAGATTTTTATATGTTATAGATTTCAAAGTCCTGAACAAAAGTCTCTAGGTGTGCTACCTAGTACAAAATCAGTCGAAACTCTGAAAGGGACTCGGAAACAGTAGTAGCACCCCTAGACTTTTGTTCAGGAGTTTGAGATCATTAAAATATCAAAATCTCAGGATATTTTACTGAAACCACATTTTCCATCGAATGCGACTCGGCTGGGCAGCATTCGGGAAGCTACGATCTTTTCGTCCAATATTCCGCAGTGTCTCAAGACGAGAGTCTTTGATCAGTGTGTGTTGCCAGTGATGACGTATGGCACTGAAACTTGGTCGCTTACTATGGGCCTCGTAAGAAGGTTCAAAGTCACCCAAAGGACAATGAAGAGGGCTATGCTGGAAGTATCTCTGCGTGATCGCATCAGAAATGAGGCTATCCGCAGCAGAACCAAGGTAACCGATACAGCCCTCCGAATCGCTAAACTTAAGTGGCAGTGGGCGGGGCAATTTGCACGTAGAACCGATGGCCATTGGGGCGGAAAGGTTCTCGAGTGGCGACCACGTACCGGAAGGCGCAGCGTAGGGAGGCCCCCCACAAGGTGGACTGGTGACCTGGTAAAGGTCGCTGGAGTCCGCTGGATGCGGGTGGCGCAGGACCGGTCATTGTGGCACTCTTTGGGGGAGGCCCATGCCCAGCAGTGGACGTCTTTCGGCTGATATGATGATGATGACATTTTCCATACTTTAGGTCCGGGGTCCTTTGGATGGAGCTTCGATATAAACGAGTTCCCATCCCATGAGGACGCAGGCAGAAACTAGCTATTACCTAACCTACACTATATTCCTTCAAAAAGTACCTTTTCTTGCTCTGCTCCTCAATAACCGCGAAAGCCTTCTCCATCTGTTTCCTGCAGACCCAGTGCGTCGCAAAGTCGATGACCTTGAACTCGTCCAAGGTGAAGTTGGGCGTCGACTTGTTCAGGTCAGCCAACACGAGCTCTGCCAGTTCGAGTTCTTTGGATTTCACGTGGAGGTCGAATATGGCCGCTTTCATGCCGGCTGAGAGGAATATCTGAAGAAAGGAATACAGTAATAGGTAATTAATAATTGAACGATTAAGTACCGTAAAACCATATAGTCTACTACCCCTACTATGGTCCAATAGTAAACTCATTCGTTTCTATCAATACCATTTTGTATTTGTGATTTTATAGGTTCGACGACCGGTTAGCCTAGTGGGTAGTGACGCTGCCTACGAAGCTGATGGTCCTGGGTTCGAATCCCGGTAAGGGCAAATATTTGTGAGATGAACATGAATATTTGTTTCCGAGTCTTGAATGTTTTCCATGTATTTAAAGTATTTATATCTATTATACACGGTGCCCGTGAGCATTGCGAGAGATTTTAATCACGAATTCCTGAGGCTATAAGGAATAATAAATGTTATATGAAGCTAGGTCGAATTATGATTTTTATTTTTTTTCTTATTTTCATACACAATAATTGCTAATCTAGTAAAAACGTGTCTTTAGGACGAGCTGTCAAAGTAGATGGTTAAGTCTCGCAACGTCGCAATCATAAAGGTGTTTCATACTGGAGATTTCATTACAACATTTTTACACAAAAATGGAAATATCTCTAAAACCGAACCGAATTTACTCGACGTTAATTAACATTTTTAACTTAAAATATAGTCAGGAATGTCCTGTTAAAATCTCTCGCAATGCTCACGGGCACCGTGTATACATCGTCGTCTAGTACCTATAACACAAGCCTTATTGAGCTTACTATAGGCCTAGTTCGATTTGTGTAAGAATGTCCCCTAATATTTATTTATTTTTGTGTTATTATATTGCCTGTCTTTAAGTTCACCCATGAAAACAGTCCCACCTGAGCAAGTAATATGAGAATTGGGTTGTGTCCTCATGTTAAAATTGATAGCGCAGTGTTGCTAAATTGATAGTAAAATCTAAAATCATAAAATAAAATCTTCAAATAAATGCAATTAAGTATAAATTACGAAATATGATTAAAATCATAAAAAGATATGGCCCTTGAAAGTTTACAAAAAATAAGCATTTTTTTTATTGTCCAAAAGTAAATTTAAAGCTACCAATAGAATCCTTACGCTTTTATAGAAACAACATTGTATGACAACTATGGTCCTAAACGCAGTATTTCGCAACCGAAACAGCAATTTACTTGATTTTCCATATAACGACTAGTACAAATATTACCCTGTGACGTCATGATTCAATGTTAATCAGTATGGAACGTTTTCGGCTACCGCCAGCGAGGTCCGTCTGTTCAATAAACAATCTTTAATCCCCTCCATGTTCCCGAGCGCACCGCGTTCACCTATTGACAATGACCGACAGATGACCCTTTGCTTGCATTCGAATAAGGCGTATGTCGCTCGCCACCTGTGACGTCACGTACCTCATCTAGCTCGCGTGTGAATCCGTGTGTGTTCCTGTGACTCGCGAACCCTGGACTGCGCATCTATCTATGGTATGTAAGCAAATGACCTAAAGACTTTCTCAGTACCTATTAATTCCCATTTTATACATTGGTAGCAAAAGCGTGGTTTCACAGCCTCTATTTACTGTTTAACCTTCTCGTAAACAAAAAACTAGCATCCCCCAATTGTTGTATGCGCCGTAGTTTAAACCCCCATAGTTTTATTACCTAAAGATTAAAAGTGAAAGTTGTTTACCCGTTAACAGACACCCGAGCCGTTTATCGTAATTTGTGCTTTATCTCTATACATTGACGGTCTACATTGGCTTGAAGGCCCGAATAACGCATTAAGTGTTAAATATCACGTAATCATTATTTGTAGTTAATTAATAGTTTTCGAAAGGAAATTAATCGTACTAATTGTGTTTCCTAAATCCTTTTGCATAGTCCTGCATACCTGTGCACCTCGTGGTGTACTTAACGAACGCGCTTCCAAATTGAGCCTTGTTTGTAAGTAAATAAGTTTCAAATTAAGTGTATTACTGTTCATATGTATTTTTTCTTGTTGCTAACCGTGGCCTATACGAGTTGAAATGAGTGACAACGGAGATAACGATACTATGCGGGCAAACTTATTTACGGAAACGGCGGAGTATAGAAAATCAATCGGCATTTTGAGACTGACCAGTGAATGGATTTCTAATGTTTATCAACGGCTTAATTCGACAGACCGTGCCCGACTGATAGTTTTATTTAGCGAAGTCGAGGATCAGTATAAGGAATTGCGTGACGCTAGTGCCCTGCTCTTGGGCGGCTTGGATCGGGCTATAGATGTGGAGGAATATACCTATGTACAAGACATTATTAAATCGGTGCGCGATCAGGTCTTAGAAATTAAAGTTAGACGTAATGAGATAGTCGCACCTATCTCTGCCAGTACCCCAATGCGTCCAGTGCCCGACCGACCTACAGCAGTGGGTGACCTTGACCTCCCTCGTTCCCAACGCTTGCCAGATCTTCCGATTCCGCAATTTAACGGACGTCCGGATGCTTGGATTAGTTTTATAGACCAATTTGATAGTGTTGTTGATGCCCGAAGTGACTTGCTTTCCACCCATAAAATGCACTATTTAATGAGTGCGCTGTCTGACGAACCGAAACGTTTAGTACAACATTTAAAAGTTGAAGCCGGCAATTATAGTGTAGCCCGTGACCTTCTCAAACGGAGATACCATAATACGCGAGTACTTGCCGATACCTACATCGCACAGATTATGTCCCTGCCTGATATTAGTTCCCGGTTGACTGGTCTACGAGTTTCTTTTCTTAACCCCCTGCTTACGGCATATCGTTGTTTAGAGCGACTTGAATTACCAGTCAAACATTGGTCATATATCCTTGTACACATTTGTTTCGCGAAACTTCCCACGGATTTACGCTCGCGATTTGAGCGTCGTCACGGCGATGGCCTTAGGGACCTCCCTACTTTTGACAAGTTAATTGATTTCCTGGAAGAGGAATGTCGTCATCACGACAATGTTGGAAATACCTCTTTAGTAGACGCACCGTCTTTTCATGCAAAGCCCCCACCAGTGGTGAGAACCCCACGTCAATTTTTAGTTGCCGAGACTGACATGCGCGAACAAAAATGTTCTATGTGTTCTAGCCAGTCCCATTATTTACGCGAGTGCAAAGATTTCCTAGATATGACGCCACGCGATCGTTCAATCTTTGTGAAAATGAATGGCCTGTGCTATAGATGTCTAGATAAACACACCATTGCGTCGTGCATGCGCGATTATCGCTGTGGAACCTGTAGGCGCCCGACGCATCATACCCTCCTTTGTTTCAATGACCCGCGGAACCCGGTTTACCCCTCGCGTGTTAAACCAGAGACTCGATCAGTGTCTTTTCGATGCTCTCCGGAACCAGCTCGGCCGGCCTCCCCCCATTTTCGCACGGGCGGGGGCTCCCGCTCCCGCTATTATAACGTCAACCGGTCCTCACCTCGATCGAGTCCGCCAGCCTCGCCCCGAGGATCCCCCCCGCCATCTTCATCTCGGACATGGCACCGTGCTTCCAATCGCTCACCTAATCGGTACGCTTCCCCACCTCCTCGGCGCAATGAGCGCCACGAGCACCAACCTTCTCCTACAACCAGTAGGGATAAACGAGACGTGTCACCGTATTCCTCCCGTTACTCTCATCATGAGAGCCCGCAATAACTAGACTGCCCCCCTCTTTCTGACCCTACCCGTGCTTCAACCTTTATAAATTCGGACATGGTTTTACTCCCCACCGCCGTCATTCAGGTGAAAACATCCAGCGGGTATTATGTTGAAGCTCGGGCTTTGTGTGATACTGGTGCTCAAGGTTGCCTAGTTACTTGTGACCTTGCGGTAACCAAATTAAATATGCGTTTGTCATCCCCTTTGTCCCCAATGTTACTTCGAGGTATTGGAAACATTCCTTCCCTGCCAGCTCGCGGTTGTATTCCCCTTACGTTCAAGCCTGTGCATAGCCCTTACCCGGTTATTACAACCTTAGCCGTAGTAGTAGATAACATCGCCGGTGTTCATCCAGACGTAGAGTTACCCATGTCTGTTCGATCCGTTGCGGAATCCTTACCTCTGGCCGACGCCTTATTTTACAAACCCGATTTGGTTGAAGTGCTTTTGGGAGCCGACGTCCTAGGCTCACTCCTACGCCCAGATTTAATTAATCTGAAACCCTGCGGATTGACTGCCATATCAACCGTCTTTGGCTATGTCTTGTCCGGACCAGTCAAGGATCTACCCAGTCCCGAGCTCCCTATGACTGGTGTTTCTTTATCCCAAATAGTAGAGCGATTTTGGAAAATAGAAGAATTTCCAGAGACACCCCAAACAAACCCATTGGATGTTGAGTGTGAGACGTTCTTTAAAACGTCTACTACGAGAAACCTTGATGGTACTTTCGTGACAAAATTACCCTTTTTATGTGATCGTCCCTTCCTTGGTGAGTCCCGATCTATAGCGGAAAAGAGGTTCATTAACTTAGAACGGCGACTACAAAAGTATCCCCGACTGAAATCCCAATATATCGAGTTTATGCGTGAATACTACAACTTAAATCACATGTCGGTGTCTTCTTTGGACTTACAATCCATGGAACATTACGTGATCCCCCACCACTGCGTTTTCAAAACCGGTGATAATGAAAAGATTCGTGTCGTTTTTGATGGCAGTAGTACGACCTCTAACGGAATATCCCTTAATCAGTGTCTACACACGGGCCCTAAGCTCCAGCGTGACATCACACACATCCTTCTCAACTTTCGTAGACATGCAATTGTGTTTGTAGCTGATATCCGTATGATGTTCCGTATGTCGTGGGTTCATCCCGAGGACAGACGGTATCAGTTAATTTTGTGGCGCGAGTCTCCTTCAGATCCCCTCATTACATATGAGCTTAATACGACTACTTACGGTCTACGGTCTAGCCCCTATATTGCAATCCGCGTCCTCCTTGAATTGGCTGAACAGGAACGTTCTAGATACCCTAAAGCGGCAGCAGTCATTGAGTCCGATGTATATGTCGACGATTGCTTGACAGGTGCTTCCAGCCTCGATGAAGCTCGCCTTCTTAAATCGGAACTAGAATCCTTAATGCGAGCAGGTGGCTATGAATTACGAAAGTGGATCTCAAATAAGCCAGAGCTATTAGAAGATCTTCCCCCTAATCACCTTCAACCCCTTCACACCATACAGGACATCGAAAACCTACAAACTGTAGCGGTCCTCGGAGTTCAGTTTAATCCTGTGACGGATGGCTTTACCTATACGACTTGTGTAGACTCTGATAAGTCCCCAACTAAACGAAAAGTTCTGTCCCTGATAGCCCGTACTTTTGACCCCAGTGGTTGGATCTCACCTATTGTATTCCAGGCTAAGGTTTTTATACAGCGCCTGTGGCTTTCGGGCCTTCAGTGGGATGAACCACTTACCCCAGAACTAGCTGCCGAGTGGTTGACCTTTACCAGTGAACTGGCAAACACTATACATAAGATTCATATACCCAGACATATTTTTCCCCCTACACCTCAGTCTTATACTTTACATGGTTTTAGTGACGCCTCAGAAGCTGGATTCGCTGCAGTAATCTATCTCCGCGTTGTAGATCAGTTGAATAATTGCTCCGTCCATTTGTTAATGTCCAAAACTAAGGTTGCCCCAGTCCGGACCCGTTTAACAATTCCAAAATTGGAATTACAAGGAGTTGCGCTCCTTTCAAAATTAGTCCAACACGTTGCCTCCTGTCTGCAGAAGTCAATAGTGCTGGACGCCATCTATACTTGGACGGATAGCCAAATTGTTCTCGCCTGGCTCAATACTTCACCCCACGAACTTCAAACTTTTGAAGCCAATCGGGTCTCACTAATTAAAAATGCTGAGATATTATCTATTTGGCGACATGTTCCTGGCAATCTGAATCCTGCCGACTGCGCCTCCCGTGGTTTATCCCCACGGGCGCTTCTCAACCACCAGCTCTGGTGGTGCCCAAAGTGGCTGTTGCAGCCACCATCTAGTTGGCCATCCGACAAATCGTCTCAGATTGCACAACTTCCTGGACTACGTTGCCTCTTAGTCACCAGTGCAAGTTGCGTTCCAAGTCCTGAGTTCCTCTTAAACCGCTTTAGCTCCTTCCAAAAACTTATAGGCGTCACCGGCTTCATTTTACGATTCGTTAATAATGCCCGTTTGCGCAATCAACGTGAGATATCTCCCTTTCTTTCTGTGACTGAACGGAAAGCCGCCCTTAGCTTTCTTATCAAACTGGTTCAGAAACTTTCGTTCTCTGAGGATATTGATATCCTTAAACGTGGACTAGCAGTACGTTCTTCCATTCGAAAACTAAACCCTTTCCTTGACACTACCGGTTTATTGAGGGTTGGCGGTCGTATAAGACATTCCGAGTTACCCTTTGATGCCCGCCACCCTATACTTTTACCGAAACACGGCAATTTCGTGAAATTATTAATAACCCACTACCATGAGGTCAACTCCCATGCCTCGCCTGGTGCCTTACACGCCATACTATCCCGCGAGTTTTGGATCCTATCCGTGCGTAGATTAATCAACAATGTTATATTTAGATGTCTACCCTGCTATCGTTTGAATGCTGTTGCAAGGCAACCCTTTATGGGCGATCTCCCAAAGGACCGAATCACGGCTACACGTGCGTTTAAGGGAGTTGGTACAGATTTTGCGGGACCATTCTATACAAAAATTCAAGCTGTCCGAAACAGGAAACTAGTTAAAACCTACCTCTGCGTCTTTGTGTGCCTTGCGACCAAGGCGGTCCACCTGGAGGTAGTGTCAGACCTCACTACCGAAGCGTTCCTCGCCGCCCTTACTCGTTTTGCCTCTCGTCGCGGCACCCCTTCGCTTATTCGGTCGGACTGTGGACGTAACTATGTGGGTGCGGATAACCATCTTTTAGAGGTCCATAATTTCCTTAACTTAAATAAGTATACCCTAGGCTCGGAAATGGCAAAACGAAATATCACTTGGATTTTTGATCCTCCTACTACCCCACACTGGGGTGGTCTTTTCGAGGCGGCTGTAAAGTCAGCCAAGACCCACATAAAACGTGTTGTCGGAGACACCCCCCTCACCTATGAAGAACTAACGACAGTCTTCACTAAAATTGAGGCAGTCCTCAATTCGCGTCCGTTGTGCCCCTTATCGTCGGATCCTAACGATCTCGAAGTCCTGACACCAGGTCATCTCATTATTGGAGAGCCTTTAACTGCGATTCCCGAATACCCGTTGCAGGACATTAAAACGAATAAACTCACCCGATTTCAACTTGTACAACAGATGCTTCAACACTTTTGGTCACGATGGCAAACCCAATATTTATCGACGTTGCAAACAAGGCCCAAATGGGCAGCATATACTGAGCCTCCCGCAGTGGGTGATTTAGTCCTCCTTAGAGAGGATAATGTCCCTCCCTTAGAATGGCGACGTGGTCGCATCATATCAGTACTTCCCGGCAAAGACGGCGTCGTGCGTGTAGTACAAGTTAGGACGGCTACGGGTGTTCTGACAAGACCTACCAATCGGATTATTAGATTACCCTTTGAGAATCCCTCAAAGTAACCCTTTATGCTTTTTTTTTTTCTTCGTAAACATAGTCATGTTTAGGGCGGGGGTATGTTCAATAAACAATCTTTAATCCCCTCCATGTTCCCGAGCGCACCGCGTTCACCTATTGACAATGACCGACAGATGACCCTTTGCTTGCATTCGAATAAGGCGTATGTCGCTCGCCACCTGTGACGTCACGTACCTCATCTAGCTCGCGTGTGAATCCGTGTGTGTTCCTGTGACTCGCGAACCCTGGACTGCGCATCTATCTATGGTATGTAAGCAAATGACCTAAAGACTTTCTCAGTACCTATTAATTCCCATTTTATACACCGTCTTTAACTAAATTTTTTGGGTATTTATGTTCTTTAATTGTACTTACTCCCATACAAAGATTTGTTCCACACCAAAAACTGGTTCGAATGGCATCGTAAAAAAAAATAGGACACAAGCCTATTAATGTGGACCATAGTTGGGTGACCTGGACTATAGTTGTGCAGTTTTACCGGTACTTTGGTTAAATGAAAAACAAAGCAAGCAAAATGCAGATGAAAAACTAAGAAGGTCGCGGGAAAAACTAATGCGGGCGACTGAACAAACGTGGTCGGATGGAAAACTCATGCGATCGAATGAAAAACTAACTTGCAGCCTAAGCCTAATTTCGACATATGAGGTGTTCTTGGATTCCTCTTAATCGGGGAAGTGACACAGGCTATAATATTTGTAAAAAAGCAGTTGGGTTTTTCAAAACCCTATAGGTATTTCAACCTATGAACCTATGTTTACAAATAAATATTTTGTCTTTCAAAAAATATACAGCGTGTTACTTTCATAAGAACATTTATTTTAAGGGCTGAAAGTATACGCCCTAATGAACGTAAATTGGTATCTCTAGTTTAAAAAAACGGTTAATTTTTATTCATACAAATTAATTCGGCCCGCAATGTATTGGTAACAAAGCTAACAACTGACAGTAACTAGCTCTGCCTCTCTGAAACGTCAAGTGTATGTTAGCAGTATATTGCTGCTCGAGAAAATTTAAAAAATTAATAACTCTCCATTAGAAAAGGTAATTTTTATATTTTTTCGATAAAACGGTTCACAGCACTGAAAACTATCGTTCCTTAAAATAAATGTTCTTAGGGAAGTCACACGCTGTATATGACAGTAGCGGTTTATGACAATGACATCCGGCATGGTTGTGACAGACAAGTTCCAGTAAGATAAATCGGCAGTACCTAATATTAATTATGTAATATTTTATTTTATTTATTTTAATTTTAATTTAATTTAATTGATTTGACATTATATTGAGTTTTTAATTTTACTTTTATTTTTTGTTAGTATGGATTTCAAAAAAATGTATTATGAGTTTAAGTTAATCGAAATAAATGATTTGAATTTGAAAAGTGGTACCTTTTACTTGCGAACGACATGATTAGAGTTCCGTTAAAGTAAAATTGGAACTGTCAAACTCACCCCTTCCTTCTGACATTTGTCAGCGATCTCCCTCGCCGCTGTCAAGTTGCCATCTTTACAGTACTGCTGCAGTAGCCGCCGCATCACGCCGCGTGTGTTCATGCCCTTAGCTTCCAATTCGTTGAGGTGCGCTCGTAGGGACTCTTCGTTCATGTGTTTCTGTTAAATAATTGGATTCTATGCTATAGTGGTGGTAAAAAAAACCGGACAAGTGCGAGTTCAACTCGCGTGGTTCCGTAAAATATTGAGAATTTTCCCTGTAATCTTTAGGCAAGGAAGTATTTTCCATATTTTTTTCAGAATTTTAAGCCTTGTAGTTTCGGAGATAAGAGGGGGGTGGTCAATTTTCGTCTCTTTTCCTAAATTACTTCAAATCTGTTTTTGCTAAAATTATTAAAAATATCTGAGATGCTTACAACAACCCCTTACTTTTGATATGTCACACAATACAGTTTGCGAAACTTTTTTTTTAAAGCTTCCAGTTTACCCCCAAAAGTGGCCCCCTTGTTCAGAATTCATTTATTTACTTTACGCGTCCATCTTTGGGTCACAAATTTACATATGTGTACAAAATTTCTACTCAATCGGTCCATCAGTTTCGGAGCAAATCGGCTGTGACAGACGGACAGACAGACGCACGAGTATAAGGGTTCCTTTTTTCCTTTTGAGGATCGGAACCCTAAAAAAAGGACACAAGTTTATTATTTACGTACGCAGAGTTGAGTTGCGATCAAGCTCTTTAACCCCTTACGGACTCGGCCTCCGGCTCAGGACCGGTCATCGTGACACTCTTCGGGGGAGTCATTGTCCAGCAGTGGACGTCTTTCGGCTGATATGATGATGATAAAACTTACTGGATGCTGATCGCTATGATGGCCTCTCGAAATTCTTCCACTGTACTCTCACTCAGACTCAAAGAGATGAGTGAGACAGAAGCCGGCGGCCGTGGCAGATATTCTTATAAGTTTTTTTTTTCTTAAGATCGAGTGAAAATCTTGTACCGGAAGGCGCAGCGTGGGTAGACCACCTACATGATGGACTGATGACCTGGTAAAGGTCGCGGGAGTCCGCTGGATGCGGGTGGCGCAGGACCGGTCATTGTGGCACTCTTTGGGGGAGGCCTATGTCCAGCAGTGATGATGATAAGACTTACTGGATGCGGCAACTGCGTTGTAAACAGGTCCCCTTCATCGCTCATGGTCTCGTCAGTGATCGCTAAGATGGCCTCCCGAAATTCTTCCACTGTACTCTCACTCAAAGACTGGAGGTAGGTGAGACCGAAGTCGGTGAACGTGGCGGATATTCTTGTGGTTTTTTTTTAAAGATTATCGAGTGAAAAATCTCCTACAGGAAGGCGCAGCGTGGGTAAGACAACCTAAATGGTGGACTGATGACCTGGTGGTTGGATGCGGGTGGCGCAGGACTGGTTATTGTGGCACTCTTTGGGGGAGGCCTATGTCCAGCAGTGGACGTCTTTCGGCTGATATGGAGATGATAAAACTTACTGGATGCGGCAACTGCGTTGTAAACAGGTCCCCTTCATCGCTCATGGTATCGTCTGTGATCGCTATCATGGCCTCTCGAAATTCTTCCACTGTACTCTCACTCAGACTCAAAGAGATGAGTGAGACAGAAGCCGGCGGCCGTGGTGGATATTCTTATGAGTTTTTTTTTTATTTGAGTCAAAATCTTGTACCGGAAGGCGCAGCGTGGGTAGACCACCTACATGATGGACTGATGACCTGGTAAAGGTCGCGGGAGTCCGCTGGATGCGGGTGGCGCAGGACCGATCATTGTGGCACTCTTTGGTGGAGGCCTATGTCCAGAAGTGATGATGATAAGACTTACTGGATGCGGCAACTGCGTTGTAAACAGGTCCCCTTCATCGCTCATGGTCTCGTCTGTGATCGCTATGATGGTCTCCCGGAACTCTTCCACAGTGCTCAGTCAGCGATTCAGGGAGATGGGTGAGACAGAAGTTGGTGGACGTGGCAGATATCCTTATGGTTTTTTTTTTAAAGATTATCGAGTAAAATCTCGTACCGGAAGGCGCAGCGTGGGTAGACCACCTACATGATGGACTGATGACCTGGTAAAGGTCGCGGGAGTCCGCTGGATGCGGGTGGCGCAGGACCGGTCATTGTGGCACTCTTTGGGGGAGGCCCATGTCCAGCAGTGGACGTCTTTCGGCTGATATGATGATGATAAAACTTACTGGATGCGGCGCAACTGCGTCGTAAACAGGTCCCCTTCATCGCTCATGGTATCGTCAGTGATCGCTATGATGGCCTCTCGAAATTCTTCCACTGTACTCTCACTCAGACTCAAAGAGATGAGTGAGACAGAAGCCAGCGGCCGTGGCAGATATTCTTATAAGTTTTTTTTTTCTTAAGATCGAGTGAAAATCTTGTACCGGAAGGCGCAGCGTGGGTAGACCACCTACATGATGGACCGATGACCTGGTACAGGTCGCGGGAGTCCGCTGGATGCGGGTGGCGCAGGACCGGTCATTGTGGCACTCTTTGGAGGAGGCCTATGTCCAGCAGTGATGATGATAAGACTTACTGGATGCGGCAACTGCGTTGTAAACAGGTCCCCTTCATCGCTCATGGTCTCGTCTGTGATCGCTATGATGGTCTCCCGGAACTCTTCCACTGTACTCTCACTCAGCGATTCAGGGAGATGTGTGAGACAGAAGCCGGCGGCCGTGGCAGATATTCTTATAAGTTTTTTTTTCTTAAGATCGAGTGAAAATCTTGTACCGGAAGGCGCAGCGTGGGTAGACCACCTACATGATGGACTGATGACCTGGTAAAGGTCGCGGGAATTCGCTGGATGCGGGTGGCGCAGGACCGGTCATTGTGGCACTCTTTGGGGATGGCCTATGTCCAGCAGTGATGATGATAAGACTTACTGGATGCGGCAACTGCGTTGTAAACAGGTCCCCTTCATCGCTCATGGTCTCGTCTGTGATCGCTATGATGGCCTCCCGGAACTCTTCCACAGTGCTCTCACTCAGCGATTCAGGGAGATGGGTGAGACAGAAGTCGGTGGACGTGGTGGATATCCTTATTGGAGTATTTTTTAGTTCCTGTAAATGGAAATAATTTACACTGTTCTCATTTAATTCCTCTTCAAGGGTGATTATCGAACAGAGATGTGTGTTTACATATATTTGGCACCTAGTTATTAAATGATTGACAAAGCATTTAATGGTAGAATATATTTAACGATCTAACTAGGCCTAGATGGTTTAGGTAGTAACATGTAGAATTGGAAATGGATGAAATTTTAGAAGTGCCTGATTATTTTCTTGGTGATAGGAATAATCCTTAGAACCAGAAAAAAGTTGCTGATTTTTCAGCTGCGTCAATTATTTTTGATAAATATAAACAGTTTCCTCACTTACGTTTTGGGTCAAGGACGGCACTTTCCTGGATCCGTCACATATTAAAAAAAAAAACTTTTATATCTGTGGTAAACTGACACTGGCAATGATATCGACAGTTGCATTGGCTATATTTGTCATTACCAGTGTCAGTTTACGACAGATGTTTAAGATATTTTTTTGTAATATGAGATGGATCTAGGAAAGTGTCTATTGACCGTCCTTGACCCAAAACGTAAGTGAGGAAACTGTTTATATTTTTCAAAAATAATTGACGCAGCTGAAAGATCTGAAACTTTTTTCTGTTGTTACGGAAGGTTATTTCTATCACCAAAAAAATAATCAAGCACTTCTGATATTTTCATCCATTCTATATACAGCCTTGGCCAAAAGTATTGAGCACTCCACGTTTTCCTTTGTAACTCATGGATAAAGTATTATTTTTCAATTTCATAAATACACGAAGACGTAATATATAATAAGTGTGTGAACATGTGCAAATCATCAATATATATAATTTTAAAATTGCTATTTGCTTGTGAAAACTGAAGCTAGAAAAAGTCGGGGTTTACAATATTTTTTTCACGGAATGGGGAATGGATGAAAATTTTAGAAATGCCTGATTTTTTTTGGTGATAGGAATAACCTTCCTTAGCACCAGAAAAAAGTTTCAGATTTTTCAGCTGCGACAATTATTTTTGAAAAATATAAACAGTTTCCTCATTTACGTTTTGGGTCAAGAACGGTAAATAGACACTTTCCTTGATCTGTCTCATATTACAAAAAACTATCTTAGATATCTGTGGTAAACTGACACTGGTAATGACCAATATAGCTACTGCAAGTGTCAATATCATTGCCAGTGTCAGTTTACCACACATATTTATTTATTTTTTGTAATATGACACCGATCGAGGAAGGTGCCGTAACTGACCCAAAACGTAAGTGAGGAAACTTTTTTCTGGTGCTAAGGAAGGTTATTCCTATCACCAAAAAAAAATCAGGCATTTCTAAAATTTTCATCCATTCCCAATTTCCCTTAACGTCAATAAATAATTATGACGATTTTTCCGATAGATACACAACTTTCTATTATAAGATATATAAATGCACCCTTTAAAGTTCGACTTTTGTATGAAAAACGCATGGGTGCTCAACACTTTTGACCAAGGCTGTACATGTAAGAAATCAACCAAGTGTCTCTAAAATCCAAACTTACCTTCACCAACTTGAAGAGATCATTAAAATCGTGTTTCCTACTCTTCAAGAATGTGCACAGAAACCTGCCAGCCCAGTCCTTACTCTGGTCCGTGGCTTTGTTAATGCCGTCCTCCAGTATGTGCATGGTTGACTTGAGATCCATACTGATGAGGAAGCCTTTTAAGAGGGGTTTGGTTATAGTTTCCATGTCGACTTTGCCTTTGAACAGTTCACCTGGAAATAGTACATTGTTTAACGAGGGGCATAAGTGGAATATTGCTAACGAGTCTATCAGAAGCCCGACGCCGAAGGCAGAGGGCTTTTGATGACTCGAGTTTGCAATATTCTTATACCCGTGTTATACACAATGTTTTTCATCACATTTGCGAGGAAATAAATAACTACAAAAGACAGAAAAATCTAAGTTTCATACAGCAACACCAATCAAAGATTGACAACTTCACTTCCAGATCAGTGCTAGTGGAGTTCAATATTTCAACCAATCACAGAGCAGTATTCTTGCGTGGCGGGGCCGGCTTGGCCAACTAGATTTTGTTTCAACCAATCACAGAGCAACCAGATTTGCTTAAGTCAATCAGAGGGTTCTATATTTTAAAACTAAACTTAACAGCCCGTGGGAGTTAAAACGGCTATAACTGCTCTGTACGCTCGCAAGTAATAACGCCATTGACGAGCAAGTGTGATGAAAACCATTTTGTTTTTATAGAAATGCAAGTGAACAGGCATTATCTGAGTCTGTGTCAGTTGACCTATTAACTTTTGCGCTAATGTTACATTAGACCTAATGTTTCACTAGTTCTGTTGCATTTATCTTTGAAACAGTGAACTTTTCGGGTTATCTTTGAATATCATCAAATATAAGTCATTAGATTAGGTTTGTTTTGCAATAATCCTATAAAGTTTACTATTCAAGAAGAAAATGCATTAGGTCTAAATAAACATTTGGGTCAAATTAAGCATTTAGGACTAAAGTAGTTAGGTCTAACAAAGGAGAACCCTGGGTGTGCGTGATCCACCGAAGGCCTCGTCTTAACTTTCCATCAGGTGACGAAGGCTAAACAAAATTCCATTTTTAAGAAAATTGGGGGATAATCCAATGCAAAAATAATAATAATTAATTAATTAATATGTGTGTCCTGTGTGTTTGTGAATAAATGTATTTTCTTTCTTTCTTTCTTTCTTTTCTTTCAATTGAGATCAACATTAAAAGACTGCCTGTTTAATAGGAATGTCTTTATTCGATTCTAAGTGGGGGTGAAAATGAAGATAATCTAATCAGCCAATGTCACTACCAATTTATACCCTCAATTGACTCTTATTCGTAAATACGAAATCATAGGGAGGTCACCGACATCGGTTTAAACCGTTTTCATCAGATTCTGTGAGAGGTTGAAAGTCACTGACTGGAGGGCTGAAACCTAAATTGTACTTACATATCTCGCTGGCCGCTCTAACTTGTCCCTTAGGCAAATGTTTTTATAACTTAAATGAATATTTTTTATGAATTAATATTTTTATACTAGTTTTATTATTGAATTATATTTTAATATTGTTTTAGATGAAAATTTATTTGAGAATATGATTACTGTTAATAATTTCAAAAATTTAACGCCCTGAATATTGTACGTCCGAAATGGGCAAACTGTTGATGCTATATTTTTTTTTTTTCACCACAATGTACACAGTTCTGACAATAAAAAAAAAAATCTTATCTTATCCTTATTCACCAAATACTCCATCATAGGAGTAAGCACTGTAGTAACCGACACTCCAGTATCTTGGAACTTTTTCATCAGATTTTACGCGGGATTGAAAGTCACTGACTGAGGGGTGAAACCTCCTAATTGTACTTACATATCTCGCTAGCCGCTCTAACTTGCCCCGTATTCAGCAAATACTCCATCATAGGAGTAAGCACTGTAGTAACCGATACTCCAGTATCTTGGAACTTTTTCATCAGATTCTACGCGGGATTGAAAGTCACTGACTGAGGGGTGAAACCTCCTAATTGTACTTACATATCTCGCTAGCCGCTCTAACTTGCCCCGTATTCAGCAAATACTCCATCATAGGAGTAAGCACTGTAGTAACCGATACTCCAGTATCTTGGAACTTTTTCATCAGATTCTACGCGGGATTGAAAGTCACTGACTGAGGGGTGAAACCTCCTAATTGTACTTACATATCTCGCTAGCCGCTCTAACTTGCCCCGTATTCAGCAAATACTCCATCATAGGAGTAAGCACTGTAGTAACCGATACTCCAGTATCTTGGAACTTTTTCATCAGATTCTACGCGGGATTGAAAGTCACTGACTGAGGGGTGAAACCTCCTAATTGTACTTACATATCTCGCTAGCCGCTCTAACTTGCCCCGTATTCAGCAAATACTCCATCATAGGAGTAAGCACTGTAGTAACCGATACTCCAGTATCTTGGAACTTTTTCATCAGATTCTACGCGGGATTGAAAGTCACTGACTGAGGGGTGAAACCTCCTAATTGTACTTACATATCTCGCTAGCCGCTCTAACTTGCCCCGTATTCAGCAAATACTCCATCATAGGAGTAAGCACTGTAGTAACCGATACTCCAGTATCTTGGAACTTTTTCATCAGATTCTGAGCGGAGGTGAAACTGACGTAGGGCAGCGTGAATTGAGATATCGTCTCGTAGTCCGGTTTGACATCCATTTCGATCATTGTTGTTAGCGTGTTCATTATACCTGGAAATAATATCATATCAAAATACATATTTTAAATGAGCTGCAGAAAAATTTAAAGAATACAAGTGTTGAGGTTTTTCTAAACATGTATTAAAATCGTTTGTTTTATTATATTTATTTAATTAGGCTTATAAAACAAGTTAACGTCTATAAAATAATACAAACTATGCAGTATGTTTGGATCTGGACTATAACTCAAAATATATGTCATCATCATCATCATCATATCAGCTGAAAGACGTCCACTGCTGGACATAGGCCTCCTCCAAAGAGTGCCAATGTGACCGGACTTGCGCCACCCGCATTCAGCGGAAATACACTCAAGAGCAAAAGTTTCGGGTACACTTTGTATAGAATTTCAGTAAAAACTGTACCCAAAGCTCTTGAGTGTATATTTAAATCTTTTTCGTAACACAATTGTTTTTACTTGTTCTTTCTACTTCTTTTTTGTGTACTTTTTTAGTTTATTTTTGTTTGTTTATTATTTTATTACCTATTATTGTTGCAAAATGCCAAATAAACGATTTATCTATCTATCTATATGTGCACAGAAATAATTATTTTATATACGTATTTTTAGATGATGGGATTATTTATTTTATAGTCTAACGAACAATTCGAAAAATTTATTCAAATCTGTCCCAATAAGGAATGGCATTTAATTGAGCTGAAGGTCCTGGGTTCGAATCCCGGCAAGGGCACATATTTGTGTGATGATCATGAATATTTGTTTCTGAGTCTTGGATGTTTTCTATGTATTTAAGTATTATATCTCTTAAATATATCGCCGCCTAGTACCCATAACACAAGCCTTATTGAGCTTACTATAGGCCTAGTTCGATTTGTGTAAGATTGCACTCTAATATTTACTTATTTATTTAATTGAAGTGAAGGATGCTCATTAAAATGCATTTGAGCAGCTAGATGGAGCAATAAATTGGCTATTTTTAGGGTTCCGTACCCAAAGGGCGAAAACGGGACTAACTAAGACTTCGCTGTCCATCCGTCCGTCCGTCCGTCCGTCCGTCTCCGTCCGTCCGTCTGTCTGTCACCAGGCTGTATCTCAAGAACCGTGATAGCTAGAGAGTTGAAATTTTCACAGATTATGTATTTCTGTTGCCGCTATAACAACAAATACTAAAAAACTGGACAAGTGCGAGTCGGACTGGGGCTCCCATACAACAGACATGATTTTTTTGCCATTTATTCAGAGACCAACATGGATCATTTTTGTTAGTAAATACTTAACTTAATATTAGTAATCATACAGTAATCATCATAATAGTACGGAACCCTTCGTGCGCGAGTCCGACTCGCACTTGGCCGGTTTTTTATAGCCTCGTTTAACCTGTAGGAAAGCTTCAAGGTAACATTGAACGATAGCGTACCTTTTTCGCCTGTATTCTTGGCAGAACGGATCAGAATAGGCCAGAAATAGTGCGGCCGCAGTGGCATACCTAGTTGCTTCATTCGGATAAATAACTCCAAAGCCAGCGGTACCTTGGGACAGAACATAACAACTTTACTGTAGGACTAAGATATCTGGGCAGCCTGCCTGATGATATTGAAGCTACGGTAGAATCACCCTCCGTAACAAACATTCAACTATAATAGTAAGTAAAAGTAAAGTAAAAGTAAGGTAAAGGTAAAGTAAAGTAAAATTAAAGTAAAATTAAAGTAAAATTAAAGTAAAAGTAAAGTAAAAATGTGTTATTGTATTGTATTGTTTCTCTCTGTAACTGCTTTTTTTGTGTGAGGTGTGCAATAAAGAGTATTTGTATTGTATTGTATTGTAAAAAGTATAATAGTATTTTATTGGGACCGAGCGCGACGACAGCGCCACGTGGCGGCCATTATGGACAATATTGTCACCGCTGTCAAACAAAAAGTAGGTAAATATTGTGAAAAATATTAATGAAATCTTGTGTTATTTTACTCTATTACACAATTTTGACCAATGGTAATCAGTAACATTATTGCCAAAAGTAGAAAATGTTTACTGCAATACGGATTTGACAGCTCAAGTCAGCGACAAAAATGACAATTTTAGCCGTAGCGAGCGCTGTGATCGTTTAGGCTACCCCTTCCACCCGCTTTGCACTCTGCCAATACAATCGTTACGCAATGAGGGCTCTTAAACTCGAGTACCGTGTTTAGGCCACGAGGCTTGCCGATGGTGGCACCACACTTGTCGGTATTTGCCCAAATATTCGTGTTGCATCTTTTACCTTCCTACGGCAAATGCAAGAGAGGCAACGGTGCAACGCGAACACGCAACCCCAAGTGTGGTCCCAGTATCACAAGCAACATTAAAACAGTTGTAGTTTCGTAATCTTTTGATATATTGTAATGTGATTTTTGTAATTTAGGCATATTTTTCGCCTTCTTTTATAGAGTTCCGTACCCAAAGGGTGAAGAGAGAGAGATAGAGAGAGAGAGAGAGAGAGAGAGAGAGAGAGAGAGAGAGAGAATATATATTATTTACCATGTACAATTTGGAAACGGGACCCTATTACTAAGACTTCGCTGTCCGTCCGTCCGTCCGTCTGTCTGTCACCAGGCTGTATCTCAAGAACCGTGATAGCTAGAGAGTTGAAATTTTCACAGATTATGTAAATACATACATACATACTCGCACTCGGCCGGTTTTTTAGTATTTGTTGTTATAGCGGCAACAGAAATCTGTCGCCGCTATAACAGCAAATACTAAAAAACCGGCCAAGCGCGAGTCGGACTGGGGCGCCCATACAACAGACATGATTTTTTTGCCGTTTTTATAGATAATGGTACCCTTGGGATGGAACCTGTTGAAATTGTTGAGGTTTTTACTAGTTTGTTGGTATTAAAAGGCAAAACATTGCAAAGGAAACGATGTTGAATTTATTCCATGATTATACACTGAAGTCTAATTTGTATCTGACATAATGTTATTTTTGACACACATATTAATCATCTAGTTGTCATTTTTAGTAAGTATCTAAGGAGTTTGGACATGCCGCCCGCCAAGAACCACTGTTCTTAAATGTGATAAATTGCTTACAATAGTTATATGTATAAAATTATAATAATTAAAACTTAAATGACATAATATGCTATTATAATCAACACTAGTTACAGTGTTGTGATAAATTCTTTCGAACAAAACATAAAATTAAACAGTTCCTTTAACTTGACATAAAACTAAGTAAAACAATAACAGTTAAATAAAACTATTGTCATTAGATGAAATTCAAAACATAATAAATACCCACATAACACCATCATACACTTTCGATGATGGTTACACTTGAATGAAAACAAATAAAATATTAACTTATTTGACAATTACTCCGCTAAAGGTAAGACACAAAGTTTTGACACTGGTCGTTTGATAAAAGAATTCTTATAGCGCAAAGTCACAACTCGCGTAACATTGTCCACCCCAGGATGTTTTTCAACAATCTGACCTAACAACCATCGTGATGGAGGTAAATCAAGTTCTTTAACTAACACCACATCTCCAACATTTGGCTCAGGTACAACCTGTGTCCATTTGTGCCTTTGCATGAAATGATTAAGATACTCTTGTGCCCATCGTCGCCAGAAATCTTGTAACATCCGTTGACAGAGTTGCCATCTTCTCAATGAACTTATCGCCGAATGTTCGTAATTATTATCCGGAACTGTTAGTAAAGACTCACCCACGAGAAAATGTCCGGGTGTTAAAGGCATTGGGTCCCCTTGATCATGGATATATGACATTGGCCTTGAATTTAAACAGGCTTCAATCTGAGTCAGCACCGTTGTGATTTCTTCGAAAGTAAGAGTTGAATTGCCAATTACTCTTTTGAGATGGAACTTGCAGGACCGCACTCCGGCTTCCCAAAGACCCCCGAAGTTGGGTGCTTGTGGAGGAATAAAGTGCCATTGTGTTCCATTCGTAGCTAACCAATCTGCAATCTCAGGCAAAAATCTGGATTTTTCTTCATCGAACAAATCCCTCAATTCTCTGGCTGCTCCCACGAAATTCGTTCCATTGTCACTATACAATTCACTACAATGACCACGACGTGACACAAAACGTCTAAAAGCAGCTAAGAATCCCTGTGAAGTCAAATCACTCACTGCTTCTAAATGTATCGCACGTGTGGCCATACATACGAATAAACATATGTAGCCTTTATATGATCTATTGCCGCGACCCTTTGATACCCGTATATTTATTGGGCCTGCGTAATCGACACCAGAACGTAGAAATGCTCGACTCATGGTCACTCGTGGTGAAGGTAACTGACCCATCAGTTGAGGTTTGTTAGCTGCTGCATACCTTATACAAGTGACGCATTTCCTACAATGAAATTTGACAAGTGATTTAAGCCCAATGATGTAATACTTATCTCTTATAAAGTTCATCATCAACTGTGGTGCTCCGTGAAGGGTACACTTGTGTGCATTTTGTAAAATGAGAGTTGTCAACAGTGATTGCTTCGGTAAAATTATAGGATGCTTTTGATTTTCACTAATATCAGCGTTATGTAGCCGCCCACCAACTCGGAGTATACCTAACTCATCTATCTGTGGACTCAGTGAGGTAAGTACACTTCTTTTATTTACAGAGTTTCCTTGTTTAACATCCATCAATTCGTCTAAAAATGCTTGGACTTGACACTTTTTTATCATTATTGTTAGTGCCTCATCAATTTCCTTCTTTAAGAGATACTTATGTTTTGGTTTTTCTTTTTTTAGTATTCTGCGGCAATAAGCTACCACTCGCAATAACTTCGTCAACGATGAGAATTTTGACCACACTTCTTCACCATTAACGTGATCATCCACCGAAGTAGCAAGGTGAGTTTGAATTTTCCTTTCTTCCAAATTTGTACTAATACCCTTAGGATTAGGATAATGTATAATATCTTCACTTAACCATGAAGGTCCCTTTAACCACAGTTCAAATCCTACCAACTCGGATGCTAGGATGCCTCGTGATGCGCAATCCGCCGGATTATGTTCAGATTTGACATGTGCCCACTTGTTACGGTCTGTCACAGTTAGAATCTCGGAACATCTATTCCCGATGAATGTTTTCCATCGACTTGGATGACTGCTAAGCCACGCAAGTACTATTTCAGAGTCAGTCCACGCATGAATATTAGATTTCGGTACGCCCAAAACTTCTGATACTTCTATAAGCAGCTTGGCCAGTAATACGGCACCTGATAACTCCAGTCTTGGAAGGCTGACCTGTTTGATTGGAGCTACTCTGGTTTTTGCTGTGAGCAAACTGACGTGAACATTCCCCTTTACATCTATCACCCGTACGTATATCACTGCCGCATATGCAGAGTTTGACGCATCACTAAAACCGTGGAGTTCTACTAACTTCGCGTCACTTTTGAAGTGCGTCCAACGTTTCAACCGAAATTGTGTAAGGTCTGAAAGACTCTCTCGATACTTAGCCCATTCTTCTAATAACGGTTGTGATAGTTCCTCGTCCCAACTAATGCCTGCTAGCCATAATTTCTGTATGAATATTTTTGCTTTTATTATGCTCGGTGCTATCCATCCTTGTGGATCATATAACTTTGAAATATCCGAGATAACTTTTCTCTTTGTTACAGGTGCAGTTATCGGTGGTAACAAGACAGCATACACGAACTCGTCGGAACCACGACTCCAAGTAAGTCCAAGTATTTTGTTTATTGCATCTAGTTTGACTTCTATTTTCTTATCACTTTGCTTATCTAAGTTCCCTTGCTGTATTTGATTTAACATAGCTTCGCTATTGCTGAACCATTTTTGCAATTCAAATCCACCCTTTTTTAACATTTCATTCATTTGTTTATAGATTTCAATTGCTTCCTCGTCACTCTCACAGCCCGACATCAAATCATCCATATAAAATTCATGTTTTACTCTTTCAGCTGCTAAAGGAAAGTCCTTTCCTTCATCGATTGCGACCTGTATGAGGCTCTTTACTGCCAGATATGGAGCTGAAGAAGTTCCGAATGTTACTCTGAGCATCTTGTAGTCTTTGACGTCTTCCTCCGGAGTTTCGCGCCACAAAATACGTTGATATTCCGAATCTTCGTCGCTGACCTTTATTTGGCGGTACATTTTAACTATATCTGCAATGAAGCAGATTGGATACGTACGCCACCGCATTATTATGTGACGCAACTCCGGCTGTAAGGATGGTCCTACCATTAAATCATCGTTTAAGGATATCCCATTCGTACCCTTACAGGAAGCATCGAAGACAACACGGAATTTCGTCGTCTGTCGGTCCTCGCGTATCACTGCATGATAAGGTATGTATAAACTCTTTGCTTTGTTGACATGAACTTCCGTCATGTGATTTAATTCTAAGTATTCATCAAATACTTTTTTGTATTCCTGTTTCAGATGCTCGTCCCTTTGAAACTTCCTTTCGAGATATTGAAACCTTTTTAATGCTATATCCCGTGAATGACCATCAGCGCAAGCTGGTTCACTGTCTTTAAATGGGAGTTTCACAACATAGCGACCATCTTCGTCACGTGTGGTGGTCGCATGGAAGATATCTTCACATCGCTGCTCTTCGACTGACAGAATCTTCTGTTTGTTGGATGGTTCTGCTTCAATTTCCCAGAAGGACCTTAACAATTCTTCAACAGGCTCCACTTGTGTATGCATGGTGATAAATTTATTGATAGGTGTGTCTTGTTTCACTTGCCCGCTTAATATCCATCCCAGGGTGGTATTTTGTGCTACTAAAGAACCTGAGGGATATTTGATGACACCATGATCAATAATCCTACTATAAACCTCCGCCCCTAATAAGATGTCTATCTTATTCGGAGTGTGATATTCCGGGTCAGCTAGAGTGACGAGCTCTAGCTCCGGCCACGAGGTGATTGACACTGCAGTCACAGGTAAGTACGCTGTCAGCTTATCGAGCACATACGCTGAGACATGCATCACACAACCTGGATCGAGACGTGAACTGATTTTTAATTCTACCATGGACCTTGCGATAAGGTTCTGTTCACCTCCCAACCCTGATATAAAACCCTTGGTTGGTGTGGTTTTCAGTCCAAGTAATTGGACTGCCGCTTTTGTGATAAAAGAGGCCTGAGACCCCTGATCTAAGAGAGCTCGTAAGAGCTGATGTTCTCCGCCATTTTGTGACTCAGCTTTCACTACTGCTGTGGCTAATAGCACTTGATGTGCCACTCCTTTCACAAAATGGCTTGTGATGTTGTTAAACGTCGATGGACGCTCCTCCTGTGATGATGTGTTGGATGCCTTTACAGAAGCCACAACGGGTGTGACTTGATTATCAAGTGTATGATTAGCGACTGTTGCTTGTGCATCGCCCTTCAAATGTAATAATGAATGATGTCTCCTGTTACAAATTTGGCATGACGTGGTGTTTCTACAGTGTTTGACTGAATGGTTGTTTCCTAAGCAATTAAAACATAACCCGTGAGATTGGACAAAGTTACGCTTATTGTCGAGATTGGTGTTTATGAACTCCTTGCAACTCCTAATATGATGATCTTGTTTACAATAAACGCAAGTCTGAGTCTGAACTACGTGAAACATGTGAAACGGGTT
Source organism: Epinotia nisella (assembly GCA_932294315.1). NCBI lineage: Eukaryota > Metazoa > Arthropoda > Insecta > Lepidoptera > Tortricidae > Epinotia > Epinotia nisella. The sequence continues at coordinate 23,912,874 of OW028676.1, forward strand.
TGGTTTGTTATTTTGATTGCTATGAGCCTGAATGAAATTGCGCTGCTTCTGAACAAATGGAATATTCGGTTTTGAATCTAAGAATTCCAACGAGTGATATTTCGTTTCCAAAAACTCTTGGAATTGTGTAAAGGTAGGCAATTTATCCGAACGAGATACCAACTCGCTTACCTTAGACTCCCATTGCTTCCTACTCTCAGAATCTAATCTCTGGCTTACGATATAAATTATCATGACATCCCATGAACCAGTGTCAATCCCTAACCCTTTCAAAGCATTTAAAGTTTCTGTTGAGACATCTAGCAATTGCTTGATTGCACTGCAGGACTCTGTTGAAATGCTCTTTTGTCCGAAAAACCGTTGTAATATGCAATTAACCAGGTACTGTTTATTATTATACCGGCCTTTCAGAAGAGTCCAGCATTGCTCGTAACTATCGTTGGTTATGGGTATATGCCGTAATAATTGTTCAGCTTCTCCTTTGAGATGACCCTTCAAGTAATGTAATTTCTGGACATCATCAAGTTCATCGCTGTCGTGAATGAGTGATACAAATAGGTCCCTGAAGCTCATCCACTCCGTATAAATCCCGGAAAATATAGGGATCGTTATCTTAGGTAACTGGACATGATTCGTCTTTGATGCTTTGTGGATCGGTATATGATGATTTAAACTACTTGGACTTGGTTTCAAATTATTGAGTGCATCCTTCAGTTCACATTTGTAATCCATGTAATTTTCTTCCGTGACGTCATATACCGTTTCATTGCCATATACCGAATCTTCTATTTCTGCAGTTGTATAACTTCTAAATAAGCAATCATGTCCAGCAGAGAACCTCTGCCATAGTGACTCTAAATTTTCTAATCGAGTTTCTACGTATGACAGGGTCACTCTATCCTTTGGTGACTTTCTAAAATTGGTGTGTCCCTTTGTTATTCTTACAGAAATGTCTATGAGAACGTTAATTTCCGCTTCCATTTTGTCCCGAGATTGATGAAAATGTTGATGTCTAAATCCGATAACCAATTGCAAATCCTAATTGTATAAATCCGGTTTAAAAAATATTCAAATTTATAAGCATTATTTCACCGGGGAACAACTGTACCGAATTTCCCCTTTTTCAATATTTCTAGTGGGTACAATTAGGCTTGGTCTCCCCTTTCGAATAATTTCCGGATTGATTCCGTTTAATTTCTTAAGACTTGGTTACGGTTCTATTGCTTAAGTAGCGTGGTTTCACGACACCATAAAGAACTTGAATGTACTCACAGTTTTATCTTTATAAATATGTATTTTGTATAAATATTAAATTACCACCATCATTCATTTACTAATAATATCCGGTTCGATAGGACCATGTTGAAATTGTTGAGGTTTTTACTAGTTTGTTGGTATTAAAAGGCAAAACATTGCAAAGGAAACGATGTTGAATTTATTCCATGATTATACACTGAAGTCTAATTTGTATCTGACATAATGTTATTTTTGACACACATATTAATCATCTAGTTGTCATTTTTAGTAAGTATCTAAGGAGTTTGGACAGAACCCTTCGTGCGCGAGTCCGACTCGCACTTGGCCGCTTTTTTAGGAATAGTAATACAATTTCAGTCAACAACCCTAGTGTGTTTAATTTCAATTAAATACTAGCATCGCCGAGTGAAAAGCATCTTTAGTCTATGTTTACCTTGCCTTGTTGAAGAGCACACTCCGCCGCATTCTGTATGGCAATAGGGTTCCGACCTGATGCCATAAGTTCTTGCGTGACCATAGTTAGTACGGCGGTCGGCTGCAATGAATGAACGAATGGATGAATGAATGAAAGCATTTATTTCGAGTTACACAAGACTCATACAGTAAAAGTTTAAAATTACACAATTGGGTTGTGTCCTCATGTTAAAATTGATAGCGCAGTGTTGCTAAATTGATAGTAAACCTTCAAATAAATGCAATTAAGTATAAATTACGAAATATAATTAAAATCATAAAAAGATATGGCCTTTGAAAGTTTACAAAAAATATGCATTTTTTTTATTGTCCAAAAGTAAATTTAAAGCTACCAATAGAATCCTTACGCTTTTATAGAAACAATATTGTATGACAACTATGGTCCTAAACGCAGTATTTCGCAACCGAAACAGCAATTTACTTGATTTTCCATATAACGACTAGTACAAATATTACCCTGTGACGTCATGATTCAATGTTAATCAGTATGGAACGTTTTCGGCTACCGCCAGCGAGGTCCGTCTTTAACTCAATTTTTTGGGTATTTATGTTCTTTAATTGTACTTACTCCCATACAAACATTTGTTCCACACCAAAAACTGGTTCGAATGGCATCGTAAAAAAAATTAGGACACAAGCCTATTCAGCACCTATATCAAAATTAATATTAATACAGATAGGCACTGTTGGAGACATGCATGGAATGCAAATCGATTTTTTATTATTGATATATTATTTATTTATTTATTCAAACAAATTATACAGTATTACAGTGACCAAGGCACGGTGAAATGCATACAATGTTATTTAACTACTAACATAATCTTATAATAACAATAATCTTAACAACTAACTGAAGACGGACGGTCATACATCGCCTCACATAACATCTTACATTCATCACATATCATCTTCCAACTACTCGCAAAAATATCGCAGTCAGGTGCTGACTTGAGAAGCGCGTTTAGGTAATATAAAGCGCGAACCAGTGGTGATTTCCTGTATAACACAGTGCCCGCTTTTGGTACTGCCAGTAAGTCGTTATTATAATTGTTTTGAACGTATGCTTCATGAAACCGGTACCACCTGCACCGGTTCTATAGATCTGTGGTCTTTATCATCAGTTCTACCTCACCAAATCGTGAACAACAGCATTAGTTGTATGAAAAATATTTAAGGAGGTAGGTACTCATGCATACTGTCATTATAGTTTCGCCTTTACATTAAGCTAACCGTGAAGGTGACTACATTATTATTTACTTTAAAAACAAAGTTTTAACCGACTTCAAATCAGTAGCCAAATTGCTTCAAGTTTGCCTATAAAATTTGAAGAGTTTCCTCAGTTTTGCTCCATGACGAGAGCGATCAAAATGCTACTTTTCTGTTCAAGCTACTTTTTTAATTTATTCAGTAGCATGTAGCATTTACGCAATGTGCCAATTGAACACAGATCTTAATAAAATAATCGATTATAATTTCATCGTACGTAATAGATTAAAAACGAACGTATTTCATGTTTTAACTTTAACAACGTTATATGAAAATTTAAGAATTTTTCGAAATATTTCAAAAAAGTGACACAATAAATTATACGTTTTACTGAAATCAAAACTATCGATGACTATTATATTTTCCTCATAGTGGGTGTGAAAAATTGAGCAAAATTATTTTCGACATGGTCGTTAACGCTTGAATCCTTCGTTACGCTCAGGATTCTAACTTAGAATCCCTCGCTACGCTCTGGATTCTATGTACCGCCCTCGCCGTAAATACATCATTTTGCTCCCTTGAGACACAAATAACTAATTCTGCAAGAGCTCTTTTACATAAATACAAATACCTACTTACAATGCCAGCTTTAACACAGTCCCTAACCAGACTCCGTCCATGCAAGCCCTGGTCGTCCTTCGGCCCGAACGACGGCAGCGGAAGACATTTGTACACTTCCAGAGCTACCAGAGGGTGGTTCTGGTACACGAGAGATGTCGAGACACTCTGCATGTATGGGGATATTGAAGGTGACTTTAATGTTGTTTCCGGTAGGTAGCGGAGCACCTGAAAGCATAATTTTATGTTACAAGTGCGTAAAGTAGGTAAGGACCGACACGAGTTGGGAATTACCTGTCCGCACGTGTATCAACGTTTTACAATGCATCATGCAAGGAAACAAAAATATATAAATAAAAGGTATGTTAAGGTGATTTGCTGGGCATGTAGAGAGGATGGATGAAAGAAGATTAACGAAGACAGTATATGTAAAAAGAGTGGAAGGGCAAGTTGGAAGGGGAAGACCTAGGCGAACTTTCTCCGATCAAATTGGAGAAATGTTACAAAAAGGCCAGGTCAAAAGTACTCTAAACCGACGAGCAAATCCATTCCCGCACGGCCCCGCGCCGCCGTGCGGGCATAGAGAAGTTCCCGTGTTTATGTTGAATCATATAAAGGTGCACTTTCAGAGTAATAACAATTGATAAAAAACAAAAATCAAAACAACGCCGGTAGCAAACAAACGTGGTTGCTTGTCTGTCTTTATTAACTTTTTTTTTTATTGATTAAGTGCTGTGTATGTAGCTTACACCAGTGTAGAATGAACTTTCTGGCTGAAGAAAGGCTATATTTGCTTTAGCTGCATTCTTAGCAATAGCAGGTGAAGCCGCGCAGCCAACTAGTTAATAAAAACCGGACAAGTGCGAGTTCAACTCGCGTGGTGAGGGGTTCCGTATATAATCTAAATTTCATAAGTGTTTTTGAATACTCAAACTTCTTATAGGTTTTCCTGTAAACTTTAGGCAAGGAACTATTTTCTATATTTTTTTCAGAATTTTAATCCTAGTAGTTTCGGAGATAAGGGGGGGGAATGGTCAATTTTCGTCTTTTTCCTAAATTACTTCAAATCTGTTTTTGCTAAAATTATAAAAAAAATATCTGACATGCTTACAACAACCCCTTTCATTTGATATGTCACACAATACAGTTTGCGAAACTTTTTTTTTTTACTTTTCCAGTTTACCTCCCAAAAGTGGCCCCCATGTTCAGAATTCATTAATTTACTTTACGCGTCTATCTTTGGGTCACCATTTTACATATGTGTACCAAATTTCAACTCAATCGGTCCAGTAGTTTCGGAGCAAATCGGCTGTGACAGACGGACAGACAGGGATTCCGGAGACGGAGAGATCCTATAAGGGTTCCGTTTTTATCCTTTTGAGGTATCGGAACTCTAATAAAGCATTGAATTTTTCATACCTGCGGCACAAGCCCATAGCTTCCTACTTGAGCCAATGTTTTCACAATCTCCATCACATGTGACTCTTCAAATTCACTACCGTTCCGCTGCGCCGTCTCCATTTCTTGCAGAACTAGGTTATCCTTTCCGCTGTGAGCTAGGGCTTTAGCGATAGCTATGTGGGTGTCCACGGTCTGTTCGAATTTGAGAGATTTCATCATTGTTAGGATTTCCTGCACCTTTTCTATGTTGCTGGGGATAGAAACATGATAATATTACTTGCAGTACAATATTATAAAAAAGCCCGCAAAGTGTACATAAGTCGCTACATATTGGAAGGTAAAGTGTATAGTTTCAGGTCAGATCAAAATTAAAAAATAAAAAAACATTGCAGGCCGCCTGGAAGTTTACATATAAATTCCTTTATTTGTAGAGTACCAAACTTTTTAAAAAGTTGAAACCGGCATATAAAAGACGGCACAGGTCGTATTCAGCCAATTCAACTCGTATTTTTCTGTTGCAAACGCGACGTTTTTCTATGTGTCTCAAATATTTTGCGTTTTTCGGTGGAAAAATACACTTGCGATTCGGTTTAAAAAGAAAAACAAATACTCAGCCTGCAATTGCCTCCTTCCCGGCCACGGCAATAATGTACTATTATAATATTTTTTTTGCGATGTAGAACTAGAAGATCATGCCACATGTAAAATTAATTCCAGATTTATTTTACCTTAAGAAGTTTAAGTACCAACACTTACTTTGTTTATTTTATTTTTATTTATTTAATTAGGCTCACAAAACAAGTTAAAGTCTATGAAATAATACAATTTATGCAATAATGTTCGGATCTGGACTATAACTCAAAATATGTGTGCACAGAAAGAGTTATTTTAGATAAAATTTATTTTTGACATAATAATCATTCATTTTTAATCATAAACCAACATCAATATCAATCAATATTGTTAATAGAACTTAGCTTTATATTAGTAATCACAAAGTTCATAACAGGTCACATAAGTTAATTTAAAGAAATAATACTAATACAATTTAGGCCAGTTTGAAATTTACATTAAATGTACATTTTTCATCATCATCATCATCATATCAGCCGAAAGACGTCCACTGCTGGACATAGGCCTCCCCTAGTGAGTGCCAAATTGCCCAGTCCTGCGCCACCCGCATCCAGCGGACTCTCGCGACCTTTACTAGGTACATTTTTCGGTGATATAAAACTTTTCATTAGTATTATAATTTTTAAATCTATTTATTTCAGAAAAGTATACTTAACTAATACAACAAATATCGTGACTGTGTCTAGTAAAAGGGATCACTTGGAGAATTTTAGTTTCCGAAATGTATGCATTTTTAAAAAAATAGTCGAAAATTACTTAGAATGGGTTTTTAATACTAATCGGTTATTAATACTTTAAATATCATAAATCTTTGATGATAGTAGATTAACTTGGTACCAATCATTCCATAACTTCCTGGTGGAAGTGTGTTTTTCACGAGCATAAACTTAAAAAACAAAAAAAAACACAACGTACATTTTTGCCTACTGCATGTAAAAAAAAAAAAAAAAAAAATAATGATTGCACACCTAAGAAACTGATTCTTTTTTCACTGAATAGTTAATTTTACCTTGTTTTAGGAGATATGAATAACTCCATACCGCTAAAGTGGTCCCTTTTCACAGACACAGTCACATTGATAATCTAAACACAAAGACAAGACACACATGTCAATCCAGCACTGGCAAAAGCCGACCTTGAGTCAATATCAGTTGAGGTGGTGCAGAATTGATATGAAAGTGCTTAAAAAACATAAATCCTCGATTCAACACATATACAAACTATATGCGCGCCAGCCGCCACAGTCTCCTGAACGCGGTGGCCGACAGATGGGACGGTAGCCTACTGAGGCACTGGTCCTCCCTACATTTAAGTTTAAGTCCTAACATAGTTATATAAGTCCTGTAGTACTAACAATCTATGGATCATAGTTGTCCGAAATAAATGCATTTTTTTTTTTTTTTTTTTTATATACTTACTCTGCTTTCCCCTGACACAATATGAGGGAGCTGAAAACATTTTGCGTTGCTGGGAAACCTTGGCTCTTCATGTTTGCTAATACTTCAGTAGCCTGGTGTATATCGCCTGCCTGAAATGAACACAAGAACAACAGCAAATGTAAAGATGCTTGAATTTCATGATTCTTAACACATTCAGTGCCAAAGATTATGTAGCGCTGCACTTAAGGAACTAACACAGGGGTCTCCATATGATCTCCAAAAGCAGAGCGCCCACCTAGCGGGTTCCTAGCACTGACAAAGTTAAGTGTATAAAGTTATAGATATGCAATGGGGAATGGATGAAAATTTTGGAAATGGAAGGTTTTTTTTTTGGTGATAGGGATAACCTTCCTTAGCACCAGAAAAAGTTGCAGACTTTTCAGCTGTGTCCTTTTTTTTTAATATAAACATATGGGTTTAGGGTGGCGAATAAGACACTTTCCTTGATCCGTCTCATATTACAAAAAATATTTTAAATATCTGACCCTGGCAATGACAAATATAGCTGCTGCAGCTGTCAATATTATTGCCAGTGTCAGTTTACCATGGATATTTAAGATATTTTTTTGTAATATGAGACAGATCAAGGAAAGTTTCTTATTCGCCATACTGATGAGGAAACTGTTTATATTTTTCAAAAATAATTTACACAGCTGAAATATCTGAAACTTTTTTCTGGTGCTAAGGAAGGTTATTCCTATCACCAAAATAATAATCAGGCCTTTCTAAAATTTTCATCCATTCCCAATTATACACTAAGTAGTTTCTTACCTCGCCAAGGGCTTTCAATAGTAATTCATAAGTGGTAATATTCGGCTGCACTGGCGCCATGAAGTCAACAAAGCTGCTGGCTTTGACACTCTTGCCGTTGGCTATGTATACCCGGAGCAGTTCATTGAAGTGCTCTACCGTGAACTTTGTGTGAGGACTGCAAATATTATAATAAACGGCTACAGTCAACATCAAACATATTGACACATTTTTCACTCTATTAGATCTTTCAGAAGAGTAAACAAAAGAGTGAAGTCATTGGAATACTGCTATGATACTGATACGAAAGTTTGGATGTTTAGATGCTTGGATATTTGTTACTCAATCATGCTTAAACAGTTTAACCGATTTGGATGAAATTTTGCACGAAGATAGTTTATAACCTAGATTAAAATATAGGACAGTTTTTCTTCCGGGTCCACGCTTATGAAGTAGCGGGCGGAAGCTGGTCACAAATACATTAATAACCACATAGCAACATGACCATCAAGCAAAACAAAAATGTCATAAAGGTAGAAATTACAATGATGTGAATACCACATTGGGGGCAAGTGTGGCAACTTGCATCTCCAGAGAAGTGTGTTGTCGACCTTTTAGTGATTCGAGGATTTGGTTTGTGGCTAAACAAATGCAGGTTTGCACTCTCAACACAGCATATTGGGAGTAAGTTTTTTTTTTTATAAACAGAAACATAAGAAAACATTACATTTAGTGTATCAATTACAAAAATACTAGATAAATATGAAAACTGAAAAAAAACAGACGCAACACTGGGTACACACCTTGAGTGAAGCATATTGGACCATAAAAACTAAGTCTTACTTAATTGCTGTCCACACCTCTTCAGCTAGACTTATCCTCGCAACGTTCGACTCGTCAGGAAGAAGATCCGTGCAACACTGCAGCAGCAGCAAACCTTGCCTCTTAGTAGAGAAATTGAACTGTTTCACCTTTTCTATTACTCTAATTAAATCATTTCTATACACTCTGTTTTTCTGATGTATATCTGATGATAAGCCAGCAATCATTTTCTCTAGTAACTCGTCTGATCCTAAAATTTGTGATGTTACAGAATTGTCTTTTTTCGCTACCACAGCTTTCCGCTTATTTGTATTGTCGATGTTAGCCAGAAGCGTAGTTCCGGTATGCCTACAAATTAAGAGTATTGTTAGCAATTAAATCCTCAGAACATCAGTAAAGTATAGGAAAAAATATCAAAACATAACCTTGCTTGGCTAAAGTTGCATTGGCACGGGCATTGTGTGGTTTGTGTAGGCAAACGCTTTTCATGAAGCAAAAACTTTCTAAATAAAAGTGCTCTCGAGGATGCACTCGTAATTTTTACGCAATTCCTAGTTAACATTTTCACTAAATAAATTTCTCAGATTTTTGAAATTGGACATCTATCACACCATAAACAATGTCATGTCATTTATTTGTCACTTTGTACAGGTACCGTTCCAAAACAATGCATTTACAAATACAACAAACTCACATAATACTATGTAGTGTGGTTTAGTTTTATTATGTTGCAGGATACAGTTTAAAGCTGAAAATTATAATCTATATATTCAATAAACTTTATACGTATCAAGCCAAATTAAATAATGAATTTCGAAATAGAAGAACACTTACATTCAAATGGCAACAACTTTATGTGTCAATGGTTTTTGTTGATTGTGTTGTCAGTCATGTACGGCGCAACTTCATGGCGTTGCGCGTAACGCATTTCCAAACACGTGGCGCTAGTGTTCTACCTATTCCAAACAAGATTGTCAAATTGTCAATCGTGCGGATTCGTGCGTGAATGTGGAGTGTTTTGTGTTGTGAGTGAATGGTGCTTGTGGGTCGTGGAAAATTATAGCCTATTGCCGCTGTTATGTGGTAAGTTTCTTTTCAATTTACGCTTTTTATTTGCTTAATATACGTTTATGTTCTGAAATGAAACCAATAGGAAAGCACGGCCGCCATATATTGAGGGGCCGTCATCAGCCGTTATTTGACCGCCATCGCCCAAGCTACCGACAGCGGCTCCGCCTTTTTCTAAATAGCGTAGCATTTACCGCGGTTTTAGATCATTTTAAACCGTTTTGTAGGTTCTGGATGTTAATATGTACTTAGGATTAAAGTTTGGAGTAATTATTTCCGCATGAGTTAACTTTAAAGTTTGCAAAGTGCTGTTGCCGCCTCAGCGATGATTCACGTCACAAGCGATAATTCGAATCATTCTCATTTTTTACCACGCTAATAATTCCTATTACCACTGGGTAGTGTAATTATGCGAGTATACATGCAAGATAATAAATGAATTGTTTACAAATGGCTTGGAAACATCAATCGCTTTTTTACGTTCTCGCTGGTGCACGAAGTCGCCGGTCGTTATGCTAATGTAAATCATGAAATATTTGCCGTGAATTATTGGCCGTAATTGTCAATCGATTACTTGTTCTGTTCAGCTCAATCAATTTGAAAACTTCTCTTTGTTCTCACAGCGTTTATGTTAAAAAGGTAGAGAGAAAATCTGACAAGTAAAATGTAAAACTCGTCAGGTAAACAGTGCTATTGCTATGCCTCAAATTGGTATCTAACCGACACTGGGTATCATTTAAGTGAAAGTAACAATAAAGTAATACTACAAGTAATACTTAACCATTCTTTACTGGTTATTTTTGTGTGTCAGTTATGTTTAGTTTGTTGCCTCTTTCCCACCGCTTCCTAGTCTTCTTTGACCCCTATGGGTTTTGGATCAGAATACCTGCCAATTCATATAGGTTACTTAGTAAAACTGTCACTCCCAATCTCATATAATATAGTATTATCTGGTCAATTATAAAGAGGAATGTAACTAACTCCGCCTTCACTTAATGAAGTATACTCACATTTAGGATCTAGAGTACATGTACCTACCCTAGGGCACAGCAGAATGTCTCATTCATATTCCAATCAAGCCAACTGCAGAGATGTTCACTAGAGATGCAACAAATATCCGGCCACTATCCAGCCAAATAACGAATAGTGGTGTAGTATCCGGCCGGATACCGGATATAATTTTAATCAAGAAGAACAGGCAAAGAGAGGATAAGATTATCTCAGGTCAGTTCAATGCACTAATGACTGAATCATCATGGCACTAATGTAAAAACCTGCCTACAGTTAGTAACAAGTTGCAACCTACATAGCGTCGCGGAAGTGCCTGGTCGAATTTACTTAATTTTAGGCATGTAACCTTCGGCCGGATATCCGGTGAGCAGATAGCGGATATCTGGCACTCTGCATCACCTGATAATCGGTATACAGTATCTGGCCAAACCACTATCTGTTGCATCTCTAATAATTACACCATTACTTGTTCTCTCATTACTCTTTTCAAAAGATTACAATAAAATACTTAAACTACAGTAACTGCACAATTTTACATTCCTGTGTGCCTACTGGGAAAGGCCTCTCCCAGTCTTCTGCATTCCTCCCTGTCTCCACTCTGGTCACATCTTGCCGGCCATTTCTATAATTGTGTCTTCTCATCTTTTAAATTGTCTGCCTCTCTTTCGTTTACAGGGTATCATGTTGTTAATATTTTGCTCCATTTCTCAGGTCCTCTTATTGTATGTCCTGCCCACTTCCATTGATGTTTAACTTTGTATGGCATCCTCAAGTTTTGTCTTGTCTCAGTTCTGAATTCTTTATTTTATCTAATCTTCTTTTCTTGAGTATGATTCATTCCATGGCTCTCTTTAATTTCTTACATTGTGCTGTAGTCAGTGCCCAAGTTTCGCAGCCCTATGGGTATACTACATATTAGTGTGAAATAAATAGACAAAGGTTACCTACATTTGTACATACATTTTACTCATTTGAACATCACTCTTCCTTCTGTGGCAGTTGGTTTCGTTAAGATACTTAAGAAATACTTATGTACTTACAGTTAAGTACTAGACTAAAAGGTTGCCTATCATTTATGTTTCTCATTAGTTAATGAGTACTAGTGTCACTTTCTTGTCCATTATGTTATCTTATCAGTCATTGAAGTGAGTCATCCCTAACAATAAATTTAAACAAAGTCGGTGAACAAAATTTGAATTTGTGCCCTGGCAAAACCGCCGGGCCGGCTGAGGTGGCCGGGGAGTCCTTTACCCACTGAGGGTACTAAGCTACCAAACCTACACACACATTACCTAATTTCAATAAGGAATATCATTGTAAACTATAATTTTAAGTGATGGATTGATTGAATTTGTTCCTTTCTGTATTGATTGTCGGTCGCTTTTAATTAACCCATGTAGTCTTAGTTTATTACCAGACAATGGAGATTATAATCCTCTAACTCAGTGCCAACAACTGCTAATTAATTTAGAATCTTCTCTGGAGTCAATTGACAATACAAGATATTTATTTACTATTAAAAAGGGTGATTCTACGAGCATTCCAACCGCCGTTACACCTCTGCTTCGGCTGTCCCCGCTTATAACACAGAACGCAAGCAAAACCGCGATAAAACATAGCCTATGCTCATCCAAAAGGTCCTGTCTAAATACTAGAAATAGAATAGAACTTTTGAAATGGGATGAGTAGTTCCACAGATTACCCAACTTATATTTCCTTGACTACATGACTATGTGACATTGGTTTAAAGGTTAACTGCAACTGAGTATAATCACACCTGGTGCTTATCTCTTGTAATGTACTATGTGGTTTTATGTTATCATAGATAACGTGAAATAACTAATTCTAAGGTTAATGAAGTCTTATCAACACATTCCCTGCATAGATAACTGTCTGTAGTACAGGACAAAATATATTCTAATTTTTGTTCTTGTGTAGCGAGTATTACAGTGCGGTTTTTTTTTATTCTAAGGTCTTGTCTGTTGACATGGAAGCTTTTTGTGTTGGAGATTTTAATATTTTTCAGAGATCGGTATGTTTTTGCGAAAGTTTAATTGGTAATAGATTTTCGTGGAAAAACATAGGAAAAGACTTCTGAGAATAATAAAGCATAACTAGTACAAGAGTGTGTTTTTTTGTCGGTTACCTGTTCATACTTAAACCACTTCTGATGAAATTTATTTTGTTATGGGGATGACTCAAGTCTAGGAAATCGTCCCCTAAGCTATTGAATAGTTAGAAATGTGTATGTAAGTGTGATTGAAGAGTTCTACACGCACGAAGTTGAAGAGAAAAGACCGAGACTTGAAAAGGGACCAAGGTCGTCGCTCTAAATTAACGATATAGATACAAAATATATATCTGTCTTCACAAGTATTGTTGACCAACAGATGACGTTTGTCTCTGATTTGTCACGGCAGAATGAGGCCAACAACTAACATACATGCACAATTACATACATCACGCGATCGCATATGTTTGCTCGTCAATCTCGTCATGGAATGCTGTCCACATTCGTGTCACTTACTAAATTTCCATTCTCGACTCTCGACCTAGTTGGCGATCTTCTTTGGTCGATATTGGAGCTACTGGCATGCTGAGTAGATTATGAAAAGGTCAAGAAATCTCCTGTTAATGTTGGATAGGGGAATGATAATAGTCATGATTTATGTTCGGCTGTCAACGGGGTATGGAAAGAAGCATGACGAAGATCAGAAATCAGAAATACGCCACTCAAAAATAAGGGAAAAAACAGGAAGTAATAGACGCACTCTTTTTTATTATCATATCATATTATTATTTCCAAAATAGATGATCACTTCAATAACAAACATAGGAACTAAATAATTTTGGATGTTCAGTTACGTGTGTGATACGTCAACAACCCTATCTCACTCTATAATTGCCTATGCAAAAAAATGACGGCTAATGTCATCACTTAGGCAGTGGAGCTTCTGTACCTTTAGGTGCTATTAATTATTATGTGAGCAGATCGATTGAACGGCGGAATGAACAATGAACATGATAAAAAAATTGCCCGCACATTTAAGAACCTTAAGGCTTAAATCGCACGATATCACCACCGGTTGAAACCGTCTGCGACCGCTGTTACTGACGGAAGCATCACGCGCAGAATGATTATGCTATGTATGCGTCATAGATCACCGGTAATCAGATGCGGAATTCAGCCGTTTCTATTTGATGATGTCGAAGAGGAGGAAATATCAATCATTTATTCATATCTATTCTAAATATGCGGTATCAATAATTATATTCATACTGTAAAGGTACAAGTTGGAAGGCGTTGGAACCCGACAGCAGCAGCAGACAACGTGTCGCAGCGAGACTACTGGTTTCTACGTCATCATCATCATCATCATATCAGCCGAAAGACGTCCACTGCTGGACATAGGCCACCCCTAAATAGTGCCAAATTGACCGGTCCTGCGCCACCCGCATCCAGCGGACCTTTGGTTTCTACGTATTTCTAGCAAGCGACACGTCGTCGCCGACGACGCCGTCTGCGGTCGGGTTCCAACTTGTACCTTTATGTTGGAAACAGTGCTCGACCGACGTCAGCGCGTATGCGTCGGTCGCGCGTGTTACTATGGCCGCATACGCGCTGACGGTGAGCATCGGTCTGAACGCACAGTATGCTTTCTACAGCGATAGCTACGCCCGACCGAGCATACGCACTGGCCGTCGGTCGAGCACTGTTTCCAGCCTTAATGTGAAAGTATTTATTCGTGATCCTGATTTCCTGATCAGACATCACGCAAAAAGGGCTGAACGGACTTGGATGAAATGGCGCACAAAATAAAACATACGATAATTTTTATTCCGGAAATCAAGAGCACACTGACTGTTTGTTAGCATACTCTAATTGTCCCTTTATTTCAGCAGCAATTAACTGACTAATTAAGTAATTAATCATGACTGAATCATGGTGGCTATTATAAAAGATTCTGAGGAGTCATTTTTGGTTATGATTGTTTCGCGCGGCAATTCTGTTATTGATGTTTAAAACATACTATTTTTTATAGACCCCTGTCTATTTATAAACAGTTTATCTACACATATGTATAGGTAATTATTATAGGTACTTTGCGCATGGCAGTGTATGATTTTTTTAATGTTATCTTTAAAATCAAAGTAATGAATCGACTCATAGAAATGCGTTTTTTTTGTTTATTAAGTAATCGGAGTCTACGTCATACAGAATCAAATAATTAAGAAAAACCTGCCAAGTGCGAGTCTGACTCGCGCACCGAGTGTTCCGTACAAACGTCCTTACACCATACCCGTCTTTCTTCCTTTGACAATCTTAACAGCTCATAGTAGTAAGTTACCATTGTACAGCACCATCTGTATTTTGGTAAGTAGGTACTAAAACTTGCAACCTACATACATAGTATGTTTTTCAGCGATATTTTTTATCACGTTTACCGATTTCTATAATAATCAACTCATAGATAATCTTTGACCATTCATCGCCACATTTGCGTTCGGCGTAAAGCATTTCATATTCACATCGCGTAACTTACGTACCTCATACCATAATAAGGGCAAAGTGTTACTGATAAAGGCACTATTTAGTTATCTTACCTTCCAACTCGGAGGGAAAACTAGAATTATTGGATTAGAACCTTAGAACTTACTTTGTAGGGTTCCGTACCTCAAAAGGAAAAAAACGGAACCCTTATAGGATCACTCGTGCGTCTATCTGTCCGTCTGTCACGGCCGATTTGCTCCGAAACGACTGGACCGATTGAGTTGAAATTTGGTATACATATGTAAATTGGTGACCCAAAGATGGACACGTAAAGTAAATTAATGAATTCTGAACAAGGGGGCCACTTTTGGGGAGTAAAAAAAAGTGTCACAAACTGTATTGTTTGTGTGACATATCTTGTTGTAAGCATCTCAGTTTTTTTTTTATAATTTTAGCAAAAACAGATTTGAAGTAATTTAGGAGAAAAGACGATAATTGACCATCCTCCCCCTTATCTCCGAAACTACTTAGGCTTAAAATTCTGAAAAAAATATGGAAAATAGTTCCTTTCCTAAAGATTACAGGAAAACCTATAAGAAGTTTGAGTTTTCAAAGTAACGGGAAAATTCTCAATATTTTTGTGTATTATATACGGAACCACCACGCGAGTTGAACTCGCACTTGTCCGGTTTTTTTAAACCAATGATTAAGGGTAGGTTGCAGCAAACCGCCTGTAATCGTAACCGGTGTTCGAAATAGTATTTTATGCAACAGTTGTATAAGAGAGGTCAAAAAAGGCGAGTGGCGTGGGTTACAATGTGAGCCGAAGGCGAACATTGTAAAGAAAGACGCCACGAGCGTTTTTTGACTTAGTTATACAACGTTGCATACAATACTTTTTCTACGACTAGCTACTATGGAATAAAATGCAAAATTAAACAAAGAATAAATTTTTCTTAAACTTCGTCGTATAGCTGCCGAGATTTAGTAGGCAACAAATTTTCGGTCACTGCTTGTGGGCTGCCGGTGTATTTCTTCTGGTGTAGAAGCAATATTTTCATCGTCATCCATTTTTATTACTTTTGAGAAACACCAACTATTTTGTAGCAAACACAACGGCCGCAAACTCAAACAACAATTTATAAAATAACCGGGAATTCGGGAAACATGAAAATGAGACAAATGGGTGTCTATGGTTAACTTTGTTTTTAATTGATGTCAACTTGCCAGTACTGCCATATTAAGAATAAAGGTTTTTCCTAAGTTAGCAGCAATGCCTTTAGTTCAAAAATTTCTAAAAAGTAAAAACATTCAGTGGTTTGTTAAGTTGGTAGTACCTAATGTATAGGTTTAGAAGCGTATGGCTGCTAAGCGTATCGTTTTGGCGACATAACAGCACGGTTGTGCCGTACTGTTATGGGGAATAGAGTATAGACTTTTCTGCAAACTTATTTTGTATCTCTTTATATTAGTGTTCGTGACTATGTAAATGACAGATAAAAGTACAGGAGTAGAAAAAAATCTGAATGTATAGAAAGTTTGACAAGTTTGTATGGAATGACAGCTGCAAGCGCCATATTTAACGTTCATCCCGCCCTTAAGGGCATCCGATCATGATGTCTAAAAGAAACGGTAGGTATATTCAGAGAAAAATTGTCGACAAGATTCATCCAATAGGACACAATACCACCGAAATTTCATTACCGCTAAAAGACCGATATAAAGCTGTAAATTCAATTTTGCTGTTCGTTGATTCGTATAAAGCCGGGAATCGTTTTTCGTTGGCACTTAGTGGTTTTCGATATCTGTATTACCTACCTAACAGACGCACGAAATTACACATATACGTATGTGTAGATTAGGTTTGAATGACAGTGTCACGCACATTTCATAAATTACCTACTTACACCTACTTCAGTGACTTACTTTTTTGGGTTCCGTACCTCGAAAGGAAAAAACGGAACCCTTATAGGATCACTTTGTTGTCCGTCCGTCCTACCCTCTGTCGAGACCCTTTTTCTCAGGAACGCGTGGTAGGTATCAATCTAAAATTGAGATGATGATTAACATTAACTAAATTAAATTAAAACTAAGTTAAATCTAAAAAAGGCCCTCGAGGCATTGTACCAAGGATGCTCGCGGCATTTCCTCGCTGAATTGGGAATGGATGAAAATTTTAGAAATGCCTGATTATTTTTTTGGTAATAGGAATAACCTTCTTCAGCACCAGAAAAAAGTTTCAGGTGTTTCAGCTGCGTCAATTATTTTTGAAAAATATAAACAGTTTCCTCATTTACGTTTTGGGTCAGTTACGGTAAATAGACACTTTCCTTGATCTGTCTCATATTACAAAAAACTATCTTAAATATCTGTGGTGAACTGACACTGGTAATGACCAATATAGCTGCTGCAAGTGTCAATATCATTGCCAGTGTCAGTTTACCACACATATTTAGTATATTTTTTTGTAATATGAGACCGATCGAGGAAGGTGCCGTAAGTGACCCAAAACGTAAGTGAGGAAACTGTTTATATTTTTCAAAATAAATTGACGCAGCTGAAAAACGTGAAACTTTTTTCTGGTGCTAAGGAAGGTTATTCCTATCACCAAAAAAATAATCAGGCATTTCTAAAATTTTCATCCATTCCCAATTGCAATGCTGATGCGTTGCGCGAGAAAGCCGCCAGCTCTTCGGTCACCAGTACATCGACCAGACGTTTCGCGATTTCTGCTAGCTAAAATTTATATCAAATCTAGTCTACTGTTCCTCGGAGCTGTGAAAACATCAAACTTCTAAGCCAACGCAATCAAAAGATACAGCCATTTATGCCGCAAATTTTCGAAACTCTCAAGGGAATCAAAACCTACAGGGTAAGTACCCGTGAACTCAGAATCTTGAAATTTGGCACGAAGCAACGTCTTATAGCACAGATAAAGGAATTTCTAGTGTACGTAGTTGATTATTACTATTGTTTTGTTCCTTTAAATAGATTTTTCGTTTCACAGTGTGTTAGACTTAAGTAAATCTGTAATGCTGTGTAAATATATTTAAATAAAGTGCCCAACTTTGTGTCAAAGTGACATGGTTTAAATTAGAAGGAAGCAAAATCCTCTTAGTTCGAATTTAATCCATATTGCTTTGACATAAAGTGCCCATGCCATACATTAGAGCAACGTCGAGGACTAAAACCTTTACCTTAAGTTAGTTTACCCGTTAAATTATTAGTATCGGGAACATTGTAAAAAAAAAAGTAGTTGTTACTGTTGATACTATAAGAATTTCTAATGTGAATTTCCCGACTCCGCCTTATTTCCCCGTTTTTTGCAAGATTGTTATGTTAATTTACCGCATTTATCTCTTCCGCATGATAAAACAATTTCGGGCTTACAATATCCCTCATAAGTGGACGTCTTTTCCGTACCGTACCTATCGGATGAGAAGTTTCCTTGTTATTTTTTCTTGGCAATTTCACGTACATTCTCATGGAAATGTTTTTAACCATATATAATTTAATTTATTGTCGACTTTATTTTTGCTATATTGTATATAATATACCGGCCGGCGCATCGAGGGTTCCGTACAAACCTGTAGGTATGTAAGTATTAAAAATATTTTCATTATATGATGTAATTAAAAATTTACGGTTTTCGCAATTTCTCCTTCATCTGTGCTATAAGACGTTGCTTGGTACCAAATTTCAAGATTCTGAATTCACGGGAAGTACCCTGTAGGTTTTGATTCCCTTGCGAGTTTCGAAAATTTGCGGAAATTTGCAGCCGTTTAGGCTGTATCTTTTGATTGCGTTGGCTTAGAAGTTTGATTTTTTCACAGCTCTAAGGGACAGTAGACCTGAGTATGTGATATAAATTTTAGCTTGATACCTCCACGCGTTCCTGAGAAAAAGGGTCTTGACTGA
This sequence comes from Epinotia nisella, assembly GCA_932294315.1. Classification (NCBI taxonomy): domain Eukaryota; kingdom Metazoa; phylum Arthropoda; class Insecta; order Lepidoptera; family Tortricidae; genus Epinotia; species Epinotia nisella. Next base: position 23,931,966 of record OW028676.1, read on the forward strand.
CGGACGGACGGACAAAAAAGTGATCCTATAAGGGTTCCATTTTTTCCTTTCGAGGTACGGAACCCTAAAAAAGACATCAGGCTTGCCATTACTACTCACAGTTAGTACACGTATTTAGTACTAGTACCTACTTACTGAAAGCTAGGCTAACAGGTATATCTAAAACCTGTATCCGCCCACTATCTCAAGATCTTAGTGCCTAAGTTACTCAATGTTTCTTGAAATAACAACCCACTAGGTACGTGACCCGTCGCCTTTAACTGCTTGTCTCGGGGAAAAGGTTAAATATATTTGGACACGCCCCAGTTTTGTACAACCTAGTTCGTATAGTTTGATAGGTTATTCTTTATAGTTTTATGTTGGGTTGGCGAAACATGCAACGTGGCGAACGTGGTTTAGAGTTAAGTAAAGACGATGGAATACAATGTAAACCTTGAGCGATTACAGAATGGGTTTCAGAATTGCTGGTAGAAAATGCCTTCAAATCTTAAGTGTCCCTTTGCGCTTATTTTGTGCAATAAATCGTGAATATGAATTAACAAAGGTCCAAACGGCGGCGTTGCAGAATGGTGCGACGATGCGGCAGTAACGTTTGTAATATTCGAACTTGTATGAAATATGCCCAAACCACCTTAACATACCCTTCTCTGGGCATGTAGAGAGGATGGATGAGAGAAGATTAACGAAGAGAGTGTATATAAAAGGAGTGGAAGGGCAAGTTGGAAGGGGAAGACCTAGGCGAACTTTCTCTGATCAAATTGGAGAAATTTTACAAAAAGGCCAGGTCAAAAGTACCCTAAACCGACGAGCATGTATGAGAAATGTTATGAAGGTGAGTGAAGCGAAAGTGGTTTGTCAGGATCGTAGCAAATGGAGATCCGTGATCTCTGCCTACCCCTCTGGGAAAGAGGCGTGATTATATGTATGTATGTATGTATGAAATATACGTACCACCATTCCCGCCCGGTGCGTTATACTTACGCCTTGGCCACGACTTTGGTCTTAAGCGACCTGCGGCAGCGGTTTATCTAATTCATTGCGCGTGATCCCAACTAACCACAGTGCATTGCGCGTCTCGACCGCGCAATGAACAGATAAAACGCTGCCGCAGCTCGCTTAAGACCAAAGTCGTGGCCAAGGCGTTAGTGTAGGGCCCGAGTGCCCGCGCCATTGTGAGCGAGGCGTGCAGCGTCCATATACAACAAATGCAATTTATGTGGACGCTCCACGCCCCGCTCGTAGCGGAGCGTGCACTGATGCCGTACGCTTATGCGATCTATAGAACTGCCAGTGAATGATGATGATATTGATCTACCAATGAGGGCTAACGCGAGTGAATTCGCCGCTAGAGGCGCTAGTGGCGCGTCGGGGCTTCAAAATGTCAAATGCCATAGTTTGTGAGTGGATTTTGCGGGTTTTTTCATAATTCCTAATAATCAAAGGGCGGACAGTGGATGCAATATACGTCAGTCATGTCAAACGATATACTTAATATGGATATGGCTACAATTGGTTTAAATAAATGTTGTAGTAAATGATCATAATTTTTTATATATTACATATTTTCAGTCCATTCCTTTTATGATTCACTATCCACTTATATAGAGAAAAATGACCTCTCTACATCTACCGATGTAAGAGGTGCGTATTCCTAAAGTGACGCTTCACTATTATCAGTAACATTATCACCATCACTCAAATTTCTTATAAAATCATAATCTGGAAATTCTGTCTATAACTGACTCCATTTTGTTATAAAAAGAATCAGAAGATGTCATCATCATGCAAAGTCTTACTTCGTCCAGTAATTGGAGTGCTTCAGATATTTTTAAGCCGCGTGTTTCTAATAACGTTATGTTTCTGGTTATTATTTCAAAATTTTGTTTCATAAATAATAAATTGTTTTTTAAGCCGTCGTCTTGCATAATTTGCTTTACTTTACGTGTCGATAGTGCCTCATTGCTGTTGAAAATATTGCTCAAAATTTAATAAAAGTCTTATCCATCTTATGCTTTTGTCACCCGATTGCATCCGCTGTCCGCCTTTTGCTAATAATGTTGTGAATATTTTGCATAGCTGAGATTTAGTATGGCAAATATATGTGTTACGGGTCAACGAATCTCAGTCCTTTAAAAGCGAATCTAAGATAAACTCGTGCAATAATAAATCGGAAGTAATAATAATAATAAGTATTATTGTCTTAAATTATTGATTTGCTCTTTTAAACATGATTTAAATGTAAATTTTGTATCACGCCAGTAATAACAAAATTTTAATAGCTATATTTCTGGACCCAGCACGCCAGTCGTGCCAACTGGTGAGCGCAACTCTACGGTACGGTAGCCCTCATTCGAATAATACAAACGTAACCTCCGCGCCCTTGTAAAATAGTACCCGTATAAAGTAGGTATGACGTTGATCGATAAATCAGTAGTTGAACATTGAACTAATGAGGATGATATCACCATTCTGTTACGCATGCTAGCTTCAATGGCCTATAGTAACCGACAAAAATTATCGTGGTTTGTCAACAACACGTTTTTCACCAGAATTAATCACACTAATTTTGCCCGACAAAAGATACCGGGAGACACTAAATACATTGTGAGGGTATAGGTATTTTTGTACAGTGGCCATCAGATATATCGAAGCGGCCGAAGTGCTCACAAATATCTGAACACGTGTCTAATGCCTCGACAATAGAGACGTGTTCAGATATTTGTGAGCACTTTGGCCGCTCCGATATATCTGATGGCAACTGTACGAGCGAGCGAGGCGAACGATGTTCTCCGTTTCAGCTTGGGCCAAAATTCTTGTTCTCCTCTACAGGTAGCATTTTGTCAACCGATTCTAGTATTTTTTTTTGAGCAGGTCCTATAATTATGTAGATTTTTTTGTTAATTCAGTTTTTCGAAATATAAAAAAAAAACCGGTTCGCGAGATGTACAAGCTCCCTGAGCCACTATACTATCCGCAAAACTAAGTGGCGAGTCGGGCAATAAAAGTAACAATGTAACCTTTTTGTGCGTAATAGCATGGTTCTAATATTTTACGACCTCACTCGCCACTTAGTTTTGCGGATAGTATAGTCGTATATGCATAGGTTCTCCTTATTACGTCCTAAATTCTAGGACTAGTAAATAAGTTTTACGGCTTATAAGTTAACAAATTCAAATTGCAATACGTGCCCAACCTATGGAAATGACGAATTCAGTTTAAGGCACTGGTCCCACCGCCGGCGACGAGCGATGAGCTATCGGCGATTTTCTCGCCCAAGAAACGAATAAAAGATAGTCGCTCCCGTGTAAATAAAAGAGCGAGATATAGTTCATATAGTTGATCGCGGTGTGAACAGCGAGCGATGAACTATAAATATATATCTCTCACTTTTATTTACACGGAAGCGATTATCTTTTGTTCGTTTCTTGGGCTAGAAAAAAGTCGATAGTTCATATCTCACTCGCCGGCGGTGGGACCAGTGCCTTAGTTGTAAAATAACGTAAACCATCAAACTACTGCAAATATTTGGTAATCACTCCAGGAAAATCTTGGATATCAAATTCGTGGTTATCGGAGTTGTAATAGGTACCTCTACTCAGTATGGTTTCGAAGATTGCGAAATGCTTTTACTTCGCAACTTGGATAGTTTTGGCACCGGATTTGATGTATGGCTTCCGACTTGTGTTTTATGGTGGCCATTTTATTGTTTACTTCATATTTCATTCGTACTAAGTGCAAGAGAAAATATAGGTACTATGAATGCTTGTAGTTCTACCTCATTCTATACATAACATTAGAATTTTATCGGATAAAGATTATCTAGATTAGATTAGATTAGATTATTTGTTTCATGATAAAAAATACATTACAAATTTGCATACATGTCAAAAAAATAAGATTTTTTGTCACGATCGTCAAAATTAATAAAAACATACAATAATATGACGATGTCAATAAATGTGTACACAATAATTTAAGAAAAATAAAACAAAACCACAAAGCAAAGCAAATATATTAACCATTAGGTATCGTCAATAATATCAATTCAAGTTTAAATAATTATAATAATAGTTTAACATTCAAATCGAGATTCATATACTCTTGAACTGAGTACAATGTATTTTCCAATAAAAGGCTTTTCAGGCGGCGTCTAAATGCTTCGTCAGATGGTTCCAGTCTAAGAAGATCAGCGGGCAGTCGCTCGTAGTAGGTAGGCCCAATGACACGCGGGTTCTTTTCTGCAAGTGCCATATATCAAAGATTAATACTGAACTACTTTTATAATAATGAACTATTTTTTTCGATCATTATGTGGTTTTCAAACATAGCAATACTAATTTTGCGTTTCGAAATCGTTTTCCTTGAAATCGTACGACGATTAATGCACGATTTTTACAAGCTTTTATTTAGTTACACCCGTCCTGATGTCCTCTTGCAAATTAAATATGATCAACTTCCCGGTAAGCGATTCAGCTGAAATTTTGCATACATGTGTAAAACGCGTGATAATGCAATATTATGATGAAAAAAAAAAAAAGAAAAGAAGACATTTATTCACTACACAAAAGACACACAGAGACAAAGGAGTAGACATACATGACAATTGGGGCATTCCATGCCAAGCGGACAGGTAAAAAATGTTGATGTTTCAGATTTCAGTAATATTTTAGTATGTTATACCTATACAGGTCCTCAATCTACACAGTCAATATTTTTACACTGTGATATATACTTAGCGATTTAGAGGTTAATATAGTTTTGACTCTACAGCAGGAATGCACTATTTGTAGTCCCAAAAAGCAAGTTTTAAAATATAAAAACAAAAGTTATAATATATGAATGTTATACTTCATTTAATGAGCTTCCTGACGAAATTTTTAGAAAGTGTAAAATAAAATTTTTTTTCGAAAAAAAAAAGGTTTTTATATTTTAAATTCGATTTTCTCAAACTTGGACCACTTTAATTTTTTTTATTTTTTTACCAAAAATAGCTCATAGTCTATCAATAATCCTTGCCAAGTTTTATAATGGGCCCGGGACTCGTTTAGGAGCTACGAGTAGATCAGTTACAAAGCCGGAGCGCAGCGGTAGGCGCCGAGCCACGCTGGCCGCCCGTTAGTAACAGTTTGCAGAAACTTTTAATCAAAGTAAGTACCTACTGTTTGGAAGTTCAGTGGTCTTTCGTGTTATATGAATGATATTGTATAAAATTATTTGAGTATAATATTAAATATACATAAATAATATAAACACTATGTTTACTTTATATTCAATAAACTATTGATAAGACTTAAGTTGCAGTGCGCCATCTGTGGTAATTCAGTAGGACTTCTTCGTACATTTATTTGGCTAGAAAATTACGTTAAAAGTGTGAAAGAGATAGAGCGATGACGCTCTGCATTTGAAATTCGTCGTTAATTTTGTCAATTTAGTCAGTGACTTGGTAACTACTTAGTGAACGGATGCGTGACGAGTGATTTTAATATTTTTCGTGAGATTGTTCGCGTATTAATACGTTTCAATCAAATATCATGGCGACGTATAATGATCGTTGTTATAATCCATTCAAATTACCAGTTCATAGAAAAACTAAAGATTTAAGAAAGTTGTCAAAAGTGTTAGCAGATAAGTGGTCAGTTACAAGTAAGAACTTATATGTCTGTAAACAGTGCAGGGATCGTCTCGCTAGTGAAGTGCCGCCAATAATAACTGACGAAGTAGCCCACAGTAGTCAATCAACCGAATCATCAATCCAATTTTCACAGCAATCCCAAGGTTCGTGTTATGTCCCAGACGAAAATACGCTTACTAAATCGATACAGACAGATGATGTAAAATCCGACGACAACGAAATACTTTTACAGCTGAAAGAGAAATTTAATGATCCTTCTACATCAGTTTCTGTGAAAACTATGATCCTCACTTTGGCACCTAAATCGTGGAGCGAAAATAGGCTTGCTGAAGAATTTCATACCTCTCGAAGGCAGGCAAGAAAAGCGAAGGAATTGGTCGCGAACACTGGTATTTTATCATCACCAAATCCACGTTCTTCGGGAAGGCAGCTAACATTGGAAGTGATAGAGTTGGTAAAGGCGTTTTATCTTAGAGAAGACAACACGCGAATTATGCCAGGAAAAAAGGATTTCGTGTCTATAAAATCAGATGACGGCAAAAGAGTTCATCAGCAAAAACAGCTTTTAATGTGTAACATTAATGAGCTGTATCAACAATTTAAATCTGAGTATCCTACTGCAAAAGTAGGACTTTCAAAGTTCTTTTCATTACGGCCTAAGCAGTGTGTTTTTGCTGGTGACTCAGGTACTCATGTAGTTTGTGTGTGTATGTATCATCAAAATGTAAAATTGATGCTGAGTGGAGGAGATATATCATCTCTTACATCTGAGACGGTTATTCCTCTGACATCTTACAAGGATTGCTTGCAAAGGATGATGTGCCTAAATCCGACTTCAATTTGTCATTTAATGACACAAAAATCACCAGCAAGCGAGCGCTGTAGCAAATGCCCTGGGCTTGAAAAAATTCGAGAGCACCTAAAAAACACATTTGATGACCACCAAATAACCAATGTTCAATATAATACATGGATTGGAACAGATCGTTTCACCATCGCCACTCAAGTTCTTCCATCCGATGATTTCGTCGACAGCCTTTGCTCAGCCTTGGAACTATTGAAACCACATGCATACGTAGCAGACCAGCAAGCTCAATATTTCAAACAGTTAAAAGAGACTATTACAGAAGGTAACATCATTACTCAGTGCGATTTTGCCGAAAACTACAGTTTTATTGTCCAGGACGCAGCTCAATCATTCCATTGGAACAATGACCAAGCCACTCTCTTGACTTCAGTGTATTATTACAAACAGGACAATAATCTAAAACACGGAAGTATAGTGATGATATCCGATGACTTAAAACACGATACTGCAACTTTCTATACCTTTCAAAAAATACTGCATAAACATCTTCAAGAAAACAACATAACGATAGACAGGTATATTTATATTACTGACGGAGCTTCACAACATTTCAAAAACAGATTCAATTTCATTAATCTTTTCAATTTCACGCAAGATTTTGGTGTAGATGCAGAATTTCATTTTCATGCCACTTCACATGGCAAGGGGCCGTGTGACGGTCTTGGCGGTAATTTAAAACGCCTAGCAGCGCGGGCTAGTTTACAATCGACAAACAGCGCTATCACGACAACAGAAAAGTTGTACGAGTGGGCTAAAACATCAATGCCTCAGACGCATGTATATTATGCCCGAAAAGAAGACATCGAAGAAAACAGATGTTTTCTAAAAGACAGATTTGCTTCTTCAGTGACAATACCCGGTACAAAAAAATACCATGCCTTTATTCCAACTGCTGAGGGTATTATTATAAAGCGCACCAGCAATACTAATACTCATAAAATTGTAAAAATTTGTAAATAAACCTGTTGTTTTTTAACATTAATATGTTGTATTATTCATATTTTTAATAAAAATAAGGTAAGTAATTATAAAATCAAAAGTTTCTGCAAACTGTTACTAACGGACGGCAAGCGCGGCTCGGCGCCTGACGCTGCGCTCCGGCTTTGTAAGTGATCTAGCTCCTAAACTACTCCCGGGCCCATTATAAAACTTGGCAAGGATTATTGATAGACTATGAGCTATTTTTGGTAAAAAAATAAAAAAAATTAAAGTGGTCCAAGTTTGAGAAAATCGAATTTAAAATATAAAAATCTTTTTTTTTTCGAAAAAAATTTTTTTTTTACACTTTCTAAAAATTTCGTTAGGAAGCTCATTAAATGAAGTATAACATTCATATATTATAACTTTTGTTTTTATATTTTAAAACTTGCTTTTTGGGACTACAAATAGTGCATTCCTGCTGTAGAGTCAAAACTATATTAACCTCTAAATCGCTAAGTATATATCACAGTGTAAAAATATTGACTGTGTAGGTTGAGGACCTGTATAGGTATAACATACTAAAATATTACTGAAATCTGAAACATCAACATTTTTTACCTGTCCACTTGGCATGGAATGCCCCAATTGACACATATTGTGTGTCTTCGCGGCAGTGAAACGGTCGCTGTCTCAGCATTGTGCCGAGGTGTCAGACAGACACCTGCAGCGCTGGTTTTCAGACAGCACCGCAAGTGGCCCACGGAACGCAACGCAACACAGCATTAGATAAAAAGTAAAGATGACATGGTTCTGATCTGATGATGGAGCTGGAAGGTGGCCATAGGAACTTCGCAATGAAACGACACAACCTCATCGAGTTTGGGCTCGTTAGAATCGTCTCAATGAGTAGTTGATGACGGTATACAGAAAAGTGCAGTCGGCAATAAAAGCTTGTACCAAAAATGTCATTTTTGACATACACTTATTTTTACACTTAACTGTACAAAGAATTCGTTCTAGAAAAATGATTCGCACCATATGCCTTATGTCTTTATATTAAGGCACGCCGGTGTCGTGCCGTTCATATTCAGCATTTTAATTGCGTCGCAAGTTGCTTAGTGTCTTGCCCATCACATCACAACACATCAAGATTCAGAACTAAGTTACACTAGACAGTAATTGTTCCATAATTGTTTTTAACTGTGTTTTCCATTGTTTCAGGATAGTGTGTAGCGTTAGATAAGCCAAGTGCTGTGATAGGATTGCGACCGTCTAACTGTGGAATGGTGCCGGTGTGTTGGCGGAGTGGTTTTACTGTGAGTATTGTTTATTTAATTTCGTTTTTTTTTTTTAATCCGCAACATGCTGCGTCAATTATTCCCGTATTAAAACCTAGCTATACCTACCACGAGCACCCACTGCGTTATAAAGTACTTAGCTTTTGCCCGCGACTCGACGTAGATACACTCAGCGTCAAATACTTTGTAGCAACCAAAGTAGTCAAATAGTTCGATACACCATATATTTAGTATGGTGTACCGAACTATTTGGCCACTTTGACTGCTACAGAGTATTTGACGCTGACTGTACAGTCACGGATTTTAATTGTTGAGCCATTTAGAGCTCAATTTATACTGAACACTTCATAGCTTAACTATTAAAGTTTTAAAAAACAAGCTTTTATTTAAATGCCCTAAAAAGAATATTAAACTTTTCCTTTAAAACTTTTACTGTCATCTTATAACGTTATAACACATTTTAGATGATATATAAGCTTGTCGCGAGATTTACCTGAGTATGTACGAGTAGGTACCTAAATCTCGTGACAAGCTTTTATATCATCTAAAATGTGTTGACGTTATAAGTTGATAGTATAAGTTTTAAAGGAAAAGTTTATTTTATTCTTTTTAGCGCATTTAAATAAACGCTTGTTTTTTAAAAAGTTTTTTACTTTTTAGTCATCGCTGGACAGGTTTCTCAGTATATTGTCCGCCATATTGGATTTAGAGTGACGTCACTTTATTTTTCGAGTTATTCTCAGCAAGCCCTTTCATTTGATACCCATATTATAGGAGTGCATTAAAAATAACTAACCCGCCATGTTGGATTTTTTTGCTGACTACTTTTTTTTGCACACTCATCAACTGCTTATTGAGAGGATTGTAACGAGCCCAAACACGACGGGTTAATCCTGTGTAATTAAGGAGTTCCTACGGCTACCTTCCGTCTCCATCATCAGACCAGGTTTATGGTACAGTCGAGTTCTCCAATATCTATACAGACAACCTTTCAAAAATATCTACACATGTGTCTTATGTCAGTGATAATAAAGCCTGTGTACAGATATTTTTGAAAGGTTGTCCGTATAGATATTGGAGAACTCAAATGTACCATATTATTGCATTGTCATCCGACTTACATAATTGTACAATATTTCAACTTGATTGGACTCCGGGAATTTGGTCAAATTTAACCTGCAAGATTTCATTACATAGTTAGTTACATACAGGTCGACCTAATACAAGCGTGTTAAAAACACAAAATTAGTTGACACCTAAATGGCTCAACAATTAAAGTCCTTGACCGTACGACTAAAATTCCATTGATATCACCGATACGTGACACATTAAAAGCACTCTTATCAGCACTTATTCAATTTAGATAACCGAGTCACTGTGCCGTGATCCGTGACGTCCGACTGACACGATGACTTTGGCATTGTAACCGAAATCTCAGTCACGTTGACCTCATTGCAACGACCGCAATCAATGACGTTCACAGAAATTACGTGTGAGAAATATTGACGCAAAAATACCTAAGATTTTGGTAACTATTTTGCCGTACACGAAGAACGTCAGTCGTGGTTTATAAATGACTTCAGTTCAGAACAGGGTAGGGAGCCGGTTACCCTAATCAGGGTTTTCCATAGGCTAATTTTAGAAGTGGTTTTTAAAACCCTATTGTTATGGTAAGCATATCGGATGTGGTAACCATAAGTTGACCCTAAAAAAAACCCTATCTCAATTAGGGTCTAGCCTTCTTAACCTAACAACATTAGAGTCGGTTTTGCTCTAGAAGGTTTGGCCCGCTCGCTCGCCCTGAAAAGTAGCCTGAACAGTGAATACCAGTACACATGTACAGTAAGGGAAATGTATTCACGTACCACCGTAGAACCCTGTCGCAATTGACAGGCCGCCGTCACTCAAACTCGAATAGTATGTCACCTTATTGCGATAGGGTTCTACGGTGGGTGGTAAGTTAATACATTTCCCTTACTGTACCTACCTGGCGTGGCGCCTGCCTGCCTGTCATTTGATATTTATTTGCGAGTCGTTAAATTATGATGTCAGATATAACAAATAATTATTAGCCCTTACAATAATATGCATAATGTGTATTAGGCGAATACAAATTAGTCCAACTAAAATTATTCTAAAAGCGTAATATGCCAAGCAAAGTAGTAGGCCGAAGTATTACTATGCCAAATCAATTATGCGAAACTAGGTATAATAGTCTAAACAAAATTATGCCAACGAAGGGGATTCCACAATCTAACCTCCCAATCCAGAACCTTTTAGGAATTAGGATTAGACCGGTTCTTAACGATGTTTTCCTAGTTTCCTACACCCGAAAAGCTACTGTTTATGAAACATATCCCAGCAATATTGCTTATAAATGTTACAGCTTTAAATAAATCCCCAGCCCCTCTATTCTGTAACTTGTTTTAAGTTCACCTCAACGCTCACCCACAAATATATCTTGAAGCCGCGATTCGTAGTAACTAAGCGTAGGTAGAGGTCTAGTTTCGTTAGGCGTGACGGATGGAATGAGACACAGGAGCGCGTAAATAATAACAGCCCTGTAGCGTCAACACGAACAACTGTCTGCAAACGTACACTGACTACTAATTGGTTTAACGATTTGTGCGAACGCCTGCGAAGCTTAAGCCGTTGTAATGTAAGTAGGGTATGCAATCCCGGTATTTATTACTACTACAATACCGGGATCCCGGTATTGATCCCGGTATTGTAGTAGTAATAAATCCCGTTTTGCATGCCCTAGTTGTATGTATTCAAATGTCTGTTGCAACTTGTGGTGTAAATCTTGTGGAGCACTTGAACCAAAACTGCGCTTGAAGACACTTCTAAAGGTTTGAATTATGGCTAGGTATAATATACTTTGTAACAAAATATCTTGAGGTAGTAAAAAAATGTTAGCCGAAAACGTTCGACGACAAATTCGTCCTTTTGGAAGGCATCATTAGTAACTATTAGATTAGTAGGAACTGACGGTTTTGGGCTCCAATCAAATATTTGTCTATTAGTCTTCATCATCATCATCATCATCATATCAGCCGAAAGACTGCTGGACACAGGCCTCTCCCAAAGAGTGCCACAATGACCGGTCCTGCGCCACCCGCATCCAGCGGACTCCAGCGACCTTTACCAGGTCATCAGTCCACCTTGTGGGGGGCCTACCCACGCTGCGCCTTCCGGTACGTGGTCGCCACTCGAGAACCTTTCCGCCCCAACGGCCATCGGTTCTACGTGCAATGTGCCCCGCCCACTGCCACTTAAGTTTAGCGATTCGGAAGGCTATATCGGTTACCTTGGTTCTCCATAATTCCTCTTATAATGCTATAAAAAACCTAATATATCAACAATCCATACCCATACAAATCTCTGGTGTCAATCTCGGTTCACCAGGATAGAACCCAAAGCTATGACGTAAGAACTTAACATTCCCGAGCATCGTCCGTTCAGAATACCTCTCACGTACTGAACGGATACGGGCTTTTAACAATTCATGGTAGCTTGGTTCGATACGCTCCTATCGCCCCGTCAACCATATTGACGGCTAAATATTTTGGTACATGTACAGCTGGCGCCTACGAAATGTGGTTGAAATGCAAACAGTTTGGTGAGAATGAGATTATTGCGTCAGTACTATTTTGCTATTCCGTTAATTCTTCGCTTAATCTTTAACGGAATACAACCTTACACGAATCGAACTAGTAAGATCTATAAGGCTCAGATCGTATATTTACTGCCCTTGGATCGGTCGTCAACTACCTGCGATGTGATACATCCCTCGTTTTACCGCCTAAGTTGAGTAATGGGTGCAACACGGTGTCAATAACCTCAATCATTATGATAATATGGATATGCCCCGCGATTCCAGAATTCGAGTCGTAAAATGAAGTCGTTATTTCGGATTTTCCATTTGTTGCCATATAAGGTCCAACTGAAATGTCATTACATTTACAATTTTCCTCGCGGTGGTGAGGTGAATAGTTGTGTGAAAGTTGCTTGAACGCCGCCTTACAATCCTTCGCCAGCTCGGCTTTCAATACAAGCACTTGCGCGAGATAACAAAATTGGTTGCTATCCTTATCAGTAAGTCAGAAAAGGATGGCATCAACTCTTTACTAGCCGTCTTTTTTGCACCTTTTTCAACTATGCGTTTGATCATAAACGCAAAGAATAGAACATCCGAAAGTGACATGCCAGGTAGACGGGTTTTTGTTGCACTTCAAATACGGGTTTTTGTTGCACTTCAAATGGTTACATTTTGACACTTACATACATATTTTATATGAGTGCAAAAGATAAGATATACTTTATCTTTTACTTTCTTTGTGTTTATTTTAAATAATGTAAAATGAATAATGATACAAATGAGTTTATTAAATATTTAAACATCTACTTACAAATGTATAACACTAATTAGAATTGTTTTTTCGACCAAGATCACGGGATTATAATCATGTCCATATTAAGGTTTCTACTCGGAACGGGCGGTGCCGATCACTGGTGATGTACTATACGAGCCTTTTACCACTTAAACAGGACTTAAAATGCCTGTAGAAACTTCTTCTATTACACAGCTTGGGTGATGTGACCAATGGGGTAACTAATATAGCTATCTAATAGAATTACTCATCCTCATACTTAAAATCCTGCGACGTCGTCGGCTTTTCTAATTACCAAAGATAGGCGGTTGAAATCCTACCGATGCTACCGTTTCATAAATTACCCTAGTTCCCGCTTCCGAACCTCGCTTACCCACGCCGCGCCGATAAGAATCGTTAGAGATATCAAAATGTATTTCAAACTCGGAACTCTAACGTGGAAAGTTAGAAGAACCTAGCTCTGATTAACGGCTTTCGAGGTGATATACCATTTTGTTTGCTGGAACTTGTAAGCTGACTTGGCTGAAGGATGGGGCTTGGATTTCGTCTTAGATTTTGTACTCGGGGACTATTCCAGAGTAGGAACGAAACGTTTTGGGATTGCTAACACTAGCTTTGATGGATTTAGGTCCGGTTTTTTCACGCGACCAGGGGCGGTTCACTCTTTGATTTCGTCGCGCCACACAAAAACATTCCGGCCGGCCGCCTTATTAATGCACCAACAATATATCTTATACCACTGCTGGACATAGGCCTACCACAGAGTGCCAAAGTGACCGGTCCTGCGCCACCCGCATCCAGCGGACTCCCGCGCCATTTTTCAGGTACCTTGTGGGGGGCCTACCCACGCCGCGCCTTCCGGTGGCAACGCAACGAGGGTATTCAACGAAAACATCATAACAGTAACGTGTTTGAAAGGTTGACGATAAGTAAATCAGTTCAGCCGCTTGAAGTAGGTACCTACCTAGCCCACTTCCCAGCGAACTAAAGCGTTCGACCGAAAGTGACTGCGTCGGGTGACGTGACACGTTACATCACTTAATTAACTCTGGATGACCCGTCAACGGGCCAAGAGGGCGTTGCTCTAAGTACACTCGGTTATAAATATACACCTACGCTTTGGAACTTTACTTATGAACAATCAAAACTGAATATATTTTTAGAGTTACATACAAGTATAGGTATAAGGTAGCGATCGCTAAACTTAAGTGGCAGTGGGCGGGGCACATAGAACCGATGGCCGTTGGGGCGGAAAGGTTCTCGAGTGGCGACCACGTACCGGAAGGCGCGGCGTGGGTAGGCCCCCCACAAGGTGGACTGATGACCTGGTATAGGTCGCGGGAGTCCGCTGGATGCGGGTGGCGCAGGACCGGTCAATTTGGCACTCTCTAGGGGAGGCCTATGTCCAGCAGTGGACGTCTTTCGGCTGATATGATGATGATGATGATGATGTATTGTAGGTATGGTATTGTATCATAGTAAACAGATATTCTAGTAACCATTCCAACGTTCCAAGAAAATGTCACAGTTTATGACACATGGTCTCGTTATCCTGAAAGTAACATCAGTGGACACCGGCCAGTTATTTTTAACCAGCTAACCGTCAACCCTAACTAAAGTGTTGTTTACATGAGCTGAACGCTTTAGGGGTCGCTTACAGCAAAGTTTGTTCAACCCGTATACGCATTTTTAATGCGTTTCGCCACTGAAACTAATAGTGGTGTTAGATTAGAGAGATACGCTATTGTCCGTGGATAATCTTTTCTTGTAAAGTGTTGAAAAGTTAACGGTTACATTTGTGAATTGAAAATTAGACGAAATTAAAATATCGGTCGCCCATATGAACGGCTATCTGATCACAGAACCAGATTATTTTTAGTTTAAACTGCATTCAGAGTTCAGTTCAGACAGAGCATACATAACTGGAGTAGCCTTATGTCGTATTTGCGTACAAAAAAGTCTGCCGAATTTTGCGTGGGCGGGGGGAGCATCTTAATAGGCTATTGAAACTCAGTTATATATTAAAAGCTTGAAGTGGTTGAACGTTTATAATACCAAGTGCTTACAGCAACATGCGGGCATTTTTATGATCAGTGTTCTCTTGCGAGGCAATTTTGTGATCGATTGCGAAATTGTCTTCGTATGATTTTTTGCACATTGTGCAAGGTTTTTTACAGAGGGATAAGTTACTGAAAGGGTAGTCCAGTTATGTAAATATACTCTAAAATTCAGACCAAACCCGATTGTTTTATTTTTATTTATGCACATACAAAACTTAACTTAAAATACTACAAAAACGAGGCAGTTTGTTGGCGAATTCCAACGGCATGGCATGGAACGGAATGGCGAAAGGCGATCAAGTCAGCTGTGTCAATTCAACTAGATTTAATTATTACCTATTCAGAAGTTATGTTAAATAAAGAATGTGATGTTCAATTAGCAAGTTATGCGACTATTCTTGGCTATTGTAATGGAATTAACATACAATAATAAAGCATCTTGCGTTGATAAGTTAAAAAGTAGTAACGTCCCACGAATATTATAGTGACTTAGCTTTTTGCGTCAGATTGGAAGAATAGTCTCACCCGGTTCACAGTATTCAAAGAACGAAATTGTTTTCACACTGTTTCAAATGAAAGTAGGTATGTCCTAGTGACACTATTAAAAATAACTTTCAAAAATGTTGACGTTTAATTTATAGTAGGTAAATTCTGTAATCATTTTCGTTCCTGAATTTTTCTTATATTTTATAAAAAATGTTTCTTATATAGGTAATACATTTAGTGTTAATAGGCTTAAGACATTTTAATTAGTGAAGGCGTATAGTATTAAGGAATTTTATAATTATTAATTGAATAATCTTTATTGACCTTACGAGCTTGGCCAAGATGGGACTATCGAACAGTACAGACTGTAGAATGTGCGGCGAGGAGGATGAGACTATGGAACACTTGCTATGTGAATGTCATGCCCTTGCCAGACAAAGAATGAATCACTTTGGTAACGGCTACCCGCAACCAAAGGAATCCAAAGTGCTCCCACTAAGCTGCATCATCCGCTTTGTGGAAATGATGGAGCGGGCTTGGGAGTAGCTATAAAGGGGAGGGCAAATGCACAAAAGATCCCACTGGGTCGAAGTGTATCCGAAGGGGCCCTCAACTAGATAAGATAAGATAAGACGTTACAATTACTATTATTTATTATTATTTTGTACAACTAACACTTTTGATATAATTTAATGTTATTTTATTCTACTGCTATTTTTCTGTGTGTATTGACATTGTGCCTTTTTATGCATTAAATAATTTGCCTTGACTTTGACTTGACTTTACACTGTAGAATTAGCATAGTTTGAGATGAGGTCGTTTTTAAACCGTGTGAATTGTGAGAGAGAGATGACTGCTTTGTATGCCACGTCATACTTATAGTCCCACGCCCTTTTAGATTTCATTGTTATCTCTGACATCGTAAACTACTCATTAAACTTATTAAAACAATCCCCTGGAATCCGGAGCAAGGTGGCTATTAGACTAATTAGTCGAGATACACAAGATTGATTAGGATAAGGAGAACAGACTGGCGTGGCCTGGCCACGGCGGTCAATAGTAAACTTGTCATTAGCTGTCAAATTTACTATTGACCGCCACTAGCGGAAGCCCTCGAAAGTACGAGTCCAGCTATTGCACTTTCGGCCGAGGCTTAACACATTGCTTTTCACGCCTACTGCGAGCAAATTGCAAATAATACTAAACAGGCTCGCTTGCCTCGCGCCCGGCGCGGCGGAGGAGGAGCGGCGCCCGCCGGCGCGACCGCGCGGGACCCTGTGATTGATCGAATCGCTGTTCAAACTGTCCAACAATAACATTGTTGGACAGTTTGAAGTCATAGATGGCCTGTTCGTGCGATGTCCAACTAAACCCAGCTTTGAAGCATGAATTCTGACCATCTTTTGCCACATTTCCGAGCAGTGGCGGGAAAAAATTATGTCTATGTGGACTTGCAAAGCCCAATTTTGTTTTTAACTTACGGTCGCAAGAGACACGTCGAACACTGTCAGTTTTGGAAACGAATCGTATGCCAATGGGTCGACATTTTTGTTACGACCTCGTAACCATCCGTTATAATGGCACATAGTTAAATGGGAATGCCCATTAATCAGATTTTAGCCACGGAATCGCTTTGAGAATTCTATCCCTCTCGGGTGAATGGGTTTTTGCCGGTTGCTTCGACTGCGGTTGAGAAACAAATTCCTTAACAGACCGGGGAATCTGTGTAGTGAATGGAAATGAGTACACTTTATTTAGGGACTTGCGTAGGTTATTTTGTGACGCCATTTTTGTAAGGCTTGTTCACGAAAAAAAGTAGCCATCGAAAACTAAGTCTCCACTGTCACCCAGTAGGTCTAGGTAGTTCGAACTGCAATTAGATAGCCAACTGAGTATTCTTTTTTATGTGTAAGAATCTAAAATCCATCTATGTTTCCTTAAAAGTTGTGAAATCCTACATAATGCCAGATAAGGGTTAAAGCTAAAATGATTGCATAAAAATGTGTTCTGGCAAGATTTAAAACAATTTATAACCTGGAGCCGTAGCATGGTTGGCCTTATCACGCGACAAGTGACAAGATAAGAGCGTCGTCTCGTTCTATCGAACGGTGTCAGCCAGTGACGCACGCTCTATCCTATCACCTATCGCATGACAAGGCCAACCATGCTACGGCTTCTGCATACGGTAATTAAGAGTCTGGAAAGATATATATAATCTATTTGAGTAAAGGAAAATGACCCAAACGTGAAAATTACAAAATCTAAGACTACAATCCGGAGATTTCGAAAGTTAGCCCAAAAATGGATAGGAGCTGAAATAAATGTCCATAACGCCACTCAAAACGAGAGAGACCTTCCTTTTTTATAAAATTCTTTAAAAAATCTCATTTTATATTGAAAACCTGAATTATACAACAGCTAGAGGCTACTTTTTTTGGTAGACTTATAGGTATGTAGTTTTCAAAACGCATTCTAGATCTAATACTGACCAAACTACCGAGCGAGATGGTCGTATAAAAATCTCAATAAGTGTGACAGAGAGAGATATGTCTTTATCATAGCTCTCTCTGCTACACTCAATGTCTTTTACAAGCTTAAACGGAAAAGATTATCCAACAAAGGCATTTCATTCGTTCTACTATTCAAACATTATTCACGAATGCGCTCCTACGAAGAATTCGACGCTTTTATTCAAAATAGACGGATCAAAACAGATGGAACGAGGAAATATACTACAGAACGCCATCTTTCTCCGACTTCCTATTGAAATGCTTGAGCCACTTTAAGCGAAATTCCATACACCTTACACGGAACCAATGAAGCATAATAATACTTGTAAAATGTACCTTATTGCGACCAATATATAGACAATATTAGCCACTTAAGTGCTTCGTTTTTTATGCGTCATAACCGTTTTATATTAGGCAAACGTTTTCAAATAAAAGTGCAGAAATGATGGGCGACTTAAATACGAATGTTATATAAAAAAGAGGTAGATATGTTGTCTATACGAAATTCCGTGTTTAAAAATGTCCACCAAATCTGATAGCTAACGTTTCCATTGACAACTCGAACCTGAGGCAAGTTGTGCCAATGGACTCGTTTTTAACGTATAACCTATCAACCTCTTTTTATATTACATAATTGCTTTAATACATTTCAAATATCCGCCACAAGGAAACGAATTAAGTAAACCACTCTTTTGAAGGGTTGCTTGTCTTATGAATATATAAATACATAACACACACACACACACACACACACACACACACACACACACACACACACACACACACACACACACACACACACACACACACACACACACACACACACACACACACACACACACACACACACACACACACACACAGCATCTATATGTAGACAGGGATCGGATACCGGTATTTTCATCATATAAAAATACCGGTTGTATTTCGTTCTTTGGTTTATAATATAATTTATGATCAGGCTGTCTAATAATACGAAAATGTTACCTAAATACATGATAGAGTCCCACATTAAGAGCCTAAAATAATTCAAAATATTGAGACTACTTCGGGGACTTTTGTAAAAACCGGTTCCGATCCCTGTATGTACCTAGATACGTAATTGTATAGATACGAAACTGGGTCCTGTAACACAGGGTTTCCTAGCTCAGGACTCAGGGTCGTGATTCATATTGTAATGCTGCCCTTGTTCAATAAACTTTTTTCATTTTCATTTTTTCATTTTCATAAATAAGCCTACATGCATGTCAAAATTAAATAAATAAATATTATAGGGTTTAAACTCAATGAAGCTTCTTATATGGGTAAATCGCAAAAAAATTGTACTAAGTTAATGGCCTTAATCTAATCTATGCTTTAACATTTTTCCATTGTGTAACGAAAGTTACCCATATAACATGTATTGGTAATTGCCGTTACACAATGGAAAAAAAGTTCAAGCGTAGATTAGATTAAGGTTTTTAACTATTAAAATCTTACGTCATAAAATAGCCTTTACTAATTGTTAGTAATCCGACCTTTGTGTAGCGTTAGTCAGCAATAGTATCGAGTCATCATTATGTGTTAGGTACCTATTTAATTGCACATACCTTATCTAGTAGCACAATCACGTTGGCACATTTCCGAGCAGTGGCGTGAAAGTACGTTATTTCCTATTCATTATAATATTTACGGGATTGAGGCTTTCTTTATTACCGCCCATGCTACATTATTTTACTTCACCCCCTGGTCAGGAAGTGTGATTTTCCGCATGCGTAGCGCGCCAGGTGTGACTAGATTCTATCAGGCTAGAATCTCTAAGTAACAATTTCTTTAGGTCTGTATGATTCAGCAAGGTTATCCCAAGCTGTGTCGTGGCGAGATATATTATCCGTCTCTTTCTATAATTAGAACACTTTGAAAGAGACGGGTAGCTCGCCGCGAAATAGCTCGCGTTCCGTCTTGTGATAATCGTGCTGATCTTTGAAAGAGACTGGTAGCTCGCCGCGACATAGCTCGCGCGCCGTCTTGTGAGTTGTGATAACCGTGCTGATCTTTGAAAGAGACTGGTAGCTCGCCGCGACATAGCTCGCGCGCCATCTTGTGATAACCGTGCTGACTTTGAATTCCTACCTACTCAATATTTTCTTGTCTTGTAGCTCCTCGTCACGGTAACATTTCACTGTTTAGATATTCTACAAAATTATGAATTTTATTGGGAACGAATTCGCCATATATGTTTGGTTGTAGATAGACGCTTTAAATAAGGTTATCTCAAACGTGTCTGTATCTTTTTAGTAATTTCTTCTTAGAAACCATATTATTGTGGTTACGGGACAGAATAACGAGAAATGGCCGAAATCGACCCTTCGATATTTACGGCATCATAGTAACGAGGCATTCATAAATGAAACCGGATTCCCACTAGCTTGTCAATTTGAATATTTGATTGCCTTATACAACGTCAAATACGCTTTAAAAAAGCACACGCTTCCGAAACACCCATCGTTATTATTTGCTTAGTGAAGTCAATACGTATTTACTTACCACGCGTCATGATTCCATGTCAATATTTTGATTTCTGCGTAGCTTGTGTGTGTAATCAATCAATCATAGAGAGGTCAAAATTGAAACCATCAGTTCATCCCAAACCAAGAACCCAAGAATATATCTAAAGTAAATGCTGCATGAGCATTGGGACTGCGTCTTCTAGGGGGGGGGCGCTCCGACCTTCCATGCATCTGACCTTCCAACCCGGAGGGGAATCCTTGTTGGGATAAGACCAATGCATTACATTACCTTATATCATCATATCAGCCGATAGACGTCCACTGCTGGACATAGGCCTCCCCCAAGGAGTGCCACAATGACCGGTCCTGCGCCACCCTCATCCAGCGGACAGGACTTACCTTATATACAACTAGCTTCTGCCCGCGATTTCGTCCGCGTGGAACTCGTTTATATCATAGCTCCATACAAACTTTCGCCCGCCACTTCGCCCCCTTAGGGGATGATTCCCGGGATGAAAAGTATTCTATATGTTAATCCAGGATATACACTATATGTATACCAAAATTCATCTTAATTCGTTCAGCCGTTTTTGCGTGATTGAGTAACAAACATCTAAACTTTTGCATATATAATATTAGTAGGATTAATATACAATTTAATAAAACACAAACTGCTCGCGCGGCTTCGCTCGCGTATTGCAGAGTAAATAACGCAGGATAACCCGCGGGATAGAATATATCCTATAACCATCCAGAAAGTCAATTCTACACGCTGATGAAAGAATTTTTGAAATCGGATAAGCGGTTCAAATGTATAAACTTAGAAAGGTACAATCTCACAGACTTTTCCTGTTTATTACAACAACAAAAAAAAACATGTAACAAGGACACATATTTACATAGAATAAAATTTATAGCATCTACCATCGTATCATGTCGTCGTATCGTTTCATCATGTTGAAAGAATGAAGGAAGATCGGTGTGCCAAACGGGCATATTTGGAGGTATCGCTGGAGCGACCTCGTCGAATTGGACCTGCGCGACTTTGGGGCCATGAACTGGAGGGAGATGGCGCAAGATCGGGTCAAGTGGTGACAACTCGTGTCGGAGGCCAAGACCCACTTTGGGTCGGTGAGCCACTGACGATAGATAGATCTACCATCGTATAAAACTGGTGGGAGAATGCAGCCCCGCACAGTGTAGCAGAATAGCACAATCAGGCTTATCCGCTATCATTTTAAGAATGCTATTGGGACTGTCCTCCAACCTTTATAATTAGTACAGCAAAGAAATTATATATACAGCTTTATTAAATCAGTAATTAATAATTTACAAAGTGCGTGATTAATTTGACTATAAAGTAGCTCTAGTCGCAAAGAGATGTTCCCGTGTCGAGTGCCCATCAAAAAAAAGGCCGTGCGCTGCCCGGTACGTCGGTTTTGTTCATCGAAGTGGCGCCCTCTGTCGACCGGAAACCAGGGTTCGCCCGCAAGGAGTTAGCGCGCACCGGATGTTGCCAACATTAGTAGCACCATTTATAATATTAGCAGGTACCTATAGATAAACAAACTATCGATTGATTATTCTTTCAAGCAATGTTCAAATTGATTAAACGAAGCAATCGAAATTGAGTATTTTATGGTTCCCAAAGAGTAACACACTTAACGTTCTGCTTCTGGTCGGCATTAACTTTTTATTGCCAATAAAAGTGTAATGCTTGCATTGCGATAAACGCAAGATAAAAACACTTAAAACAAGTGTGCTCTTCAGATGAGCAAGGAAAGTTTCAGCCAAAATCAGCCAGACTGAACAAATCCACAGTAATGTTTTCGGGTTCCTAATGCGAAATAACTGTGGAATCCCTCATTAAAAGTAACTGTGTTTTATAAAGAGGAAAGGGTTATCTAAAACGGATGCCGTATTTTTATTATTCATGGGTGCAGATAGTGACTATGTGCGGTTTTTGCGGCTTTAAGGCCGAAGGTTAACAAAATAAGATAAACTATCGGGCTATATAAATACTTTTAATAAAATACAAGTTCTTTGACGTTTGCGTGGTCGGTTTCTAAAGTATTTCTGAATAATGTCACCACCAAATCTACTAATTTGATACATGTGAAGTAATTATTCAGGTCCAACTAGGTAATATATATATGAATAGTAGCTTCTATCTTTTTGCATTGGTTTTGTACCAGAAATAACTAAAAAAAGGCATAGTTAGGGGTAACAGATGAGCGTTTTTCAAAAAAACTGTACATGAACTTTTTTTTTTATTTGTTTTTTTTTTTTTGGTTTTTCTTAGAATCGTTGATACCTACTATCGATCCTCATACAAGAAAAAAAGTGTCCCAGGTTTTACTATGTAAGTTTTTTGTTCCAGTGCGGTCACGACCATATAAATAAAAAAGACTGCGTACAAAAGTGTGACGATCTGGAATGGGATATTTTGGACACTTTTTTCTTGTATGAGGATCGATAGTATCAACGATTCTGATTAAGAAAAACCCAAAAAAATCGAATTCTAAAAAAAAGTTTATGTACACTTTTTTAGAAAAACGATCAGACTATAACACGTTACATGAACGACTCCGATACAACAATCTTTCGACGCTTGGTCAATTCCATGTACGACTGTGGGCAAATGTATAATATCATTTTTCATCACAAACTGTCTTCGGACATATTCCTTCTGTCCGTCATTCATAATCGGTAAGTGTCTCTTAATTTTCATGACAAAACAGTAAAAAGTCTCAGTTAAACTAGAACGCAGGAAATAATTAGCGGGACACTGCCCAAGTCTTTCGAAAGACCGCAATAAAACCGACATTTACGATCCCAAAAAAAGAGGTCGCCAATAAAAGACGCCTGACGAAACTCAACGCGTTAAACATCACATGCCTAATGGACCTTTTGATGTTCAACTGTCTCCTTCAATTATAGAAGCTAAAGGTCCGTTTTCGTCAGGTTACGTCATCAGAATTGTAACAGTTGCTGCAGGCAGGCATACCATAGGACCTTCTTAGCAAATGAATGTTTTAGTTGTATTCTCATGAGGAACGTTGTTTTATTCCATAAAAGAAAATTAATGATGTGAAACAAAAGTTGTTTCGCTAGGAATTTCTCTTAAGGAAGAAAAAGAAGTATCATAATACCTCTCCTTTGTCTCTGTGTGTCTTTTGTGTAGTGAATAAATGTCTTCTTTTCTTTTTTTTCTTTTCTTAATACGACGACCGCTTTAGCCTAGTTGGTAGTGACCCTGCCTACAAAGCAAGAGGTCCTGGGTTCGAATCCCGGTACGGGCATTTATTTGTGTGATGAGCATGAATATTTGTTCCCGAGTCATGGATGTTTTCTATGTATTTAAGTATGTATTTATCTATATAAGTATGTTTATCGTCGTCTAGTACCCATAGTACAAGCTTTGCTTAGTTTGGAACTAGGTCGATTTGTGTAAGATTGTCCGCAAAATATTTATTTATTTATTTAATACCATTCATGGATAAGAGGATATAGCTATGTGCAGTACGCTTAAGAGGACGGGTAGGGCAAGCCTTCTCCATACAAATTTTGTGCAGGTTTATCTTCGTTTGTGTTTGGGCTATAAATATAATTTTTAGGTCAGTATACTTATTTTTCTGTTAGCTATTCACTGATGTTATTATTTTTTATTTTTATACTTTTTTATATTTTTTTAATTTTCATTATTTTTATATCTAACAAAATTTTAACATCATGTGCTGCGTAAATTCAATATGAACAAGCAAAAAAAAACGAATATTCTGTAGTGCCAAAACCGACGAAAAAAAACTTGCACAACGTTTGTATGGAGAATGCCTTGCCTTACCCGTCGCCTTAAGATATCGGTTCAATTACCGATTTTGGTGTAAGAAAATTTCCCCATCCAATTGTGCCTCTATTCATACGATTCAAGGTTTACAAAGATATATCCCTCGTGACACGAATAACAAATTCCTTAATACGATTACGTAATGTACATCTGGGCTTCCTATTACAGTGGGGCGTGGGTCTTGTCGTGTCAATGCACGGAATTGCATACAATGCGTGTATGGAGATATTAAGGATGTGCTTTTAGACGGTCCATTAAGATGGATCAAGGAAATATGATATGGCACTCTTGTGCATCTTTTTGGTTGTTGTTTGTTCCCGGCTGTCATGCTGTTGTGATATGATTTTTGCTCTTTTAGCTAATAATTTGTGTGTTGCGTAAATTGTGTGGCGTCAGACATCCATGCAAGTTGAGGAAGAATTTGTTCTTCGACGATTTCAAGGCAGAGATGTGTTTATTTTGAAGGAGTCTGGTGTGAGCGGGTTGTAGTTTCCTCTTCTAATGACTAGTGAGTAAACGAATACATGTTCCTCTTTAAAAACCACTGTTTTACCAACACTATCATGGCTGCGGTCAAAACTCATTCCCGCTTTCGCCGTGCCTATTACTTTCACTTTTCCCAATTTCTTCAATACATATTTATCTCTTATACTGCATTGAGCTATAAAAACTATAGATACAGTTGACACATGTAATCGCTTGTAATCCCCCGACCCCTTGCCGCTTGTCTAAACAATCGTTTCCCCTAACTTATTGGAGCAAAAACTATTACATTTCCTCCAATATTTACCCCAATCGTACCGAAGCATGTCCCCTAACGGACCCGATTCGTTTCTTCGTATTGGGTCCTCGAATGTTGGGTGTTTAAATAATTTTCACGGTCGATATGAAAGATCAAGAAAGCGGGCATGTACTAACGCCCAAGGGTACGGGTATACACCTCTAGGGTCATTTTCGAGCGTTCGCTATGCATGTGCAGACGATTTTGAACAGAAAGTGTGAACCCGTACCCTTGGGCGACAGTACCTACTGTTCTTTCATATTAGGAAAAGTGCCGGTTCTAAAAATAGATTTTCCTTTATGTGGCCCGTGTTCAATATTCATTCATGTGGGAGGCAAGGAGAAGAAAAAAAAATGGTTGTCTGTAAAGTCGTTTTACGGACGATAATTTTACGTGATACGTCATAAGAAAACATTGATGAAAAATTGCATAACACGTATTTACTCATTTATCGTTAGGAATACTCCTGTGAAGTTTCGAATAAAATAGTCGATCTAATCTTGTTTCCCCATACAAACTTATAGGTTATTGTACTACTTAGTCAGTTGGTACTCTTGGTACCTAATATTAATATCGAACGAACTCACTTCGTAAACATTCTTGTAGTGTATAGTTATTAACTAGACCCTTAAAAAATTTAAAAAGCTGATTAAATTAAAATATTGAATATCTTGATAACAACAATAGTTAAGTTGGTTGGTACTACCTATTTTATACAAATGTAATAAATATAGAGGCCTCGGCAGAGAGTATGACTTTGTACCCTTTGGCGTCGAGACCCTCGGTCCGTGGGGTCCCAGTGCGCATAAGTTATTTGCAGAAATCGCGAAACGTCTGGTCGATGTAACTGGTGACCGAAGAGCTGGCGGCTTTCTCGCGCAACGCATCAGCATTGCAATTCAGCGAGGAAATGCCGCCAGCATCCTCGGTACAATGCCTCGAGGGCCTTTTTTAAATTTAACTTAGTTTTAATTTATCTTAGCTAATGTTAATTATAATCTTGTATTCACTTTTAATAAATATTTAAAACATAATGTTAGCTGTAGTCTTACTTACTTTTACTACTTTATTATCTGTGGCACGATGGCCCTTCCTTCTTGTGCTAACCTCCATGGTCGCAATACATAGTTTCCACGAAAATAGTGTTTTTACTGTTGATGGGCTGCACCCACAACTCATTATAATATAGTCTACTTTACAGATACTACTGTCTTGGAGAAATTAACTTTATTTGATCTAAACTGTTTTGGCCATTTCAAGGGGATAAAAGTGATCTTCCTGCTGTTCAAATTACGTATAACAACTTCATCTTCATTGCCATTCGCCGTCATTAGTTCACCAACCTAACTAAAAAGAGCATAAAAAGATACTCTAGACGCACAAAAACGCCAGTCTTCCTCGTGCAGTTTTTGCAAGTTAACAGTTACGTAAGACTTCGTGAGTGTTATCTTTGATGCACTGCATGGAGGCAAACGTAATCTTTCCGCCTGCATGTAAATTTTTACGGAAAATCGCTAAGAACGGAGTTTAATCAGCTCCTCTTTGGTAACGTTTATGTAGTAAAGAAGTGAACCATGCTCATATTATAAATGCGAATGTAATTCTGTTTGTCGATTAGATACGTTTTCACGCTTGAGGCTGAACCGATTTAGATGACATTTGATAATATATAATATGGAGATAGTCTGATTCCTGGAGGGGGTGGAAGTTTCTATGGGAGTGCAATAACTAATACCAAGCAACCTACTAAATAAATAAATGATGTAAATTATGTGTGCCTATTAAGGATAGAAAACCCTTTTTTCACGTCTGTTAAAATAATGAAACACATTGACAAATATTGAAGTATGGAGGATATTATATATATACTATCGCCCAAGGGTACGGGTTCACACTTTCTGTTCGAAATCGTCTGCACATGCGTAGTGAACGCTCGAAAATGATCCTAGAGGTGTGAACCCGTACCCTTGGGCGATAGTACCTACGGATAAAATATGAGGAAAATCACTTAATTTTTTTTTCACTTGCCTCAACTACGGCGAACCTATGTTTCAGCAAAGTAATTGAGTAAATTATTATTTGTCCACCTGTAGGTACTGTACCCACGCGGCAATAACTCTACTCAAACCACACATAATTAATTTAATTACACCGTAACTATACTTCAGCGTAACATTCAATTACCGTAATGTACCGCAAATGGTCATTTTCACTTTTAGTAAACGTTGAAATAAAATTCGTCAAGCTTAAAGAAACACTACAGTCGAGGAAATTGAATGTTTAGCACTTTTGGACCTTAACGTCATCCAAATAGAGTCCAAAAGTGCTAAACATTCAATTTCATCGACCGTGCAATATTTCACAATAACGTCTTTAAAGTGATTAATTTCTGAAAGCGCTAGATTTGAGAAAAGTGATAATAAAATAAAATAACCACGTGCCGCACCGTGTGCCGCAGCGGGCTTACGCCTTACGTCTTTCACACCATTCTATCCAATGAATTCCCGTCCGCAAACTTGTGTTGTGAGGTCATCAAGTCACTTGCTTACGATTCCATATCTCGTAGTGCCATCCCCTCGCCCTAATAAATCTCGGGGAGATATCTCGGATGACGTTTGCAGGGAGCGATAAAAAAACAAGGCAATCACCCTCTAGTGCTTATGTGGCGTTAACCGTGGATGATTCTGTGCTATGGGGCATTACGGGATGTAGTCGGTAATGCTTCCGTCATAATAATTAGGAATCATGGTGGTTCAATTAGTATAAATCGTTTTTCTTCAACTAAAGGTTGTTGCAACCCCTTCGGCCGCCTACAAAACCAACGCTACGTAACCAGTTAGGTACGAAGAATTATTTTTCTTGCTACGTAACTAGTTACGTACAAAGATTTCTTCTTCCTTGTTGGAAACCTGTTACACTAGGTTGGTTAGGTATTTTCAGATACCCGAAGAGCAAACAGACCCCGGTTGCAATTGGTTTCGTACACAGACTAAAAAATCTTCAATCGCAACTGGTTTCGTATAACGAATAAAAATTCTTCGTACGTAACTGGTTACGTAGCGTTATTTCGTAGGCGGCCGAAGGGGTTGCAACTGGTGTAGATTGTAGTACGCTTTACATCGCCAGTTATTCAATCTATAAATATGTCAACTATTGTACCAGGAAACAATGGGCCTACATGGGCCAATCAGCTTTAAGAAAGAAAATATTTTGTCCATTAATACAAGAGATAAACACGTCATGTTTGTCATAGAAACTGCATCTGTAGAATCTGTAGATGCGTCAAAAAACAAAACTATTCTATTCCTGCTGTGATGGAATGGAACCGTTTCATGGCACCTATGTAGTTTGCGATACTCGTGATTTTTATATGCTGATCTCTGTCCATGTTTGGTTATTGTCACGCATAAATACTTATTCTAATATTCTATTCTTCTTCATGAATATCGAGCTGTTAAATGAGCATACACGTAACTATAACGCTCATATTCATATTTATGACCATAGAAACTGATTTTGCAATTATTGCAATTAAATCCACAGTAGTGTTCACTAGGAAACAATGACTCATTTGCGCTATGCGTTCATTGTAATGTTGGTCTAGTTGAAGGTCACGGTAATCATCTAGATCCTAGCGTAAAGATCTTATTCATTAATTATGATCATCGTAGGAGTCATTCACTGTCAGAAAAGTACCATATAGGGACGAAATAGTCACTGAAGATCAACCTATCAATCCACGAGTCGTCGTGCTGATTTGGTAATAATCATTGACGATTTGCTTTATTCCATCCGCGATATTCGATTTCTCTGTTAATGTGACCTTGAAAGACAGACATAAAAGTGGGGTTTTGCCTAATATTATAGATGTAATCCTGGCCCTGAGACTTTATAGTTGTCTCAGCGATTCATATTGTAGAAGTCATATTGCACTGAACAAATTTAGTAATTAAGTTTAGACAGTGAGCGAATGGTTTGTTGACGCAAAATTCTAGTAAATACACATACGTCATATCAATTACCTAAAATATTTAATGTTCGTACAACTTGCAAAATCATACAAGTTCCCCACAACCTCAACATTAGCTACAGATACAGGCTTGGCGCAATCTGCAGTTACGGGGTTTGCATCATAAAATATTGTCACTTCCTCTCACCCTCGCCGAGGTTGGCTTGGTTTGCTGGAAATCAATAGAACTGTTAACGTCATGACACATGCTGTAATCTTGACTTTACGTGTTGATTGCGGAGACTAATTTGTATGGAATGTTGTGACTAAGGGCCCGCCCTTAGTCACAACATTCCATACAAAGTCGATACATCCCGATGTATCGACCATACAGTCCGGTTAATATGGCACCGGCAGCTGTCGTCTCGGAGATGTGTCAAACACCCATAAAAAAACACGAACGTAACTTCCGATTACCAACGGTTTGAAACAACCGATCCCAAGCGTTGACAGTGCACTGTGCAATATGAAAACGCTTAAATCGAAGAAAATCCTGAAACAACTAGTAAACACAGGATACAGACAGAAGAAGCATTTTGCGAAGCTAAATAAGATACTTAACTAAAGAGATTTGTGATTTGTAAAGTTCAGTTCAGTTTATCCCAAAATAAGTCCTTAACTACGACTAAACATATCTTAATATCCTGCAGCAAATTGATGCCACATGTCCCGTATCCGTTTGATTTGGACTGCGCGTCTGGGGTTGTTAGCGGCAGAGTACACGAGGTGTTTCGGCATAGCACAAAAGGACGTTGCGCGCACTACGTCGAGTGTGTTCTGCGCCTTAGCTCGAAACATTTCACACCTTAGGTTCTATTCATCTATCGCGTAAGACGATTTGAGGCGGGAGAGGGTCCGAACATGTCTTACGTTACAAGGAAAATGTTCATTAAAGTCATATAGTTTTTCTTACGCTATGCGGAGGGGGTCAGAAAGTGGCTAAAATCGTCTTACGTAATAAATTAATGGCGCCTTACTGACTATTATCGGCCTAGTATGCGTCACGTTGTTAGTTTAATTTTCTCAGACACGTAGCGAACTTCCTAATAACGTAATACTAATAATAATAACCATCGCCTTTTGCCTAACGCGCTATTACTTAATCTTGCATATGTTAACTAATATTTTAAACGCTAAGTTTGAGGAAATGTTTGACTGTTAATAGTTAGATAAACAAATTGGGTTGTTTCCTCATGTTAAAATTGATAACGTAGTAATAAAGTATAAATTACGAAATATAATTAAAATCATAAAAAGATGTGGACATTGAATGTTTAGAAAAATATGCATTCTTTTTATTGTCACGCTTTTATAGAAACAATATTGTATGACAACTATGGACCTAAATGCAGAATTTCGCGACCGTAACAACATCAAAGACAACGATTAGTACAAACAAATATCAAACTGTGACGTCATACTTCAATATAAATTAGTATGAAACGTTTTCGGATGCCGCCAGCCAGGCCCGTCTTTAACTCGATTTTTTGGGTATTTATGTTCTTTAATTGTAGTTGCTCCCATACAAACATTTGTTCCTCTCCAAAAACTGGTTCGAATGGCATCGTAAAAAAAAATAAGACACGAGCCAATTATTGTCACTATTTAATACTCACATTGGATTCGAAATATGTCGCATATAGTGACTATTATTACGTGAGTTTCAACACTTTCAACCGTAGGTACCTACGTTTAATTAATATTTCGGGATAGTTTAATTCTCACAATTAAGTACTCTTTGATGCGAAAACTACCAGGCGGATTTTGAGGAAACTTTCCAGTATCACGCTCACGCTCAAAGGTGTATACCTTTTCAACGGCTCTATATTATTATACTATAATACGGGTTTTATATAACGACTTTAATTAAACTTTAGCATCAAACAGAAATATTAATGAAACTTCTCCGAGGCGTCTAAGATCATATCTTCGGTGTAAATGATGTTATCTGGAAAAGAACAAGGGCCTATCTTACAGTAAAGATCCTAGTAAGATGGGCCCTTGTCTTACTATTACTAACTGGAAATGAACTTTAGTCTTCCACCTTTAAAGGCAGACTGTTGGTTGTGTAAATGTTTTAGGTTTCGCCCGAGTTTTGAATCGTGAATGTAATTTGCTTCAAGTAACTTTGCTGCTTTGCTTGCTACGTTTCTACGTGATTTCGGCTTTGATGTTGTTTCAATATTTTCTTGAAATCGAGCAGAAAGTCGTTTAATGATCTTGGGTTTTAAAAAGATACGATACTTGACGTTTGTCGTCTCTCCTTTGCTTCCCAATCTTGCTGACTTAGTTATGGGACGGTAAAGTGTAATTGCATAACTGTTGAAGCGGACGGATTATTAACTTCAGATATAACGTTTGGATTGGCACCCAAATTATCAGTTATTGACATTGCTTGGTGCAATTGTTCAAAGAGTCACCACAATTTTTTTGAAATATTTTAGTTTGTATATGGAATCATATATACAAACTAAAATATTTAAAAAAAATTGTGGTGACTCTTTGAACAGACAGAGGAAGCCTGAAAGTAGCACCCATAACTGAAAAGCTGAAAGCGAATCGCCTACGGTGGTATGGACATGTTATGCGGAGGGATGATAGTAATGTTGCTAGAAGGGCATTAAGTATGAATGTTGAGGGTTGCAAGAGAAGAGGTAGACCAAGGAAAAGGTGGATGGACTGCGTGAAAGACGATATGAATAGGAAGGAAGTGTGTGATGAGCTGACGGGCGATAGAGAGGTATGGAAGAAAAAAACATGCTGCGCCGACCCCAAGTAAATGGGATAAGGACAAGCGAATGATGTATATGGAATCATAAAACAATAATTAGGTTTATACTAATCAGCCTGCATTAGACCTACAAAGCGGAGTAGATTTTATAACAATAGGGGCAGTGTATGACGAACTAAGATGGAAAACGCTCATTAATCAATATAAAAAATCACAGTTTGAACAATATTACGAAATATATGACGTGAGTGACCCATTTTCTATTATATTTTAGCACCCTTGAGCACTCTTTTCGGTGGAGCAATCACCAGCCGTTTCTGTCCTCTGCCATTTGCTACACTTTCTGATATGACACGACCTTAACTTCTCTAGCCTATCTATATTGTTCCTTCAATCTTCCCGTCTATAATTTGTTGGTCTTAAAGAAAAGGTCGTGTCTTTTAGCAGGTGTTCTATCATTACTCCTCTTCGTTTTTCTATTGCCTTGATCAAACGTGCTGAGTAAAGTGGCCGAGACAGTGCTCTCGGCCGAGCAAAGTGGCGAGCGTGTAAATAAAAAAACCGGCCAAGTGCGTGTCGGACCACGCAAAACGAAGGGTTCCGTGCCTATTAAAAAGGTCGTATCGTTACAGAAATTTTACGGCACTTACGTCCTTTTGTTTGAGGAAGGCAGTTTTTCAGCAATATCTCGAAAACCTCTGAACCGATCTTGTTCAAAACAATTTTCGGTGAATGAAATTAATAAGCCCTATTGTCCTAAGCCTATGTCCATGAATTTTTCCATATTTTTAAAATACACCGTTCAAAAATTAGAGGGGGGGGGGGGGGACATAATTTTAGTGACTTTCGGGGCGATTATCTCCGAATCTATTCACTTAATCAAAAAAAATGCTAAGAAACCTTATATTTTTTTTGAAAGGCCTATCGATTGATGTGCCACACGGGGGGTCACAATGAAATTTTTTTTTTTGACTTTTAGCTTTATGTATGGAGTGCACCCCTAAAAAAAAATTTTTTGTCATTTTAATTACAAAACTATGTAGCGGCTAACAAAATACACCTGTCCTCAAAATTTTATTCAAATTCATCTTATAGTTTTCGAGTAAAATGCCTGTGACATACGGACAGACCGACAGACGGACATAACGAAACTATAAGGGTTCCGTTTTTGCCATTTTGGCTACGGAACCCTAACAAGGTCCGATTGACTCGCTCGGCTGAGAGCACTGTCTCGGCCACTATACTCGGCACGTGTGATCAAGACATAATTCTGATAACATAGTTCTCTTTTCAATGATTCTTTTCAACACTTCCTCGTTTGATGTCTATTATTTGATTACTAAATTCGATATGTGAACAGTAGTTTTCATAAAAATTAATGCCCCGCCACTATGCAATTGTTTCGCATATCCGCGCCCCCAGCCAATGCAATCACGTCCACTCCATACTACGTCACGTGGACTCCGAAAAGATCTCATTTACGTGATACGATCCATTTACGTGAATCGTGCTCTGCGTGCCGCATGTTCGTCTCTTGAATTTCATAAGCACTGCATGTCAGTTTTTGTTTGGTTTCGTATAGACACTGCTGAATAGACATTTTGCGGTGAATCAATATTTGGCTGGAATAGCTTTTTGTTGAAACTCTACTGCAAAGCTGTGAATATTGAAACTGGAATGCACTGTGGCCTGAAAAATCTTCATTTTGTTCCTGCTTGGAATGGCTTCGACTCGACTCATTTTTACCTTACTTTAGGTAAAGACTGAGATATTGTTAACACTGATTGGTCACCTGGTTGTTTTATTGTGTAATTCAAGCTTTCTCTGTAAGCTCATCGGAGACTGATAGTTAATCATTATGTTTTATTAATTGATTGACCTAGTCAATATTTATCTCGTCTTAATATGTAAATTGAAAATTTAGAAAGACCTGTATCTAAAACATTTAAATAAACTGATGCTAGAATAAACGATTTATAAAAGGAAAAAAATAAATCCTATTAAAACACGATATCTCAACTGATTCTAGTTATTCATATTCTCTCGTGTAAATCAAAAAGCCGTATGTTACTCCAACAGTTGTATAAATGTCCGTCTTTTGAGCAGTAAAGTATAAATTATTATATTTTAATACCACCAAGTTTCTCGTCTAACAAGCTCTCGGACCGTTAGCCGCGGTCACGGCCTGCAAAGTTACTTTTTTCTCACTAGCCTACTAAGCAGCTATCAGAAGACACGTTCTATGAAGCGTGCTGTCTCGATTCGTGCCAGTTGGGCTTGATTTCACTTTGCGGCTTGGATATTGTATACCTGTCATTATATCTTCAGCGTGTGATTTTACTAAATATCAGAGAAGATGACACATTGGTTTAAACCAATTAGGTATATGAAATGTCCAAAAACTCTCCGATTAACAGCTTTATTTTTTTATATTTCATCGTTAAATGTATCGAATAAATAGGAAGCATTCCAATCTGAAACAAATTGACCTAGTCCCAAACTATTTTAGGAGCTCTGAGAGATTGCAGTTTATGGAATTGTTTATTTTTGCCCTGATATGCACTTTTTCTCACAGATCACAGCGGTTCCATATCCAATAAATCACCCAATCTGACACAGGTTGGCCTAGTCTTCAACAAATCTAAAAGCAAAGACGTGCTAAATGTTAAAATGATTTCAGCGTCCAACTCTTGGGTAATCCAGAACAAAGGTTTTTGGGTAAAGTGCTGTCATTGTAAAAATCTTATATTTTTAGGTGAGCTACTGAACGATCGTAATAATGATAGATAGTATACGTACAGTAAGGGAAATGTATTTACGTACCACCGTAGAACCCTATCGCAATAAGGTGACATATCACTCGAGTTTGAGTGACGGCGGCCTGTCAATTGCGACAGGGTTCTACGGTGGTACGTGAATACATTTCCCTTACTGTACATAGTATTTTTACTAAATAATTTTTACAATGCTTTGACTAGATATATGGTTGGCTACAATCTACAGACAATTTACGTACGTATTTGGCACGGCGGTGCATTTCGCCGACGCAGTGCGAAGCGAACGTACCTATCTCCTTCCTCACGAAGAACGTCCTTAGTGCCAGCGTTTCCCCACAAAACGTGGCCCCTTTGTCTATGAACCAGTCGATGGTGCGTTGTAGCCATTGTGGCGTCGGGTCGTTTTCATCTCCAAAGTGAGAATAAAACCGCTATTTGCAGATAAAAAATTACTACTAGTTTTCCTTGGAGAACTTGAATGGATTTTCCCGTTCTGAGTCATGAATGAATGGTTAATATAGTACTTAATTCTAGGAAATATTCCTATGATTGATTGGGAAAGCCTTATTCGTCATGGAAAGTCAAACCGCTTGAAGCCTTATAAAGTACAGTGCTTTGAAAGTATCTACGCTTCTGATGCGCTCAAAAATATCATGATAGACCGTATTGTGCTTGTAATAGGGTCGCTAATTTCAAGTGTTTCAACAGCGAATTCAAATTTGCAGCTGTACGTGCAGCTAGAATCAAACCGAGATGAATAAGTTGGTTGATTGGCGTCGATCCAAATGATCCGATACCCGTGGGCGGTTCGGGAGGGTTCGTGTTCCTACGCAATGAAGGCTTTGCCTTCTGCGAACACTGCTAAGGCAAAATGTCGTATATTTACCGAGTTTCGTTGTAACATGAGGCCTTTTGATTTTGGACGGTATTCTATCAAAATTAACTATGGGAATTAATCCTGAAAGCTTGGCTGCGAAATCTAATGTACGTTATCACAGAAGAAAATGTTTGGATTATTAAAAAGAGCCTACTTTCTCTTTAATTTGCTTTGAAGATCTTGTTGCTTTTTATTCGAGTCGATGTAACATCCATTTTGAATTGTTCAATTGTCATATAGCATCTTTAACATGGGGCTCACATTTCTGCTATAATTGCTACATGCTAGCGATGGAGACTACATTTCTCCAAGCTTTATTGTGGAGGTATTGGAGTCGCCTCTATCTCTCTAGACAATATGTGGCCAGGTATTTTTCTCTTGAAATGTAATAGCCCTACTTGCCAAATAACTATTTGAGTAATCTTGAAAACAAGGGGTTCTTTTTCCGCCATAAACGCAGCCATCTTTTAATTCGCCTGAATAGGGAAATGACGTGGAAATGGTTACCGCCCTGAGCGTTGACCTAGCGGAAATAGAAGGGTGACTCCCGCTGTGATGGGGTCTCGTGCTGATGGGTACGGAGTACCGCCTTCAGGCAGATTACTGTTTTCAGAATACTCCTACACTTTTTACCAGAAGTAATCTTACTTTAGGTAAAATCTTTAGGCTCCTTTTGAATGTGCGTCAATGAACTATTTACCTACTGTTAGCCAGGAGAAAATATGACAGTTTCTAAGAAAAAATGTTACAACCCGGATTTCAAATATGCTTCGAAGACGGCTCTTAAAAAGGGATTAACAACCCTTTAAATTTGTAAGTTAACGCAACTTACAGTTTGCAAACTCGAGAAGTTTGATTACCTGTCATTTACCGGCTTCGGGTATTCCCGATCGCTAAGATTCATTGAATATTAATTTCTGAAAATAGAATGCTAAATCAAAATCTGTATATTGTCGACGAACGCCTGCGTGTCCTATTGTCGAAGGTATACCTACTTGCAATTCTGCATTCTCATATATTCGATTTATGCGTGACACCACGCGTTTGGAAATTAAGCTTTACATATTTATTTTTGAAATAAAATTTACTTCATTTGCAATTTATTTCATAAATATATTTTCCTTCCGCGACTTGTTTACTAGGCTTGCTGTACGATCGCTCACAATCCCTCCTGGCATTTATTAGTAACATTCCTTAGTAATATTTTATAGCATCAACACTGCAACACTAGTTTCAAATTCCATTATTCCAGTTATCGGTAACTCCTGTAAGCCCAGTTAGTGTCCGTACTCCGTAGTTTCAAACTTCGCCCGTTTCTAGTTCTTAACTGATTAATGGTTTAGTAATTGCGGAACGGCGACGGAAGCGACTAACAGTATGACAAAATGACGTAAATTTCAAGCTTTTATAGGTCGTAATAGGGTAATACAGTAGTGTTGTGTGTTACTTTCATAGGATTGTGTCTAAGTTTGGCAGTGATGTTTCTCTTTTTTGACCTTAACGGCATGGAAATAAATTTGAAAAGTCGCGAATGTTTTCAGTCCTCTACGCATATTTTAAAGGAGTTGCGACACCTGAAACGCTTTTCATCGTTGAATGCTGTTACTTTGTACTGAAAATTACTATTTTCTAGTGTTCCGTATCTCATAAGGAAAAAGAAACCCTTATGAGATTACGGGATTACTGCATTGTCCATCTGCCTGTCAAATGTCAGCAAGACCCTTTATCTCGAGAACGCGTGCAGTTGAAATTAATATCAAACACCGAATTATTCATTTACTTGTATTGTAGTATAATAAGTTAATAAGACTTTGTTTTTGGCCAAATTTCGTGATTATCCATCAACGGGAACTGCTCTGTAGGTTTCGGTATTTGTAACTAAAATGCATAAAAATACTGTCTTCTGAATGTAACAAGCGTGGGGTCACCCAGGCGCTGGTAAAGACGTTAATTTTGGGGCACCGAACCCTCGTGCGCGAGTCCGAAGCTAAGCGCTGTTTTTTTTGTATGTATAACGTCGACCTCGTACATAACATATAGGGTGTAAAGTAACTGTTGTGTTACCAAGGAAACGTTGATACACATATTTTAATTATAATGGTTTTGCAAGCACTTCATTCTCTTCTCTCCGCTCCCCAGAGATTGTATATAAATGATAGCTCTTTAACGAGAAACGCGTATTTATTTTACTTTCTAACGTATTCGTTATCTTGTAGGTACATTTTCTTTTATGTTTTACTTGATATAAAGTATTTTTATACGTCTTGCTAGGTACTTATGTCTACAATTCGTATGGTATACATATAGTTTAACATGAATGTCTATTGATTTTGCGACATTGCGACAAACCTGCAGATCGAAGTCAAAGCTATTAGCTTTCGTTGACTGTGTCATTAATACTTACGTTTATTTGAGTTGGCCTTGAGGACTAAATGCATTAGCGAACTGGTTCTACTGCAATTGTTAGATATGAATATGATCCCCTTAAATTGTCGTCCTGCTGCGTGTTTGTGCCGCGTATGCGACAATTTTGCCTTATTTGAATGTCATATCATAACGTGCACATATCAATACCTACATATGACTATGAGTATATATATGTATATTGTTATTTGACGACCGCTTTAGGCTAGTTAGTAGTGACGCTGCATACGAAGCTAGAGGTCTTGGATTCGAATCCCGGTAAGGGCATTTATTTGTGTGATGAGACGAATATTTGTTCCTAAGTCATGGATGTTTTCTATGTATTTAAAAGTATTTATTTATAAATATAAGTATGTTTATCGTCGTCTAGTTCCCATAGTACAAGTTTTGCTTAGTTTGGGACTAAGGTCGATTCGTGTAAGATTGTCCACAAAAAAAAATATGTTTGCAAGTAATGTATTCTTCAGTTATAGAAAATCCTTATGCCCGCGATTTTGAACGCGTTAGAATTCATCCACCAATGATTTCTGAGATATAAAGTATCCTATGTGCCTATGTCTCCCGAGACTCATAATTTTTGTCCAGTCCAGTCGTTTATATGACATTGTAACATTGAGACATACATTTCAAATGAAAGTGGTTCGAATCCAGCTCGGAGCCAACACTTTCTAATTATTCCCTTTAATAGGGAAATACATATGTTTTTGTTAGCAGACGAACAGCTTGATTACGGAATTAATCGAGACAGTTATTTTCGCATATATAGCATAACATGTACCTATTGGTTTAGACTCCGACGATCTTGTTAGGATGTCTCTACCCAAACTCGACCCAATTCAAGGCGCCAGTACCTACACCTTCACCTTTTATAGTCCCGCGGCACGCCGTTAAAGCTTTATTTTTACGGCCGCAAATGTATCAGATATTTGACATCGATCTTTTTTTATGGACAGTGAACCTTTAATGCCTTTAGCTCTATTATACTGAGACGTGGAATGGTTAATGAGGTATTATTCACAATATAAATAAGCTCCACGGGCGATTTCGGCCAAGACTGCTCTCAGCTCCGTAGTTGTCGCTGGTGTGCTCAACTGTGGCTAACGTTAGCCAATCTTGTTGGTGCGTGAACATTGCGGGCGTGTGAACACACCATTGAAGTAATTGTAAGATATTGCCGCAGGTGGTCGCTTTTATCTCATCGCGCTTAGCATCAAGCTCAATGCGCTTTTTCGAAGTCAACTTTGGAATTTATCACAGACCTCCATTCGCAGCGAGGGCTCTATGCAGCACTTTCATAAGCCGCTTCAACACGGCTTCACTACCCTCCATTGGACAACCAGAAACCAAAATGCCGTATTGATATGACGTTTCATGAGAGACTTCGGATGTTTTCGCTTGTTCTAGAATGTAAACATTCGTTTACAACTACCTACTAACGTGACTGCGAGCTGATTTACATCTGTTCAACACCTCATCGCCTGGTTAGATAACTAACGTAATCTTCTTCACGAGCGTAAAGTCGACCGAAAATAACTCGGAGTTATTGATTTCAGTTCGGTATGTTAATTATTTCTTGTGCTTCAATGTGTAGGATGGCGTGCGATGAGACTGGTTGAACATTAGGTATCTATTCACAGTATTTGGGGCACATATGATGAGCTGAAATTATTTTACTTCTTCGTTGGTTTGCGGTTGAGGGTTCGTTCGTGGCGATCATGAACTGCTGTCTTTCTCAGGATGTTGACACCAGGTGTTCTGCCGCCGATCCTCTTACCTTCGAGGCAGGCTAACCAGCTTAATAAAAGTTGGCCGAGTCTTGGTTAGTTGGGGTTCTACTTAGGTGTATGACTTTAGATGATGGTTGCCTAGATAAAGAAGATGTAATTCTCCGAGAAAGTACCTTCTATCTTAATCAATCTGCTGCACGTTTGTTTGCCACCGACATGGTTTAAAAACCCATACAAATAGATAAACAGTCGCATGTATGATTTCGGTAGTAGGTATTGGCGTCTATTGCTATATTGTACCACAGTGATAGGTGCCAGATGTTTCAGCTAAGACAAATTGGCAGAATTGTTTGATAGCTATTGCCACAACTGGGCCAATATGAGTGCCATTCACGGGCACCGTTCCCTACACGACGCAGGGACGTGATTTTGATTTAGAGTGACAGTTCTAGATTGTCGTGCATCCAACTGTGACGTGCTTGTTACGAATATTACGAGAAGTGTACGTTTATATTGCCGACATTTTTAGTCTCTGATTGTAGATAGAAAACATTATCCTAAGATGTAGGGTATGTGAAGTCCTAACCAGCATTGTGCCCATTCTTCTCGTTTGGTGGTGTGTTCTCGTGTGGTAGGTATGTGTTCATGTTCATCAGTTATAGAGGCTGATTATGATCATGGTGATGATTTACTACTAGCGGCATGTTGTCGAACACTTATGGGGTTCATCTTCAGGATGAGAGCTATCGTGCCCGTTACTATTAGTACCTATATTAAGAATAAGAATGTTTCTATTGTCCACTGTGTAGGTATACAAGATGATCAGTACAGAAAATGGTATCAACAGCTGTCCTTTGCGACAATATAATCCTTAAAACCTAATTATAAACAAAGCGTAATACTATACGAGTATTAGCCACTGATTTACATTCTGTGGCTGCATGCGTCGTCAAAAAAAATCTTTAAGATTGTAGTATACCTTCTCAATCAGCCATTTCTTTAACTTATACTTAAATATATTACCTTGCAGCATTTTCAATTCGTTAGGTAATTCATTAAAGACACTTAAAAATGTGCCTTTGTAATACATCGCATTGTTAGCAATTGGAATTGGAATATTATATTCAACATGACTCGCGACAGTTTAAATTTGATTTACCGATGGTGTGAATAATTATTTAAAGACTAGTATCAAGTTTCTTTATTTGGCCAAGTAACAAAATAACGTTACATCTAGCAAGTCATGGTACATAATAGGTACTTTTCTCTTATTTTAATCATGCACTTATGAAATAGGATTACTTACAACAATGAAAAGTTAGCAAGTCCTATAACAATTTATAAAAGTGATCTCTCGTTTTAATTTTTTCTGTAAATTCATTGATTGTGTAAAATGGGTTACATTGAAAGAAACGTTTAAGCCTGCTCTTTAATTCTATAAATGGCATATTTGTTATGTGAGAGGGTAGAAAATTATATAAAGTAATTTTGAGAGGGAAACCTTGTTTAAATAATTTTAATAGTTTCGTTGTATGTTCTATATGTATGTATGTCTTTCCTTCTCAATATGGATTTCCAACAGACTATTAAATATAAATAACGATATTACAGTCATTATTCGCTCTTTTACAAAGTATTCTCTAACCGAAGTGCCCTTGCGTAGACTAAACAGAATTCTAATGGCTCGTTTTTGAGATACAAGGATTCTATGGATGCCAACAGCATTTCCCTAGATGTTCAAAGCATACCGCTTTTTTATTTTCTCTCGGCTCCGAACTCTCATTTTTCCAATAATCTATAACATCAATCAAATCCCAATCAGCTTCCGAATTTCATTTTGCACCGAAATTAATCTCCTTCCTAAATCAATCTAGGCGTCACACCAGCTTTCTTAGCCTAACCAATCGTGTCGATTCCATGTAATACAGTTCCACTTGATAGTCTTCCGTCTATATTTAGACGAGTGCAGTATCTAGGGCGTCGCATGGATACTCTAGTAAACTAGGTGTTGCTATCTTGACATTCACTTGATGATATTCAAATAGACACTTACACACTGATACCGATAATACTGATTCATATTCTGATGACCGGTTAGCCTAGTGGGTTAGTGACGCTGCCTACGAAGCTGAAGGTCCTGGGTACGAATCCTGGTAAGAGCAAATATTTGTGTGATGAACATGAATATTTGTTTCTGAGTCTTTTCTATCTATTTAAGTATTTATATCTATTAAATATATCGTCGTCTAGTTCCCATAACACAAGCCTTATTGAGCTTACTATGGGCCTAGTGCGATTTGTGTAAGTTTGTCCCCTTATATATTTATATCCCACCAAAAACATAAACGTAAAAAAGGAGAGCCAAGTTCAATACAAAAATTATACTTGGCTGTGGGCTTCACCGCAAAAAGAATGGAGATCTAAATGAGTGCCAAGTTATGCAAAATCCAAATATGTATTTATAGGAACAAAATAACATTATGAACAAGTATTAAACTCTATTTCTTTGCTTTATTGGATGCCTATAACAATTGATGTTATTTAAAAATGTGAGATCTTAAAGTAGGTTAGATTTGACTTGTTTTTAGTGAATGTTAGTTGAATTTGTCGTAAGATTGGTAGGCTTCATTTTACGGCGACGCTTAGCGCATGGTGCATATACACTATATACCCACCAACTTGACGCTGTCCGCGGCGTGCGGAGTCATCCAGAAACCTGGGCCTATGCCGTTAGAGACTCGTTGATTGGACTAAATGTAGGCAAGGACGGTGGAATGTTTAGACAATGGAGGATTTCCTTATTGGTATTTTTTATGTGTGACGCTCCAGCGCATATTATCTGTACGAG
Source organism: Epinotia nisella (assembly GCA_932294315.1). Classification (NCBI taxonomy): domain Eukaryota; kingdom Metazoa; phylum Arthropoda; class Insecta; order Lepidoptera; family Tortricidae; genus Epinotia; species Epinotia nisella. The sequence goes on from OW028676.1 coordinate 23,974,645, forward strand.
CTGAAGATATAACCCGGTTATGCGCTTAATGTAAGGCCTACTGTCCACGAGGCGTAGCTGCATAGACGCTGCACGCATCGCCGTGCAGCGTGTATGCAGCCCGGCGTACTGACGTTGTCCACGAAGCGTAGCGTAAGCGTATCGTAGCCTGCATTTTCTTTCATTCGCGATGATGTCGTCCAGTGACGAAGACGTTATTTTGGCCTATTATTATCTTCGAAGGCGGCGACGTCGTCCTTTATATTGGAGACATCCATATATAGAAAGAAACATACATTGTAGACTGTTCGTAGCTGCAAAACAACTATTTGCAGATGACAACGTATTTCATTCATTTTATAGAATGAGTAAAAGGGCATTTCGGAATTTACTGGACATCATGACACCATTTGTAGCCGTGCCCGCCATTTTTTCTCACAAACACACAACGTGCTGTTCCTTGCGATGCAGCCCGGCGTATAACACGCAGTACGCCCGGCGGCATGAAGCTTGCATGCAGCGTCGCTGACGCGACGTTGCCGCTCCGTGGACAGAGTTGTGCGGTTTTGTACGTAGGCTGCAAGCAAGCGTACTCCAAGCGTACAATGACGAATACGCGTCTATGCAGCTACGCTTCCGTGGACAGTAGGCCTAAGACTGGCTGCCGGCGCGGATCGGCCCGTGTATCACAAAGAACCCAGATAGCGTGATAAAATATTGCCTATGTCCGTCCCGAAGGTCCCTTCTGTACATTGGTAGTTCCCGAGCTTACCTCATACATACTAACTTATATTTAGTCAAACTTTATAATTTTGTTACTAGACAAATCGTCGGGGATAGTGCAATACCGCGTAACTAGCGCTAGTAAATACCGCGTATCTACACAACACCCGTGGGCAAATCCGCGTAGCTGGCATTGGTTAATACCGCGTATCTACACAACACCCATAGGGCAAATCCGCGTAACTTGCATTGGTTAATACCGCGTATCTACACAACACCCATAGGGCAAATCCGCGTAACTTGCATTGGTTAATACCGCGTATCTACACAACACCCATTGGGCAAATCCGCGTAACTTGCATTGGTTAATACCGCGTATCTACACAACACCCATTGGGCAAGTCCGCGTAACTTGCATTGGTTAATACCGCGTATCTACACAACACCCATAGGGCAAATCCGCGTAACTTGCATTGGTTAATACCGCGTATCTACACAACACCCATAGGGCAAATCCGCGTAACTTGCATTGGTTAATACCGCGTATCTACACAACACCCATTGGGCAAATCCGCGTAACTTGCATTGGTTAATACCGCGTATCTACACAACACCCATTGGGCAAATCCGCGTAACTTGCATTGGTTAATACCGCGTATCTACACAACACCCATTGGGCAAATCCGCGTAACTTGCATTGGTTAATACCGCGTATCTACACAACACCCATAGGGCAAATCCGCGTAACTTGCATTGGTTAATACCGCGTATCTACACAACACCCATAGGGAAAATCCGCGTAACTTGCATTGGTTAATACCGCGTAGGTATCTAAACAAATCCTGATTAGAAGAATTTAAGCTTCTGTTAAGTTGGGTGTTGTGTAGATACGCACTATTTACCAGTACTAGTTACGTGGTATTGCACCATCTCCGACGAAATGTAATCTTCGTACTATAAACGCAAATCAAATTGTATAAGACGTACCTACTAGCAAGCAACCGAGAGAGAGGAATGCTCGCAGAGGTGAAATTAATCCCTAGTTCGGCATTTAGTGTTTTGCAGGATTACGAACTGTACCTATTGCTTTGGAATAAAGCTCATACATTGGTCCTACTAGATACGGCAAGAACGATTCGTGTCTATCTAAAATGATCTCATCCATTTCTTTCGGACAAATAATTAATTGCGAGAAAAACGGCCCGTGTTATTATAAGTAAATTCAACAATTTCATGAGCGAGTTTAATTTAGATTATTTGCAGTGATCGGAATTAGTTGAGCTAAAATACCAATTCTTTGTAAGATAACATAATATAGAGAAGTTACAATCTGGTAATTTATTTTTTGAATATTTATCCGGGTAGGTACTAGTCGTAATGTTAAACATACATGTTTTTATTTACAGTGCGGGATGTCTTATGTTAGTTTGCAGTAAAAAGGGCTATAGAAGGGTTTATAAGGAAGGAAGGAAAAAGTGTGATTTAGATTCAGATATGTGAAATAGTTATAACATTAAGAGTAACTGTTAAGTTTCCATTTAGTAGTTTTAATCTGGCAACAATTATGCCCACGTTTGACAGATGTTAAATCAAAAGTAAATGTCGAATCACTTTGGTCTTTGTCGTTTTGAAGTACGGTTCTACAAAATTGAGTTCCACACAAATAGTCGCTATAGTTAGTGTGAGCTATTATCTAGATCAGTTTAAAATCCGCAAGTGCCTTGGGGAAGCAAAGGACACCTCATCAGCCGGGTAGACTCAGGTGCCAGGTAACCTTGGGATCGGGTGAGTCTGTACAGTTCAATCCAGGTCTCGGGGTCCTGCACCTGACGGAGGAGCGTCCCAGCGGCTCCTGGTAAAGGTGCGTGTCCTCTTAGTGACCTCAAGGCTCCATATCGTTGTCGGTGGTGAAACTTAGTCTAGATCTCGTTTTCGTTTAAATTACCTACAGTCCACTTATTAACAGTAACATAAAACATCCCGTTCTGTAAGTAAAAACATGTATGATTAACATTACGACTGGTACGAAAAAACAGAGAGAGTTTTAGGAAAATATCGAATACCCGGTATTCATGAAAAAAAAAATAGTCCTCTTGCGAAGAATATGAATTTTAGCTCACCCAATTTCGATCACTGGTTATTTGGTAAAGTAATTGGGAAAGCCCAGATAAAACACAAACATTATATTTTTGGCTGATGAAAAACACACAGCCTATAGGGAATATTCGTTTCTTTGAAGTTAATATTCGAACGTATTTTCTACCCATTTGATCATATTTGAAACGATATTTTCCCAAGTATGTAAACTCTTTGGAATATATGTCAAGGATATACCTAAAGTTTATAATTCTGTACATATTTTTGGACTAGCCGTACGCTACTACTGATGAGCGATGACTGTGTACGCTTTGTCAATTCGCGGTGTCAATTGGCCTTATGTCAATAATTGGATGCCTAAAAGTCGTCCCTATACAAGTTTCATAGTGACATTTGATATTAGATATTATATATGAAGGTCACTGATATATTCATCATCATCATCATGTCAGCCGAAAGACGTCCACTGCTGGACATAGGCCTCCCCCAAAGAGTGCCACAATGACCGGTCCTGCGCCTTTACCAGGTCATCAGTCCACCCACAGTTGTGGGGGGCCTACCCACGCTGCGCCTTCCGGTACGTGGTCGCCACTCGAGAACCTTTCCGCCCCAATGGCCATCGGTTCTACGTGCTCTGATATATAGCAGCACCTTAAACGTCCACTTGATGCCATAAATTATCAATTGGGATAACAATGCTTTTGGATAAATCGTACGGTATCTAGACCGATTGTGCCTCTGTCCACAAAAACGTAAAGGCTGGACAACCGGGACGCATTTTGTAACGATTGGCAAGAGATTACTCAAAGTCAGAACGAGTGGAAGTCGAGAAGGGAGGCCTTTGCCCAGCAGTAGGACACTCTATATAGGCTTGAAAAAAATATATAAATATTGAGTTAGTATATTTCATTGTTTTTACAAACTCGTAATGAACTTACGACGACGGAGCTCACGATTCGCTTGCGCCTAGCTGACAAACCACGTAACTGCCGCACTATTGTTACTTAATAAAAAAGTACACACATCCCTGCACTTCGCTGATTAGATAATTTAATCGTAATAGTCTTTAATACATTCCCTTAAAAAACTTAAAAAGTCCCGAAAGTATCCGGGATTTCCCGTAACTGACCCAGTCCCGGTCCCGAAATCTTCGGGACTTAGATAAGTCGTCCAGTTTGGAACCTCATTAAGTCTCGGCACTTGATGCAAATTAGACTTCCATTTTCCGCCACCGGCCGTGTGCATCCGATATTGGTTTCGCAATAGCGACATGCTGTTGCCTTCACAAATAAAAATTACCATGGTTTATAGTGATACGCTTCCTATCATTTGAAGGCCGTGTTAAAGCTCACTGTTTTGTGATTGGGATGGCGGCAACTGTCAGTCGGTACAATTCCGTTCAAGGCTCTATCCCGGATTTGGTAGAACATCTCCAACTGGGTCATCGATAATTACCTCAAAGGACCACAGAAGACACAGATCACCTGGAGCCGTAGCATGGTTGGCCTTATCACGCGACAAGTGACATAGGAGCGTCGTCGTCGTCGAACGGTGTCAGCCAGTGACGCACGCTCTATCCTATCACCTATCGCGTGACAAGGCCAACCATGCTACGGGGCCTGTACTCCAAAAGCCAAAACATGTGTCATTTGGACAACACCCCGCTCATATTCTCAAACAAACTCCAACTTCTTGGTATTTTTTACAACAAAATATCTCCTAAAGGGATAAAATGGGAAGAGATGGTATACATGTGCATGAGCAGGGTCCATATTGTATAATAAGAATCAAAGTCAAAGTCAAAGTGATTTATTCTTCAATTTAGGCATATATTACGTGCACCTATGAATGTCGATAAACTACCACCGGTTCGGAAAGTAAACCTCTGCCTCGAGAAGAACCGGCGTAATAAACTCGGCGAGGTGTCATTTTTTCAAAACAGTATACAGTATACAATAGATTCGGAGAATGAGAATTCTTCTTTCGAGATTGTATGATTGATAGGTAGGTACCATAAGGACACACTCGCGGGTAAAGTGACCTATATATTCGCCTACGCAATATTTCTGTCGATTTGTCAACTCCAATTCGAACTGATTGATGACATCATCGATAGCAGGCGCAATTGATTATTTTATTCGATGGCCCAATGATCCGTACATTTATTTTGATTCCACTTAAGCAATAAGAATAACCTACTTCCTACTGATCAACTAACACAAAAATACCTAAAATACAGGTAACAATACCTGCACAATGCTGTTATATTTAGAGACTTTTTTAATTATATAGGAGGATTTTAAATAGATAAATAAATATAGTGGGACAATTCACACCAATTGATCTAGTCCCAAACTAGGCAAAGCCTGTACTATGGGTACTAGACAACGGATAAACATACTTATGTAGATAAATACATACTTAAATAAATAACTAAATAAATATTTGCGGACAATCTTACACAAATCGACCTATAGTCCCAAACTAAGCTAAGCTTGTACTATGGGTACTAGACGACGTTAAACATCCAAGACTCGAGAACAAATATTCGTATTCATCATACAAACATCTGCCCCGACCGGGGATCGAATCCGGGACCTCAAGCTTCATAGTCAGGTTTTTTAGTCATTTTATATTTTTATTATTTATTTCTTTATTATTGTTATATGTAGTAAATATTTTGTGTCGTTGACAAGATTAGATATATATGTATAATAATAGTTTATGTTTAATAATAGTTAAACTGAACTTATTTTTGCCTGAAATGGCAATCAAAAAATCCTAGTTCAGGCTCTTATGTATCCCTTAATATTAAATTTTAGCATATAGTCATATATGTCTGTAAAATACGTTTTCAATAAATTATTCTTATTCTTACTTATCCGCTGATTGGTCAATTAAAACTAATATGAATAAAACTGTCTGAAATTCGGCATAAAATCTGTTTGGATCAACTTTGAAGTCAGTGGATTAATTTCGATTCAGCAATTTATTGATACGTTCACTATACCTAATAGGCGAGGCTAATTAGGAACTAAGTGTGGATCTGTGTATAAAATTCATCACGAATTTAAAACTGGGGTGTAGCTATCTGGTATCGGTATGGGGATATTTTGATTCCCGGGAAAAGAAACAGAATACTTTTAATTCCTAAAATTGTCCTCAAAAAGGGAGAAATATTTTTTGAGAATGCGATTAACGAGTTGAACGAGGTCGCAAAAGCTAATGGCGAATATAGAAGTTCAGGCCATCCTAACTGGCCATCTAAGTCTATCTTATCTGTGACAAATTAGAAAGTATGCTAGAAAATAAGTGTCAGATAGATAGAAGCGTTGCGCCGGGGAGCAAAGTTTAATGAGATAAGTTGGAATTAGCCGCCGCTTTTAATATACTTAATAATAGGTATCCCAAGGCAGTGAAGAGAATGCTTGTATTTTTTTCTACTCTCGATAAAATAATAACAGTACAGTCAAGTGCATGTTTTTCATTTTCATACAAATTGTATGGGGAAAGTTTTCTCGATTTATGGCTTTTTTAGCCGGAAATTTCTTTATGGTCCCATACAAGCTTTTGATACTGGACAGGAATGGGATCGATTGGCATCAAAAAAAAAGTTTGTCTAAAATGACAATTTCCTAGCACCCTGTATGTTTTTTTCCAAAATCTGTAAACGCCAATCTTCATTAATTTGAAATCAAAGGAGGGTCTCCTAAGACCATTTTCGCCTAGCAACACGGGATCTGGTAGCTGCCCTCACTGACCCAAAATCTATTTCCATCCTGTATAGGTTCTTTCCTGATATTCTATTTGATAAAAACTACGGTTGCGGTGTGTGACCGAGCGTTGGCTGCATATCAGCAACTGAATTCATGATACATATTTATATACCTACCTTTTCAATTTATATAAAAAAACCATGAGGCTACGTCATGTTATTCTGATACGTGAACAATAACGTTTGTTTTTTTTATATTTTTGGATAAGATTTTACCTTTTTTTTTAATCTTTTAAGGTTTGCATTTCTCCATAGTTTAATCTAAATCTTATCTTAATTCTTGACTGTAAATAACTAAATGTTGGGTGAAACTAGTAATATATTATTTAATACTTTTAATTTATTCATTTGAGATCTGAACTGATTCTTGAGCCAGTTTCACTCTATATTGGAACAAGAATTAACACACAGATACACAAATTAAACTTATACCTAGAACACCCCTGTTTTTCGTCATTCAGGTTTTAAAATTAATACTTTTGTCAATTGTTTCCCGACCACTGCAAAGCGAATATTTTTGGATATTTTTGTCATACTGACGTAATCTTTCATTTAATTCCAGTTGTGCGGCTGAGGCGACCAGGTCAAGATGGGGAAGCTACTATCAAAAATCTTCGGCAACAAGGAGATGAGGATACTCATGCTGGGCCTCGACGCAGCTGGAAAGACTAGTATCCTTTACAAAAATGTACACAATCATACACCCCCATACCTACTCCATCCCATCTATGCAAAAACATAACAAACCACACGTGAACATACATTGACTATAGCGCACACATGCTCCGTCGCCAAGCGCCGCGCCGCAGCGTAACTGATTCTCGAAGTGCGCAGTAGGCGGGAGGGCTTACCGAATCAAACTTAGCAAATAAACATTTTTGTACATAATGAAAGGGGCTGGTGCAAATGAGATGTAAGACAAGGTATATTTTTAGTTCCCCCATTTATATGGTATTCAAATGAAGGTAAAATATTTTTATAATAATCATAGTTTTCGACTTAGGCCGCATTTTGTAAACTAAAGTCGCTTGCGGACAACTTATCGTAATGAGAAATTAGATCTTAAGTATTTTTTTTAATAATTAATGAAGTAATACTTAAATTTTATCTATTGCCCGAAGTAGACAACTGGGAGGTGTTTCCCAAAAAAATTAATAGGTTATTATTTAAGCTTTCTGCACCTACGTTTTCAGTCTTGCTATAAAAAAATATAGCTTGGGAAATTGACCCATATGCGCTTCAAGTGAGCACGCGAGATCGCTGAGAATGTGGGTCCGTTTAATGTACGGCCCAATAATCCACGTCCATTTTATGCTACCGGTTTATAAATATACCTATCTGAGCTAAATTTGCTAATAAAACATAAAATTGTAAGGGTTATTAACTGTAACAATAAAAATTATATCTAAATATAAAAAGAAAAACATTAAGCTAGCCTAAAATAAATAAATATAATTTGTAATAAAACTAAAAGTCATATTCTAAAATGGGCCCCTGTGGCAGGGTACCGAGGACGCTGGCAGCATTTCCTCGCTGAATAGCAATGCTTATGCGCTGAGCGAGGAAGCTGCCAGCTCTCCTATCGCCGGTGACGTCAACCAACCGTTTTGCAAAATCACGGTACAATTCATGTGCGGCTGGGCCCCACGGACCAAGGGTCTCGACACCAAAAGCAACAAAGTTATAGTTGGTATCAAGACCCCTATATTTGCGCCTTTTGTTTGCCTCAGCAGTTTCTGCCGCAGCACCGGGCCTATTTGTGGTGCCGCTGAGATGGGAGGGAGCCAGTGTGTCTACGCAGGTCGCGTCCCACACTAGCACCCGTCCCATCTTCCACGGAATTAGAATAGAATAGAATTAATTACATTTGCTAATTAAGTACTATTTAATATTGAGAAATTCAAGCGTTTCTTTTACTTGAGTAACAATTTCAGAAGCACAATTCTAGAACAGCTTCAAACTTTGAACAACCCATCTAAACTAACGTTAATGATGATTGAGATGAATTATTAAAAACCTTATTCCTAAGTTAGGAACCTCGCGCTTGAGGCCTCCTTAGTTAAAATCCAATATTCAGCTCGACTACTTAACTCTAAGTACCGAAGGCGTTCGATGATCGCCGAGGAAGGCTTAATGCTCAGCTTATTTATTCACAATACATTCTGTACTGGATTGTGAGCTTCTGTCTAGCGTAGTTTGAACCCTTGATTAGAACAACTTTGCGTGAACGGAGATGAGACGTTATACTGGATAATTTGTAAACTTTGTGAATAGCCAGCCACTTCTATTTAAATATAATTTTTACTAAGTTAGTAAAGACCTTTTTTAATGGCCAGACCTATAGTATTACAAAATGTTATGCTGTTAATGCTTATTGTTGACTTGTGAAAGAGCCTATATGGCCTACTTTCAGAATAAACATTACCCCCCAAAAGTGGCCCCCTTGTTCAGAATTCAATAATTTTCTTTACGCGTCCATCTTTGGGTCACCAATTTACATATGTGTACCAAATTTCAACTCAATCGGTCCAGTAGTTTCGGAGCAAATCGGCTGTGACAGACGGACATACAGACAACCGAGTGATCCTATAAGGGTTCCGTTTTTTTCCTTTTGAGGTACCGGAACCCTAAAAACGGTCGAAAACGCAGACAGCTTTATGTACCGTACCGTAAATAAGTTTAATGTAACTGTAGAAATGCTTCTTTATTTGGCCCGTTGCCCACGTTTCCTGGCCGGTCGGTAGTGCCTAGGCATTCCGTTTTGCATTATAAATTATTTTTGAGGAAGTTGGGGTATATTTTACCGCAAGCGTATTCCGAACTTTAATTAGGTACTGAAAATGTGTATTGTTGATTTGAATTACGCAAGCATTCTGAAATAGTAGGTACATTAGTCTCTTATGGGGGGAAAAAACCGGACAAGTGCGAGTTCAACTCGCGTGGTTGCGTAAAATTGCTATGCTCTAAGCATCAGGCGCTCCATACAAAATACACAAAAATATTGAGGATTTTCCCGTTACTTTAAATACTCAAACTTCTTATAGGTTTTCCTGTAATTTTTAGGCAAGGAACCATTTTCCATATTTTTTTCAGAATTGTAAGCCTAGTAGTTTCGGAGATAAGGGAAGGGGGAATGGTCAATTTTCTAATTACTTAAAATAGGTTTTTGCTAAAATTATAAAAACAAATCTGAGATGCTCGCAACAATTGATATATACAGTTTGCGAAACTTTTTTTTTTAATTTTTCAGTTTACTACCTAAAAGTTGGCCCCCTTGTACAGCAGAGTTCATTGATTTACTTTACGCGTCCATCTTTGGGTCACCAATTTAGGTACATATGATTACCAAATATCAACTCAATCGGTCCAGTAAATTCGGAGCAAATCAGCTGTGACAGACGGACAGACAGACGCACGAGTGATCCTATAAGGGTTCCGTTTTTTTTTCCTTTTGAGGTACGGAACCCTAAAAAACTCTATACCTAGGTAACAAACCAAACATACAGTTCCCAAGAAATATAAGTACTAGAGCGAACCACATGCTCATAAATATCTGAACTCGATTCTAATGTCAAGCCATTAGAGTGCGTGTTGATATATTTTTGAGCACCCTGGTCTGAAGAGTAGCCGGTAGTACTTTAAACATCATTACATGGGTGTCCATTTTTTTTACGTACCTATCTAAATGTTTGATTACTTTATTAGGATAATTTTTATTTTTTTTATTAATAGTCATGACTTGGACTAACAACCGTTTGCGGCTTGACGTTGACTTTGGGAAACCCTTTAAGTATTTGAGTGTGCAATCACCAACGCGCTCCCAAATATCTTCTTGACGCAGTTTAAAATTGCAACAGAACCAAATCTATCATTCGCATCAGCTAAACACCATCGCTCACTTAAATTCCATTCCACAACCAATACACGCACAAATGACCCATTTATACCAGGGTGAATAATTATCCCAAAGTGATACACAGTCGTAATTAAAGCGCACGCGATCCGTTGCGCTACTGGATAATTTTACGGTCAGATGGGTGCTACTGAACTGCAGTTTTGTGCACGATGTTTGTACATTATAATGCTGCAATGTTATCCGAGTCAGTTGGACAACGAATGTCTGTGTGAATGCATAGTGAATTGTTTCCGTTTTACACAATTGGCTTCTTTCCCAAAAAAAAGTTATTTAGACCGTCAGTTAGGTTATCACAAAAACTGACGAAGATATAGCCTGTTAAAGTTCCGTGTGACGTCACATTATGGTACACTTTTTAGCATTATGTGACGTCACGCGGAACTTTAACGGGCTATGTCTTCATCATTTTTTGTTTAATTGACAAACAGAAAAATACGAGTCCAATATTTTTTGATAATCTAACTGACGGAATAAATAGAGTTATATATTTGTTATCCGGGAAAGTACCCAATTGTGGCAGCCAAACATTCGACCTGGTGGTGACCGGACGTTTATGGACGCTTGCAACTCCAGCCATTAATTTCCTGCTGGTTCTATTGATCGAACTCTTAAAGTTCTCATAGTCCGATGATCGAATGACTGAGACAATACATTTCCTTGTAGTCCGATCGATCGAACGATGAGGTTTTTCCCTGTTGGATCGATTGATCGAACATCATGTTAAATTGTATCGAACCATGAAGACTTGATAAGTTTTGTTAGTCCGGCTAATAATTCAGACACATTGGCAGCTAAAGATCTTATCTCGTTATTAGAAACTGGCATTTATCTCACAATCCTAACGTAGACTTTCTTTATTCCGGAATGTGTTACTAAGGTTAGGTTTAGGAATGTATTTCCACCGAATCTTGATTTGATTTGTCTTGAACAATACGTCCTTGCAGGGCTGCTACCGCGAAAAACGAAAGTGGTTTTCCGTCGCTTTCGCACTTACGATATTCTATATGCGAAAGACACGGAAAAGCATTCGTTATATCAAGACAAACCACATTGGTTTAACGATACTGTTTAGTTGTGGCCTGTCAATTGCGACGTGGTACGTGAATACATTTCTTACTGTACCATGGTACCTTAATTCGCCGACATAAGAGCCATGGGACATATTTTTGCACTTGACTGGACAAGTCGTAGGTAGCCGGAGGGAACATAACACCACAGTTGTATAAAGCAAATACCTAGTAGTATTCTGATTGATATCTGAATCGATCACGTAGGAAACAATTAAATTTAAATTCAGTTTCATGGATACTGTTTTTATGTAACTCGATGTAATCTCCAAGGCATCAATTTTCAGAGGCGCTATACGTATTTACATTTTCCAATTCGATTTATATTAGCTCGCACGCGCTCGCTTCGAACGCTACACACTTATTACATTACATTGGGATTCGATTTTCTAGCGCGAAGTGTAAATCTTGTTATACTTATTGTTTTACATCATATTGATAAGTCGCATGTCAAAAATTCTCATGAAATAAATTTTTGACACGAGTAAATATCACATACAAAATTGAACGAGCGAAGCAGCTCGGGCAAAAATGCTTTCGTGTGTCTGTCCGGATGTCCAGCTGTTCTTCTCTACAGGTCGCATCCTTCACCCGATTGTCGTGAAATGCAGGTTCGATAATTATACGGATATTTATTTTCCATTCGATTTTTGAAATAAAAATAGTACATTACATACCTTTGGTTCGGGCCACAAACACCTGCGATCTGGGGCTTTACGATTTACCGCCCGTGTTATGTTTAAAGTTTTACGTGTTGCCTTGGCCAGGAAGTGAGATTTTCTCCTCGCGTAGCGGGCAGAAAATCCCACTTACGGCCTAGGGTGACGTAAAGAACTTTAATTTTAAAGACACACTCGCGTGGTCTACAGCTCACAGTGTCTAGTATTAACTAGTATTAGTATCCTCTAACTAAAGTCTAAAGGTCTGAATGAGGCGGAAACATACAAAGCATTAGACATTTGTTTCATCAAACTATGATCCAAGCAGGATTTAGTTGAGTGAACAAAATAGTTTGTAGAAATGTTCTGGATGTGTTTATTTTATTATCGCTTTGAAATAAGTCTAAGCAAATTACCGATAAAATGGGAGGTCGGCTACATATATTTAATGATTTATGGCTGAGTCACACACGAATATTGCAATTTATGTAAATATGTTTTCCTTAAAATACTTACAATTTACAATACAATACAAATACTCTTTATTGCACACCTCACACAAACAAAGCAGTTACAGAGAGAGAAACAATACAATAACAATACAATTTACATCATCGTTATTTGTTAGTTTATAAACTTTCCTGTAAACACTGCTAAAGTAAAGCGCCGTAAAGCCTAATTTTTGGTTGTAATCTTTATAAACGGTGTCTTCTTATATGAATTTATGTAATAAAATCATAAATTGTATGCACATAAGCCGTTACCCAATTAGACAACAAGACTACTTTTTTTTAAAGTCGGCAACCCCCGTATACATGGTACCTATGATACTCAGGACAAGCTATGGTAATAATAATACCACGTCCGAGCGAGATGTAGCATACAAATCTCGATAAGTGTGACAGAAAGGGACATATCATCCCTTTCTGTCACACTTATCGAGATTTGTATCGAGTAAGTGGAACTATGAGAACAACGAAATATCATTCTTTGTCCTTCTTATAGTTGGACTTTTTTATTTGCCACAACTGATTTAGTATAAAGTTGTGGCGAAAAAACCACTACCCGCCCAAATTAAGTAGGTTGTTTATGGTAAGCCATCAGCCATTTTAAGGCCAGTTCTTAATTTAGCTGCATAGAAGCCTTTCCGTCGCTCATTGTGGCATCACGTATAGCTTGTCCTGAGTATCACAGGTCCATGCCTGCATATATTTTTGCAAGGCATTTAGCCAAGCCGAGGGTAACTAACACTGGTTTTGGACCTTATCAATCTTATTATAAAGATGTATATAGTTCAAAAAAATCACGTGATACAATCTCACTAGAGTTGCGAACCGTACTATATTATATAGTATTGTACTATATTTCGACTCTTTGTGCTATATATTGTTGAAGAAATATATAGTACGCAAAAATACAAAGTGCTTCAAATTGCCCTGGTTTTAGTTCAGCGTCATCATCATATCAGCCGAAAGACGTCCACTGTTGGACATGGGCCTCCCCGAAAGAGTGCCAAAGTGACCGCGCCGCCACCCGCAACCAGCGGCGCAGGTTTCAATTAATTTTACTAAATAGCAACATTGCCCAGCCAAGTACTATATTTTTTTACAGTGTACTATATTTTTGTCGGTTTTTTCTGGAAAACACTATACCTCCCCCAAAAAAAGTTGGCAACCCTATATCACACTGCTTGGCTAAGGGTTATATGATCCCTATACATCTTGACTTGATATTTTAATCTTATACTAATATTCCTTAATACCAATGTCCAGCTATTTTATATAAACTAAAATTAGGTCAGTCAGTCACAACGATACCTACCGTCGGCTTCAACGTGGAGACGGTCACGTATAAGAATGTCAAATTCAACGTTTGGGACGTCGGGGGGCAGGACAAAATACGGCCGCTTTGGAGGCATTACTACACGGGTGAGTTACTTTCCAATTGGGAATGGATGAAAATTTTAGAAATGCCTGATTATTTTTTTGGTGATAGGAATAACCTCCCTTAGCACCAGAAAAAAGTTTTAGATTTTTCAGCTGCGTCAATTATTTTTGAAAAATATGAATAGTTTCCTCACTTACGTTTCGGGTTCAGGACGGCGAATATGAAACTTTCCTTGATCTGTCTCATATTACAAAACCAAATATCTTAAATATCCGTGGTAAACTGACACTGGCAATGATATTGACAGCTGTAGCAGCTATATTTGTCGTTGCCAGGGTCAGATATTTAAATTATTTTTTGTAATATGAGACGGATCAAGGAAAGTGTCTTATTCGCCGTCCTAAACACAAAACGTAATTGACGAAACTGTTTATATTAAAAAAAAATGACGCAGCTGAAAAGGGTGCAACTTTTTTCTGGCGCTAAGGTTATTCCTATCACCAAAAAAATATCAGGCATTTCCAAAAATTTCATCCATTCCCCATTGTTTTGTTTTTTATTACTAGGTATCATATTTTACCCGACTGCCAAAGGAGGAGGAGGGTAATGTTTTTCGAGTGTATGTATGTATATCTGTCTATCTCTTTGTGGCCTCCTGTAGCCTAAACGGCTTGATGGATTTTGATGTATGAGGTGTCGTTAAATTCCTCTTAGGCACTGGTCCCACCGCCGGCGAGTGAGATATGAACTATCGACTTTTTTCTAGCCCAAGAAACGAACAAAAGATAATCGCTTCCGTGTGAATTTGCGTAGCTACTTTTGATGCTGTACCATCCATTTTTCCCTCATCCACTCTCTTTGCTAATCTTCTTTCATCCATCCTCTCTACATGCCCATACCAACTAGCATGCCCTTTACGTTTATATTCTCGACATATATTGTGTATCAATCGAATCCCACAATTGGGCCACTAGCCTACTTCTCTCTGCTACTACTTACTCGTACGTCCGTGAATTATTGACCTGTGCCGCCGTATTCATTTATTTCCTAGCCGTGTGTGTAGTGCCGTGCCAACTCGCTGTAAAAATCGCGGCTCGGTCAATACGTTTTTACATTCTGTCACATTGTAAGAGGATTAAAATCTAATATGAAATGCTTTTAACGATACATTCCGCTTAGTTCACGAAGGTAACTGTTTCCTTGACATTTCTATTATTAAGTAGTTTTTATTGCATACTATGTTTGGGTCGTTCTTCTTTTTTACCGACAATGAACCGAGGTTTTCCTTTTTTTTTTGGTTTTTGAACTATCCAAAATTGTGATTTTGAAGTGCGATTTAAAAAAAAAATGCATTGGTTTCTTCATTAACACTAATTAAAGTTTCCTTTGCGGCCAATATACATATTTGTTTACGGTTAGTTTTTAAAAAAAATATGTGACAAAGTGGACTCTTTCAGTGGGGACAACATTTTGGTTTACCACTCTGTCACGGACTTCTACGATAAAAATACGTTTTAAAAAAATGCTAGTTAGAGAAACTAAAATATTAAATTAATACTAATTAATAAAATAATATGGACGTTCATTTTCGAACATTATAAAACCGTAAAATCATTACTCAAATGAGATGCCGTAGTAAGACGAAGGACAGGCTATTGTCGGTCGAAAAGAAGAACGACCCGTTTGGTGTTTTAAGTTCCATTCTATCTACAAAATGAAATATCTGAATAATAGAGAACAAAACCTATGCTAGAATTTGGGGTCATTCATATTTTATACATAGAAACCGTTTTCCCCGCTTCCGCTACTAAAATTGTAGTAGTTTTGTATGCAAAACTGTCCAACTCCTGACCAATTTAGATCCCAGTTATTTAGTCATCACGCGAGCTCTCAAGTTAGAATATGGAACAGTTTCCTGTTACCTTGTTAACTTAACCAGTAACTATTGAATTGAATATTGAACTCGAAAGTTAAATTCATGTATAATTTATAAATATGTGTTTTTTATGTCTAAATATAAATAATTAAAATATATTTGCATGCATTGTGATGTGTTATGGAGCAAATAAATGACTGATTGATTGATTGATTGATTTAAAGCGTATTTTGCTAATCCCGCGTGTTGTAAAAGTCGACTACGGCATAGGGTTGA
Organism: Epinotia nisella; assembly: GCA_932294315.1. Taxonomy (NCBI): domain Eukaryota; kingdom Metazoa; phylum Arthropoda; class Insecta; order Lepidoptera; family Tortricidae; genus Epinotia; species Epinotia nisella. Next base: position 23,990,900 of record OW028676.1, read on the forward strand.
AGTGTAATGTGGCTGATGGACCAGCAACTTGTCACTACAATATCGTAGGCGTAACACGAGCCTTAATAGTTCGATTTGTGTAAGATTGTCCCGTAATATTTAATAATTATCAGTTTATTTAATATCACTATTTCTCCGTCTTTAAACCTGCAATTGCCAGAAGTTGCACTGCCTACCCCATTTAGGCAAAGGCGTGTAGGTAGGTACATTCAAAGCATCCTATTCAAGTTCTTCCGCATTTTAACACGTAAATTTTCCAAATTCCAGGTACTCAGGGTCTAATATTCGTAGTGGACTGCGCCGACCGCGACCGCATCGACGAGGCGCGACAGGAGCTGCACCGGATCATAAACGACCGCGAGATGCGCGACGCCATCATACTCATCTTCGCGAACAAGCAGGACTTGCCCGACGGTAAGTCCCCCCTCATTCTAATACGGGTGAGCGCCTAACCGCGGCAGCTGCACCGGTTCATAAACGACCATGAGATGCGCGACGCCATCATACTCATCTTCGCGAACAAACAGGACTTGCCCGACGGTAAGTCCTCCCTCATTCTAATAGTGAGCACAGTAACCGCGGCAGCTGCACCGGTTCATAAACGACCATGAGATGCGCGACGCCATCATACTCATCTTCGCGAACAAACAGGACTTGCCCGACGGTAAGTCCTCCCTCATTCTAATAGTGAGCACAGTAACCGCGGCAGCTGCACCGGTTCATAAACGACCATGAGATGCGCGACGCCATCATACTCATCTTCGCGAACAAACAGGACTTGCCCGACGGTAAGTCCTCCCTCATTCTAATAGTGAGCACAGTAACCGCGGCAGCTGCACCGGTTCATAAACGACCATGAGATGCGCGACGCCATCATACTCATCTTCGCGAACAAACAGGACTTGCCCGACGGTAAGTCCTCCCTCATTCTAATAGTGAGCACAGTAACCGCGGCAGCTGCACCGGTTCATAAACGACCGCGAGATGCGCGACGCTATCATACTCATCTTCGCGAACAAGCAGGACTTGCCCGACGGTAAGTCCTCCCTCATTCTAATAGTGAGCACAGTAACCGCGGCAGCTGCACCGGTTCATAAACGACCGCGAGATGCGCGACGCTATCATACTCATCTTCGCGAACAAGCAGGACTTGCCCGACGGTAAGTCCTCCCTCATTCTAATAGTGAGCACAGTAACCGCGGCAGCTGCACCGGATCATAAACGACCGCGACGTGTGACGCCATCATACTCATCTTCGCAAACAATCAAAACTTGCCCGACGGTAAGTCCCCCCTCATTGTAAAACGAGTGAGCACAGTAACCGCGGCAACTGCACCGGATCATAAACGACCGCGACGTGTGACGCCATCATACTCATCTTCGCACACAAGCAAGACTTGCCCGACGGTGAGTCCCCGTCATTCTAATACGAGTGAGCACAGTAACCGCGGCAACTGCACCGGATCATAAACGACCGCGACGTGTGACGCCATCATACTCATCTTCGCGAACAAGCAGGACTTGCCCGACGGTGAGTCCCCGTCATTCGAATACGGGTGAGCGCAGTAATCGCGGCAGCTGCATCGGATCATAACTGACCGCTTGATGCGCGACGCCATCATACTCATCTTCGCGAACAAGCAAGACTTGCCCGACGGTGAGTCCCTGTCATTCTAATACGAGTGAGCGCAGTAATCGCGGCAGCTGCACCGGAGCATAAAGAACCGCGAGATGGCGACGCCATCATACTCATCTTCGCAAACAAGTAGGACTTTGTGCTGAGCCGAATAGCTAGCTTCCGCCCGCGACTTCATCTAGCAATCTTCTTGCAAAATTTCATCCAAATCGGTTGAGATTTTTAAATGTGATTGAGTAACAGACATCTTAACATCCAAACTTTTGCATTTATAATATTAGTAGGATCTAGATTAATGAATACCTTACTTATGCCTTTTATTTTTCTGTCTTTAAACCAATCATGTGAACAATAAAATTAAAATAAACTTAAAACTAACTTAAGCCTAGTCAAAAAGTCCCCCTCGAGTCGTCCCTGGCGCAAAGGTACCCATCACACTCGCCGCGTTACCACGCTGAATGGCGACGGACAACCTTGGCACCAGGTACAAAAAAAAATTAAACCAATTGAAAACATTTATGTTGTAATTCGTCAATATCGACGTCAGTTTCGTGCGCGTGACTGTGTCGCGCGAGAAGCAGTCGTCATTGTCACATAATAACTAGTCCTCTACATTCCAGCGATGAAACCGCACGAGATACAAGAGAAGCTCGGCCTCACGCGCATCCGCGACCGCAACTGGTACGTGCAGCCGTCGTGCGCCACCTCCGGCGACGGGCTGTACGAGGGGCTCACCTGGCTCACCAGCAACCACAAGTTATGAGCTGCGGAGTAGGCGGACCCGCCCGCCTAGTCTAGCCACGGTGAGTTATTCGGCGTGTATAATATACAGATAGTGTTGTGAGTTCGAGCTCGATGGAGCCCTTAAGATTAGAGCCGTCATGGCCTTTGGGCCCATGTCTAGAGATTCCCAATTCTACAGATTCTCATGTCTACAGATTCTCATGTCTACAGATTCCCAATTCTACAGATTCTCATGTCTACAGATTCCCAATTCTACAGATTTTCATGTCTACAGAGTCCCAATTCTACAGATTCTCAAGTCTACAGATTCCCAATTCTACAGATACGATAACCAACCAGTAATTATTAAGATTCATAGAGAAATAGGTTTTATCTTTTCGGAAAAAAGGTACAAGCTCCGATTTTTATAAATGTTCTAATTCTAATCATATGCTCACACTTGTATGTGTCTATATTTTGCGATAGTTAGACTAGAATTGGGAGTCTGTAGAATCATAAATATGTAGAACTGGAAATCTGTAGAACTGGAAATCTGTAGAATTGGGAATCCGTAGAATTGGGAATCCGTAGAATTGGGAATCTGTAGAATTGGGAATCCGTAGAATTGGGAATCCGTAGAATTGGGAATCCGTAGAATTGGGAATCTGTAGAATTGGAAATATGTAATAGAAACCTGTAAAATTTGGAACAAACCCGTCAGGGCAAACGCGAGTCTTCGTAGTACTGCAGTCTTAGATTTAACGGCTAAATCACATCAGAAAATCTAAAAGTCGAGCTTTGTTAGCTACTATTCGTATACGCATAAGGTCAAAACGGCAACAGTGGCGCACTGAAAATTGTGTCAAAAGTATTATAGATAGCTTCCTATCTGTGTAATCTAACCTCGCTATCGCAAGACCTCCCGAAGAGTGAGAGAGATAGGAAGCTATCTATAATAATTTGAAACAATGGCCAGTGCGCCACTGATACCGCCGTAGCCACTGTTGCCGCCTTGACCCTACGCTTGAATCCCGTATGGGGGTGGAGTGTTTTGGGGAACTATTTGTAACTAGCGGCCTAGGTCAATCCCGCCAGAAAAAAGTGTATGGCGAGTATGTACGAGTTCGAAAGTGTAAGCACGCGGAAAGTGGTCAAAAATACAATAAGAACACGACTATTAATTTATTGAATCAGGCGTTACTTTGCGGAAATTCATGATATATTACGAGAACAATATTCCTTTGCTATTCCGCTAAAAAACGTGTAGGTCGATCGGCGGAGATCAAATGCAACTATTTGCGTATAAACATGCAAATAATTACAGCAAACCACCACCAATAATGAAAAAACCTCGACACGTGTTTCGCCTCTCTACGAGGCATCATCAGGAGATGCTGGCAGGAGATGTTGCTTGCACCACGTCCACTGAGCAAATGAGCAGTCTAGAACCGTCAGCCCTATTTATAATCTGACCCCCCATACTACATTAGGCAGGTTGATCAGCGGTCATGCGCGAATGACCGCTGATCAACCTGCACGTTTTTTAGCGGAATAGCAAAGGAATATTGTTCTCGTAATATAACACGACTATTGTTAAGGGGTATCTCGGATATTTTTGAACTATTAGACACTACTGGAGTGACCCGTCTAGGTATGCCATGTTTGGGCGAAGGTTGTAGTATCGCATCGTGTTATATGGTGTGTTTGTGCCTCTAGTTATGGTCGTTTTATAGGGCACTAAAAACGACAAGTTATGAGCTGCGAAGTAGACGGACTTGGTTGTCTAATTACGCCACAGCGCACACTATAAACTTTATGAGTAGGCAGGTAGTATGCCGACGCACAATGCTGAGTGTGGATCTCATATATCGTTTTAATATAATTTTGTTTGAATTCGTTTTGAACGTTATTATGACGTTTAAATGTATTTCTGCTATCTTCTAACTAAATATAATTTGACACAAAATTAAAACTGATAGAATCCGCAACAGGCTTCGTCAACAATACGTACTAACCTAAACAAACAAATAAAAAAACCCGACTGCAAAAAAGCTATCTTTAGAAAAAAAAACTGAAAAGAAAAAAACAAGTTCAGTAGTCGAGAACATTGAATCAGTTTCATGATTAACATTTCGTATGTCAATTTGGACCTTGGAGACAGCAACTTCAACAGTCGGGACCCGTTATTGTCGTCAACATTAGTGCCGCAGCCTAGACTTTTAATGGGTCCCGACTGTTGAAGTTGCTGTCTCCAAGGTCCAAATTGACATACGAAATGTTAATCATGAAACTGATTCAATGTTCTCGACTACTGAACTTGTTTTTTTCTTTTCAGTTTTTTTTTTCTAAAGATAGCTTTTTTGCAGTCGGGTTTTTTTATTTTCTAAATTATCTTTTTTATAAAATTTAACACTTTTTAGTTAGTATTAAAAGACGGCAAATTTCGCAATCTTGTCATTCCATTGAGGGAGTTAATATCGTGAGGATTATTAAGTAGCTTGCGGTGGTCTAAACTACTGATAATTAATCCATTTAGAGACCTAACGCGGCTCAATGTATATATGCTTGACCTTTTGCAAAAATGCGTGAACTTAAATCAACCACAGCTCGGTCTAAAGTCGTTCCTTGTAGCTTATGCAGTAACATCCCAGCACAATATCAACGGCAACTCCTTTGCGTCGCGCAGTGCAGTATTAATACTGAACAGAATTACTATAACTTTATAACGTTATAGATTTTAAATGGTCACTCTAAATGAAAAACTGTAAGAGAAACCTATAACTGATTTTTAAATACCTATTCAGTGATACCCCACTCGACATATTTCGTTAACTTTTTTTTTTTTTTTTTTTAAATTTTGGCGTCTGGTTGTCGCCATATTGAATTTTGATTACCGTCATGTCTTTAGTGACACTCGCAAGAGTAAGACGGTTCGATTGACGTAAGAATTATCAAAATCGGTTCACGCGTTTGGTCTCTGGAGTGCCACATAGGAACAAACATACATACATACATACATATATAGGCTGATAAACACATTACCCTCCTTTGCATCGCGCATTCGGGTAAAAAGGACCGTCCCGGATCGTTGGTGACCCGAAAGTTCCCATGACACTGGCGGCGTTGCCGCGCTGATGGCCAAGGAAATCTGTTGGGCCAGGAACGATCCGGAACGAGGATCGCAGCCCCTATCCCTGAGCCGCCGTCGAAGGTCCCGCAGTCTCCACCGCCACTGGCACAAAGTCGTACATTGGCTCCAAGGCAGAGTACTTGGCATGTTCATCTGAGCCGCCGCGGAATTATTTTTCTAACTAAACTAATCAGTACACACGAATAATCTCGACAAGCTTTGCTGGGTACTTTACAAATACAAATACAATACTTTGCGTAGGTTCTTTTGAGCTTGGCTCCGGTACGGGGTCCTGTTATAGGGTACCATACTCGGCAAATTATAAGCTGCGGAATATGTAATTTATCACCATCATGAGGAATATACTCTAAAAGCTATCAACTAGCGATCCCCGAGGCTCTGTCTACGTTTTACAAAAAACCCGAACATAAAATATAGCTTATGTCTTTCCGAAACTGGTCCATTCTATAAATTGGTTAAAGATGTTTTTAAATCGAATAAGAAGTTTCAGAGATTACTGTTACATATAAACTTACATATTCATAAACTTTACCTCTTTATAGTATTAATATAGATAGATGGGTCGTTCTTCTTTTCGACCGACAATAGCCTGTCCTTCGTCTTATTACGGCATCTCATTTGAGATGAACGTCCATATTATTTTATTAATTAGTGATATTTAATATTTCACTTTCTCTAACTAGCATTTTTTTAAATGTTTTTTTTTTCGTAGAATGCCGTGACAGAGTGGTAAACCAAAATGTGGTCCCCACTGAAAGAGTCCACTTTGTCACATGATTTTTTTTAGAAACCAACCGTAAATAAATATTTATATTGGCCAGAAAGGAAACTTTAATTAGTTCTAATGAAGAAACCTATGCATTTTTTTTAAAATCGCACTTCGAAACCACAATTTTCGATAGTTCAAAAACCAAAAAAAAACAGAAAAACCTCGGTTCATTGTCGGTAAAAAAGAAGCACGACCCAGATATGTCTCGATCGTGACCGCATGCTCCTTTTTAAAATATCTATCGTGAAATTTAAATAATCACAATTATTTACCAGTGGCGCTAGTGAGCACTGTAACGCCCTCTTAATTTCGCGCGAACTTGCGATAATCGCGTAGTCCCGTTGTATTAGGACGATCCCTCAGTCATGAGTCATGAGTGATGAGTGTCTCTAAACACAAACGCGACCGTCTACTGCTTAAAATGTCCCTTTGCCGATGTTAAAATGGCTTTTTCTCTGTGTTCCAGGTGAGGATTTCGATGCCATTTAATTTAAGTATGCTGCGCCCGTGCCGTCGAATCTTGTAATTTCATGTGAACCAGTGTCGATCCATTGGATTAGGTATGATGTTGAGCAGAACACTTAGTGAAGGTGCGAACACAGGACTGTCCCTCGTCTGGACAGACACCAAGGACTATTCAATTACTAGATAGTTAGTCAAACATTTGTGAACGAGATTCACACAAATGAGAAATCAATTATTCCATTATTTAATTAAAATTAGAGGTTTGTTGTATCGATTGATTTATTTTTTGTATGTTTATTTAAAAGATGATTACTTAGAGTAAAGATTTTTTTTATTATTATATAATTTAATGTGTACCTCCAATTTTGTATGATAGTATGGTAGAAATTTGAAGTTTTTAATGCATTAATAGTAATCAATTGAATGATGCGAGAGTGAACGCAATATGTGTATTACTTAAGTAATAGCTATCACGCCTGCGCTATGAAGCTCTAGATATGTTTTTGTATCTTGACTGTTTAATCAAGCCCTATACAGTATTACTTCCCCTAATCCCTAATGTAATGATGTCCATATTGACTGAAAACTTGTTTCTCCAAATTTTCGAGAATGTCATTCCTCTTAAAATCTTTTTTAAATATTTACTGCCACACCTAAAACCTAACATACCTGTTTTCAGTGTCATCCATATCGAAGGATTTCCGCTGCAGTTGCTTTCAGAAGAATGATTTTCGGAGGAATGACGGTTTCAGAGAAATTAGTTTTCTGTGAACAATGTCATATAATAAACTAAAGGTCACACTTAACATCGTTTTTAATAGCAATTTCTAACTAGTTTATAGCTGTCCATGTAATATTAACCCAAAACAGTCAAGGTATAAACACTTAATTGTTGTAAATCAATGTACATATTGATGTTTTACACAATGTATGTACATAACGAAGATTATCTTATATCATCTTTTGATTTGATGTTAATTGATGAATTTTATATGCAAAGTTGTAATAACCAGGAATCTTTAGTATAAGAATTATAAATAACATTCTTGGAGATGACAACTAACAACAACGCATTTCATGTAAAAGGTGTAGACTAGGCTGGTCCATTCAAAGTAAGTTGTACATAATAATGCCCTATAAGATAATGTAAACTTAAGCAATAACGAAATTTACAAGTTACTAATTTATAATCATGTTGTCTGCTTGAGTTTTGTTTATAATTTTTATCATTACTAGTATTTTCTTCAGTACTAACGCGACGTATAATGCTTATAGCTTTCGATGTGTCAAGATGTCGGGACCATCTAATGTTGAGATCTGGCAAGTTTTGTCATGTTATCTTGCCATTTGATTACAAGAACCCTTCTGTTATTTCCGTTTTATGTGATATGATTATATTGATTATTATTAACAGCCTGTAACATCGATTAATACTCTCGATTAGTAACAATGACATGACAATATTTAACTTCGCTTACTATAGATTATTGAGGCCAAAATTGGGATTAATCTTGCACTAGTAAAAAAAATAGCCTCTGTCACTGCGGTATAGATAATATAGAACAGATACTTTATACTCCCTTCGGCTGCTTATCAACCGCAGAATCGTAACCAGTTACGATTGAATACTTTTTTCCACGTATGTAACCAGTGGCAATAGAAGAATTGCGAAAGAAAGAACCAGTTGCAACCGTTTCATCGTCGGGGCTGAGGCTGCTAATTCTAGAAGCTTTGCCCTTCGGTCCTCTGAAGCTACATAAGAAACCTAACCTACCTAGTATTTTGCAATCGAAATGGGTTACGATTAGGAAAAAATATCAATAGCACCTGGTTTCGTAAGAAGCAGATAAATGATTCGATCACAATTGTTTACGAACCTGCGTTTAAATACGTGGCTGAGAAGATTATACCGATTACAATCAAAGGAAAATGTATGTCGTGAAAATCTTTACCGAATACAATGTACACAAAATGTTTCGCTTTAAAAAAGTGCAATTAAATTAGTTAATTGTAATGCACTTATTGTGATGTATAAATTGAGTTTAATATGAAATTATTTAGTTAAAATTTGAACCGAATAGCATTGGTGCGTTATAACGGGAAGCGAAAGTGTGGCTATGAATACAGTCTGCTGTATAATATTGTAGAAAGTTATTCAATATAAATTCACACTTGAGCGATTTGTTTTATTTTATGCAGATTTCAAAAAATATTACACTAATGGGAGTCAGAGATGGTAATAGGCTATATTTTAATAACCCCGACGCAAAAAGAGGGGTGTTATAAGTTTGTGTCTGTTTATGGCATCGTAGCTCCTAAACGAATGGACCGATTTCAATGCGGTGTTTTTTGTCCGAAAGCTGACGTGATCGAGATGGTTCTTAGCTACGTTTCAACAAAATCGGTACAGCTGTTTTTGAGATATCGAAATTTGAAATGACGGAATCGGGGTTTTTTCAACTTTTCTAAGTTATGACAACTTAGAAAAGTTGAAAAAACCCGCCGCTCCACCTACGTTCTTTGTAACACTTAAAGGCGTTCTTGGCGCTGCGGGCACGACAATACACGACACCTTTAGGCGTACTTGGCGTTCAAAGGGTAGTCTCAAGGGAGCGAAATGTATATTCACGGTGAAGGCGGTCTACTCAATCCTGAATGAAGCGGAAGAATCTTGAGCGTAACGAGGGATTCAATTGGATACGCCCAAGACGGAAACAATTTTGCTACCGAGTAACAGCTCGGTACGCCGCGCTTCTATGAGGATAGTTTAAATTAAACTAAATATCAGGGAAAGACAGTATTCTCATTTGAAGGCAACAATGAGTCTTTTTTGAATAGCAGATGTGAAAAAACATTTGACAAACTGAAAAACGAATGGAACGAAACGACTTATTCTAACGATGAAATGAAACTCAAAAATGTGTCCAATCGTGTAATTAACTCCACTATCGTCCATCCAATATAAACGACACCTTTAATTACCAAGTCCTTAAAGGTCTCTCCGGCCCTCGCCAGCCTTTGACGTAACTTCGCAACTATCCGACTGGGCTTCAGATATATTCGATGTCGCTTGAAGAATTCTGTAAGCTTCCTTGGTACCATACTTTGGTCGATATTGGTTGACGCTTCTATTCTTGTAACATTTCGGCGATATAAAAAACGTGTATTGTATACCTATGGATCAGATCTTATTTAGATTTTTTATCAATATTTTCTCTAGGTAACATAATAGTCCCTACGTAGGTATGGTAATTATGAGGCTATATTAATGCCCCAGGGCTTACATTTAATTAACTAAAACTAAAACAGACAAAAGTCTATGCACATTTTTAGTTTCATCAAATTATGTCTTATTTTTTTTGTATTATAGGTACTTAGACCGGTCTGTAGTTTAAAATTCCATAGGTATTTAATATTTATTGACTCGTACTATGGTTCTTGTTTTGCGCGATTCTCATCAAGTCATCATCATAGGTTTAATTTGTTTCTCAACTATTAAATATCATCTTTTTATAGTCATCAACTATTAGTGCTTGTAGTGAGGTTGCTGGTGGCAGATGACTCCGCTGTCACGTCATCAGGCCTGGGCGGAAGAATGATTTGCAGTTCCTCTTTGAGTTGGACTTCGTCATCTGGTATGTCTTCGGTGGTGCCGTTGTCTTGTAATACTTCGTTCACGGAATCGCAGCTGTAAAGAATGGGAATTTCGTTAACATCCGATTGGAGCCTGCACTATATTTAGAATAGAATAGGATAAGCATTTATTAATGACAACAAGATATACATGGACAGAGAGTAGTGCCACGAAACGGTTCGATCTTAGCGTTGTGCTGGCCTGAATGAAACCATCCGGTGATTCCACGACGTAAGACACACTTTAAAACTCATGTGGTGTGGGTGAACCAGCCACAACTTCAAGCGACGCGAGAGAAAATACCACAAGCAATCAAATCCATAGAACCAATTAACCTATTCAAAAAATTATAAAAAAACGAAGATAAATCTTTTTCAAGCATTCTTTTTCCAAGTTGTGTCAATATAATAGTTTCTGTTGGACTTTAATTTCAATTAACTTTAAGCGAAGTACCAAATTTCTACCAAATTAATTAGTATATGTAAGAAATCTAGATGTAACCTAGTTTCTTTGCTGTGCCCTTACGGGGTCCAAATGGAATAAAATTATTACTTGTAATTTTATGTGTGCAATAAATGTTTTGAGTTTGAGATCGGAGCGCGCCCTCTCGTTACCGTATATACCTGACGCTGCCGCCGCCGCTGGAAACCGTGGCCGAGCCTTTATGCCAGTATTGCCACCGATGTTCTTGCAACCATACCGTAAAGTCAACGCCACACACAAATAGGGTGTAAGAAGTGCGCCGAGCTTATGCATGCCTGCCGTGCACCTCAATGGGTTGACGGAATTAATATAATATTAATTATATTAACCCTTTGAGAGCTAAAGACGGCTGTGGACGCGGACGAAAACTCGTGCCACTGAAGCCACGGACGGCCATATTGATAAATATTGTCATTTTGACATGACAATATTTAACAGAAGTTTCATTTTATTCATATTTTGTCTGGCTATTGTTTTGTTTTGGCCACAGTTGGGCACTGTTTTGTTTTGCACCCTCGCTGTCAAAAGGTTAAGGGATATCTTACACAAATCGACCTAGTCCCACAGTACCTAAGCTCAATGGCTTTTGTTATGGGTAGGTACTAGACGACGATATATTTAATAGATATAAATACATAAAAAAACATCCAAGATTCAGAAACAAATATTCATGGTCATCACACAAACATTTGCCCTTACCGGGATTCGAACCTAGGACCTTCATCTTCGTAGGCAGCGTCACTACCCACTTGGCTAACCGGCCGCCATTAGATCGCGAGTCACTCCTGGATTTGACTAGCTCAGGATCGAGACGGGCGGCGTACCTCATCAACATATCAGCCGAAAGACATCTACTGCTGGACATGGGAGTCACAGGACCGGTCACTTTGGCATTCTTTGGAGGAGTCCAAAGAATGCCAAAGTGACCGGTTCTGCGCCACCCGCATCCAGCGGACTCCCGCGACCTTTACCAGGCCATCAGTCACGCGCCTTCCAGTACGTGGTTGCCACTTGAGAACCTCTCCGCCCCAACGGCTACTGCCACTTCGGCGTACGTACTAGAGACCTATGCTGAGTAGTGGGAGTATAGGCCGAAACTGATGATGAGCCACTCACTGGAGCTGGTCGCCCGCCCGGGCGCCAGCCTGCACCGACGTGTACAGCCGCGCTCGGGCCCCGTGCAGCCGCATGCCGACCGGGACGTCTTCCGCACCTGACCTGATCTCCGGGATCGGGTGTAGAAGCACTCCGTTCTCTGTTAAAATTAATACATAAATATAAAAAAAAAATGATTGTCATAAGAAAAAATGTTTTTAGTTTTCACTTATCGTTAGGAATACTCCTGTGAACTTTCCAATAAAATAGTTGATCTAATCTTGTTTCCCCATACAAACTTTGGACCCCCATTTCACCCACTCAGAGGGTGAATTTTGAAAAATCCTTTCTTAGTGCACTCATAGACCTTACAAGGAATCTACGTGCCAAATTTGGAATCTCTAGAACCAGCGGTTTGGTGGTGCGTAGTCAGTCACGGAACGGGACAATGAGTCACACTTTTTCGTGTCTGCAGCCGGCGTTCATCGATTTTTAAGACGTTATCACGTCAAAAATATGACACAACAATCATAGTTAAGAACCATTTCATGCCATAGACAGACACACGGATATTAAACATAATAACACCCCTAGTTAGTATTCGTCGGGTATTAGTCGTATGCCAGCATTGATCAAACCGCTGGCATTGAATGGGGCTCGTATATTTGCTATCTTAACCCATTCCCATTGCCCGTGACGACACATATGCGTCCCTACGCCGTATTCACTTTCCGCTACATACGAAGAAAACCACTACGTAGCAGAAAACGACTACGGCATAGGCGCCCGCTAGGCGGGTTCCGGGCAGTGACAGTGTTAAAGAACTTTAACCTCCCCAACTATTTGATTAAGTCCTGGAGAATGCCCTTACGTTTTATCAGTGGATAGAGGACTAGAACTAAATGGACGGCTCAACGTATTAGGGTACGCAGAAGGGGCTGAATGAACGTGACAAGCGATCGACAGGGCAGTTTCGGAGGGCTATATCGGTTTCCTTGGTTCTGCTGCAGATAGCTTCATTTCTCATACGATCACGCAGAGAAACTCCCAACATAGCCCTCTCCATTGTCCTACTTTTTAAACTTATTTCACTTTCAGTTGTTATTGCCTATGCCTAAGCGAAAAAAACCTCTAATAGGCGATCGATATAACGGTAGATGATAAACATATAATAGTGTTTAGCGTTTACATGCCAAATAATTCTATTGATAATTTGCCGGACTTCGTACAGTGTGTCAGTACAATGGACGCTATAGTGAAAGAAAGTTGCGTTGAAACAGTTTACCTATTAGGTGATTTCAATGCGCACCCCAGCGAATTATTTTGTGACGAGTTACTTAGTTTTTGCGCGGAACGGGACTGGATCTGTGCTGATATCGCTAAACTAGGCATAGATTCGAGCGCACACACGTACCTCAGCGAAATGCACGGATCTAAGCGATGGTTGGATCATTGCATAACTACGTTGGCTGGTTTGGACGCCATTGTTGATGTTTTCATTGAATACGATGTGTATTGTTCGGATCACTACCCCCTTGTAATTAAATGTAATTTTAATCTTGTTAAACCTAAGTTGTATAATAGTAATAACAGTGCTATATTTAATGGGAAATGTGTAACTTGGGGGGATAGAACAGTTGATGAAATTGAAAAATATGAAAATAAATGTAACGAACTTTTAAAATCTATTGATTTTCCCCCGGATTTAAGGGACTGCTGTGGCGGCTGTTGCGTTAATAACTCGGAGCATTGCAAGATACTAGATCAAATGTACTTAAAAATAATAACATCGCTATGTGAGGCTTCTATGCACAGCAAGGCTGCCACGGGAGGTTCTGGAGGTCAAAAAAAGATTGTTACTGGGTGGAACAAACATGTAAGCTCTGCGCACAGGGAGGCCAGGGCTAGATTCCAGGATTGGATTTCGTGTGGTAAGCCTAATGGTGGGTCCGTTTTTGACGCTATGAGTCTTAGTCGTAAAATATTTAAATCTAGACTTAGATGGGTCCAACAACATCAAGAGCAAATAAAAATGGACATACTTGCCACACATCACACGAAAAAAGATTTTAGAAATTTTTGGAAAGTAACGAAAAAATTGGAGACTAGGCCTGGACTTTCTGTAAGCGTGGATGGAGTTTCAGATCCCAAGCGCATTGCAAACGTATTCAAGGACAAGTTCAATATTAAACCTGCGGCCACGGTCAGGGACGGGCAGCTGCGGTTGCTCGATATTGAAGAACCGGAGGGGAGTGACCTTAAGATCCATTACAGTGCCAGTGACGTAAGAAAAATAATAAAGGATATGAAGAAAGGAAAGTCACCCGGTCATGACCATTTAAGTATCGAGCATCTGCTGTTTGCTGGCCCTCACCTACCCCGTATATTGGCAATGTTTTTTAACCTTTGCATATGTCACTCGTACTTGCCATCTGATTTGACCAAAACCATTGTTGTGCCCATTGTCAAAAATAAAACGGGTGACATATCAGACAAGGCTAACTACAGGCCTATCTCTTTGGCAGCAATTGTAGCTAGGGTGCTGGACGGCTTGCTCAATGTGCAATTGGACAAATGTATAAAGCTACATGACGCACAGTTCGGCTTTCGAGCCGGTTTATCCACTGAAAGTGCCATCATTTGTCTAAAGCAAGCTGTTGAGTACTACACTCGCAGAAAAACACCTGTATATACGTGTTTTCTAGATCTTTCCAGCGCTTTCGATCTTGTTAACTATGATCTACTATGGAACAAACTTGACGAAGTTCATTTTCCTAAGGAGCTCACGCGCATATTCAGGTGTTGGTATGCGAGCCAGCGAAATTATGTTCGCTGGGGTGGGGTGTTGTCGGATGAGTACGGTCTGGAGTGCGGGGTGCGGCAGGGGGGACTTACTTCACCAAAACTTTTCAATTTGTATATCAATGCCCTGATAGGCGGGCTTAGCAGTACACGTGTCGGCTGTCATATAGATAGGGTTTGTTTTAATAACATAAGCTATGCTGACGACATGGTACTGCTGAGCCCGTCGGTTGGTGGTCTGCGACTGCTTATTGAAGGGTGTGAGTCATAAGCCCTAACGCACAACCTTAAATATAATGTAAACAAGAGCGAATACATGATTTTCAAAGCGGGAAACAAGTGCCCATCATACATCCCACCCATTCGTTTGAATGGCAAGCAGCTGAAAAGGGTCTACTCATTTAAGTACCTTGGGCACTTGGTTACCGACGATTCTCGTGATGACACTGATATTGAGAGGGAGCGGAGGGCCTTGGCCGTCAGGGCCAATATGATAGCTCGCAGGTTCAGCCGGTGTACAGCCCAAGTGAAAATAACATTATTTCGAGCGTTATGTACATCACTGTACACCTGCAGCTTGTGGACTAGGTACACGCAACAGGCTATCAATGCCATGCGCGTACAGTATAATGACGCGTTCAGGGTACTGTTGCGGCTGCCTCGGTACTGCAGTGCGTCGGGCATGTTCGCGGACGCGCACGTGGACGGGTTCCACGCGACACTGCGCAAGCGCTGCGCCGCGACGCTCCGCAGAGTGCGCGACAGCCGCCACAGTCTCCTGACCGTCGTGGCTGACAGATGGGACAGTGGCCTGATAAGGTACTGGTCCTCTCTGCATTTAAGTTTAGCACCTAAGATAGTTATTTAAGTTAATCTTAGATATAAGTTTAATTTTAAGTTTTACTTACTAACAAAATATGGGCAAACATTGGTCTGAAATAAATACATTTTATTTTATTTTTATTTTATTTATTTATTTATAGGTAGGTACCTAAATAGGATTGATAGTTAAAAAGAAGCGGGTTGTGTCGGAGATACAACCGTTAATTAAGTTTAAGTGGATACTTCTTTTTTTTTTTTTTGGCTACATACTCATACTTCTTTGTTGGCTAGGGAACTCCAATAAAAAGAACCGGCCAAATGCGAGTCTGACTCGCGTACCGAGGGTTCCGTACTGAGCAAACCTCTGTCGGCACCTACCTATTTAAAGGTGATTTGTTTATCATCGATAATTCATTGTAATAGCACGTGAACCAAGTTTAATGTTTCTTGTTAAATAAGCGCACGTTCACTAAAATCTGTATAAGTACAGATAAATCGGTATATATGGCAACATTGACTGACGTAGCTCATTTGACTCAAGATACATTGAAAATGGCGGTCGTTTCAGCATTATTTTCATGTCCGCCACATAAACGAAATAATATTTTGTGATAGACAACTAATGGTAAATAAAGAAGGATTAAAACATGTAACAAACAATTATTGGAAATCAGATTAGGCTTCTCTACAAAAAGTTATTCCGGAAGTCACGTGATACATTTTGAACTGTACACCTATACAAAAATAATGAGTAATGAAATATTTACGTTATTCCATTTTCCGAATTGCTGTATTAAGCCGAAATGCCTTCGATTGACAACGGCTCAAGTGAACTTGAGACAAATTACTTCGTTTCCTACTTTTCTGTCGGGCAAAGTTAACGAATGGCGGACAGCAGGGCGAAGACAGCTGGACGAAGGAATGATTAATTAGGTCATTACCGGCTTGTTGTAAGATGAGCTATAATTGTGTCTTACGCGTGAAATTTTTACTGAAGGAACTTGTTATTTTACGGGTACCTACCTACTATAGAGTTCACTCGACGACTTATTCCCAACCGTGTCGCGTTTTATGCTTTGTGTTTTTCATCCCGTTGTGCTACTGTTTTATATATTTTTTTCAAAATTACATTAATTATTTATTCATTATGTGTCTACTTACTTTTTATCTAATAGTATGTTGTGTTGCGTTCCGTGGGCCACTTGCGGTGCTGTCTGAAAACCAGCGCTACTGTAGGTGTCTGTCTGACACCTCGGCACAATGCTGAGACAGCGACCGTTGCTGCCGCGAAGACACACAATATGTGTCAATTGTATTGTATGTTTACTCCCTTGTATCTCTGTGTGTCTTTTGTGTAGTGAATAAATATCTTCTTTATTTCTTTCTTTCTTTATTGAATTGACATATTTGTTGCGCGCTTAATACCTTGGTCAATGTCTTATGTTCAAGAACTCAAAAGTGATATAACCTTGTCATGACGTGATAGTCATATCGACTTGCTGTAACTAGTCTCTGAGCTTGTGACAGACACGTCTCGATAATCCTACTAATAAACGAAAGTTTGTATTTTTAACTAGATGTTTCGATGTTTGTTACTCAATCACACTTAAACGACTCAACCGCCTTGGATGAAATTTTGCACGAAGATAGTTTAGAGCCTGCCCTGCTAGCATAACTTGACTCTCTACTCTACTCGCGCGCGGGATAGACTATCTGTCACTTTTTGACAGCATTAATCAGAAAGTGACGGACAGTCTATCTCGCGCGCGAGTAGAGTCGATAGTCAAGTTATGCTAGATGGGCTGGATTTAAATATAGGATAGTTTTTATCCCGGGTTCACGCAGACGAAGTCGCGGGCGGAAGCTAGTAAGGTTATAAAACTGCGATTCCATTAACTGGGATGAATTATACAAATTGACTTTAGACAGATGTTTTTATAATGTTAAGAGTTATTTAGAGTATAAGTGACATCATCATCATCATATCAGCCGAAAGACGTCCACTGCTGGGCATAGGCCTCCCCCAGAGACTTCCAAATTGACCGGTCCTGCGCCACCCGCATCCAGCGGACATAAATTAATTATAAGTGACATAAATTGGTAATATTATTTTATATTGGTTTCATGTATATTAATTAAGCAATTGATAATTTGTGTTTTGTACTAAATTCATCGCCTCAGTAAAATATTTGCACGCCTGCATGCAGGCTGAATACACTGTCATGTTCAATTATGTAAGACCTCCCTGTACTGTATTCTGGCAAATAAATACTTTTGACTTTGACTTTTTTGACAAGTCGTTAGACAAACTAAAATTTAGCTAAAAGTTATTAGGCCAAACACTATTAAAATCAAAACGATAAATCAACATTAAGAGGGCGTTACAGTGCACACTAGCGCCACTGGTAAATAATTGTGATTATTTAAATTTCACGATAGATATTTAAAAAAGGAGGCCACTACTCATTGTATTTTGTATTTAAGTACCTTCTGAATACACCAAACTAGTTTTTATGTTGCTGGATTCCTCAATCTATGCGTCCAAAGTTAAAACGGCCGTTTTTCTTTCGAGTTCTTAGATCGACGAATCCAGCAACATAACAACTAGTTTGGTGTATTCACAAGGTACTTAAATACAAAACACAGGGAGTAGTGGCCTCCTTTTTTAAATATCTATCGTGAAATTTAAATAATCACAATTATTTACCAGTGGCGCTAGTGAGCACTGTAACGCCCTCTTAAAAGGTAAGGCGGGTTTGGCGCGGGACGACGGCAAGAGGCCAGACGGTATGACCTTAGTGCCTTGGAAACTGGGACGGCCCCTTATTTGGGACGCCACATGCGTTGACACCCTGGCGCCGTCCCACCTTGGCACTACATCTTTGACAGCAGGCGGGGCAGCCGCAGCGGCCGAGGCAGCAAAGTGCCGCAAATACATCGGCCTCACGGACCGACACGTTTTTGCGGCTTTTGCTGTCGAAACACTCGGACCGTGGAGCCCAGGCGCTCACCAATTATTTGGCCAATTGTCAAGAAAATTGTTCAAAGTATCCGGAGACCACGGGGCTGGCTCGTTCCTTGCCCAACGGATCGGCATAGCTATCCAAAGGGGGAACGCAGCCAGTCTTATGGGAACCCTTCCGCAGGGTGCCGACCTTGGGGACCTTTTTTGATTTAATTTTTATTATCTTCATTTTAGGTTAATTTAGTTTATTTAAGTTTTTTCTTCTTTAATCATTGTATTGTTCACACTTATAATATTTTGTTAAATTGTAAAAAAAAATAAAGGTAAGGTAAATAAAAGTATAAGTAAAAGATGAGGCAAAAAGGTAAGAAAGTCACGGTGTGCGCCAAACAAAACTGAGTGACAATTCACTAACCGTCAGTGAGTGCATATTTTGTTCTTAGGTCCCTGTTGCGGAGGTTCTCATCCGGTGGAATCGTGGCTCTAGACGTGTTTTGTTGGCCATCTGTAAAATAATACAAGTTTCTGTCAAAAATTTAATTTTTGATACAAGCTTTTATTGCCGACTGTACTTTTCTGTATACCGTCATCAACTACTCATTGAGATAATTCTAACGAGCCCAAACTCGATGAGGTTGTGTCGTTTCATTGCGAAGTTCCTATGGCCACCTTCCAGCTCCATCAGCAGATCAGCACCGTGTCATCATAATATTGCATTGTCACGCGTTTTACACATGTATGCAAAATTTCAGCTCAATCGTAAATCGGGAAGTGGATCAAATTTAACTTGCAAGATTTGATTACAGACAACGGTCAGGTGAAACTAAATAAAAGCTTGTAAAATAGGTTACTGTTTAGGAAACTGAAATTTAACTTCAAATCAGTGCAGATGTCAGATCGACTCATCATCATCATAACAGCCGAAAGACGTCCACTGCTGGACATAGGCCTCCCACAAAGAGTGCCAAATTGACCGGTCCTGCGCCAGCCGCAAGCGGACTCCCGCGACCTTTACCCGTCATCAGGCCCCCTAGGCCTACCCACGCTGCGCCTTCCAGTACGTGGTCGCCACTCGACCACTTCGTCCTCCGCACGTGCATATCCTGATGTGCTATTTTCATTACATCGGCACAAAACCAATACTACGAACAGCAAATTGGTAGGTATTAGCGTGCGCGGTAAGAGATGAAGCCACGAGTCCAGTTAATGTCCGAACCAATAATCCGCGTCCACGTATCTTTCTCTCTTTATGCATGGGTTAAGTTAAATAGGCAGAGATATAGTGGATGCGGATTACTGGGCCGCACATTATCTGGGCCCCGATTCACTAATCTAACCGGTCCACTGCGACCACGAGGGGAAGTCCGCGTGCCCCCTGAAGAGGGACTCGAGCTCGTCCGGCGTCATCCGGCGCAGATACGGCACCCGTTTCAGGTCCGGCCGGTGCAGGCAGCGGTACGAGTTGCGGCGCTGCAAAACGACACATCCTGAACACTGAAGATTCTGAATATACCTAGGTACCTATGTGTGAATAGTTAGGGCATATTTTTTATGAAAATGCCTCTTCGCACAATGTCTCTGCCGGATATTCAACCTAAACAGGGTAAAATAGGTAGATATGTATAGGTTATGTTAGTATTGTATTGGCCCAAAGGACCTGAAAGGTGGTTTTTCGATTGCTCCGTCAAAATTGTAATTAAATCCGGGGAACGCGACAGAGAAAATGATAAAGACTTAATAAAGATGCAAATTTGATATGATTCCCACACTCGTTTTCTCTTTCTCGATTATACAAATCTCGAAACATTGTTATAGAAATTACTGAAACATTCGGTAACATAATAGGAAAATTTTAAGCATGCCTTAAGCTTTTAATCGACATAGTCTGATTTAAAAGACAAAATATCCAGTTCATTTCGCCGCAGTCTGGTAAATCATATCATCATAATGGAAACCCTATTCATGGGAGACCACCTTCGTATCGGCGGCGACAGAGCATGAGCGGTTAAAGGGTTAATTGACTTACTTACTACATAAGTACGTGACTTAAGAAAATGTTGAGTTGTTCCTTACAACGAGCTGAACTACAAATAGCGTCAGATGTTCAAAAGATGATAATTCTTTAGAAATGTTCAACATTATTTGGGATAGGTTTGAGATGTGGATAGCATTCAATTCATATATTATACCCAGGCCCAAGGTTACCAGAAGCGCAGGGAAGCTCAAAACAACTTTTTACAGGGTAGTAAAAGCGTTCTTGGGAAATTGTATAAAATTCTACAATAAAATTCCAAAACACATTACCGAACTTACTGACTCTAAATTCAAATCTGTCGTAAAACGGACACTTATTTCAAAAGCATATTATAAGATAAACGACTACATCATGGATAGGGATATTTGGCAGCGATAAAATCCTGCACTAGAAATCTGTTGTAAAATAAATAGGCTTTCTACTGTAGCAATGTAATTTTAAAATTTTATAATACTCTGATACTGAAATGATATATTGTATACTGTTTTGAAAAAATGACACCTCGCCGAGTTTTTTACGCCGGTTCTTCACGAGGCAGAGGTTTACTTTCCGAACCGGTGGTAGTTTATCGACATTCATAGGTGCATGTAATATGCCTAAATTGAAGAATAAATCACTTTCACTTTGACTTTGATACACTTTCGACGTATTTTAGCAGAAACATCACCTCTATTACCAAACCTTTCGTTGTGTTCCCAAAAACGCAAAATTTTTGTTAAACTCGGGTTCTTTTAACATGTTGGCTGTCAAGAACATCATCGGTGGGATTACAAGCTCATCTGTTAGGGTATTGGGCGTGGGGCAACACTTTAGGTAAAGTATGGTGGGCAGTCAACGTGTTGATATTTTACCTAGGCATCTCGCACTAATAGCTACGAGCATATATCGAGCATATACGCATCCTACAATATCCGTTTACCGCTATAGTATTTCCCAGAAGACACGTTTTAGTACGATCGACGTCGACGATATTCACATTTTGGACCTTATGCCTTTGCAGTTAGGCTTAAAATGTACACATCTGACTGTACATAGTTAGAGAAACTACATCCGTTGGCAAATGGAATATGGCCGTAATGAAGTTTCGCAGGAAGTTGGTACGTTAGGAAATGGTTTTCGGGAAAGGGATGCTTGACACTAAATTTACGATGCTGTCGCCGGTTTTACGAAGATATACAATTATTGTTCAATGTCACCTAATTCTTCTAGCGTTTTCCCGGTTGCACCCTAAATGAGCCTTTAGCGTAGGCACTAGTTAGTTTTACAAATATTATTTCATCAGTAGTTATATTATATACACTCAAGAGCAAAAGTTTCGGGTACACTGTATAGAATTTCAGTACAAACTGTACCCAAAACTTTTGCTCTTGAGTGTAGAATGGATCTTCTGTATGTAGAGTAGTACACTGGCTATATTTTATTGGCTCTGCCTTGGTTCCCCGTAATCTTTTCCTTCACCGAAAAGCTACTGTTAAGCATCAAATGGTTTTTCGTATAGGACTTATAAGTATTGTTGTAATTAACACTTTCACGGCTAGGAACCCGAATATCGGGTGGCTACGCCGTAGGCGCTTTCCGCTACATACGAGGAAAACTACGAGATCGGCTACGAGCGTAGCGCGTAGCAATTCTCGGCACTGCGGCGCTACCACGAAAATCGAACTACTTTTTTTCGTAGACAAGCCTTACAAACATAAAGCGTTATAAACTTAAAAGTTTGAGTAGGTATTCAAACTACCTCACCTAACTAGTTCTGTTATATTTTTAAATATGGCTGCGACCAGTCGGGCAGCTCCAAATATGAGCGAGATGACTTTTCGCTGTACTTTACCTCTTTACCATCTAATAGGATTCTCGCGTTGGTGTCGACACATAGGATTTATCTAGACAGATGGGATTGTCCCTAGTTCGTTTATAATCCAATCTACAGGGCCTTACAAGTTTTCACTTGTCAGAGTGCCAGCTATCGTCTGTCTACAATAGGTTCAGGATTCCAGTCAAAATCCTCAAAGCTAAACTAAGAACTAGATTGAATGACAGTAGAAATGCTCCAGATTTGTTGTTATCCATAGGTATAAACAAAACATGGCTCTTAAGAAGCACAAAAGATCCCGTTTAAGCCTCGTAGAGCCTGCCACAATGGCGCGGGAAGGTTCTTTGTATTTCGTTGTTGCATTGTTAAGTTAATATACTTTTAACTTGGCCGATATCTTGTATAATGGAGATACAATCCTTGTTTCATAGATTAAGAAATGTTATCTAGGTGCCTTAGGATTAGGTCATTAGATTCTACTTTTTGGGATGTTTAGATGATTTGCTGTTTGTAACTCAATCTGAACGGATTTAGATTAGATTTAGCATATAAATAATATTAGGGGACGCTCTTACACAAATCGAACTAGCCCTATAGTAAGCTCAATAAGGCTGTAATCTATAACCTGGATTAAAGGATAACAGCAAAGTACATAACTGGAGTAGCCTTTCAGTAACTTACCCCTCTGTAGAAAACCTTGCACAATGTGCAAAAAATCATACAAAGACAATTTCACAATCGATTAATGGTCATTCACAAAATTCGGCAGACATTTTTGTACGCAAATACGACATAAGCCTACTCCAGTTATGTATTCTCTAAGCGTAGCGTAGTTCACGTGGACGAAGTCGCGGGCAAATCCTAGTAAATTCTGGAAGTAATGAATCGTTTCATCCACGAAGAATTGCTCCACTTCTTCCCAAATCCGAAATTCACTACACCATGTTCAAGACACAAACCACGCAAGGTTTGTGTTTTGAACATGGTGTAGTGAATTTTTTCTCAAATACACAATTTGAATCACATACTTGGGATCTTTTCCGCTAAGCTACGTCTCACTTTATCGTCGTCTGTCATGGACCTATGATACTCAGGACAGGCTATACGTGATGCCACAATGAGGGACGGAAAGGCTTCTATGCAGGTAAAATAAGAAGTCTTAAAATGGCTGATCGCTTACCATAAACAACCTACCTTTGGGCGGGTAGTGGTTTATCGGTCACAACTTCATACAATGCAAACAGAAAAAAGTGGAACTACGACAAGGACAACGAATGATATTTCCGTTTCTGTCACACTTATCGAGATTTGTATGCTACCATCTCGCTCGGACGTGGTATTATTATTACCATAGCTTGTCCTGAGTGTCTTAGGTCCATGTCGTCTGTATATAGGACATACTATACTTGTATACCTTCACAAGCCCCGGCATGACTTGGGTCCTCTCGCAAGCCTGCGAGGAGCTGAGGCAGTGGATGACGTTCTCATGTTTCACGGAGATGGCGGAGAGACCGCTGCGGACCAGGTCTTCGTTTATCTACACAAGTTTTAGAACACTGAATAATATTAGGGGACGCTCTTGCACAAATCGAACTAGCCCTATAGTAAGCTCAATAAGAGGAGTGCCTGAGGGTGGCAGACCTGAATTAAATTGTATCTCACATTAAATTAAATTGTAATATATATACCTTACTAACATAGCTTAAGTCTTATGTAATTAATTAACTAATATGATTATTATGGATCTTGTCCGAAATAAACAAATTTTATTTTATTTTATTTTATTTTATTTATTTTATTTATAAAGCTGTGATTTATAACCTGGATTAAAGGACAACAGTAAAAGGATGACATTTGATATCGTAGCGTCTTAGAGCATACATTTCAGTAACCTACCCCTCTGTAGAAAACCTAACTGTATAGATAAACTACAACTTAGAAAAGTTGAAAAACCCCCGACATTTTCATTTCAAAGTTCGATATCTCAAAAACGGCTGAACCGATTTTAATGAAACATAGCTAAGAACACTCGGATTAAAATTATCTATGACACAAAAAGGGAACTACGATACCGCAGACAGATACACAGATACACAGACACGTTAAACTTATAACACCCCTCTGTTTGCGTCGGTGGTTAAAAATAGAAATGGTCGTTTCTTGAGAGTGTCAGCCATCTTCACACCAGTGAAAGGTTACACTATCGATCTATGCTAACAGTTAATATAGCGAGAAATAAGTAGCCAGCGGAGTTGCGTCAAGTAAAGGGAAACAATTGGATTATAAAAACCTATAATAACTACAACTTAGAAAAGTTGAAAAACCCCCGACATTTTCATTTCAAAGTTCAATATTTCAAAAAGGGCAGAACCGATTTTGTTGAAACGTACCTAAGTACCATTTCGATCACGTCAGCTTTCGGAAAAAAAACGCATTTAAATCGGTCTATTCGTTTCGGAGCTACGATGCCACTGACAGACACACAGACACGTCAAACTTATAACACCCCTCTTTTTAAAAAAAATAAGGCGTGAATATACGTATGAGTTGGACATAACCATATAGGTAGCGATTAATATATGTTAGTGTCTAATAGCAACCTTTTTAGGGTTCCGTACCTCAAAAAAACGGAACCCTTTTAGGATCACTCGTGCGTCTGTCTGTCCGTCTGTCACAGCCGATTTGCTCCGAAACTACTGGACCGATTGAGTTGAAATTTGGTAAACATATGTAAATTGGTGACCCAAATATGGACGCGTAAAGTAAATTAATGAATTCTGAACAAGGGGGCCACATTTGGGGGTAAACTGTAAAATTTAAAAAAAAGTTTCGCAAACTGTATTGTGTGACATATCAAATGAAAGCATCTCAGATATACTTTTTTATATAATTTTAGCAATAACAGATTTGAAGCAATTTAGGAAAAAAGACGAAAATTGACCATTCCCCCCCTTTTCTCAGAAACTACTAGGCTTCAAATCTGAAAAAAATATGGAAAATAGTTCCTTGCCTGAAGATTACAGGAAAACCTATAAGAAGTTTGAGTACTCAAAGTAACGGGAAAACTCCTGATGCTTAGAGCATAGCAATTTTACGGAACCCTCACCACGCGAGTGGAACTCGCTCTTCTTGTATAACATGCTTTTTGTTATAAGTGTTATAAATAACACACTTCTTTCGAGTTAAAATCGCCACCATTACTGTTGAAATTACGAGTACGAGGATAATATGCAGATAAAATAATAATGTATCTCACTACAAAATACTTTCAACTCAAAAGCAATAAGTACCAACAATATCTCCATTCAAACGTCTCGTCAGCTAAAATCTTTATATTATATCCGACAAGTCACCCTACTACTTCGGCTTATGAATGAGACCCGAATTTAATCAGTGTCCGCTTTCAATACCGTTTTAATGGACAAAACCGGACCTCTCAAACATGAATACATATTCAGCATTCATCGGACGAAGGTAAAAAATGTAATACATGTTTGATCTTGTCTGTAA
This sequence comes from Epinotia nisella, assembly GCA_932294315.1. Lineage (NCBI taxonomy): Eukaryota > Metazoa > Arthropoda > Insecta > Lepidoptera > Tortricidae > Epinotia > Epinotia nisella. The sequence continues at coordinate 24,016,803 of OW028676.1, forward strand.
AGATACTATCAATCAAAAAGAGTACAGTTTAGGGAAACGTCCCTACTGAAAACTATTACGTTTGTTACCGAAGGGATTTCTCGATGAATTTGAGGCACATTAGAAGTCCGTATTATAACATTTTTTCTAAGAAACTCTATATTTTTTTCTCTTGGCTAACGGGACAGAATAACAAAAGAGAAATAGTTGATTGACCCAAGTACACAGTCTAAATGAAATATTATCTTAGGCACAAACATTAGGTGGGTCGTTCTTCTTTTTTACCGACAACGAACCGAGGTTTTCCTTTTTTTTTGGCTTTTGAACTATCGAAAATTGTGATTTTGAAGTGCGATTAAAAAAAAAAATGCATTGGTTTGCGACGGTCCAACCGCGCATACCAGGCCGGTGGACACGAGGCAGCCGCACCACCACTGCCACCGCCGCGCGCGCCAAGTCGAGGGTGCGGCTACACCGAGCCGCAACGCGAGCACCGACCGTATAAAAGCGAGCGCGCGCGGCCGCCCGGCCAGTTGGTCTTTGCCGCTGCTCCGAAGCGGACGCAAGGGCTAACTGCACCTAGCGCGCGGGGGCGTTTCTCACGCCTACGCACCTAGGTACTTGGTAGGGCACGGGAGCGACGCGGGGGCGTTTACCACGCCTACGCGCGTTCCTGAATTTACTAGAGGACCCTCGACGAACGTGGGACGTTACCACACGCCTTCGTCCTGCCGAGGCTCCTCGACCGCGTTCGATCCGGAAATCGAATCACCGCCGTAACCCGTGTTACCAGCGAGTCCTAAGGGATCTTTTGTGCGGGGTTGCAACCCCCGATTTAGCGTCAGTGTTAATTAAGCTTTTCATTGTTAAATAAAGGGCATCACAGTCCCACTTTAATCGACCGTTAACCTGTGTTCCTTATTTACCCAAGTGGAAATCCCTTCTACCCCTGAGCTAGCTAGGAAACCTTCACTACGCCCTTCAGGCGGAAGGATTTGTGTGGCTCGCCCTCCGCGACGACCATCACATTTGGCGCCCAACTAAAAAACTCACGTTTTGCTAGCTACAGAGGGATCCACTGGTAAAAGACACATCATCATCATTTATGACACCAGGTTAGACCATTTAACGAGAGTAGGAATAACCTAATAATAATAATTTAATCCCGTCTAGCCCGCCGTTCCGTACCGCCCCGCCGCGCCGTTCGCCCGCCCGCCGACACAGACCTGACCACTGACGACAGGTTTGCTCCGTCCTGCCCGCTATTACAGACCTGATCACCGACGACAGGTTTGCTCCGTCCCCTGACCGCCAAGGCTTATCAGGATCAACAGTGAGTACAAAAAAAAAAACCGTTTCCGACACCCCGAGAGCCGAACGCATCGCTCGCACCAGGAAGAGCACCGTCCGACCTTCAAGGAATGGACAACGACGAAGACTGTCACAGGGCGAAAAACCTGAATAAACTCATAAAGGAATGGGATCTGACATTCAGAATGACAGACAACGCAATCGAGTTCATAGAGAGACTCGAGGAACTAGTAGCAGCAAGTGGGATCAAGAAGGAAGATGTATTACCTATCCTACCCCGAATCTTGCAAGGTAAAGCACTACTATGGTACCGGAACAACGCTAAGACATGGCAAACATGGGAGGAATTCCTAGCATTGTTCAAACTATACTACTATCCGAGCAATTACGAAGAGGACCTGATTGAAATAATCGTGGGTAGGAAGCAAAGGGTCGGAGAAAACTTCACAGAGTACCTAACCGATTTACAAACGTTAATGCGAAGGTACAACAGACTCACTGGGAGTGAACAAATATACCGGATCCACGAGAATATGCTACGGCAATACAAGTTGTACATCAAGAAGCAAGATTACAGTGACCTTTCCGGCCTCCTCAAACTCGCAACAGAATACGAACGCATATCCGCAACGCCAGACAGAACCCGTTACTCAAGCTACAGAGATACGGGTGCCGACTAGACCACAACAAACCAGAAAGCGCAGTGGGGTCAGCACCAAGTGACACCACAACCAGGAACGACCAGGGACAGGTACCAAACTCGAAACCGGCAAGAAATAGATTCCGTGGGAGCGGCCTACGACCGCAACAGAGTGGATAATCGGGTCTATACAGAAGTAGACATAATGGGCCGTAAACACTGGTGTATGGTGGACACCGGCGCCACAAATACGTATATCAACCGGCAAGTGTATGAGGACTGCGTATCTCAAGGCGCATTAGTGCAGAACGCCACTAGGGAAGTGATCCTCGCAGACGGCAGAAGCACACAAATAGGAGCCAGCGTCCTGGTAGACATAGAATTGAAACAGGCGAGAATTAAGCACTGTGTAAGAGTACTACCATCAGCCGCATGCACTATCATAGGCATGGATGTGCTGAAGAGAGTGGGGATGAAGATTACCTGGGCAGGAGACGAGTTAGAACCGGAAGACCACAAGGAGCAACAACAAACTGAACCCGAACCGAGTCCAGAGACACAGACTGAGACAAACGGCACCACCGACACCAATGGGGAAGAGACAGTACCCAACTTCGTCAATGACCACGATAAACTACCAGATAATGCCCTACCGAGGTACCAAGACAAGGATCACGACACAGTGCTTCAGCGCGAAATGGAGCTCTGTGAAAAGAGTCCGACATCCAGAAAACCGAAACAGAATCCCATACCGGACGAACTGTCACAGAACCCAATATGTACCACAGAGGAACAAGACCGAGTCGATTATAGACGAAAACAAATAGAAAAGGCTGCCGCAAACCGATCACACGGGTACCGTATGAAGGAGAAGTGGTACAGGAAGATACCGAACCACGCCTACAACGATCTTGCATACCCGTGGTCAGAGTGGAAAATACGTGTACCAAAGGAAGATAGGGCACACGTGATGCGACCAAACCGGATGATGAACAACCAGAGCCAACCAGGGAGAACGGGAGGTCTGGGCAGAAGCAGAACGGCGGACAAAAAGATAAAGTAGTGCGCCCGACCCATACGAAACGCGTCGGCGTTACCGGGATGTTTACCAGTTCCGATTCTTTTTTTTTTTTACACATAGCGTTTATTATTGTTTTTTTTGTATACATAATAACCACGTAAATATTGGTGGAACAAACCACACCCAAAACCGACAATGGACAGCCATAGCTGTGAGCACACTCAAAACCTAGGGACTAACACCAGAAATACCTGAACCTGTTTGTTATATGTTTTTTAACGGTGATTTTTCCCGTAGGTAAAAATCTCCCGGTGGGGGGAGGCAATGCGACGGTCCAACCGCGCATACCAGGCCGGTGGACACGAGGCAGCGGCGACCGTATAAAAGCGAGCGCGCGCGGCCGCCCGGCCAATCGATCCGACGCAACCCGACCCGGGTCGGGCCTAGCTGAGTTTCTTGCTGGATTCTTCTCAGCTAGGGTAGGTTCTAGCGAACCAGCAAATCCCAGTAGTTCATCACCACTCACACATCAGATTCGGTTGAAACCGTTCAACCAATCTCACTGGAGCGCAAACTCTTAGAGTATTCCAGTGTTATATCCCCCGCGTGGTCGTGCCGGAGAGTTCCCCCTGGATTTTCCCCAGGATACTCTCCAACCATGCAGTTCGACAGCTATATTGGGTCCGTCCTATTATAGCAACAGTCAGGTTCTAAAAAAAAAAAAAAAAAAAAAAAAAAAAAAAAAAAAAAAAAAAAAAAAAAAAAAAAAAAAAAAAAAAAAAAAAAAAAAAAAAAAAAAAACCGCCCGGCCAGTTGGTCTTTGCCGCTGCTCCGAAGCGGACGCAAGGGCTAACTGCACCTAGCGCGCGGGGGCGTTTCTCACGCCTACGCACCTAGGTACTTGGTAGGGCACGGGAGCGACGCGGGGGCGTTTACCACGCCTACGCGCGTTCCTGAATTTACTAGAGGACCCTCGACGAACGTGGGACGTTACCACACGCCTTCGTCCTGCCGAGGCTCCTCGACCGCGTTCGATCCGGAAATCGAATCACCGCCGTAACCCGTGTTACCAGCGAGTCCTAAGGGATCTTTTGTGCGGGGTTGCAACCCCCGATTTAGCGTCAGTGTTAATTAAGCTTTTCATTGTTAAAAAACCGGGCAAGTGCGTGTCGGACCACGCAAAACGAAGGGTTCCGTGCCTATTAAAAAGGTCGTATCGTCACAGAAATTTTACGGCACTTACGTCCTTTTCTTTGAGGAAGGCAGTTTTTCAGCAATATCTCGAAAACCTCTGAACCGATCTTGTTCAAAACAATTTTCGGTGAATGAAATTAATAAGCCCTATGTCCATGAATTTTCCCATATTTTTAAAATACACCGTTCAAAAATTAGAGGGGGGGGACAGAATTTTAGTGACTTTCGGGGCGATTATCTCCGACCCTATTCACTTTATCAAAAAAAATGCTAAGAAACCTTATATTTATTTTGAAAGGCCTATCGATTGATGTGCCACACAAGGGGTCACAATGAAAAAAAATTTTTTGACTTCTAGTTTTATGTATGGAGTGCACCCCTAAAAAATTTTTTTTTTGTCATTTTAATTACAAAACTATGTAGCGGCTAACAAAATACACCTATCCTCAAAATTTTATTCAAATACACCTTATAGTTTTCGAGTAAAATGCCTGTGACATACGGACAGACGGACAGACGGACAGACGGACAGACGGACAGACGGACAGACGGACAGACGGACATGACGAAACTATAAGGGTTCCGTTTTTGCCATTTTGGCTACGGAACCCTAATAAAGGGCATCACAGTCCCACTTTAATCGACCGTTAACCTGTGTTCCTTATTTACCCAAGTGGAAATCCCTTCTACCCCTGAGCTAGCTAGGAAACCTTCACTACGCCCTTCAGGCGGAAGGATTTGTGTGGCTCGCCCTCCGCGACGACCATCACAGGTTTCTTCATTAACACTAATTAAAGTTTCCTTTCCGGCCAATATACATATTTGTTTACGGTTGGTTTAAAAAAAAAATGTGACAAAGTGGACTCTTTCAGTAGGGACTACATTTTGGTTAACCACTCTGTCACGGACTTTTACATTAAAAATACGTTTAAAAAAATGCTAGTTAGAGAAACTAAAATATTAAATAATACTAATTAATAAAATAATATGGACGTTCATTTTCGAACATTATAAAACCGTAAAATCATTACTCAAATGAGATGCCGTAGTAAGACGAAGGACAGGCTATTGTCGGTCGAAAAGAAGAACGACCCAGGTACCTAAGTTACGTTACATTGAAACTAGCTACTATTGCGAAAGCATAGCGCCATATTTTTCGTGACACGTAGGAAATCGGTAAATCTCAAGCACAAACAAGGTTTACTACGCGCGAGCTGGAGCCGTAGCATGGTTGGCCTTATCACGCGACAAGTGACAAGATAGGAGCGTCGTCTCGTTCTATCGAACGGTGTCAGCCAGTGACGCACGCTCTATCCTATCACCTATCGCGTGACAAGGCCAACCATGCTATGGCTCCTGTGAACGGGTTGAAATACCTGAAGTTCCTTCCCTTCGCAGCACGGCACCAACGGCGGTAGTTCCTCCTTCAAGCGGTGCGACGAAGTCAGCCCCGTAGTCACATTATCCCCACTGGCCACGGGATTCATCAAGAGCAACGAAGCCTGAGAAGACCGCCTCTCCTTCACATCCAAATCCGAATCTTTAGGATTCCGAGCTAGGACTGTCGGGTGGTCGTGTAACAACTGCATTTTAGTGTTTTTTAGGTGTTTATTATTAAATTATGATGTTATTGAGTGCCTGGTTTTTTTCAGTGTTCACATTTTTGCTTTGATTAGGTATGACACTGACTTGACAGTTCGATTTTCGAAAGTGTTCAAACTCAAACTCAAACTCAAAATGATCTTTATTCAAGTAGGCCTAGTAACAAGCACTTTCAAATCGTCAGTAAATTTTTTAGATTATTTTTTAAACATAAAGAATAAAATATTCATTTTTTGACAGTTGCATTGGTAGAAAAAGAAATGTTCGCAAGATGGCGCGCGAGCTCTCTCGATTTTTTTCGCACTATACCTCTCTTTCTAAGTTTTCTAAGAAAAGAGAGACGGATAGTGCGAGAAAAATCGAGAGAGCTCGCTCGCCGTCACAGAGTACTTTTCTATACATTGTTGGAAAAGTATAACTGATAGCTGGTAATACGTGTCACTTTGTTAATTACAGTGCCATCTCACGTATTTCTAATTGACTACGTAGCGACCGAACCAACAAAAGGCCGTAGAACGCTATCTGTTGTTGGGGTCAGACTACATGAACCTACATGAAAACCTATACTGCCAAATCAAAAATATCTTATTTCCATGTACGTGTTTGGAACGCAGTGTGCTCCTTAAATTATATCATTGGCTTTTGACAGGCTGAGTTTCATTGCCCGTTGCTAAGTATCGAGATTGAGTACCCGGCTCGCCGTCTTGTGATAGCCGTGCAGGAATGCATTTCACGGGCATGCATACGTCATACTCACAGAGTACTTTTCTATATATTGTGTGTGATAGAGACTTATCTCGGGGGTCAAAATGGGTAAGAAGTAAAAGTAAAGCCGGAATTACATTACGAAATTAGTGGCATGAAATTAATTTCGTGACATTAGTTTTACCAACAGTTTCACGTGTAATTTATTAATTTCGTAATGCATGCATTAATGTCGTGCATGCAAATTAGTTTCGCGCTCTGCGCGATTTTTTGGTGAAATTAGTGTCATGCAACTAGTTTCATAGTGTAAAGCCGGAATTACATTTCGAAATTAGTGTCATGCATGTTGAAATAGCTGATGCTGATGGCGCCATGGCCACTGCGATACTGTTGTTTTCACGACACTAATTATGTTACGAAATTACTTTCGCATATATCGAAACTACTTTCATGAAACTGATGTCAACATGCATGACACTAATTTCGTTAATTCCCGCTTAAGGTGTCGCTCTCCTGTGGGAAGTTTTGTAACTACTATGACGTATATATATTTATGAACGGCAATGCCCTTTTTAAATGATTATCGAACGAGCGAATCGAACGAAGTGCTGGGCCAAAATTCAAATTTCTGTTCGCCTCTACAGGTCGCTTCTCAACCGATTGTCGTGAAATTTTGGGCGCAGTTTCAATAATTTTATATCGTTTCACATAACCAACATTCAAAACTAAAATAAAAAATAAAAGACAGGCTTGCGAGTTCTACATCTCACATAGCCAATAAGTATCTAGTTGCGAAGTAACGTGAATCAATGAGATGTGTGTGTTGAATTGAAATGTACCTACGCTGTTTTCTAGTTTAATCAAGCCGGAGTGTACCTAACTAACTTCCTGTACTTAACTAATTTCATATTTCTTGTCGCTTCTGGTTACTTGAGCGATATACTTGCAGCTCTTGGGAACTTGTTTTAATTCCTGGAGGAATACGTAGGCACTTTGAGTTAGAGACTTGTATGCAAGTACGAATAGATATATCGTGTTTCAAGACTTAGTTTTATATACTGAAACGTTATGATAATGGAGTATTTTTATTAGGTTTCAGTACAAGAAAGGTAAAACACATTAAATTCTCAAGTTTATCAAGTCGTTTATACTGTGCCTCCATACAAACTTCCGCGACCTATTATCTCCCATTAAGGGGATGATTTCCTGAAAAAAACTATCCTTTGTCCTTCTCCGGGATTCAAATTTCATCTCAATCGGTTCAGCGTTTTAAGCGTGAAAACGTAACAGATAAGAGTTACTTTCGCATCTTAGAATGTATGGTTAAAATAAATATACTTACCTAAATATTACAATTCCAATGAAATGTGGTAGGTATTATGAAAGTAGGTAGGACCTTATTTCAAATAAAATAAAAATATTTTAAAATTGGTTCACGTGATAAAGATTTATCGCTGAAAACAAACACATTTTGTTGCAAGTTATTAGTAACAAAATGTATTAAAAGATGGCGTTTTTCCCATGACGCGCGCATATGCGCAAACATTTTTCCAGAATTTATGTTACTGACGCGGGCCGGACGTGTGAAATACTGGAAGGCGCAGCGTAGGTAGGCCCCTCCCACCTGGATGACCTGGTAAAGGTCGCGGGAGTCCGCTGGATGCAGGACCGGTCATCGTGGCACTCTTTGGGGGAGGCTTGTGTCCATAAGTGGAGTTGTTCGGCTGATATGATGATGATGTTAATGTGTCCATCAGTCTGTATGGAATTCTCAATGTGCGAGTCAGACCCGCGCATAGCCGATATTATAATATTAGATAGACGTAAACATAGGAAACGAGTGATAAAGACACTAATCCGGTAATAATTAGAGTTATCGATTGATAATTTAACAGTCACCACCTTGAGCCAGTTACACAGGTGTGGTCAGGAGACACAGAACGTAAACTGCATTTCACAGAAGAGTATATAAATAAATCACAGTGACCTACATAATTTAATGAGACAGTGTACGTATTGACTAAGTTTATAACGTTATACTAACGTAGATATACCATCGCCGACATGGTTATTCCAAAGCACGGCAGTCTCATTAGCACTAGCTTATTTAGATCGTTAATTACCCCGGTTCGGAGAGCTCTAAGCACAGCCGTCGAACTAGAACCAGTGTTGTTTAAGACCGTCGGAACTGCTGGCGTGGTCACGCTGAACAGACCGAAGCAGCTAAACGCCATGAACTACCAGATGTGGAAGCTGCTCCTGCCACGGCTGCAAGACTGGGAGAAGAGATGCTCGCGTGTCATCATCAAAGGAGCCGGAAACGCCTTTAGCGCCGGCGGAGACGTCGAATGGGTCAGCAACTCAGATCCAGACCCTAGAAAATACGCGTTTGGAGTTGCGTTCATGAATACTATATACTTATTATCGAAATACAGTGTTCCTTATATTGCTCTAATGGATGGCATAACATTCGGTGGCAGCTGCATTCTGGCTCTAAACGGCCGTTACCGAGTTGCTACAGAACGAACCCTGGTCGCCACTCCTGAAACTCATATCGGCTGGTTCGCAGACTGTTGCGTTACATATCTTTTGGCAAGTTTGGACAATCATCTCGGTATCTATATGGGCTTGACAGGAAAACGTCTCGAAGGAAAAGACGTCGCTCAGTCAGGATTAGCAACTCATTTCGTCCCGAGCGTTCGCTTGCAGGAGCTCCAGTCTGACCTATGCTACTGTAATGTGGAGGACATAGAAGATTGTTTGAATGCGTACAGCGAACCGCTTGGAGAGTTCTCTCTAGCTCCCATTATGAAGCATATCGACTACTGCTTCTCTGCTGATACTGTTGAAGAGATTATTGAAAGACTTTTGAAGGTGGACAACTCCTGGTCTAAGGAAACAGTGAAGACGCTTGCGCGGGAATGCCCCACCATGCTTAAAGTGAGTCTGCGAGCGCTTCAATACGGAAAGGTTAGCGATATAAAGCAGTGTCTTCGGACGGATTATCGTCTGTTCACTCGTGTAAAAAGTAGCTACAACGCGCAGGAGGGAGTGAGAGCGCACCTGACAGCCAAAGATCATCAGCCGAAATGGCAGCCTGCCACACTCGCCGAAGTTTCTGATTCTATGGTGGACAGTTATTTTGATCCGCTACCGGCGGGAGAAGAACTCCTGTTTTTCGACGATTTTACGAACCTAATTTTGGGCGACCTTACTTTCAAAATAGGTCCTTTTGAGAGTCAATAAAAAGGTATTACTAGGATTATTAAAAAAATAATATTGTTAAAACTGGGTTTTTGACAGAAACCCGCTGCGTTGGTTACTACGTTTTTTTATTGCTCACATAAAAAAAACGTAACTTAAAACTAGTACAAAAACTTCGCCAAACTGCGAGGCAGTTTGTTGGCGAATGGGCTAAATACTCAATCTGCTGTAAGAACATACTATTATTTTAAAACTATTAGGGGTAAACTGTTTAACTGTATAACTTGGACGTAGTTACGCGAAAACGTTCCAACCCACAGCGACCCCATTTTGAGATAAACGCAATTTTGTGTTTTAGCGGTACACTTTTTCCCTGTTATTATTTCAGGCAAATACTATTGGTTTTACTGTGGAATGCCAAACTGGTTATTGAATGATATGCATATTTTTTGTAAATACATAATACAAGGGGCATATAAATAGGTAAAACGAGTTTGAAACGTTTTTGCTAAATTTAATTTTGTATGAACCTTGTTAAATAGCAATTATGCATAAACGTTCCAAAACGAATTTAAGTGTATTATTTATTTTTATAAATATATCTAAAATAAATATGTAAAATAATAAATAACAATGAGGAACATAGTTACAAAAACAACAAAAAAAAATTGAAAATGTATTACAAAATAAATAGGAGGTGATCTTTTGAGCTTAGAACCTATGCCAAAAATTAGCTGATATGGTTCCAAAAGTTATCAAAAACTTATATGAAACATTCAATTTTCATCATCGTATTCTATGATCTCGAAGTTCGGAACTCCACCAAACCCATCAACATCATCAGTAGCTTCTTCAGAACTTTGAAGCGTTCTATAAAATTGAAGGCAATCCTCAGGTATGTAGTGGTACATGGATTGTAAGTTCACAATTATATATATATATCAACGTACAACCCAAACCGATGGTTCTAGAGATTCTAAATTTGGCTCGTAGGTACCTTTATGGTGGATTAAGAAAGTATTTTCAAAATTCATCCCATAAGGGGTTGAAATGAGGGTCCAAACTTTGTATAAAACAAGATTAGTAAGACTATTTCATTCGAAACTTCAAAGGAGTATTCCTAACGATAAATGAGTAAACAAGTGTTTCAGGTTTTTTGAGAATTCGACCCCTAAAAGGGGGAAATGTGGTAACAATGTCTGAAAATCAACATGGGTATTGTTTCTATGGTTTATCGGGTCGCTGATTATGAAAGCAACAACGATTTTAAAATCCAACGTAGCGGAAATGAAATACCATCTCCCCTGTTGGGGTGCGATGGGGTTGAAATGTCTAAATATCAATATGGGTGTCGTTTTTATGGTTTTTTGGGACGTCAAATATGAAAATGGCCTCGATTTTGAAATTTAATATTGTGTACATCTATCTAAATATATAAAAGACGAAACTGACTGACTGACTGACATATCAACGTACAGCCCAAACCGATGGTTCTAGATATTCCAAATATGGCATGTAGGTTCCTCATAAGGTTTAAGGGTGGATTAAGAAAGGGTTGCTCAAAATTCATCCCCTAAGGGGGTGAAATAAGGGTCCAAAATTTGTATGGGGAAACAAGATTAGTAAGACTATTTCATTCGAAACTTCACAGGAGTATTCCTTACGATAATTGAGTAAACAAGTTTTCCGGTTTTTTAATAATTCAACCCCTAAAAGGGGGAAATGTGGTGACAATGTCTCAAAATCAACATGGGTATTGTTTCAATGGTTTATCGGGTCGCTGATTACGAAAACAACAACGATTTTAAAATCCAACGTGGCAGACGTGAAATATCATCTCCCCTGTTGGGGTACGATGGGGTTGAAACGTCTAAATATCAATATGGGTGTCGTTTTTATGGTATTTTGGGGCGTTCATTACGAAAATGGCATCAATTTATAAAAATGGAGGTTCTCAGTTTGACCCGTATGTTCCGATTGAATTACAATTTGGCACAAATACTTTCAATAATTTTCATGTCCACAATATTCAATTTCAAGAGCGATGCCATTTTCGTTATTAACGTCCCAAAAAATCACAAAAAAGACACTTATATTGATATTTAGACATTTCAACCCCATTGCACTCCAACACCCAGGACAACAACCAGGGGAGATGGTATTTCACGTCCGCCACGTTGGATTTTAAAAGCGTTGTTGTTTACATGATCAGCGACCCGATAAATTATACAATAATACCCATGTTGATTATCAGACTTTGTCACCACATTTCCCCCTTTCCACCCCCTAGGTTGTATACTCAAAAAACCTGTAACACTTGTTAACTCACTTATCGTTAGGAATAGTCCTGTGAAGTTTCGAAAGAAATAGTCTAACTAATCTCTATACAAAATTTGGACCCTCATTTCACCCACTTGGAGGATGAATTTTGAGAAATCATTTCTTAATCCACCCCTTAAACCTTATGAGTAACCTACGTGCCTTATTTGGAATCTCTAGAACAATTGGTATGGACTGTACGTTGATATGTCAATCAGTCAGTCTCTTCTTTTATATATTATATTTAGATAGATGTGCACAATATTAAATTTCAAAATCGAGGCTATTTTCGTAATTAACGTCCCAAAAAAACCATCAAAAGTCACCTATATTGATATTTAGACATTTCAACCCCATCGCACCCCAACGGAGTATAAAGTATTTCACTTCTGCCACGTTCGATTTTAAAATCGTTGTTGTTTTCGTAATCAGCAACCCGATAAAGCATGGAAACAATACTCACTTTGATTTTCAGACTATCACCACAGTTCCCCCTTTTACGGGTTGAATTCTCGAAAAACCTGAAACACGTGTTTACTATTTATCGTTAAAAATACTCCTGTGAAGTTTCGAATAAAATAGTCTAACTAATCTTGTTTCCCCATTCAAACTTCGGACCCCCATTTTACCCCATTAGGGGGTGAATTTTGAAAAATCCTTTCTTAGTGCACCCTTATACCTTATAAGAAACCTACGTGCCAAAATTGGAATCTCTAGAACCAACGGTTTGGGCTGTACGTTGATATGTCAGTCAGTAAATCAATTTCTTATTCTTTTATATCTTCCAAAAAGCCATAAAAACGACACTCATATTGATATCGAGACATTTCAACCCCATCACACCCCAACAGGAGAGATGGTATTGCAGGTCTACCACGTTTGATTTTAATATTATTGTTGTTGTTTTCGTAACGACAGCGACCCGATAAACCATAGAAACAACACCCATGTTGATTTTTCAAACTTTGTCACCACGGGTTAATACCGGGTAAATACCCGGTATTTACCCGTGGGTTTTGACCTACTACCCATCTCTAGTTGGTGCTGTCCTTTGATTGTTTTGACTAAATACATAAACTTAAATATACCATAGTTATTTATTTTGGTAAAAAATATTTTTTTTCTCGAACATATTTAATAGCAAAAATGGATCAAGTATGTGTGGATCGTTTATAGCAAAAAATTAGAAAATAATATATTATAATAAAACGTTCCAATTTATTTAGAACAGTCTTCGCAGCTTAAAAAAACCGGCCAAGTGCGTGTCGGACCACGCAAAACGAAGGGTTCCGTGCCTATTAAAAAGGTCGTATCGTCACAGAAATTTTACGGCACTTACGTCCTTTTCTTTGAGGAAGGCAGTTTTTCAGCAATATCTCGAAAACCTCTGAAACGATCTTGTTCAAAACAATTTTCGGTGAATGAAATTAATAAGCCCTATGTCCATGAATTTTTCCATATTTTTAAAATACACCGTTCAAAAATTAGAGGGGGGGGGGACAGAATTTTAGTGACTTTCGGGGCGATTATCTCCGACCCTATTCACTTAATCAAAAAAAATGCAAAGAAACCTTATATTTATTTTGAAAGGCCTATCGATTGATGTGCCACACGGGGGGTCACAATGAAAAAAAAAAATTTGACTTTTTGTTTTATGTATGGAGTGCACCCCTAAAAAATTTTTTTTTTGTCATTTTAATTACAAAACTATGTAGCGGCTAACAAAATACACCTATCCTCAAAATTTTGTTCAAATACACCTTATAGTTTTCGAGTAAAATGCCTGTGACATACGGACAGACGGACAGACGGACAGACGGACAGACGGACAGACGGACAGACGGACATGACGAAACTATAAGGGTTCCGTTTTTGCCATTTTGGCTACGGAACCCTAAAAACAGTATGGAATAATCTAAAATGTTTCAAATTACATGGAACATTTTTGCAGAAATAAAAAATGTATAAAGATTTTGCAAAAACGTTCCAACCCACATGGATCATTTAAGAAACAATTGAATGTGCTTTTTATGAATTTAGTATAATGTTCCAAGACAAGTGGAACATTAAAACGATATGTTATTCTATTAAGAGTTTTTAACAATATGTTTCAGTATGCATGTAATGTTTTTACTTTATTTTGAGTACACGTCCTTGGCATAATGGTGGGTTGGAACATTTGGGTCAAACTTTATTGATGAAACTAACCTAAAAATACTAGCATCTTTGTGTGCACATGATGTAATATGTCAAAAATAGTACCCTGGTTATGGTAACTCAATTTTGAGTGACTTGTGGGTTGGAACGTTTTCGCGTAACTACGTCCACTTGTTAACTGAATATTATTAAATAACCTAAACACATTGTTAAGAGTACCTATCTGGTTTTGTTGCATTGGTTCTCAATGACTTTATTTTTTTCTTAAATATTATTATAAAATACCCAAAGCCGAAAATATTTGAGGAGTTACATTGAGTCCTTAGTCATGCCAGAATTACCTTTGGGACTCCATTACTTACTACGTTAACGGAATATTATCAGAATCTTTGAGGCACCCTACATCATTGACGAGTTCCATCACATGCGGAACGTCGTCAGTTCCACTTTAACAATTTTGAGGTATCTGAAAGGCCCAAAGAGTGCTACAATGACTGGTCCTGCGCCACCCGCATCCAGCGGACTCCAGCGACCTTTACCAGGTCATCAGTCCACCTTGTGGGGGGCCTACCCACGCTGCGCCTTCCGGTACGTGGTCGCCATTTGAGAACCTTTCCGCCCCAATGGCCATCGGTTCTACGTGCAATGTGCCCCGCCCACTGCCATTTAAGTTTAGCGATTCGGAGGGCTATATCGGTTCTGCTGCGGATAGCCTCATTTCTGATGCGATCACGCAGAGATACTCCCAGCATAGCCCTTTGCAGCTCACAGAGCCACCGAACACCGAATTCTCAAATCAATAAATGGGTCGCAACGCGCATGTATCTCCCCTGAATATGCAGGCGTCCATTGGTAACGGTGTCTACATCAGGCAGGCCAGCTCGTTTGCCGCCATCATCATAAAACAGTGCTTCATAAGTGCCAGCCAAAATCACGTCCTACTTAATCCATTGTTCCTTCCACGCTTATCTTTAAAGATGTTCCATCAAAGTTCACGCGGGCCTAAGGGCTTATATTGGGGCTCTGTTAATATCGAGAACCCACATTTATAGAGGATATACTGTAAACTGATCACGTAGGAACACTCGAACGCCCCTCGATACTCTTGGGCTTGTTGAGTAACCTAAATTAAAGCGTTCTTTTAGCAATAGCTAAATGTTACAACAGTGATGGCATTTTGTTTTAGTAGATTAAGGCTCATTGTCAGTTGTTTCAAACTATCTGTATCAGGCGATCTGAATTATAAACGAATAGGTACCTAAACTTAAAAACCGTAATATATTTTTTTCCAGCCTCCTTTTTGTTGCGCGAGTTGAGTTTTGTAGTGGCGGTCGTTAGCTCATTATTATCCTAAACTGTTATTTAATTCTCGAAAACATTGTTTTTTTTAAGCGTGTACTAATTGGGTTGTGTCCTAATTTTTTTTAAGATGCCATTCGAACCAATTTTTGGAGAGGAACAAATGTTTGTATGGGAACAACTACAATTAAAAAGCATAAATACCCAAAAAATTAAGTTAAAGGCGGCTCTCTGGCGGCAGCCGACAACGGTTCATACTGATTAACATTGAATCGTGACGTCACAGTGTAATATTTGTACTAATCTTTTTTTTTTTTTTGTACTAGTCGTTGGTTTGAAAATTAAGTAAATTGCTGTTTCAGTCGTGAAATACTGCGTTTAGGACCATAGTTGTCGTATAATTTTGTTTCTATAAAAGCGTAAGGATTCTATTGGTAGCTTTAAATTTACTTTTGGACAATAAAAAAATGCATATTTTTTCATGATTTTAATTTTCTTAATTTATACTTAATTACATTTATTTGATGGTTTACTATCAATTTAGCAACACTGCGTTATCAATTTTAACATGTGGAAACTACCCAATTCAGTACATATTGGGTTGGGTTATCGTCTCAGAAATCAAATTAAATGCGAAACGTCTCAGATTGAGCCTGCTTTAATTCGGAATCAAAGTTATCCCCTGCTCCAAAGTCGTGGAATTGCACGTAATGGGCGTAATTCGGTGTAATTTGATTTTCCCCGAGATCATCGGGGGAGTTATTGGGCTATTAATACAGCGATAATACGAACGAGACGGCTCTTCCTCTATACGGTTCATATGTTTCACATTCCACTTACATTTTAATATATTTTTCATCACACTTGCTCGTCAATGACGTTATTACTTGCGAGCGTACAGAGCAGTTATAGCCGTTTTACCTCCCACGGGCAAGTTTAGTTTTAAAATATAGAACCCTCTGATTGGCTTAAGCAAATCTGGTTGCTCTGTGATTGGTTGAAAAAAAAATACTGCTCTGTGATTGGTTGAAATATTGAAGCTGCGCGCTCCACTAGCAGTATCTGGAAGTGAAGTTGTCAATTTTTGATTGGTGCGGCTGTATGAAACTTAGATTTTTCTTTCTTTTGTGATGAAAAACATTGTGTATTAACACGGGCGTAAGAATATTGCAAACTCGAGTCATCAAAAGCCTTCCGCCTTCGGCGTCGGGCTTCTGATTGACTCTCGTTAGCAATATTCCACTTACGCCCCTCGTTAAACAATGTGCTATTGCGCTAACACGTTAGAACAGCACACGTGGAAGTCGGCAAGCGTCTAAATGTGATTGGGATAGTGAAAGCGATGGAAATAGGCCTCAAACACGTGTCAGGTGAATATGAAACAAATAGGGTTTGATAATAATGTGGCATAGATTTCACGTCGACACGCCTAAATATGTAATAAGCTCAACCTTGACTGATTGCAATTTATCGATGATAAGGAGAATATATTTTAACATTTATCTCTACCGTCAAATAAAATAAATATATATAGTAGTATGTCGTCTAGTATCTAAGTAGTTCTACAAGCCCGATTGACTTCACTTTCGGACTCAAAACGAAGAATATTGTATTTTCCTCAAAATGCTTAATACCATGCAATAAATGATAAACTATCAAATCAATAACCGTAACTCGAATAACAAATAAATAAATTCCTGGTATTTTCGGTAGCATCATTAAAATTAATGGAAAAAAACTCAGCGTTCTAGTGCTTACCATTAGTGGAAGTATTCCATGCTGCTGCAAAAAATCTGTATTTGCCGAGAGGTAAAACGGCCCAAGTTTACGTGAAAGCTTACGCGATTTTAGTACGTAAAAGACTAGAAATAAACATCATAGTCGTTTGAGGGACAAAATGAACATGCGTCTTGTTATAAAAGGTTTTGAAGGTGATATGTGTTTAATGCTGTACCACTGAACAGACTTTGTGGATTTGCGAAGAGCAGGGCGGTACGCTGACTTACTCCTGTGAGTTTCTTTTAATTAGAACGGAGGCATGCCTTTTACACTTATCGTCTTCAGATATGAGATGTTAGGAACGTATGAAACTTAAATTAATGCCACATCCCTTCTATATAAATGTTGTGTACGAAATAATAGTTTGCACCTGAATAAATGGACGCTAGCTAGATGAAATTCTTTACAAGCAGGCATACCATAATATCTCTTAATTAATTTTTAACATCCTATTTAGGGCTAAAGAGAGATTCATAGTACCATATACAATCATTAAGCTTGTACCCTTGCGGTGGCAAGTACAAGAACATAATTATAATACTAGAAGTATCGTCTACTAAGTACGATACGGTATGAAATAGTAGATTGTTAACCGAGGGTTGAAAGCCACCCATTCACCATCAGTCGAGATATTTTGGCGCGCGAACGAAGTGAGAGCGCCAATAGTTGGAGACTGAAATGGGTGGCTTTCATCCGAGTTAAACACTCTACTTTTCATTTCGAATAATAGGAATTTAAACAACACACAGGAAAAACAACTTCAAAAAAAATTACTAAAATATAAGTAGTCCAAGAGCGCATATTGAAATGGGGCTGTACAGGTTTTGCCGTTGCTCAACAAGTTTAGACTAACTTTAAATAGTGTTTGTGTGTGGACCATTTTTGCGACGCGCCGCGCTTAAATAAATTGAATGCATTATATACATATGCATTAAATGTATATTTTATTACTTTTCTAAATGGCTTTAAAAACTTTAATTGACTTAAATTACAACTTTTTAGATAACGTTAGCGTAATAAGTGTAATAACTAACAATAAACATCAAAAAACAATTCAGTTCAACGAAGTGTGGCTGTTTAAGTTTCTGCCATTGTTTTTTTAAATTACTTTTCAGCCCTAGGGGCGACATGCCTCACTTTCACCCCGCTGTTCAGATAAAGAATGACCTACTTTCAGAGTATGAGAGATGAAAAAGCTCTTTTCAAATACAACGAGGATTGTATACTATTTATAGTTTGTTTTCATAGCGTAAGTAGGATAAACCAGGCCTGTCCCACTTGCCGCTTCGGTTAAACTCGCGCACTACCGATGTGACAGTTCACCCGATCCCCGTTGACATTGACAATTAATCGTCGCGTCGCCGGCGTGGCGTCGATGATACGCAAGCGTGGCAACCCTATCAAGACGAAAGAGCACCTGCTACGCGATAGAATAGAATGCCGTGATTTGCGTTTTCTAGCTATCAAACTACGGTTTTGTAAAAGAGTAAACCTTCTGTACGTGACTACAGTACATGTTATTGTATTGTTTCTCTCTGTAACTTCATTGTTTGTGTGTGGTGTGCACTAAAGAGTATTTGTACTGTATTGTATTGTACGGAAAAAAGTTAAAGCATGGATTAGATTAACCCCTCGTATGCGGATGTCAAAATCAAATTATGACTTTGATATGTAAAACATTGGGTTCAAATGCTTTGCACGGATCCGTGTCTAAGCATACGACGGGTTAAGGCCCTTAACTATGTAAAATTTTTTTGCAATCCACCCTTTTATAAACTCTGTGATTATGATTAAACTAACATCGAAGCCGATTATACAAAGCCTTAATTGCAACACCACTAGGCCTGTGATTTCGGCTTGCAATTAAGCATGTTGCACACAAGAGTAGAACTAACTTTGTTGTAGATGAGGCGTTCCGAACACTTGACAGACCGGCGGACTGTGAAATTGATTATAACTCGCACAATTTATGACGGTTCGCGATTTAGAATAGTTTGAGAGATTTAACAGTGACATATGTGATATAATATAACCGTCTCATAACGTGGTTGTCACATAGACTAGTTTATTAACCAGCCAAGGCTTTAATGTGTCCAAGGGGTGTAGACTCATGTTAAAATTGATAACGTAGTGTTGTAAATGGACAGAAAGGCATCAAATTATTATAATAAAGTATTTAATTAAAAATATAATGAAGTAATATCATAAACACCATCTTTGAAAGTTAACAAAAAAATGCATTTTTTTTATTATCCAAGAGTAAATTTAAAGTTACCAATAGAATCCTTACGCTTTTATACGAACATAATTGTACGACAACTATGAACCTAAACGCAGTATTTCGCGACCGACGGCTCCAGATATATTTTTTTTTATAATTTTACCAAAAATAGATTTGAAGTAATTTAGGAAATAAGACGAAAATTGACCATGGAAAATAGTTCCTTGCCTAAAGATTACAGAAAAACCTGTAAGAAGTTTGAGTATTCAAAGTAACGGGAAAATTCTCAATATTTTTGTGTATTTTGTATGGAGCGCCTAATGCTTAGAGAATAGGAATTTTACGGAGCCCTCACCACGCGAGTTGAACTCGCACTTGTCCGGTTTTTGATAGGACGCCACCACCTTTTTCCTTGCAATAATCTGCTATAGGTACTGGACATTGATTCTAATCTATCCCTTTACTCAATCGGCGGGCGAGGGCTACCACTGACGCCGTTAAATAGGTTATGCAAATGCTAGTCCAGATAGATGGGCGCAGCCAACAGTACGCAGGCCTCGGAACTCACGCGGCGTACAAATATGGGAAAGAATGGAATTGATCTTTTGAATGGAAATATGATACTTTTATTCCGAGAATCAGCCCGAGGAGCTCAAAGGGATGGAATAAGAGAATTTTTATTTTGATTGGAGCGGCGATTGAACCTTTTTTTTAAGAGGGGAAAATGCTTTACGCATACCACCAGGGCGCGGGTACGGGCCTTGGTGGTTATTTGGGACTCCCATGTCGGAATGAGGCCTATGGTTTACCCACTAAAACCCCCTCTATGTGCCGCCTCTGCGCTATAAGGCGAGGCTACGGGAATGCCCTGGGCACACTTCGGCAACCTCGCCAGCGGCTGTTCGCATTGTGGACTCAACTCCGGGGATTTTTTTTTTTATTTCCCCTACCTCGTCAATGGGGGCGCACTGAGAGATGGCACGCCCGCCACTCAGGGACCCTCGTGTAGGCGACAGACGTCCCCGTGCCCATCGCCCGCAGGTACCCTTATGGGGGAAATCGGCGGTCGTACGCCAACCGCCGTCACCCCACACGTTTGCAGCGCATCGGTTGGGAGGCCGGATCGTCCTCCCTCCCACGCTCCGCTGCATCCTTCTGCGTCATCACGCCCTCGCAGAAGGAACCTGCCCTAACCAGCGATACTTGGGAATTAAGCTGGACAGGGCACTGACACTGACGTACAAGACGCACTATGCTAACACCCGCATGATGACCCGTAGCGCACGTAACAGCATGCTGCAAAGACTAACGTGAACAAGCTGGGGACTATCTGCGTCAGTGTACACCACCAGGCTGGCACTGTGCTTTTCTGTGGAAGAGTACGTCAGCCCTGTATGGCATCGGTTCACACTCGCCGGCCTGGTGAATGCTGCTCTCGATTATACCTGCCGCACCATCACCGGATGCCCACTCGCGGGCATCGCCCCTCCTGACGTCCGTAGAGAGGTGGCAAACGCCGGGAAAAGGGAAAACAAGAGACTGACCAGCGCCACTCACTGTATGGTCATAACCTGCCATCCGCCCGTCTCAAGAGCCGCAAGAGTCTCATGCGGAATACTAGCCCCCTGCAAGGCGACCCCTCAGATGCTCGCTGCCTATTGTGGCGGACTCGATACCCTCCGCCTGAAATCTACGTGCCAGGTTCGGAGCAACTGCCACCCGGCCAAGAGCCATGGCCCATTTGGAGGGCGCTAAATTGGCTCAGATCGCAGGTTGGCCGCTGCAAAGAAGACATGGCCAGATGGGGACTGCATCGTGGCCAATCAACCCAATATGTTTGCGATACAGCACCGCAAACCATGGCGCAACTGATGCCCCACATGCCCACACTCTTGATCGGAACACGAACTGAGAGACACGACTGCCAGAGCTGTCCACACCGTTGCCCATTGGGCATCTCTTATTTGAAGAACCTCCACACGAAGAAGAACATTTTGATTTGGTATTTAATGCGTACTTATGAGAAAGATAGCATATAACCCAAAAAAATGGAACCTTGAAAAAAGTCCATGTATACTTTTTTTAAGACTCCTTTAGTTTAGTCGGAATATACTGACGTGGCAGTGGCAGTGGCAGTGGGCGGGGCACATTGCACGTAGAACCGATGGCCGTTGGGGGCGGAAAGGTTCTCGAGTGGCGACCACGTATCGGAAGGCGCCGCGTGGGTAGTCTCCCCACAAGGTGGATTGATGACCTAAAGGTCGCGGGAGTCCGCTGGATGCGAATGGCGCAGGACCGGCCAATTTGGCACTCTAGTACACTCAAGAGCAAAAGTTTTGGGTACAGTTTGTACTGAAATTCTATAAAAAGTGTACCCGAAACTTTTGCTCTTGAGTGTATGATACTGACGTGTAAATCGTCGTGGTCGTGGTTCATGCGAATATCGATGCCCGCGTTCTGAATAATGTTAAAATTCGACTCACGACCGGCTCGTAGCATTCACACTTTGCAAAACTCTCACATGATAGCTAGGTGGTTAAATGCAGCCATTTAGAGGCAATAAACGGATTGTAACGGCGCGTGTGACACTGTTATAGGTATTAATGTGTATAGTGCAGGTGCATTGACCTGGCCCCGAAGTTATACATCAATCAGACTTGAGATCATTTATTTAGTACGACTTTAATAACAAAGACAATCT
The DNA here is from genome assembly GCA_932294315.1 of Epinotia nisella. Taxonomy (NCBI): domain Eukaryota; kingdom Metazoa; phylum Arthropoda; class Insecta; order Lepidoptera; family Tortricidae; genus Epinotia; species Epinotia nisella. The sequence continues at coordinate 24,038,935 of OW028676.1, forward strand.
AAAACGAATTTAATTAAAAATAAAACTATTTACAAGTAAACGTAGGTACAGTTTCATCTTACATTGGCAACAAGTAATTCAACAACTAAATATTGAACGTATATTTACGAAGTAAGAAAAAATAAGCTTTGTTATAAAATTTCGAGACCGTCAACAAAAAACAGTGTAGCCTCTGACCGCCCAGCACGCAAAAAGAAACAGTGAAATTTGAGTCAAATTTGAATGGAATTTATTTAAATTTTCAACAACTGACAAGGCCTTTTAAAAGGACTTTGGGCGGCTAGAGGGTAGGCGTATAACAATCCCCTCCTTGAATTGGAATCGTTTTGATATTCGTTGACCTGACTTGGCGGGAGCTATTATTGTGGAGTCAAAACCAACGTGCCGGCCGGGCAATAAAACGAGCTATAGAAAAGGCACGTGGCCGGCCCGGAGATTTATGGCCCGGCCGGCACGTTCGTTTTGACTCCACAATAGCGGACCCGTCCGAAGTTATACCTACTGTACAAGTGTACATTATTTGCATTGTCCGAATTGCATCAAAGTAGTCAATTCAAAAAACAACCCTACCGTCCAAGGTAGAAGATTTCAATTCCAATGACAGTTTTATAAAAAGTGAAAAAAAATATATTCAAGTGTAATAGGATCCATGTAAAGTCATATATTAAAAAGAGACGGATTGATAAACACTTTCAATTGGGGTTATTGAGTTGGTTCGGGTTATAGAAGTCCTTTTGGTCTTGGTTGTCCGCGTCGCCTTCGCCTTCATGAGCGGCTTTCTGTGAAAACACCAGGAATAATTTCAGTAACTACTACTACACTACTTGATAAACTATGGGGCCTTTTAATATTAGTTTACTAATGTAGGTGTTTTGTAACTAACAATCTATGGATCTGAAGTATCTGAAAATAAATATTATTTATTTATTAGAAAAGAAAAGAAGACATTTATTCACTACACAAAAGACACACAGAGATAAAGGCAATAGACATACAATACAATTGACACATATTGTGTGTCTTCGTGGCAGTGAAACGGTCGCTGTCTCAGCATTATGCCGAGGTGTCAGACAGACACGTACAGCGCTGGTTTTCAGACAGTACCGTAAGTGGCCCACGGAACGCAACACAGCATTAGATAAAAAGTAAGTAGACACATAATAAATAAATTATTAATGTAAAATATTGAAAAAAAAATATATATAGAACAGTAGCACGACGGGATGGAAAATACAAAGCATAAAACGCGACACGGTTGGGATGTTAAAAGTGCTGGATGGGTTAGGGTTGGGATTTTTGGAGCGTCAACAAATAGCCTTTAAGCTGGCGCTTAAAGGTATACTTGCTCGACGCTCCTTGGATAGGTGGAGGGAGATCATTCCAACACTTGGACGCCGCGAACCTAAAGCTACCTCGAAACGCTGCGGTCCGATGATCTGGCACCAGAATCATCGCCTTACACCTACGCGCACTCTTGGGCCATGCAAGTCTACTCAGCAAATATGCTGGGACCCCAGAGGTATAGAGATCAATTATTATTTAATTGATCTCTATACCTCTTTACTAATATTATAATGACAAAAACTCTTGTTTGTCGCTTTGTAAGTATGCAAGTTTGTATAATCTCCGTAACTACTCAACCGATTTCAATCCCGCCCGCGCGGCTCCGCGCATACAAAAAACGCAACCGAATTCGCGGGATAAAATATAACACTGTATATCCATCACATTACTAGTAATTTTTTAGGGTTCCGTACCTCAAAAGGAAAAAAACGGAACTCTTATATGATCACTTTGTCCGTCTGTCTGTCTGTAAAGACCCTTTATCTCGGAAACGCGTGAAGGTATCGAGTTGAAATTAAAACCATATACTCAAATCTACAGTCCCTTGAAGCTGTGAAAACTCAAACTTCCAAGTTAACGTAAAAAAAAGATACGGCCGTTTATGCCGCAAAAAACGTATATTTTGACATTCAAGGGAATCTATAGGGCAGATACTTTCCGTTGACCTAGAACTTTGAAATTTGGTAAGTAGTATCGTCTTATACCTACTACAAGTAGGTATAGGGATAAATCTGAAAACTATACAATTGTATTTTGTACGGAACCCTCGGTGGGGAATCCGACTTGCACTTTTTCTTGTCTAGTTCCGGAGATTACATTTAGACGTAGAATACAAATTTACAAAGCTCTGAACTCGCAAAGCTACAAACTTTACCTCTTTATAATATCAGTGTATCAGTAGATATAATAGCGTTCATTCCCTGAGTGTAGAATAATCTAGCAACTTCCCTGCATCGATACTTGCGGCTCTATTTGACTGCACGTATAGGTACTTGAACTAAATCTGTTTGACATTTGGGGCCCACCCTCGTTTCGAAATGTCAAGCCTATTTTAAAGGGGTGATAGACGGGCGAGTAAGTTGGCGGACTTTAAAACCGCCGAGCAAGTTTGGTGACGATCCAACATACGTTTGAATTTTGCTCGTAGCCGTCACTGCCGCGAAACGCTAACCTCCATTTTGTTTGTGTAGTCTGTGGGTGTGGATTGCTTGTGGCATTTGACATTGCGTTGAGCGATCGAGGCAAGTTCGCGAATTTAATATTCGCGATTTTATAACACACATTCGAATCTTTCTGGGGTGTTCACAGGTCAGATCCCTTGGCCATAATGGGTTTATCGGATAGTGTAGACTGTAGAATGTGTTGCGAGGAGGATGAGACTATGGAACACTTACTGCGTGAATGTCACGCCCTTGCCAGACAAAGAATGAATCACGGAATAATGAAAGGAATTCAAGGTACTTCCGCTGAGCTGCAATGCATCCATTTTATGGAAATGATTGAGCGAGCTTAAGCTAGGTATAAAGGAGAGGGCAAATGCACAAAATATCCCACTGGGTCGAAGTGTATCCGAAAGGGCCCTCATCTAGATAACATAAGATAAGTTCGCGAATCTTAAATTTGCGACTTTATAACTCGTACGTCCGTCACCCACATTACACCGTGGAAGGGAAGATTGAATTGAAAATATTGAAATAAGTAGCTCTCGTTTGGTGACGAAACAAATGACTAAGTACGTATAACTTGTAACGCTGAAGACTTAGTGTGAAGTTTTCTGCTCGTCCGCTCGCTAATGAAAAACCACCAATTCACCGCCAAGAATCTCCACGCGCTACGCTCGTAGCCGACCCCGTGGTTTTCCCCAAATGAAGCGGAAAGCGCCTACAGCGTAGGTGCCCGCTAGGCGGGTTCCTGACAGTGAAAGTGTTATTGCTTTCAGCGCCAATCACGGCACACATATGCCTCTACGAGCAATTTCCGCTACAAAGCGAAAAAAATGCTGCTGTGACGTAGCACACGCGGCCTTGAATGGATTAAGAAAGAAAGAAAGGAAGAGACATTTATTCGTGACAAAACAAACAGCAAGCTACTCTAAGCTACGCGCGCGCGCTAAGGGGCAACGGACTACAGCGTAGCGCTGCGAGCCTATCGTGGCGGTGGATGAATGAAGTACCTAAGCGAAGAAGGCAACGAGCGAACCAATTCCAATTCAAAACTTTTAGTCAAATACAACCTTGCACTTCATTTTGCAAACATCATTTTAATCTACATATATTCAGTTCGGTAAACTTCTGGTTAACAAGTTGGGCAACAAAGCGGGGAAATAATGTATGCAGGGAACGTCAAACGGCTATGAAAGGTATTTTTAGATGAGAGAATAAAGTTTGTTTAGCCGGCTCTAGGCGGAACATCAGGCCGGGAGATGAAAAGATTTATCAAGCAGGAATTGTTTGTAGAAAAATATATATCTGAGAACGCACAATAGCTATGCAAATGGGCTTACATTAGAACAACCGACGCAATTCTTCATACATTTTTAAGAAAGTGATGGACAAGTTACGCGATACTTCTGAAGGTAAGTGGCATTTCTCCGCTAAGGACCGTAAATTTTATGAACAAGATAGAATAGGTACTTAGGCAGAAAGCGCATTCCACAATCAGAGACTACACCTCCGCTTCGATAAAAATGGCCTCCAAATTTGACAGCTAACGTTTCCATTGACGACGCGGAACTGAGGCAAGTTGTGTGAAATGACACAATTTCAGTGTGCCATTTTTGGAGCGCTTATAACCTATCTACCTCTTTTTAGGGTTTTGTACCTCAAAAGGAAAAAACGGAACCCTTATAGGATCACTCGTGCGTCTGTCTGTCCGTCTGTCACAGCCGATTTACTCCGAAACTCCTGGACCGATTGAGTTGAAATTTGGTACACATATTTGGTGACCCAAAGAGGGACGCGTAAAGTAAATTAATAAATTCTGAACAAGGGGCTTTTGGCGGGTAAACTGGAAAATTAAAAAAAAAAGTTTCGCAAACTGTATTGTGTGACATACCAAATGAAAGGGGTTGTTGTAAGCATCTCAGATATATTTTGTTTATAATTTTAGCAAAAACAGATTTCAAGTAATTTAGGAAAACAGACGAATTTTGACCATTTCCCCGTTTTATCTCCGAAACTACTAGGCTTAAAATTCTGAAAAAAATTTGGAAATAGTTCCTTGCTTAAAGATTGCAGGAAAATCTATAAGAAGTTTGAGTATTCAAAGTAACGGGAAAATTCTCAATATTTGAACTCGCACTTGTCCGGTTTCTATATTACATCATTGGCTGATATGATGATGAAGTTAGCTAAAGTTAGTCGCTATCTTTTTAGTCTCTATAGGTCAGTGTAGCTCACCAGTCGCTTCTTCTCTTCCTTCATCTCCTTCTGCAGCGCGACGAGCACGCGCCGCGCGAGGAACTCGCTGCAGCGGCGCACGTCGCCGTTCGCCACGTTTACGTTGTTGTTCACCACCGCACACGTCAGCCCTTCCACCGCTTCGCCCCATTCCACTAGAAAAACATGTCAGTTATTATTATTATTGTTGGTTTGTGGGCCTTTAATGTGCCGCGTCGACCAGTGAGTGATCTATTGTGGCAGCCCTTATTTGTTTATAGTTCACCGTTAAGGCCCGTTGCCTCCAGGAAGTTCCAGATTCTTTGGGCGGTGATATGTTGTACCTCTTCTGGGTGCATGATGTGCTGCCCTAGGTAGGTACGTCTTTTTTGCATGAGTGGGTCCGCAGGAGCAGAGAATGTGCATTGCTGTCTCCTCTGTCTCCTGGCAGAACCTTCAAGTTGCATCTTGTTTCATACCCATTTGAAACAGGTGTTTGTTCAATTTGCAATGTCCTGTCAGGATTCTCGTCACTGCGGAGGTTTTGTGCCTTTTGAGTTGTAATAATAGCTCTTTAGACAATTTACTATTGAACCCTTTAATTAAGGCTTTAGCCTGTTTTTGTCCTTTGGCGGACATCCACAGCTTGATTGCCTCTGATTTTTCTGTAACATGTCAGTTAGGTTGGATCAAAGAGTTTTTCAGAACTCATGTATGGAATATCATTTGATATTTACAGTTAGCTTTTCGGTGAAGGAAAACATCGTGAGGAAACCTGCATACATCTGAAAAGTTCAAAGAGGTATGTGAAGTTCTCAATCCGCACTGGGTCAGCGTGGGGACTACTGCCCGTTCCCTCTCATTCATGAGAGGAGGCCTGTGCCCAGCAGTGGGACGTATATAGGCTGATGATGATGAGGTTGGATCATACGAGATTTAGGTTCGCGTCTTTCACAAGGTCTATATATCATCATTTTTATCATATCAGCCGAAAGACGTCCACTGCAGGACATGCATACATAGGCCGCCCTCAAAGAGTGCCACAATAACCGGTGCTGCGCCACCCGCATCCAGCGGACTCCCGCGTAAATAGGCCGTAACTACATGTCCGGGATTTCTAAATTGCGTTGTGTATTGTAGGGGTGTATAATTGCCAACCAGATGTTTTTATTTTAGTCAGTTTGTCGAATTTAAAACACAAGATTTTATGATGGGAGGTTTCAAAATAATTTGAGTTTGTATACAAAAGACAATGCCATTATTTATATTTTTACTGCGCCTATTCCGGAGAAAGCTGCTAATAAAGCACTGTAGGTATATTGGGAACCAGATGTGCCTAGCATGTCGTATAAATTGTTTGTGCGAAGGAAGGAATTCCCGAGATGTTATTTTTTATATGGTAGGGAGATGACGATTGTTTGATTGTGGGTCTACTTACTTTCGGAGTTAAAGTAATGCAATCATTTTGGTTGTTCGTGACATGATCTATGGGATGGATTTGATTTGAGCTTCTTATGTAGGTATACAGGATGTTAACGGGGTCATGATCCGGAATGACAAAAAGCGAATAAGATGATCATACTGAACAACCTTTCCCATGGGACCAACCACGAAATCGCAAAAAAAAACCAGGTATTCCATACATTAACTCTCAATTAAATCGCAGTTAACTCACACAACCACATTTAATTGAGAGTTAATGTATGGAATACCTGGTTTTTTTTTGCGATTTCGTGGTTGGTCCCATGGGAAAGGTTGTTCAGTATGATCATCTTATTCGCTTTTTGTCATTCCGGATCATGACCCCGTTAACATCCTGTATAGAGATACACCTGGCGATTTTTAGTTTTTATTTTTATTTATTTATTGCATACATGTTGTTAAGATTACATGGTGTTACACTAAGCTTATGTACCAAACATGTACCCTGCAAGGGCATCGCAATGTAATAATAATTATAACTATTTTCACAATTCCGGAATAATTCTAATACAATTTTATGAGACTGTTATATAAACATTTATTGTAAATTAAGAAATAGACCATTATACAATTTTACTATTTCAATTTCAATTTATTTATTCCATATCAATTTTACTATCGTGTCGCCGATACAATATATACAATTGGTTTATAGTTTATTTATTAACTTGTAGGTTTTATCTATCGTTTGTGAGAGCAGATTGTGGAGGAATCGCGTTATTGTTTTGAAAGTTGTAGGAGTTTAGTAATTTGGAGCCCTCCCCGGGTTTCATTCATTAAGTCAGTCAATGAATACCTGGTATAAATAGCAATCGTTTAGTAATTTCCTAATTGAGGGATTTGTAAGGAGATTAAGTATCGCGACAGAGCTTGAACTCCGCTCTGTTTGCTTATCACTAATTATAATATGGTGGTAAACGGATAAAATGATAGTAATTTATCCTCCTGGATCCTGACAATTTTTCGAAAGATGTCATAAAAACCGAGAGTCCTTTATAAAGTACGTTGCCCTTGAGTCCTGAACCTTCCGCCGCTTGATTTAATGTCTACAATTATTGTTACCGTTTTCCGCCATTATGGCCAAATTTTTTAGGGGTAAATATTATAAAGTACACTCGGTTTTTTCGGGTGAGTTTATTTGCATATTGTCAGGACTTGTGTGAGCGTCCATTTCGTTCTTTATAAAGGATTTTCGTAGTCTAGACGGATAAAGAAAGCTGGTCAAGTATGGTTAAGTCAGCGTTTAGTCAAAGAGATGAGAGTAGATGGTATTGACGGATTGGGGACTCCCAAGTCGAGGCTAGGTGTTATCGTAGTTTGGTTGGATATATGAGTTAAAGGGTTTAATACAGGGATCAGAACCGGTTTTTTTAAAAAATCCCCGAAATTGTAGTCAAATATTTTGAACTATTTTAGGCTCTTAATGTGTGTATTTAGGTAATATATTCGTATTATTAGACTGCCCGATCAAAAATGATATCATAAACAAAGAACGAAATAATACCGTTTTAATTTGTATGGAGAAAATACCGGTATCCGATCCCTGGTTCAATATAGGTCTCATTTTTGGCCTGAGCCGAACTAGCCTTTGGAGTAAGAATCTGGAAAATTACAACTTAAGCCCATCATCATCATCATCATATCAGCCGAAAAACGTCCACTGCTGGATATAGGCCTCCCCTAAAGAGTGCCAAATTGACCGGTCCTGCGCCACCCGCATCCAGCGGACTCCCGCGACCTTAAGCCCATATGCAACAAAAATGGAGACATCTCACCGGGTTCGCCTCAACGGCGGTTGTGGGCTGCTGGTGGTAGCCACCACGCGTAGGGTGCCGTGGCGGGGATTCTGATACCCGACACTGATTGCAATCACTGTTAGGACCTACGATATGTGAACGCACTGCACGTTTGTATAAACCGGCACTTCGTGAACTCAAGGAGACGAAACGGGGTGATTCGCTCGGACTACGACTACGGGCGTGGCGCTAACACAACTGGGCTATTTCTCTATTGTTTTGGAAGACTATTGTGTAATTTTATGACGTAACGAGGAGTTGGAAGAGTTCGAAGAGTATTTTTATTGTTGGAGAAGGCTTCCAAAGCAACGTCCGCTCGCAAACCCGCTGTTCGAACAGAAACTCCGCAAAGAATTACTTGGGATTTTTATTTGAATTAAAATAACTGGGTCGTTCTTCTTTTTTACCGACAATGAACCGAGGTTTTTCTGTTTTTTTGGTTTTTGAACTATCGAAAATTGTGATATTGAAGTGCGATTTAAAAAAAAATGCATAGGTTTCTTCATTAGAACTAATTAAAGTTTCCTTTCTGGCCAATATAAATATTTATTTACGGTTGGTTTCTAAAAAAAAACATGTGACAAAGTGGACTCTTTCAGTGGGGACAACATTTTATTTTACCACTCTGTCACGGCATTCTACGAAAAAAAAACATTTAAAAAAATGCTAGATAGAGAAAATGAAATATTAAATATCACTAATTAATAAAATAATATGGACGTTCATTCGAACATTATTAAACCGTAAATATCATTACTCAAATGAGAAGCCGTAATAAGACGAAGGACAGGCTATTGTCGGTCGAAAAGAAGAACGACCCAACTAACTGCCGAACTGTAACTGCTCTATTTACTGTCTAATAAAATGGTGACTTACTGGGATGCCTCATGCAAACCAACGTGACTTCGCCGGTTTTTAGGTCCATGCGCTGGTCCACGATTTGAGCCACAGAGCGATTCAACAGCTTCGCCGCTGCGTTCACCATCTGTGAACAAACAGGAGCGACTTGGACAATTGTAACATGGTAAAATGGGCTTTGGGTCATCCTCCTTTATTTATTTGGCTCACATAACATGTTACAGACAATTACAGAAAAACAATATTAGTATAAAGGTTCAGATCTGGGCTATACCTAACTCTAAACATGTGTGCACAGAAGGAAAGAAAATTAAGGCAAAGTAAGGGTGCTAATGAGATAAGATGTATTAAACGGAACTAATCTAAACTAAACTAAACAAAAACAAAACATAAACACTTAAGATAATTGGTTAGTGTGAACGCAGCATACATCATCATCATCATCATCATCATATCAGCCCAAAGACGTCCACTGCTGGACATAGGCCTCCTCATAGAGTGCCACAATGACCGGTCCTGCGCCACCCGCATCCAGCGGACTCCAGCGACCTTTACCAGGTCATTAGTCCACCTTGTGGGGGGCCTACCCACGCTGTGCCTTCCGGTACGTGGTCGCCACTCAAGAACCTTTCCGCCCCAACGGCCATCGGTTCTACGTGCAATATACGCAGCGCAGCATATGTGTAGAAGATACTGTTGATGGTTCTTTTAAACGAGGGTAAGCTACAATTAAATATGTCTTTTGACGGATTCTCGGTTTCTTTGTATAAATAAGCGACACATTCTTGATTCAGTTTACCATATTTACAATAAAATAAGTCCCCGCTTTCCCTTTTGTTAGATAATAAAGAGTATTTACGGACCTCTAGCAGCTTCAGTCGCTCCGGCAAATATTGACCAATAGCCACTGGATCCGTAAGGTCGTCTAATTTGTCGACAAACGTCAACTCAGCCAGCTTCGTCATGGAAGGCTAAAACAAGGAAATAGATGAATAAAAAATAATAACATGACATTAACATAATAAGTTTCTGTCAAAAAATTCATTTTTGGTATTTCCGACTGTACTTTTGTGCATACCGTCATCAACTACTCATTGAGACAATTCTAACGAGCCCAAACTCGATGAGATTGTGTCGTTTCATTGCGAAATTCCTATGGCCACCTTCCAGCTCCATCATCATAGCAGCACCATGTCATCATAATATTGCATTGTCCGCGCTTTACACATGTATGCAAAATTTCAGCTCAATCGGTTACCGGGAAGTGGGTCAAAATTAATTTGCAAGATTTGATGACAAACATCGGGAAAGGCGAAACTAAATAAAAGCTTGTAAAAAGGTAACAAGAGTGTATATTCGCCAACAAACTGTTATCAGTTTGGCGAAGACTTAGATTAAGTTATTCATAATTTTATTACGTAAGAAATAAATTAAAAAAAAAACAAATAAAAACCAAACTGCAAAACTCGGCTACATTGCAAAAATATGCACAAAGCCGCGCATTTGTTTACAATTAAATGAACATAACTACTTTATTATGCACAAATATACAAAAGGCGTCTTCAATTTTGGTAACGGCATTTGAATACAAAATTGTTGGCCAGTTACTCAATGACATTTTCTTTAGGAGACAGTTGTTGATGATTTAAACACTTACCTACCGAGCTTGTCGTAACATACCAACATACATATCTGGCCTCCAATTAAGAATAGTTGTCAAAACTAGAGGACATATATTATTATATAAGGATCCGCCATCTATCCCCAGCGATAATCGACAAAAGCATGACCATCATACACCTTCAGGAAAACCTCTTAAGCCATACCATTGGTGTGGGCGGTCTGTTGTACACCTTCTTCATTTCTTCCTCGGTAGTACTATCGGGCGGGATAAGAGTGATCTTTCCGAACTGGATGGAACTATCGCTTTGGCTCTTCTGGTATTTCGTCAACTCCGCCGTGAGCATACGCCAACGAGGCTCCTTTGAGGGCCTTTGAAAATAAGTCTCGGTTAATGATGATCTGTGTATGCCATACATTTGCCAATACTGTTTGGAACAATAAGGTCAGATCTGTATTTTATTCGAATACACTTATGCAAAAGCCGGTCGTTAAGCTGATGAAATTGGTAGTACCTAAGGTTCAAATAAGAGGATCGGTCTCCGTCAGTTTGTCTGTACAAAATATCTTGGAACTTCTATTTGTTTAGGCTTATACCAATCCACACAGATTGGACAAAATTCACTAGTAATACAAATTGTATATTCAATTATCTCCCTGGTGCTCCCTATCTTTCTATATGACTCAGAGACCTGGACCATCTGAGCAAAAATGAAAAGCCGCATCTCGATGCTTTTGAGATATAGTGTTGGCGTCGACTTCTACGGATACTTTGGGCTGCAATGCGAACAAACCAATCCATTTTGGAAGAGCACACATCGTCGACTATCGAAAATATGTCAAGACCGTATTCTATTTATTTATTTATTATGAAACAAACAGTCATACAAAGATATTTGTACAAGCTATCTTAATACTAAACAGACCTATAGTTTCCAATATAATTCAAAAACTTATAAGTATAGATATGTAAGCCAAAAATCCCTATGCTCGAAAACTATTGAGCACTATAAGTGCTCAATAGTTGACATATAAAGTTCAATTCAATTGTTTTACTAAAAGTTAAAGTGTTAATGAAAATGGGCCAGTGTCGACCAATGGGATGTTAGTCCTCATACAAAAACAGTTGCTGTATTGCTTTTACATTACTAATAAAGTTCTATTCTGTAACTACAAAAATAATTCTCACATACTTTGGACACCTCTCACGACGTTCTACGGATGGCCTGGAGAGGATTCTTATGACGGCCAAAGTTGACAGCTAGAGGTCTCGGGGCAGACCACCCGCTAGATAGAGCACATGAATCACTGCACCCTTGTAACTACATTAGCACGAGGCCATACATAAAGCGGGTGAAAGGAGCCAATAGAGAAGTCTGGTCAACAAGTATAGGTCATGATGTCACATTCTCAGCATTGAGGGAACGACTTAATGGACGCGAATGCAGTTGAAATGAGCGGAGGAAAGACGGGCCGGAGGGAGAAAATATTTTCAGAGCGACAGTGAGATTACACTTACTGTCGTTCTCCAAGTATGTTCTTACATAGGCATGTTATGTATGCTTAAGGATTATCATCATCATATCAGCCGAAAGACGTCCATTGCTGGACATCGGCTACCCCTAACAAGTGCCAAATTGACCGGTCCTGCGCCACCCGTTTCCAGCGGACTCCCGCGACCTTTACCAGGTCATCAGTCCACCATGTGGGGGGCCTACCCACGCCGCGCCTAAGGATTATAGTTGTAAATTAATAAAGAATTTGATTGACTGGTCATTGCCAGATGTGTATCTATCAAAATGTTATGATCGCCTCATGTATGTACACTCATTTCATTGGCCACAGCATCCTTAATGATTGTTGCAGCATCCAAGAAGTTATTGGGGTGTTGATATACATTGCCTCTTGTGTCTACAGTCACAAGGGGCTGAACACCTTTGTACCGTGTCGTTCTAAGGTCATGTTTAAACAGCCATACGAAGTTGTCAAAGGGTGAAAGCGACAAGGTATTTAGGGTCCAGCTTGTACGAATATACACATGTACACTATTATTTTATACTGTGCTGGAGTCCTCGCGCTATACATAAATACCGTTTCTTGGGCGGCGGACGATAATCCTGGAAGAAGACGACCGCCGCGCGCTCGCGCACAGAGCGCTCGATGTCGCGCATGAGCGCATGCGTGCGGCGGCGGGCGAACTCCATCACCACCGTCTCCAGGACCTACGGGTTACGAGACTCTTTAACTCCTTGTAGAATCTGGGTATACATCATTAGCTCCACGTAGTTTTCACAGTTTTAGGTGTTTTCTAGCTGTATATAAGAATAAATAAATCGTTGCTTAGATGATGATTACGATGACACTGATACTGGAGATGATGAAGTTTATAATGATGGAATTTTATGAAACTTGATATAATGATGATTATATAAATAAATGAATCATAATGACAACGATGATGATTCTGATCGCCAAGAGCGTCACTACTTTGAGGACTATGAGGACAATAATGATGGTGATGACAACTACAATGGCGATGATGACGATGATGATGAAGATGTCAATGTCAACGATGATGACGATGATGATAACATTGACAATGATAACGAACTTGATGATGACTAAGATATCAATGATGATCACGGCTACTTGCCTCCTCCAGCACTTTAACCGGCGCCGACGGCAGCACCACACCCGTGTCCATGCGTTTACGAGCCTGCCCCAGGTTCATCAAGGCGTCTCCGGTCGTTGACATGGCCGTGTTCATGGCTTCTATGGCCGCTACCAGCGCGTATTCGGGACTCATGCCTTTGGTACCGCGTTTTGACTGCAAAGTGTACATAGATGAGATTTATGGGAGTCAGTCGAGAGAGAGAGAGTACCTACCTATATAAAAAGAAAAGTGCCTATAATCATACGTATTAAAGTATGTATATAATTATACAGGAACTCGCCACTCGCTTTTGGGAAAGTCTGTACCTTCTCAAATTCAACTCCCATCTTCTTGACAAGTTTTTTCGCTTTAGCGGTGCCTCCGTGCGCCTCTTTCAGGTTCTTCAGTCGGATGCATTGCAGCTGAAGGTCTGTGTTGTACGCATACTTTTCTGATTTCCTGTTAACCGGATATAGCGTCAGTATGAAGCTAGATATTACCCGCGACGTCGTTCGTGTGGAATATGGTAATAAAACTTCCAAGAAAAGTTTACCCTTCATTTCATATTTTTAGGAAGGAAGTAAAACTACGCTATCTAGATCTAGAAGTACCCGTCTTTGTTCTAAATTCGGCTGCAAAAAATCTAAATTGGTTTCCATAAGAAGATTTATTATCCCATTAGTATGCTATATGTTAGTATTCATTAAAAATATAACCCAAATAAAACTTCCGTCAATCCAATTAGTACTTCTCGGATGTCAGTGGCAGTGCATGTGCAAATGAAACAAAAGATGGCTCGAATGCCATATCATCGGTGTCGTGTTCTTTTGTCTTCGTGTCCAACTCGCACGAGGCCAGCTTGTTTTTGTTTTAGTATGATATGATAAGAAATCTATGATCCTGTATGGAGACACAATTTTCTATAAAACCTGTAGTGACTATTAAAATACTAGAGCTCCTTACTTCAACCTCCTCTGGGCAGCGGCGTTCATGTCCTCCGTGTAGATCTTGAGAAGCAACCCCTCTTCTTGTATCTTCGCGTTCTGAGCTTGCACACGCGCGTTCCATTTTCTGTTAGCCTGGTAAGTCATTTTAAAATCAGTTTTGTGGAGATAAAGTCCTAATAGCAAAGCAAAATATCGCTTGTTTTTTTATTTTGATATGCGGTTGATAGATGTTTAGATGTTTGGATGCTTGTTACTCAATCACGCTATTTTATATCCTGGATTAAAATATAGTATAGTTTTTTGGAAGTCGCGGGCGGAAGCTAGTAAGTCATAACTTAAGATTGATGTCTCTGTGTGTCTTTTGTGTAGTGAATAAATGTCTTCTTTTCTTTTTTTTATGTCGTCTTATCGGAATTACAGTTGAGGTAAGGATGAAAATTCGGTATGGCGTCAAGGTGAACGTAAAACATGTGAAGTTTTACAATTACAACCAACAAACTGACGAAACAAATGACGATGAACAACAAACTGACTCTCCAGGAATCTCGAATGGCCCCTCCTGAGGAGCCGGAGCCAGAGCCTGTGAATCCGGTTTTGCTCGTTGATCCACCACAGCCTCGCTTTTCAACGCCTGCCCTGCCGCATCATCAAAATTCCTTTTCGCTAACTACATGATGAATGGATGAGGAATAAGGACGACGATGTCATGGATCATGATCCACTATAAAAATGATGACCACAGTGAGGACGGTAACTCTGACGATGATGAGTGATGTTGGTGATGTTTTACAATTACGGCAACAATGACCATGAAGAACCTGACCTCGCTCTCCAGAAACCTCGCCTTCGCCTCCCTTACAATACAATACAATACAATACAAATACTCTTTATTGCACACCTACCTTACCTACCTGAACCTGCGGATCCGGTTTCACTCGTTGATCCGCCATTGCCTCACCATGGTAATCTACTTTTTCAAAGCCTGCCCTGCCGCATCATGTCAAAATTCCTTTTCGCTAACTACATTATGCGTTATTATTATTTGCGGGAGTCCGCTCAATTTGGCACTCTTTACGGGAGGCCTATGTCCAGCAGTGGACGTCTTTCGGCTGATATGACGCTGATGATGATGATGAACTACATTATGAATGGATGAGGAATAGGATGACAATGCCACGGATTATGATCCATTACGACAATGATGACAGTGACGACGGTAACTCTGACAATTACAACCACCAAACTGACCAAACGCATGACGATGAACAACAAACTGACAAGCTCAAGCTACGGTAGCCTAGTGGTTCAGACATGCGGCTGTCAAGCGGCGGTCGTGGGTTCGAATCCCGGCTCGTACCAATGAGTTTTTCGGAACTTATGTACGAAATACCGTTAGCTTTTCGGTGAAGGAAAACATCGTGAGGAAACCGGTCTAATCCTTTCACGCAAAATAGGCACGTTGGATGTCGATTTGCGGAAAATGTCCAGTAAAACTAACAACAAACTGACCTCGCTCTCCAGGAACCTCGCCTTCGCCTCCCTCTCCTGTCTGAGCCTGCGGATTCGGTTCTGCTCGTTGATCCGCCACTGCCTCACCATGACTATCTTCCTTTTCAATTCCAGCTCTGCTGCCGCATCTACACGCTGTCTATTGCAAGGGATGTTCTTTGATTAGTCAAACAGCATAGGGTTTTTTAAGACTTCTCTAGTAACATTATTGGTTATTATAACTCGCGTGACGGGAGAAAAGACGCGACAAAGGCACATTTTAGTATTTGAGACGCGCGAGGCTCCTCGCGTAGGTACACGTTTCTGCTAACAGTGCAGACTATACAATATAAGTCGGACTTCTCATACCCAATGTTTATTGATAATAAAAATTACAAGTAAAGTAGAGAAGGTTCTTATGCAGGCACAATGTAGGTTTCGCAGAGTACACACTTGTTTCAATTTCGATCAAAAATTAAGTTGCTTGTAAACAATGTACAATAACTATAAACCTGATACGACTCTGTTTGTCGCGCGCACGCTTTGCTCGCTCCTGGCGCATGCGCTCGTTGTACTCTTGTAGGTAGTTCATCCGCATCTGGATCTTCAGCTCTTTTTCCTTCGCCCTGAAATTGATAAATTAGTTTATTTAAACTTTATTGTCAAAGTCAATCGTCAATCGTCGAATCCGAATCGGCTGGGCAGCGTTCGGGAAGCTACGACACATCTTTTCGTCCAATATTCCGCAGTGTCTCAAGACGAGAGTCTTTGACCAGTGTGTGTTGCCAGTGATGACATATGGCACTAAAACGTGGTCGCTTACTATGGGCCTCATAAGAAGGCTCAAAGTTACCCAAAGGGCAATGGAGAGGGCTATGTTGGGTGTTTCTCTGCGTGATCGTATATCAGAAATGAGGCTATCCGCAGCAGAACCAAGGTAACCGATATAGCCCTCCGATTCGCTAAACTTAAGTGGCAGTGGGCGGGGCACATTGCACGTAGAACCGATGGCCGTTGGGGCGGAAAGGTTCTCGAGTGGGGACCACGTACCGGAAGGCGCGGCGTGAGTAGGCCCCCCACAAGGTGGACTGATGACCTGGTAAAGGTCGCGGGAGTCCGCTGGATGCGGGTGGCGCAGGACCGGTCACTTTGGCACTCTTTGAGGGAGGCCTATGTCCAGCAGTGGACGTCTTTCGGCTGATATGATGATGATGATGATGAAACTTTATTGTACACAAATATGTAGAGAAAGCATACTTAACGCCCCAAGGCATTATCTATTAGTCATCCATCGAGACATGAGACAACAGAGACTTGCTAAAATTCATAATATTTACTTAGGGTTTAGAGGCGTTTCGTGAAATAGCCACATTCTAGCTAGAAGATTCGTTTTCTTATTATATTGTAATCCCAATCAAAGAAGATTGACATCTCACCGATCCCTAGATTTGGCATAGGCACTAAGTTATATTTTGTAGTTTTATTATTTTGATCTGAGCAACAGAAATGTTATAAGCAGTGTGAACTGTTTGGCTTATGTATGTGTTTTTAGGGTTCCGTACCCAACGGGTAAAAAAAGGGACCCTATTACCCACCTTGACATTTTCACATTTACTCTGTTGACATTAAATTAAATTAAATTATTTATTATTGTATGTATACCTTAGGAATAAAATAGTATCAATTGTTTTAAATTATTTTAAAACAATTGTTAGCTATTAAAAAATACGTTGTATTTTTTAATAGCTAACATGCATTATATAATATGAGGTACAGTGAAATTATTAATAAGTACATTCAATTTAAATTACATTATAATTTAAAAGCTATTACACAAAGAGATCTAGGGAGTAAAATAATTGATTAAATGTCATTGAAATATAAATAAATCGAGGAATTACAATTATTGTTTAAAGTCATAATAATACAATTTCGGATAAAGTCAAAACATTCTGATAAGAGTAAAATATAAACAAACAATTTATTAAGAATACGTCAAAATTAGGCAATGTCAAGTAATTAATTATTTTAGCATTATAAATTTAAGTACTATTGCGCATATTAGGTAATGGAGCTAGTGGTAACGATGGTTTCAATGTAGCGATTTGATTCAGTTAGGAATTTAGTTTCTGTCGTTAAAAAAATGTCTAGTTTGTGGTCGCTGATCAGGATCTTGTTAAGTAACGTCAGTGCCTGCTGAAGAGGGGAC
Source organism: Epinotia nisella (assembly GCA_932294315.1). Taxonomy (NCBI): domain Eukaryota; kingdom Metazoa; phylum Arthropoda; class Insecta; order Lepidoptera; family Tortricidae; genus Epinotia; species Epinotia nisella. The sequence goes on from OW028676.1 coordinate 24,056,710, forward strand.
GTAGCAAGCAGGCGTGTCCGGCCTGAAGGTACATCAAAGAGACCATGGCTACGGGGCCGTAGTTGTTTCGCGGAGAGACCGGGGACCCGCAGTGTCATTTGTTGTAATAATGGTGGATTTGTTATTTGTCCACGAATTAATTGAAAAAAATATTTTATTAAGTACATATTTCTACGTGACTCTAAGGATGTATAGTCTACCATACCTAAAACGAATAGCGTGGGATAAAGAAGGGGATAAAAGCCGTATAGCTTCTTATAGAGGAACCTTATGAAAGATTTTTGGACTTTTTCTATTAGAATCGTGTAGTGTTTTTCGTGGGGACTCCAAACAACTGCGTTTGTTTCGAGTTTACTTCGAACGAAAGCGTTAAAAAGTACTGCCATAGCATGCTTATTATTAAATAGTTTCGCTTGGCGTATGACGAATCCCAGGCATCTACGGGCTTCGTTACAGGTTCTTGTAATGTGCTGATTAAATGTGAGCTGAGTATCAAACCACGTTCCTAAATCCTTAACTTCTTTGACGCGTTTTAATGGCTTGCCCTCTATGACGTAAGGATGGGTTATAGGGAGCCGAGCTCGCGTATATGTAATAACCGAGCATTTTTCGTCGTTAAGGGACAAGCTGTTATCATGCGCCCAATCGCAGACTCTGTCTATGTCAAGTTGCAGCAAGGAAAAGTCTTGATTGCTGTTAATTGGCATAGCTAATTTAAGGTCATCCGCGAATAAGAGGCACGACGAATGTCTTAGTGCTGTCGGTAGGTCGTTAACGAGAATCAGAAACAGGAGGGGCCCGAGACTACTTCCCTGTCCGATTCCCGACGTTACCAAAAATGGAGCAGATCGCGCGCCTTCATATTGAACATATTGGTGTCGTTCCGAGAGGTAACTAGCTAAGAACTCAAGTAGATAGGTAGCAAATCCTGCAGCAGATAGCTTCTTGAGCAGCACATCGCTGTCAACCTTATCGAAAGCTTTCTGAAAGTCAAAGTAAGCAATGTCTATTTGTCTACGTCGGTCAAGATTATTTGATATGATGGAAACTATATTAAGTAGATTTGATGTGGTTGAGCGCTTCGGCAAAAATCCATGTTGCTCGTCACAGAACCACCCATTCAACTGCTTATACACTTTGGCGTATATTATTGTTTCGAAAACTTTCCCAAAGATAGACAGCACGGCAATAGGCCTGTATGATTGTTCTGAAATAAAGATATTTTATTTTTATTTTTATTTTAAGACTTCGCTGGCCGTCCGTCCATCCGTCCGTCTGTCACCAGGCTGTATCTCAAGAACCGTGTTAGCTAGAGAGTTGAAATTTTCACAGATTATGTATTTCTGTTGCCGCTATAACAACAAATACTAGAAAACCGGCTAAGTGCGAGTTGGACTGGGGCTCCCATACAACAGACATGATTTTTTTTGATAATGGTACGGAACCCTTCGTGCGCGAGTCCAACTCGCACTTGGCCGGTTTTTATTACCTACGTGTGTTTTTTTTGCCTATTTGTTTCCCAAATAAATAAATCAATACCTACGGATATAATAATTGTAATCAGACAACGGCAACTTCTTCAACTTACAATGTTATTAAACCTTTATTGAGCCAAACCCATATACTACTAGATCATTATCATTAGGAACTCTACTCAACAAGGGAGGAACTTCAAGAGATGATTCCGGGATAAAAACTATTCTATGTCCTTCTCAAACTATTTCCATAGTACCAAATGTCATCTAAATCGGTTCAGCGGTTTAAATGTGAAAGGTAACAGACAGGCAAATATACTGACAGACTAACAGACAAAGTTAGTTTCGCATTTATAATATTAGTATGGTGGGGATTTCACCAAGTTACCTATGCTTATTAGGGCTTTCACACGATGTCTTTATGCGCCTGAGAGATGATTCCCGCTAATAAAGCTGCTGTTACACACGCTCTATAGTAGCATGCTTGTTTAAGCATGCTCAATTGAGTCGCTTAAATTCAAACTCAGGTAAATCCATCTGTCAGATCATGCGATTTTGGTATTATGAAAAGGTAATAGGGTAGATATTTGTTTATCTGAGGTTTGAAGTTAAGCGACACAATTATTATGTACCTATGCAAATAGCATGCTCCTTACTAGCAACTATCCAGATACACATGCTATTGGCTTGAAACTAGCATGATTTCGTGCTAGTAATCAGCATGTGTAACAGTACCTTTACTGTTCCAGCATCACAGAAGCTGCAATTACCTACGACGGCATCCAATCCTAATTGCATCACATGTGGCCGGATTACTCATACGCGTAATGGAGGCGATTATATTCAGAATCTCATTGACGTTCAGTCGGATGTTACATTACGTTAGCTAGGCAGATTGCTGTCTGACAAATAGTCTAGAGTTGTTCCTAAAGTTGATAGGATCGTGATTCGCCTAATAGAAATTAAAACAAAGTAAGTCTCACTTCTTAAAGAAAAAAAAAACCGGTCTAGTGCGAGTTCAACTCGCGTGGTGAGGGTTCCGTATATAATCTAAATTTCATAAGTGTTTTTGAATACTCAAACCTCTTATAGGTTTTCCTTAGGCACGGAACTATTTTCCATATTTTTTCAGAATTTTAATCCTAGTAGTTTCGGAGATAATGGGAGGGGGGGGGGGGGGGGGGGGAGCATGGTCAATGTTCGTCTTTTTTCCTAAATTACTTAAAATCTGTTTTTGCTAAAATTATAAAAAAAAATATATATCTGACATACTTACAACAATCCCTTTCATTTGATATATCACACAATACAGTTTTTTTTTAAATCTTTATTAAAAAGCTTTATCGCTCAGCGATTATGACGCTCCATCAAATTACAATTTACAACAAAACACCTTAACGTCGATTGTTCATTCCTATATTCACTAGCTTAAATAACGCCCTGGCTTCGTCCGACAGTGGAAAAGCCAGTGCGCTATTGCACCCACCAACATCTAACAAGGCGCTACAGGATATCTTCAGTTGGCTTCTAAACGAGTCATTAATTTACTTTACTTTACGTACGCGTCCATCTTTGGGTCACCAATTTAGAATGTGTACCAAATTTCAACTCAATCGGTCCAGTAGTTTCGGAGCAAATCGGCTGTGACAGACGGACAGACAGACAACCGAGTGATCCTATAAGGGTTCCGTTTTTTCCTTTTCAGGTACGGAACCCTAAAAAGTGGAATTAAAAGATTTCTTGCGTCGTGTTGAAATGCCGAAACAATACCTACCTCGATTTCTAACCAAGATGAAGCCATATGAAATATGATATGATCCACATAGCTCTACTAAGTCTGCACTAGAATCAATCTCCATTGCATTGCTGATAGAGTACACCCTTGTTCCAAGCCTTCCCTATCTGCAATACCGACATAATGAATCTTACGGCGAGGGAATAAGACTGAAAGTCGTATCAACAACAAGTCATGTAGCTAAATATGGATGTGTGTGTCTAACTCGATTGTCCCGGATTGCTGTTTGCTTCGACATTATTAAATTTTACTAGAGTACTGAGGTTTCTATATAAAGTTTCGTGTATAGAAGACTGTAACGTCAAGGTAAACAAATAAGCTTACGGCCGTAAACGGTCATATTAGCCTAAGGATGCCTGTAACTCCAGAGATGTCAATAATTACAGTCGCCATCGGATATATAGGAGCGGCCAAGCAAAAACCACGTACCTTGTAGTTAAGGACAATAAAAAAATCGTCGATAACAAAGGCTATAAAATGCATACCTATCTTGTTCTTAAAGTTTCTGTCGTTTCTATTCAAAGTCCCACAAAAGTCTGTTAAAGGTTTTATTACTGAAACGGAGTTTTATAGAGCCATTTCAAACAAAACTTCAAGTCTAAAATAAACCTACAAGGTGCAATAAAGTCCTCGGTCCATTCCGCACAGAATACACGTAAGGGAGGGTTTTAAAAGAAATGTGTACAGTCGACTACAAAGAGATCGGTGCAGCCAAAGTTACAAAAATATGTAGACACGACCTTAACGTTAAGGCAATAAAGTCGTGTATACATATTTTTGTAACTTTGGTTGTATCTTTCTCTTTGTAGTCGACTGTACATGAACTTTTCTTTTCAGAAATCGATTTTTTTGGTTTTTTAAGGTTCCGTTCCTCAAAAGGAAAAAAAGGAACCCTTATAGGATCACTCGTGCGTATGTCTGTACGTCTGTCACAGCCGATTTGCTCCGAAACTACTGGACCGATTGGATTGAAATTTGGTACACATATGTAAATTGGTGACCCAAAGACGGACGCGTAAAGTAAATTAATTAATTCTGAACAAGGGGGCCACTATTGGGGGGTAAACTAAAAAAAAAAAATCGCTAATTGTATTGTGTGACTTATCAAATGAAAGGGGTTGTTGTAAGCATCTCAGATATATATTTTTTTATAATTTTAGCAAAAACAGATTTGAAGTAATTTAGGAAAAAAGACAAAAATTGATCATTCCCCCCCTTATCTCCGAAACTACTAGGCTTAAAATTCTGAAAAAATATGGAAAATAGTTCCTTGCCTAAAAATTACAGGAAAACCTATAAAAAGTTTGAGTTTTCAAAGTAACGGGAAAATTCTCAATATTTTACGGAACCCTCACCACGCGAGTTGAACTCGCACTTGTCCGGTTTTTCTTACTTAGAATCGTTGACACTATCGATCCTCATACAAGAAAAAAAGGGTCCAAAATATCCCATTCCAGATCGTCACATTTTTGAATGCAGTCTTTTTTATATGGTCGTGACGCACTGGAAGAATCTTACATAGTAAAATGTGGGACAACTTTTTTCTTGTAAAAGGATCGATAGTATCAACAATTCTAAGTAAACCCAAAAAAATCGAATTCAGAAAAAAAAGTTCATGTACACTTTTTTTGAAAAGCACCTAACAACGTATACATTTTAGCATTAATATTATGTGTCAAAAGTTTGCTAATAAGAGTCTGAACGGCTAAGAAGTAATTAGCGTGGCTGTGGGGAAAATAACGATATCTTTTATCCAGAGATGATTTATAGTAACCTAGATTAGCGTCACTGGATTGCTGAAAGGAAAATCATGTAGGTACCTAATTAGTAAATGTAGTTCAGACCTCCATTTTTAAATTCACACTTATAGTCAATTATTAATGCTGGTAAGTAGGTACTTATAGCAAATTGATCCTTGCACGTTATGTAAGTACTTAAATAATGAAAACCTTTTGTATGAGATGGTACCTACCTTTAATTAACTGTGGTGAAAAAGCAGATGAAGTTTTGTATTGCTAAAATTAACGAAGATAATATATTTTTGGAATCTGCGAAAAAATAGTCGGTAATCCAAAAGCGAGCTTAGGAACACAAGTTACTAATTTACCAAATTAATTACCAACTCCGACTTTAGAAAACCGGACAAGTGCGAGTTCAACTCGCGTGGTGAGGGTTCCGTAAAATATTTAGAATTTTCCCGTTACTTGGAATACACAAACTTCTTATAGGTTTTCCTGCAATCTTTAGGCAAGGAACTATTTTCCATATTTTTTTCAGAATTTTGAGCCTAGTTTCGGAGATAAGGGGTGGAATGGTCAATTTTCGTCTTTTTTCCTAAATTACTTAAAATCTGAGATGCTTATAACATCCCCTTTCATTTGATAATATGTCACACAGTACAGTTTGCGAATCTTTTTTTTTAAATTTTGCAGTTTACCTCCCAAAAGTCCGCCCATTGTTCAGAATTCATTAATTTACTTTACGCGTCCATCTTTGGGTCACCAATTTACATATGTGTACCAAATTTCAACTCAATCAGTCCGGTAGTTTCGGAGAAAATCGGCTGTGACAGACGGACAGACAGACGCACGAGTGATCCTATAAGGGTTCCTTTTTTTCTTTTGAGGAACGGAACCCTAAAAAAGTCGTCAAAACGGCGCCGTGCATTCCCATTATCAAGCTACGCATGAAAAATACAAATAGCCTCTTGAAACTTTGCTAAAGAACAATTTAATTTCAGCAAAATATTTATAAACTCGACGAAAATACTAATAACTACTGAATGGAGAATTATGGCGCCGGCCGTAGAACATCATGGCACAGTGGACTCTGCTGCTTTACGGTAAGGTTCACAATCACTTGGCATGGTGCCTAGGTTTATCTTGTTACTTAGGTCGGGTAAAGGCATTGCGTGGAAACTAAATGAAATAAAACCTAGACATTAATCAGCCCGTTGTGGGCTCACGTTCTCGCTTCGTTTGAAATGTTAAGCCTGTTTTCAGGCGTGAATATTTAATTTGGTGCAAATCCACGTTAGACAGATTTACGACGAATAATGTCAGGAAAGTGTACGGTAGTCTAAGTGGTTAAGGCTTGCGGCTGTCAAGTGGCGGTCGTGGGTTCGAATCCCGGCTCGTACCAACGAGTTTATCGAAACTTATCCCAAGATACCACATAAAAAAATTCAAATCTTATGATCTTAATCAGGTGATAAGCTGACAGTATTTAGCAAGGAGTATGTTTATACTATTCCAACAAAAATCCTTTAATACATTATGAAAAAAACCGGACAAGTGCGAGTTCAACTCGCGTGGTGAGGGTTCCGTATATAATCTAAATTTCATTAGAGTTTTTAATACTCAAACTTATTATGAGTATTAACTCTATAAACTAACAATACAAATACAAATACTCTAAACTTATTTAGAGTATTTGTATTGTATTGTATTGTATTATGAGTTTTCCTGTAATCTTTAGGCAAGGAACTATTTTCCGTATTTTTTTTCTTGGTCAATTTTCGTATTTTTTCCTAAATTATTTCAAACCGGTTTTTGCTAAAATTATAAAAAAAAATATCTGAGATGCTTTCATTTGATATGTCACACAATACAGTTTGCGAAACTTTTTTTTAAATATTCCAGTTTACCCCCCAAAAGTGGCTCCCTTGTTCAGAATTCATTAATTTACTTTACGCGTCCATCTTTGGGTCACCAATTTGACATATGTGTACCAAATTTCAACTCAATCGGTCCAGTAGTTTCGGAGCAAATCGGCTGTGACAGACGGACAGAGAGACGCACGAGTGATCCTATAAGGGTTCCGTTTTTTTCCTTTTGAGGTACGGTACCCTAAAAACGGACATTTGAATTTATATTTAGCAATTTAAACTAACGAACTCATCGTTGTTACCTTTTAAATAAAGATTAAATTTGGCGTAAAAACCATTTAAGACCCTTGGAAGGATGTAGGATAGTTTTTATCTCGGAAATCATACCTTAAGATGGTAAAAGTTTGTTTGGGGACAGTGATAATTAAGCTTGCACCTAAAATTATTTAATAGCAATATTTATTCTAAGACGATTACAAGTTCTGTTGTTAAAAGTGCCCGCCGCTGTAACAAACTGTATGTGAAATCATACAGATTTTTTTGCTAAAAGTATTTTCGGGATAACACCTAAAATATACAATAAATTGCCAAGAAATATAACTCAGTTAGAAGGATTGGTAGTGTTCAAAAAAAGCTTGTTCGAATTCTTAGTTAAAAAAGCCTACTATTCACTAAGGGAATACCTTGACAGATGAAGAATTATAAGATGGCAAAACATAGAGATACACTAATATAAATGGTTGTAAGACCTATGAATGAACCTATGTTTACAAATAAATATTTTGTCTTTGTCTTCTACGCGGATGATGTTAACAGTTAGTTACAGATAAAACCCAAACCTATATGTGTGCTGTAACTAGGTGCTGAATAACATGTAACTTTATTATATCAACAGATGCAGTCTGAAATGAGATGTCGGGTCAGTTTCAGTTGAATCGCTCGCTGGGGATAGTTTCAGTTAATTTCGGACCTGGCATGTAAGGTTTGTTAGGAACTTTCACTCACGTTGAGGTATTTTAATCATGTGTATTGTGTAGTATTTTTATCGGTGTTTCTATTAAGGTCCGTTCTTTTAGTCAACGGAGTAAAATTACGTTTCATGTGTTTTTCAGTTTTTTACATCTCTTCAATAGTGATGCTACAACCGATAATTACCGAAAAGTTTTAGAGGGCTCTACCTATGTTTAGACAAGTCCTCAAAAAGGGGACACGCATTTTGTTTATTCCGTATCTGTTTATTCTTGTAAAGGTGTTTTCAGGGTTACTGCCTACTTCCACAATGAACTTATTCGTGGCAAACCAGTACAGTAAGGGAAATGTATACGTACCTCCGTAGAACCCTATCGCAATAAGGTGACATACCACTCACTCGAGTTTGAGTGACGGCGGCCTGTCAATTGCGACAGAGTTCTAC